>JAWNMD010000552.1:502500-1229410 GCA_035044365.1 Drosophila neotestacea
GTCATTTATGGCCCGACTGGCCTGCAAACGAAAATCTTTTCATAATTTAATGCTTATTAGCATTTGGCTTGAAAGAAACACACTTCACTGAGCAAAGGGATAGGCAAAAGGGGGGGCTGTTGGCAACAGAGAGCGAGGGGCAATGCATCTGTTACTGCCAATAATTGCCTAGACCGTCCACAGAGAACCAAAGCTATTTGGCTTTTACCAAAGTCAAGTGGAAGATTATGCGACAACATGTGAAAAAACCACATGAAAGGGCAGTGAAAATGGTTGCACAGGTGAAAAGTTTGTTATATTTGATATACTTACAAGTTTACTTAAGGAAAAGTTTCAAGATAAACGTTGATTTGAATAGTAAACTGAAATTACTATTGTATACTGATCGAAACATATTCAAATTTAATTTATATTTATATGATTTTTCTCGAAAAATGAGAGAGCTAAACTAGAACGATATTAAACTTATAAAGAGAGTTCTATGCTTTCTGTTGTTGCAAAACTGTGCATTTATCATTAAACTCGAAATAAGAAAACTAAACTTTTGACTATAGAAATGATATTGTTATACTTTTACTTTGAAGAGGAGAAAGCTTAACTTTTGCCTATTGGTACGTTTATTATTAGAATTAGAACAATACTTTTCCTTTGAGGGAGGTACGTTTTATAATTAAAACAAGACATAAATTAAATGTTTTTGATATCGTTTTACAATTTTAAGGAACGACAATCATTTAAGTTTCAAAACTTTATGCAAACCGCAACAATAGATTGTAATCAATGTTGTTTTCTTTGAAACTCATGGAACTCTAAACGGAAACTAATCTCCTATTACTTTCAACAACAAGCTTCTTATGTGGAATAAAACACAATGTGAAGCTCTCACTATTCAATAAAAGCCAACGATAATTCGTCAGACCCTCTAACTAACTAGATAAGTAGATATACTAACAACTAATTGATTGTCAGCACTTGGAAAGATATTCAACTTGAAATTATGCTATGTGGCACATGTGGCAACAATGAGTTGAGTTGCATGTGTCGTCGACTAAATGCACATACGTGCACCCATATAATTTAAGACGAAGGTTAAACTATAACGACTGAGAAACGGAATACGAAACAAACACACACAAAAACTTTAGAATCGAGTACAAAATTCGAATTTGAATGAAACTCAAGTTGAATTCAAATGCAGCTGCAACTGCCCGCATCAAGATATGAGGTTGTTTTTTTGTGTTCTTTACTAGAGGGTTGTAAAAAAGCAGGGGGTGGAGATGGGGAACGACGTCTCTAAACCGTCGTTTAGGCCTCGGTCTAAGCCTCGTTACACACACGCGACGACGTCGCTGACAATCTGAATAAAATACAAAAAGGCTATCTTTGGCACGCCAAAGATCTCATACCCTTTCCACTATCGACTGATGACATAATTAGTAGTCAGGTATTAAATAAATTTGTAATTATGTAAAGTTGTCTCAAGAAATTAAAAGGTTTTTCATACAAAATGTTGATTTTTCCGATCTCTACTATGTATGTATGTATGTAATAAATGCTTAATGATATAGTGATCCGATTTGATCAAAATTGTTGAGTACCAAATACATAATCTATAAGTTTGGTTGAGATATCCCAAAAAATAAAAACCAAAAAAGTGTTTTTATAAAAAGGGTAGATTTTTGAACGACTGTTTCTATGGCAGTTATATGATTTAGTGATAGGATCCAGCTGGCTTCCTGAAACATATGTACCGCCTGCAGCACAAAGAGGAATCTGTACCAAGTTGTATTGAGATAACTTAAAAAATAAGTGACTATTTTAAAACAGACGGACTTGGCTACATTAATTCAGCTCCATCATTCTGACCAGAAATATATGTATTTCAGAGAATCTGCCATTTAATGAATCTACATTAAATGCGTAACACATTTTGTGACCAATTCGTAGTACCCTCTCTGCAAGTGTATAATAGAAAATACCGTCAACTCACCGCATCAAACTGCACCGCACAAAACGGAAGTGGGGAGCAATTCGTTGTTGCAGCAGCGCCATCTGTATGTGAATTATGACAATACACACACTGAGTGTGCGTGTGTGTGTGTGTGTGTGTGTGTGTGTGTTCACAGGCCCAAATTGATTTGGACTCGGATTGGGACACTGTGCAATGGCATTGTTAGCTTCTCAGTTGGGCAGTTAGTGAAAATTGCCGCTCGCTTCGTTGATTGTTTATAGAAACTTGCAGCAGCAGCAACAACAATAACTATGTATAACAACAACAACAACTAACAATGTTAGCTATCAAATGTAGAAAAAAATTTTAATAAAATAATTGCAGGTCTCTCTAACAACAACAACAACAACAGCAGCAGCAGCAACTGCACTTAGCGACATGCAACATTTTGATTTCTTACTGGGCGCAGGTCAATTCAACAAAAAAAAATGTTAAAAATAAAACAAAAACAAAAACATAGTTAAATATATTGTCATTTTCATTTGTCCATCAGGCAACAGTCTGACCGTTGTGGGGGAGGAGTTTGGGGCAACGAAGAGGGGGAATTAATAACTCCCATAACTGCAGCTTTATTCATTGGGTACTCGCTGCTTGACCATTTGAGTACTCGTATTTGGTTAGGCTCTGAATGACAACTGGCACGCTGGTTGGATGTTTATTCATATATTTACTACGAGTATGTTACATGTATTTATCATCGATGATAAAAACGACCTTTCATCACAATCATCATTATTATCAATGGATGAGTGGTTGCAATTATTTGGAAACCAGCCAAGAAAAGGAAAGCAAAAGCAAAAGTACTTGAATCGATTTCATCTTGTAAAATAGTCAAGAATTTTATTCTAAACTATATAATGAAAATTGAAAGAATTGATAATACAAAATAATGTACTTCAATTCAGTTCTATCCTATTACCCCAAAGGTAACCAATTGATTTTATTGTGGAATGTCGTTTTGATCGTTTTACAACGTTTAACAACTAAATATAAACTCTTCAAAAATATGAATAAGATTTAAAAAAAAGGAGGTAAAATTTTAGAATTTCAAGTTTCTACTTTTAATAAAAAGAACACTTTAACTTCGGATCTGAGGAAATGAGCAAATGACTTTTAAAGCTGCCAGTCTATAGGGTTACCAGACTTTAAACTTGCATTACTTTGTCAAAACTTAACCGATTTGAATGTGTAATGTTGCTTTGATTAGGGTTTAATCGACAAATTGATTCTTAAAAATAGTACGTTTTCAAAAATTAATTTTTCCCCACATATTCGGAAACATAGATATAAGTTTTACGTTTCCCCTCTTAATAAACTTCTGATGCCCATATACGAATAAAAAATAAACACTTAAAATTTAGTTTTCAGGTGTTTCTTTTTTTGGAAAATATTATTTCAGAAATTATTTCAAACAGACTTCAGAGTTCAAACTTTTATAACGTAATTAACACTTAACCGATTTTATAATGGAATGTCGTTTGGATCATAGTTTGATCTATATCTATAAATCTATTGATTCTGTTGATTGATTCTTAAAACATAGTTTGTTTTCTAAAATAAGAAGGAAACAAGCAATTCAAATGCTAGGCTAGAGGGACATAAAGACCTTATAAAGAATTGTTAAGATGCAAAAATGTTAAATTTAAAGTCTCATTCTCTGCACAAAGTAAGGGAGACAACATAGCTAATAAGGTTATTCAAGTTTAAAAAATCTCTATTAACCACGTACATTAAGAGGGACAGAGGTAGAACTTTAATCGTTGATTACGGGATTAAAAAGTGCGAAATAATTTCGATTTCAAAAATATTTGACAAAAATCAAAACACGGAAATGAGTTTAAGATCAACATTTTAGTTAAGCCCTCATATATGTTATTTTTTTTATCAACCATAACTAAAAAATGCTTCTTCCCCTTCTCTCTCTCTGTCCACCACTTACTATCCCTTTCTCAATGTCTCTCTTTTAGAACAAGTGAATGTGGGGTATATTTAGGAGAAACACGAAAACAAAAACAAAACACAAAAAAACATAGAAATTGCGATGATCAGCGATTGACACGCAAATTGGACAAGGCTCCTGCGATCGATCCATGGCTAACAGGCAGAACCAATGACAACTCCACCACCGACAACCACCATCAACAACCTCCAACTAGCAACAACAACAACAAATGCAGCTGAAAGCCATTTGACACAGTTTGACCGAGCGTAACAAATCAACTTTGTCAAATGGAACACGATTCGCTTTTGGATCTGACGTGGCCCCAAAATGGCAGCACCACTAGCCACTAAACCAGCAACTAACTAAATACCACCACTACCATCCTAAACACTACCCTTCGTTTTAATAACGTTTGCTGATTAGCGTCGCTTTGCATGGACATGGGATGAATGTACATACATATGTATATGGTATATGATGATCTAACCCAATCATTAGATATCTAACCAAATTTCCGCTCTCTCTCTTTGCATCACTCTCTGATTTTTCCCTCCTTTTACTTGTTCATTTTGTAGCTGACATGTAACATTAGTTACTAATGCCAAATAGTTTATATTTGTTGTTGGAACGCGACGATGCCAACATGGCGTACTTCCGGTACAGTGCATGCCAACTCTCGCTCTCTGTCTCTTTCTCTCTCTCTCTCTCTACATCTCTCTCTCTCTCACATCTCTCTCTCTCTATCTGTTTGTTTGGCTGTCTCACTTCATCTGTAGCTTCTGTGGTCTCCTTGCAATAACGCTGAGCAGCGCTTCATTACCTGAGCACATGTCAACTAACTTTCAATTTGATGCTGCTTCCCTTTATACTCCCCCCCATATACTCGATATACCCTCTCTTCCTACAGTTTGAACTCATTATCAACGCCAGGGTGCGTGCTCGTCGATCCAGAGGCTGAGATTTGCCCCCACTCGTCTAATCATTGCGTTTAAATTGAACAATTAAACTAATTTGGCTTTGAGTTGCTGGCGCATGGCAAATACATTTTTAGTATTCAATTTTATCATTTTCATTTTTTTTCGTATTATTTTAGGGGGAAAGGGGACTTTAACTCACCTCAAATGAAAACTGCAGTCGCAACTTCCGGCACGACTCAAGCAAAAAAAAGTAAAGATAACAAAAAAAAATAGAAAAACTAAATAAAACCGAAAAGCAAAAGAAAAACTCGCACGACGGAAAACTACTTTTGTAGTGTGTTGTGTGTGTGTTGACCCTCTTTTGGAAAATTTTCACACGATTTTCAAAATGCAAATTGCGTTTTTGTTTTTTAGGCCAAGCAACAACAACAACAACAGCGACAACAATAACGCACTACCAAAAAAATATATATATATTGAATTTAAAACGTTTCAAGAAATTAACACTTTATGCGGGCTACAATCGAATCCGTCCGAGACGGGATCGGAGTGAGAAACCGGGAGACTCGGTTGACGATCGCACGATATGAAATGAATGACAATGAGCAGGTGAGTCGCCTTTATATAGGCACCCATCCAACCCCTAGTCAACCCCCATTTGCAACCCCCCCAAAAAATAAAACCTTTCGATACTGATAAGCCAACAGTTGTCACCACTGAATCCTGGCCATCGCATCCGTACGCCCGGATAAGATAACAATCGACCAAGTTTAACCACAAATGGTTAAAATGCTTAATGGGGTCGTCTCCCTGCCATCGTCTCTTATCATCAAACCCGCCTGTCGCAATTATGCAAAACAATATGGCGGCTGCTATCGATCGATCCAACAGATAGATAATAATTAAAACACCCACTGATAACATCCAAAATCTAACCAAGTACAGAGACACCTGGACTTTTTGTTTAACCCAAAATAGCTGAGAAAAAGTTCACGAAATGCTAAAAAAAATAGGTGTATATAACTATAAAGCAGAAATATACATTTTATAGGATAATAGAACTTTCTTTAAAGACAGATGAAAAATATGAAAGAATACAACTTTAAATTATAATATTTCTGTAGAGAAAAACGTTCTCGAAATGCTGAAAATATATATAAATATGTTTACATCTTTTAGGATTATATTACATACTTTCTTTAATGTCAGAATGAAAGAATACTATACTCTATACTATGTATATACTGTACTATATTATATTCAGTGCTTTAATCAGTAGTATAAGTAGTTTGTCTCAAAGCTGACCTGCAGAAGGCGCTCTAAAAACAGTTAACAGAGTTAAGAGAGTTAAGACTCAGCAAATGCCATAAAATAAAAGTCTTGAGAAGGATAATAGGAACATTTACCAGTGTTGTACAACGCATTTTAAATTAAGATTGTTTTAGATATCACGAGTTTACGGAATTCAACAGTTCGCCTGGTTTGAAGTTGTAAAATATTCGCTAATAATAAAGATATGAAATCAGCAGTTTATGGTTCTTCCGAGAAGCTCTCACTATATAAAGCATATCAAAGATATGATATTTACATACATTGCATGTACATAGATATGAAGAGAGTAGGCAGTCAAATAAAAAGAAGAAAAATAGCTATAACTGAAGAATAAATTGTTTATAAATGATTTTGTAAATAGTTCAAAGACTCTTAGTAATTATTATATTTTCTATAGTAGTCAACACATTTTGAAAATATGTAGATTTAAAGTTCTATTATACCTAGACTGGTAGAAAACGGCTCTAGCAGTCATTAAAAGAAGTGTTTATAGCCTTCTTAGAAAAAGAAAGGCACACATTATTATTTCGAATAATTAGATAAGTTCAATCTGTAAAATGTTAAAGATGCCCTGCTTTACACTTTATGCCACCCAATTTAAGGCAATTTAATGGGTATAAACTAGGTACAGTTGTGCACAAGCTGGCTAAACAATCGCATTAAAAAAAAAAGAAAAAAGAAAGATACAAAGCCCAAACCTATGTCAGAAGAACCCCACCCAATCCAACAATGATATCAGTTGGGTCGCAGGTCGATGGGGAAGTTTTGAGACTAAGGGATATGGGGTAAAGTTTCTGTGGGATTGATAGGCGACCTAATCAGAAATAATTCGGTAAATTAAACAAACAGGGTGGCGGGCAGATGATGAGGATCCAGTTATGGCCATATAGGGCATACACTCATAATGTATTTGTACATAGATAGAGTAGCATATGGGCGAAAAAAAAAGAACTAGTAAAACCCACATCCGATTTATGGTTGAGAGCGAGTAAATAGAACGTAATTTGAAATCAAATAGAAAATTTCGTAAAGTTCTATAGAAGAGCGGCAAGTAAATAATAGTTGTAGAGTGGGGTTAAACTAGGGAGGGGATAGAGACAAGCTGCCTGCTGCTTATCGGTGTGCGCAACATAATGTGGCAGCAGGTAACCACTGATAAGACAACACGTTGCAGAGACACGGGACAGGGACTGAAAAAAGAAAAAATAAAGTTGTGCAGATAAGCCAACAAGGCACTGCCTGCTCCTGAGCATTGCCATTGCTTATCACAATTTAAATATTAATTTAGGGATATATAAGAGAGAGAGAGAACATTTGACGTGCAACGAACGCCGATCCCGACTCCGATGCCGACTCCGATGACGATGCCGATGCCATTTGCTTATCGCTGTGTGCAAACAACTCGGGCAAACAGCCAACGATATGGAAACCAAAGTTCCCATGTACACATAAACATATACTTATATACTTAGATATAATATGTACACATAAATAAAAAACTAACGTATGGTGCACATTGGGTCCATTGCATAGGTGTTGCAAAGCCGGAAATGCAGCGGCAGCAACAGCAGCTGCAACTGCAACTGCAACAGTTGCGACTTTATTTGGACTGCTGCCAATTGGCGTAGTCTTATGATGTTGCCTCGCCGCCTTCACATGTTAATCAAACTGTTTTGCATCATTTGTACAACTCACCGAAGACTTTGCCTCGCTGTGTCTCGTCGATGATGTGGCATCAACATTGCCATTTCCGTCGCCTTCGCTAATTTTTTGGCCTTTTAGTTTTGTAATCTGCTTGCGTAGTGCGACAATCTGTTGGGCAAAAAGATGCAGCATGTTAAACAGACAAACACAATCATGTTGCAAGTTGCGTGTTGCTGGTTATCAGTTGTCAGTTGCTGAGGGGAACAAGCAGGAATCGCGACTGGAAGTCCTACAAGTGCGGGGCATTCAACTTGGGCCAGTTGCAGCTTCAATGGACCAGCAACTGTTCAACTCGGTTAGACAAGAATGCAATCCGTTCAATTGCAGTCCCACTCACGACACTGACAACAACAACAATAGCAATGACGCCAACAATATGGGGGGAATTCCCCTTTGCCCTTACCTCACGATCTTTATCCTCGCATGCCTTGTCCAGTTGCTCTTTTTTCAATTGCGTTTCCGTGAGCAGTTCAAGTGCCGTTTTCTTGTCTACCTCAGATCCTTGATACTCCTCATCACCGGGTCCGGCGGTGTCGGCCAACACCTCCTGGGCCAAGTTCGTCAGTTGTCCTTTGATGGTGTTTAGGCTGTTGTTTAGCCACGACATGCTGCCTACTGTCTTCGTCCCGCTGCTGCGCGCTCCCTTGCACAATTGTTTCTTATATGCCTTGGCCGTATATGATTTAAATTAAAAAATAACTAATTTATTTATTTTGCGTGGCACAAGAGCTGCTTCAGCTGATTATTGTTATTGTCATCGTTGCCTATCGATAGTCGCACTTTCGATATCTGCATCTTGTGTGCCTGCCAAAATGCTCGATGCTGTGACGCCCGCTCAGTTGCCATTTTAAATAAAAAATTAAATGTTTTAACAATTGTTTTATCTTTGCAATAAGATAATAGTTGACTGCACAAACTTTATATGAAGTTAGATTAAATAATGGTGATAATATCAATGAATGTGGGTTGTGCGTTATCGTTGTGGGGATGATGTGCTATTAATTTACTCGAATCAAAAGAATAAACAAATTGTAAATTCAATTTAATTCTAGCTAATTCTGTATAAAAGGACAAGTCTCTAGAGTCTAGACTACAAGATATGAAAAGCTAAACATAGTTTCTTTTTAAAATTAAAACGGTGGCGCCACCTTTTGATTGCTAGCGAAACAAATCTTCTCCTAGGTTAAATTGGTGTGCACTTAAAATTAAATTATAACAGTTATTTAACAAAACCATAAGCTTGAATTTAAATAAATAAGTAAAATTAGATATTACATTAAATAATGCGGGTAATTTTAATGACTGTTTGATATTAGTAAAGCTTCGCTTTATTTGTTAACATAAACTGTTAACTTCACATATTCCTTCATTCGGGTTCATAATGTATTATGTATTAATCATTTCTTTATTTATCGCTAGAAATTGAAAGTATAGTAGAACTCAACTCTATTTCGATTTGCAAACAAATCAACATGTTGGAACAGATTCCTTCCCATTTATAAAACGTCAACAATTGGAACATTTCTTGCAATTTTATTTGAAATAATAAAAAAAAATAGAGAAATCTTTAGTTATAACAAATAAATATTGCTATTAAAGAGCAGTTGAATGTGACTATTGAGTGTCGATGCGGCGTCAGCGTCCTCATCCTATTTACAACTTGCACTCAAAAAGTTCCGATTTTCATTGGAGCTGCAACTGCTGCTCTGCTCTCTGCTGCTGCGTCTTCTTCCTTTTCTTCTTCTTTAATAGCTGCGTGGCTGGGAACCAAATCCAAGTCCCACGCCTCGCATTGTGTGTGTGGCAGCACGAGCCACCTCATATTGTTGCTCCATGTTGGTGAACATGCGCTGACGAAGCTGGACATCTGTGGGCACAGGTCCAACGCTGCTGTTGCCATTGCTGCTACTTGGCTCAGTCGTTGTTTCGGCCATGTTATCAGCATTGCTGTTGCTGCTGCTGTTGTTATTGTTATTGTTGCTGTTGCTGCCACTGTTGTTGTTATCGTTATTACTATTATTATTATTATTGGCATTCTTAATGCCCATGAGTCGCATAAACTTGGAGGCCACTTTACCATCCGAATCCTGAGAGAAATGAGCATTGCCCCATTTGTTGGCCGAATCATCGCTCTTCTTCGAACCCCAAATCAGCTTACGTTTCTGCTGTTGCTCCGCATAGCGATTGGCGTTTATAATTCCCGGATTGTAGTATTTGGGTAGCTGTAGAGCTGCCGGTTGCGTATCGACAATTGGCGGCGTGCTCAACTCTAAGGACATTAACGATGGTATCTTGGGTGCATAGTTAGGTGTGGGTAACAAACCGCCTCCTCCTCCTGTGCTACCTCCAGTTGAACAGCCAGCGATAGTTTGGGCAGCAACTGCTGTAGCTGTCGAGTGCGTCAAAGATGACACTCCAGATTTGCCAAGGAGCAGTCCAGTTGCCGTCATGCCTCTGGACTGTGATTCAACATCATTTGATCTATTTGTATTTGAATTTGAGCGATCGTTCGAAGATCTGGAACGGCTGCTGGAGTCGCGGGATTCACGTCCACGATATTTGCGTGATGTCTGAGACTGAGACTGAGACTGCGACTGACGTCGACGATTTGGCGGCGTGCCAGCGGGCGTACGTGATTGGGAACGCGAACGTGAGCGGGAACGGGAACGTGAATCACGACGACGATGCTTGCGATCATCATAGGAGCGACGCTGCGAATGTTGCTGCTGTGACTGAGATTTGTACGACGAGGATGTGGCGGATGAGTTATGTGAGCGCGAACCATCGCTATAGCGTGTCTCCTTGTTGTGATGACGTGATGCCGTTCTATCCCTGTCCCTCTCTCTGTCTCTATCTCTGCCGCTGCCATGACGACGATCCTCACGCTCACGATCGCGTTCACGCTTATAATCACTGTCCTTGTTGCTCTCTTTGGTGCGGTGATGGCGATCGCCCTGAAAAATTTCAAGTATTTTAATTTTAAAATTCAATTTCAATTGTTATTGATAAATTGTGAATAGCACTGTTTAGAGCGAGAGGCAAATAGTTTTTTAATGAACAAATCATTTCCATTTAAATTGGTATATTATAAAATATAAATGGTATTTTTTGTTAAAAGTTAATCCAAATTTTAACAAAAAGTAACCACACAGATACCCCAACATATATTTAGACTAACTTATAGCACATACTTATAAAATCATTTAAATCGACCGATGTTATGTGAACTTGACTTATGAATAACTTTCAAACTTATTCTCCGATCGTGATGAAATATTCAGGCAGTTCCAGATTTGTTTATTTTACTTAAGTACTAATAGTCAAGTCTGCTTTTTAAATTCATTTTTTCAAAATGTGGGACAGAAATCCAACATTAAAAGTAAACTATATAGAGACCTACATATTACATTTTAACATATTAAATATGAATTCACTAGTTCAATTAATCTCTGAGATTGATGAATTCATACAGGTGGACAGATAGACAGGACTGAATCGACTCTACTGTTTGTGCTAATCAAGAATATACTTATATAGTACTTTTTGTAAGGTTGGAGATTCCTTTTCTAAAATGATATTCCAAGGCCATTTGAAAGTTTCTTTTTCTGTGCTTGCTCTCGTCTAGATTCAAAGGTTTATACTTAGACATACCTTGCTGTATTCCTTATCACGATCCTTATCCCTGTTGCGATCTGTGTCACGTTGTCGGCCACGTCCGTGCGCCTCCTGCAATGAGAAGACACAAGCGGCAAGATTTTATATTAATGCTTTGTTCGCAACTAAAATAAATAAGAGTTAATTAAATCAAATTTAGAATTAAATCAAAATAAAATAAATGACAATTTTGTGGTTGTAAAATAACCCAACAAAAGATGCGTGGACTCGTTCTTGCCCCATTTGCTTGAAGATTGGATGTTGCATGTTGTTCTTGACTGCTCTCGAGGCTGGAAAAGATGTGAAAATTCGCGATCGCTGTGTTGATCTCACAATTCGGGGGGATTGAGGATATGTATTTCCGGTTTACAGTTGTTGATAAGTGTGTAGATTAAATATGCTAAGTTTGTTTTTTATTTGGTTTTTTGATTATTTGTTGCAATACTCACATTGATGCGTCTCGATCATCTTTCTCTTTCTCTTTGTCGCAACCATGCGGTCAGAGTGTGTGTTTCAAGGAGTTAAAGGAGTGGGACACATACCCTGTTGGGCGCGTTGAAACAACTCTAATAACTCTAAAACTGTCGCATCGTTTATCGGTTATCGGTTAACGGTTATCGGTTACTGTCCCTATTCAAGTATGTTTCGTATTATGTCTGGATTCGAGGTCATGTTGTTGTTGGTCGCTGTCCGAGTCGAGGTCGAGACTTTTTTCTTTTTTTTGGTTTTTGCTTTCTTGTTTTTAGTTTCTTTGGTTTTGGTTTTTGTTTGGTTTTGGTTTGTTTACATAATAATAACAATAATAAAATGGTATATTTTAGTCATATATAAATATAAAGGTTGCATAAAAAGTTTAAGCTTAATTACGTATTATTAACAAAATACGAATAGGAAATAAGAATTAGGATTAAAATAGATGCTACTAGAGAGTAAATTACAACAACCTTGACTCCGACACCAATAATCTTAGTTCCTGCTAAGCACACACACACACACACTCTCTCTCTCTCACATACACACACACACACACACACACATGCTTGTTGTGAAGGAGCTTATGAAAGCGGACAAAAGAAAGCGACCAGACAAAAGAAAAATAAAAATCAATTTATAGATTCATATTTGGAAAGGGCACAAGAACCATCAAATGGAAACTATAAACTAGAACATATATTAATGCCAAACAATGTACATACATATTGATACCATGTACCATGTATCATGTATATTTACGTATGGACAACAGTAAAAACAAATATTAACTATGACTAAATACCTCTAATAAATATTTCAATATGCGTGCAGACGAATATTTAAGTTAATCGAGGAACAAATTCATTGGAATTCTTAATTTTTAACTGTTGGGATAGCCCAGTAACAATAATAAATGTTAGTCAAATATGTGGGCTGAACCGTTTTTGAATTCGTAATTTACATATTTCTTTACTATTTTCAATTAGACCAATTTTCCAGATCCAGAAATTGTTCTACATTTTCTACAGTTATCAATTTATCTCCTTTTTTGAATGTTTTCCACTGTGAAGTGTGCAACTTTAAATTAATGGTGAAATCTGCCGATCAAATAGGAGGAGAATATATTGAATAAAGACTATCCAAATTTCAGGTCTTTGTGTTCTTTTACATTCAAAGAACATACATTATTTTTGTAGTGGAAATCGGTTAAAAGATTTACTTTTAATAGCAACTACAAGTTAGTGCTTTTACAATTAGTTCTATATGCCAATTAAAATCCATAAATACTATATGTGCGCAATGTTTTGCATCCACATAGATTATTTGTAATACATATGCATATAAATTTCTAAACATAGAATAATGAACATTTCCCCAGTTGTAATCTTTCATATAAAACTTGTATTTTTAAAAATAATATAATAAACTTTTATGGCAAACGTTCCTTCTGGATTAGATTCATATTTTCAAAGACTTTTGGGCGCATTTAAAATCTTTATACCCAAGTATATAAATTTCTAAACATAGAATAGTTAACATTTCCCCAGTGGAAATCTTTCCTAAGATTATAAACTTATATTGCAAACGTTTCCCTTGGATTATTTAAATAATTTGGAATAGATTTCCCGTAATTAGAGCAAATTTAAATTCTTTACACTAAAAGTATATAGAATAATAAACATTTTCCCAGCTCCAATCTTTCATATTATAAGCTGGATTAGTTCCAAATTTTCAAATAGATATCGTCCTTAATTTGAGCACCATTTGAAATCTTTATAGGAGGCATTTGATAATTTATGGCAAATACAACAAAACTTTACCTCATCATTGTTGCTGTTGGTATTATTATGGCGACTGCTTCTGCTCCTGTGATGGTGATGATGATGATGATGATGATGACCACCATGTCGTCCCCCGCCCGTTGTTGGCAAGGGAGGTGTGTGTGGCATTTGATTTTCGGACACCTTGGACACACTAGGTGCTATTGGGGGCGACTGTGTTGCCAATCGTTTCTTTGCCTTGTCCTTGTCTTTGCCATCACTATCATTGGTGCTGTCACTAGCGCTGCTGGCGTCACTTTTGCTACTAGAACGTCGTCGTCGATGGCGTCGTTGGCTGTGACGCTCATTGGTTTTGTTTTTGGTCTTCTGACGCTTTGCAGCCGCAGCCAGAGCTAGAGATGATGATGTCTCTAATGACGATGACGATAACGTTATCGGTTGTGTCGGTGTGCTCGAGCGTCCAGATGATGCTTTATTTGCTGTGGGCGGGCTGCGTTTCCTTGAGGATGCATATGTGGATGCATCTGTTGGTGGTGCTGCCGATAATGGTTGTTGTTGTTGTTGTTGTGGTGCCTAGGGGAATTTTGCAACTATTCAGAAACAGCAAATTCGCATTATTTTACTAAAGCACTAAGTACAACTACATACATTAATAAAGAGTGGGGAAGGTTTGATTTGGGAATGAGGAAAATCCCGCCATACGTATTAAAATACATACTTTTACTTATATACATTTATATTTGCCTGCATACATACACACACATACACATCCATACTTATATACACACACAGGCACGCACGCCTCGGCAAAATGTATACACAAAAAAAATGCGTTGACAATCGGCATTCTATACATTTTCTGTCTGTCCTATCTTTTTTAATGGAGTATTTACCCTTATCTCATAGCCTCCATCATCGTCATTGTCGTCCTCGCTGCTATAGTTGACCAGCGCCTCCATATTAATGATTTTTTAACTGATTTCAGCGCGTGGTTTTTCCAATACTTTAATATTAAAATCAATAAATCTATCTCACTGCTGCTGCAATTTTTTTTCTTTTTCCGCACAGACAGCCTGTCGATAGATTGTGACTATCGCTGGCACTATCGATAATTTTTTAGATTGCAACGTTTCAAACCGGTGGTAGCGGCTTCTCTTTTTTGTTAGCGCCGCAACTACAGTTGTCCACTTTAAGAACTAACTATTCAAGGGTCTGGCAATATTTTTACTCTTACCGTTTTTATTCAAAATTTGTATACAAAAAAAGGCGCCAAAAATAAGGAAGCCCGTTACTTAACAGAAAGAGGAGAGGCCGGAAATGATGCCGGCCAGTGCATATGAATAATATATTATGTCATCTCTCAGTCGCATGCACATAATAAAAGCCCCTTTCTGCCCCTTTTTACACCTTAAAATGATCCATCATGTTGATTATTTTCAGTGACCCCAAAACGGTAAGAAGATAAGTACTTTACAGTGGCGAAAGCTTGTTGTTGTTTACTTATTTTTGTTTTTTACAATTTTGTTTACGCATTTTATTTTCTTGGCCAACGTGCCGGCTTCAACGTCGCCGACTTTACAAATTACCCTTTTTTTTCAAAGATAAAGCAAAACATATTTGGCAGCTAAAAATAGCTTTAAATTTACAATACTGCTGTTCGAAGGGCCATCGAAATGGGGAGTTGGCATTTACCACTTAGCACTTGACCAGTGTGGGGGAGGGGTTGTCGCTACAAAGCACAGTGCAAACTCTACGTAATGGACAGACTAAGCTATGTAGACATTCTTGATAACGGTCAATTATCACTTAAAGTTAAATGCATAAGAGAAGATTGAATAAATTGAAGCGCAAATACAGATTTTACATGTCATATTCAGGTGTCCCTTTTTTGGAGTGCACACTGTAGCATGGAAGCCCTTCCATCGTCGCAGACCGTCAGGGCTACCAATGGGGGCACTTTTGGTGTGGATTACAGTAAATGTAATTCCACAATATACAATAAAAACACACTCATAAATAAGTGTGTATTAGTGTTGTGTTTTTCTGTGCAATGTTTGTTTAGACTTTTTTACATGTTGTTTTGATTTCTTCTGTTTTGTTAAGGTTTTTCTTCTTTTTTTCCTTTTTAGAATATTGTTGTTTGCTCTACAAGGTCAATTGCTGCTCTTATTTTTGTTTATAGAAGACTTTAAATTTATTATTTAATCATGCATTAGCAATACATGGTTTTGCATAAAGTTCGCTTGACGCTTCATCGATTGTCACGAATAAACAATATTGAACTTTGGCAGCTTAAGGCAAACGACAACACACACACACACACACACATACGCATAAATTAAAAATTGTTTACCTGTTTTGTTCCTATTTGCCCAATTCTCTTCATTAGTTATTTCCAAATCTGTTTGCGGTAATTAATTTATGCGAGAGCAGTCCTTTAGTTTCTTAATCACTTAATTTAACTAAAAGACCAGCGACTGTGACAGTTATAATTGATTAAAATACATATTGTAAATAAAAACTGTTTTTGATTATTAGAAATAAGTCTAGCCTTTGGCCAACATTTTTACATGTACATATACCGAATTGAAAAGAATGAAAATACAAGGGTAGTCAAAAGTATTTACACAAAACTAAAGTTAAATCTTCTTGTCATTTGAAGTTACTTCATGTACATTTTGGTATCAATGGAAAGGTCTTTTGAATCCCGTTTGAATGATACAAAAATGTTCTTAACCCATTAAGTACCCATTGAATTTTTCGACTGTTTGTAAAATACTGGTTTTTTGACTTTTTTCCTCGATTTTTTTGAACGAATGTTTTGATGCAAAAAGTTTCTTTAAACAATATAAATAGTGTCTGCAAAAAATTTTTTTCAAAAATATTTTTTCTTATATTTTTTATGATATTTTGAATGGGATGATCTCTCAGAAAATTTTTGTATGAAAAAGCGAAAAAAGTGGCAAAATTAGTCATTTTCAGCAATTTTTAAAAAATTATAAAAAATATAAGAAAAATTATTTTTGAAAAATTTTTTTTGCAGACACTATTTATATTGTTTAAAAAAACTTTTTGCATCAAAACATTCGTTCAAAAAAATCGAGGAAAAAAGTCAAAAAACCAGTATTTTACAAACAGTCGAAAAATTCAATGAGTACTTAATGGGTTAAGAACATTTTTGTATCATTTAAACGGGATTCAAAAGACTTTCCATTGATACCAAAATGTACATGAAGTAACTTTAAATGACTGATAGATTCAACTTTAGTTTTGTGTAAATACTTTTGACTACCTCTGTATTATCCTGTTTCGCGAGCTTTCCTATCAAAATAAAAGAGGAATATTGGGTTTTTATACATACATACATATATATATATTATATCTACATATGTACATATATATATTTTATATACATAATCATTTTTGCGTTTGATATTTTTTAATAATTACTTTTAAAACGACCCTCGCTATGTTTACTTCTTCTTGGCCTAATCTTTTTACACAAAGCTGCCGCACGACACTTACAAAATTATGATGGACAGAAAATCCTCTGCTGTTGTTGTTTTTATCAATTGCAACAACAACAGCACAAATAATCAGACCAACAAAAATAACGATAAATGAAAAATAGCATAAACAGGTCGCTGATAAGGCGACAGTTCAGAGTTGTCCATGAATAACTGTAAACACGCATGTATGCATACATGTGTGTGTGTGAGTGTCGTATACACACATACTTAAGTATGTATGCTAAGCACTCCTATTGCTTTCTAATTCAGCAACTAGAACCTACGACAACAGAAAGGATACGTTGCATGGCGCACGTAGACATTGTTGCAGATGTCATGCGACACACCCATACACACGCGACACATTTAATTTGTATGTATGTATGTATGTCATTTTATGCAAGAAGCAAATCCAAAGGCAACGGTAAAAAAGTAAAAGAAGAGGAAGCACTGTGGCTACTGACTCCACAGCCACAGTATCTGCCGGCATGACTGTGTCGACGTGCCAAAATCCGCATACAAAAACTCAGACGACAACGACCTGCGCTGACTCGCCATCATGTTGTTGTTTTTGTTGTTGTTGTTGCATCGGGTTAAGTCTATCTTTATCTCCACTGTAAAGAGAGCGCAGCATCAATGAAATCGAAAATACATGCACACAATCAAACATGCAAATGCACATGTGTGTGAGTGGTTGTTGTTGTTATTGGAGCCGGCCGTCGACAATGAGGCGCAACACGTACGCCAAAAAAAATGGCGTTGCGGAAATCTCGCACTCACGAAAAAGAAAACCTTGGAAAGAGCGCCAAACGCACAAAAGCAACGCAAAAAAGAATGAACAACAAAAACACAGATGGTAAATCGAAAGAGACTGAGCAAAAATAGAAACGGAGCTGAGCTTCTAAATACATATAGACAGGCATAAATAAATACATACATACATATATAAGTATGTATGTACGTACGCATTGTTTTGGATTCTGTTTTGCTCTGACAATCACACTACAATTACAACTGTCGCGTGTATGTGCATATACATGTGTACATAAGTAGCATTTTAATAAGCCGGGCGCAGATTAAATATCAGTACGCACTCATGAGTACATACAAACAATGTGTTCAAATACGCACATACATACATACATCCATATGTACTTAAAATTTCAACAGCAAAGCAGACTAGATTTTTTATTTTCATCCACATTCACTTAACCATTTATGTATGTACATTGTACATACATATGTACAATTAGCATGTAAATGTAAATTTTATAAACTACGCAGTCTTTTTTTGATTTTGGCAACTCTTTGCTTGCGCCTGTGACGTAACGTTTAGTGTGCTGATCACGAACATGAGCAAAACTGTACCATAATATGTAATGAAACTATCTTGTAAAAGCATAGCAGTTATTAATTTAATTTTAACACAATAAATTATGCAACTGCATTATATAACATACATAACTTTTCTTTTCATTCATGTCAATAAATCGGGTAAATTACAGGAAGACCGATGACAAGCAAATGTCTGAGCTAAAGATGCCCTGCTATGATTGTGTGTTTGTGTTGTGTGTATAAGAATGACTTTGTTGCAACTACATATATATGTATATCTATGTACATATATGTTTATGACTATGCGAATGTTATTGATAGATCCGATCTGCAAGGTAACTAATGCACATTCTCTTGAACCTGTTGTTGTTTGTTTGCTTAATGCTAATTGTTTGCATTCAGTGGCGCTTGGATGTTACGTGACTTTTAGCGCGCGTTGTTCTTATACTCGTCCACATGCACACACACACACACAAACAGTCATGGAGAGGCACACGAACACATTTAAATGAAGCCCGAGTGCATTGCACTCTGTATACAACAACAACAACGAATTGGCGCTGCTTGGGGCCTTTTGAGTCTAAGCCAACTTGCAGCTTGTTGTGTTTGTTGCCTAGTAAACCAAAGTAAACATATGTATGTGTGTCTGTACGAATGCATGTACATACATACATATGTATGTAAGCATGCACATACAAATTGCATTAAAACATTTATTTGACGTATGTATTTTATTTGCTACTGTATTTATTAATCTTGCGGGAATATACATATATACATTTTTAGGCTTTAATAACAATAAATTACAATGCATTTTTCCCAAGTGAAGTAGTTTTAAAAGGACAGATCTAGGTGAAAAAGCCTGATTTGGCAACACTGCTTGCAGCTGATGCACCACAGCTGTTAAATATGCACATTCCTTTTACCTTTCTCTCTCTCTCCCGTCTGTGTTTAGCATAACTTTTTCTCTTTGCTCATATTATGTCGCTCTTAAGTGCACCTGCTTGCAGGATCGCTGTTTCAGAAATTTATTAAGAGGGGAGAGTGGGCTCCCTGATCAAACAATACAATATACAACAAAAACATAAGCACACACCCTGACATATATGTATGCATACATATATGTTAAGTATACTTAATGTATGTGTGTGGTAAACACTTTTGCATGTGTGAGTGTGCGTGTGCCTGTGTCTGAAGCAATGAAGTAGAAGTAGAACAAAAACAGAAAACTTGCTCGACCGTTCGACCGCTTGTTTCATTAGTGTTTGTAAACATGTATGCTTGTATGTGTGAATTTTGTCTGGCACATTCGTCAGACAGTTTGTCACACCGACCTAAATAATTTGTTCGTTTACTTTATCAATAAACCTACAGACTACCGTAAATTTACATGCAGTTTTATGCGTTAAATTTCTCTTTATTCAACTGCATTGTTGGATATAAGATGTGAAAATGGTTTGAAAGTCATTGGCCGGCGTGCAACATCTGTTGTAGTTGTTGTTCATAATACTTATTGTGTATGTGTGTGCTTGTCTGTTTGTTTGTATCGTATCTTTCTGGCAACGTCGCCGCAGCCCTTCCATGCTCTAACTCCCCTCCACTCATACTCCACACAGCACACACACACACACGTACCGTAAGCAGCGCTGTCGCTTTGCCGCTTCTGTTACAACGTCGCCTTTGCCGTCGCTGTGTTTTCATTTCTTTTCGCCGCAACAGACGCTGTCAAAACGAATTCGAACTCGCCAGTGAACGGTTGTGTTTAACGGAAAGAAATCAAAGAAGCGATAAAGAAGCAGAAGCATAAGAAGAAGAAGTTCAAAGAGGAGCAGCAAAGTGTAATACGCAAAAGCAAATAAAACTGCAACTTTTTTTTGTTTTGTAAATTGTTATTGTGTGTGTGTGTTTAAACCGGTTGTTAAATGCGCGCTGCAACTGCAACAATAAATTCAAAAATAACAAAAACAACAAAAACAATTGCAACAGCTAAGCAACAACGTCAGCTTGCACACTGTTTTTCGCTTGCCTGATACAGGGACAACAACAACAACAAAAATAACTGCAAACAGATACAAAGAGACAAAGAGATTGCAAACCGTTACAACAACAGAACAACAACAATAGCAACGTAAAAATAAAAACAAATATGGCATTCCACATTGTAAGCCGTTCTCTTTTGCGCACTTCGAGAGAAATCCTGGAACGCAATATGGCCGCTACAATGGGAGCACTGCAACACCAACAACAACAGCCCCTCTCCACCTTGCCGCTTCCAACGGGCGATTACAACAATAATGTAAGCGTCTGTTTCAGTGTGTGCGTGTATTGTGTTAATTTAATTACAAAGAGTTTCCAAAAAAAAAATACTAGAGTATTCAACAAATGCAAGGCGGTTGATAGAGTGAAAGAGAGTGAGAGAGGGGAAGGGGTCATCAGTTATAGTTACAAGAAATGAGGCCACTGTATGTGTGCAAGAGAGGATGAGAGAGAGAGTGTGATAGAGCGAGGGAGATAGAGTTGGATTGGGGGGGCAAATAAATAAATATATGTGTAGTTAAATCTACAGAGTCTCACTGCTTATTTGATCCATACATATATTACATATTACAACTTTGAAATGAGCTTATCTTTTAAACAAACGGATCTACATAAAAAGAAATATTAAAGATAGGTTTGTTAGGTAAGTAATTCTTAAAATTGAGCACAACAATTTTATTTAATTGCATATTTATTTAATAACTTAATTACTATCTAAATTGTTGTGGATCAAATAAGTTGTGAGCCACTGTACTTAAAAAGATCGGTACATTAACTTTGTTTAAATGCTTTATTTTTTAAATTTAGTCACCACCCCTCATTCCCTTACAACCAACAACAACAAGACAACTTTCACACCCTTCCCTGAAAAAGAAAACTGCGCAAGTTCTGCAAAAACTTTGTGGGGCACGTAAATATGTTGCATGCGCAAAGCGCCATAAAGCAATAACAAGAACAAATACAAATGTTTGCCTGTGTAAAAGGAAGTCGATGACGACAAACATTTTCATTCTCACCTGTATTGCCAAAGCAATTTTTTCACCACCTCAAATCTTTTTACTCAAAAAATATACAATAATAACTTTGTTTTTTATATTTTGTTAAGCCAAATTGATGTAAACTTTTCTTGTTCTTTACTTGTTCAGAGGAGCATAAGAAACTATAATAATAATAAAAGGAAAACAGAATAAAAAGTCAAGGAAATATATTTATGGAAATGGTTATTATAAAATATATTATAAACAATCTTTTTTCAACATATTTTTTTAACAGAAAATTTAAAAATGGCAACACTGATTCTCTTGTTTTCGCAATTTCCTTCATTTTGTTGACCTGTTGCTCGACTTCCTTTCGACTTTGTTTTTGTTTGGCTTAAAGCCGTAAACATAAATATAAATCAAAAGTTTCTTATTTGTGATCTTGTTTTTTGTTTTCGAGCCAACTTAAAAAGAGGCTCGTGATTGTTTGGTATTTGCATATTAGCCAAGTTAAAAGCCATGAAACTTGTTTTAGTTTCAATGGTTATGCTGATAATGATATCATCATCGTCATTATCATATTCAGACCAACAGCATTAATTCCATTATCAACAGTTGTTGACAACTTTTGGGTCTTGTAATTAAAAAAAGAAAAAAGGAAAGGAAAACAGAAAAATTATAGAAACGTTGCAGCTATCTCAAAAATAAAAAACTGTTGACAGCAACAATCACAATTCAAAAACTCATTAAAATGTTTTTTGTATCTCAAAGATTTGAATTTTTGTACTAAACATAGATACTTTCATACAAACTCTCATGTGTTTATGTAGACTATCTGTGTGAGTTTCTTATACTGTCAAGCACAAGGTCAAGGAGAGTAGACAGGAGAAATAAAGAAAGATAGTGAGAGAAAAAAGGTAAAAGCCAACTTCAACTGCTTACGGGTTGAGGAGTTTAGAATGCATTGCAACTGCTTGCGTGTGAGCCACGTGGTTGACTCTCAAACTTTAACGACACGCTTAAAAAATCTAAAGAATTTACTTTTATACAAAACATAGATACGTATAAACAAACACTTGTATAAATGTATGTGTGTAGATCGTCTGTGTATGTTCCACTCACTATCAAGCTAAAATTCAAGGAAAGTGGAGAAAGAGAAAAAGGCAACTTAAACTGCTTACAACGTAAGGCGTTGACAATGCAGTGCAACTGCTTAGCCACGTGGTAATTATTCTGTGGGTGACTCCCAAACATTAACGACACGTTTAAGGGATCTCAGGGCCACGCTTTTTTTATATCTTTGTAGATCAACCGGTTTAGAAAACAAGAATTCAGAACTGACCTTAACAATACAAACAACAACAATTGTAATTTGAAGCAAGTTGTTATTATTTACTTACACACGCATATACTATACATACATAAATATGTACATATGAATGTATGTATGAAGGGCACGGCACAGCGAGAGCTTCCAAAACTGTTATGCAACAATAAAAAAAAACACTTTCAAAATGGGGCAAGCAAGCAGTGTGTGGGCGACACCAGCAAGCAGTTGACACGCTTGCAGTGCCCCGCTAACTGTAACTTAAGTAGTACACACCCTTCATATAAAATGCAATTTAATTAATTTTACTTTTATATTATCTTATCATTACAGCGTCTGGTGGTGATCAATTCAAATTGTGCGACATGGCATTTAATGTCCGGCCGTACATCGATGATTCAAGCAGTGCGTCAATATTCAAAGAAAAACGCTGGCGCAGCGCTGCGTCGTGAGCAAGACGACAGCGACTCGGATTCTGATGATGAGTTTGAGCGACGTCGCCAAAATGCTAATATTAAACGTAGCGAGCGGGTAAGTTGAGCGTGGCCCACGTGGCAGTCGAATATTTTAATTGTGTATGCTTGAAACGAGTTTTGTACATTTAATTTGGCTCAATGTCGTTTTTTGAACTCGCTGTTTGTTGTAATTTGGTAACGGCCGATAAAAAGTGGGTGGCGCAAGCGCAGAAGCGCAGTACGGTTTGTGTCTTGACTAATTGTGTTGGGTTCAAAAGGATATTTTATGTTATAAATTTCCTGTGAGACGGCGCTCTCCATAACAAATTTCCTACGCGTGGGCGTTCAAGCAGTTCAAGCAGCGCATCAAAGTTCAATTCAAGCAGTTGACACCATTTAAATGTTCTTTTTAAATTTGAATTTGAATTTAAAATTAAACTAATCATTTTTTCTTATAGGGCGATTCTGAGTTCTGGCGCCGCAAGATGCGTACATTGCATCGCATTATGGATGTTAATCACGATGGTGTCATCTCGTATGATGATTTCAATTTGTTGGCCAAACGTTTTAGCGATCTAGGACATTTGTCCCCCGATGTGGCCGCCGAATTCACTGATGTGATTAAACAGACATGGGAGGAACAATTTGGGGAGATAACGCCATATAATCTGGTTAATGCTGAGCAGTTTCTAACCGATTTGCATCATCGACTGAATGATAAGAAAATGGCCAAACGCATTGGACGCTTTCTGCCCTATTTGTTTAAGGTAAATAAATAATAACAATTTACTGGCATATGTCTCAATATGTGGCAATGATTAGATTAGGTGCTTAAAACTGTGTTAGCTTGAAGCAATTTTAAATTTTTAAAAGACTGATTATTTTATGTATCTCATTTATCTTGTCGACTGCTAAAGAAACCAAAATACGAATTAAATAAGAAAAGAGTTCATGTTTAAAAATTTAACTGAGAATAACATTAAGAGTATATAAATTAGGAATTTGAAATAGGTAGAAAACAAAATTATTTAAGATATTTTTAAGTAATCTTCATTGGATTTGTGACTTAAACAAAATAGAATATTAAATATCAGTAGGGAATATTTGTATAATTCCTAATTCTAGTTAGCCAATTTGTACTTCCAAATTACATGCTTTCTAGTTTTGTTTATTATTATTTCTAACATTAGTTTTCTACATTTGGATATGAAATCGTTTCTTTTACTAATTGAGACATTGAAAAATATTCCATTTGAGATGTAAATTAATTGTGTATATTGAGAACTTATTAATGATACTATATATTTATTGCTTACAGGCCGTTGACTTTGATCATACTGGCCATTTGGATCTCGAACAATATAAGCTCTTCTTCCGCTGTCTGGGATTGTCTGAAGAGGATGCTGCCGTTTCATTCGCTGTGATAGACAAGAATGGCGATGGCCAATTGTCGCTCAAGGAGTTTGTACATTTGGGACGTCAATTCTTTTTAACTGAAGACGATACCAAAATATCGAAAATGTTCTGGGGACCTTTAATTACGGATCATTGACGGGATGCAGTCACTGCTGTAGATCAATATGTTCACGATGCAAATACTTTAAAGCCAATGCTACCAACACTAACAAGAAGAAGAATAACAACAACAACACCAACAACATACGCGACCAACAACAACAGTTGGCCGTATCTACAGCATGTGGCGCCACAAAAATCGAGACCATTTACAAGGCAAATGACCATCGACAGTAACAACAATTATAATAGCAATCATAACAAGAACATCATCATCGACAACAACAACAACAACATCATCAGCAACATTATTAACAACAACAGCAATCCCATCAATTTGACATCAATTAGAAGCATGAGCATTTACGATTATTTACGCCAACATTTCAATCCAGTTGCCAGCAAACGTCAACGTCGCTATTCCCAAAGTGATGATGATGAGCTGCATCATCCCTCGGCCAAGATACGTAAACATAACTATTCCAACTATCAGCAACAACAGCAAGAGCAGCAGCAGCAGCAACAGCAAGAGCAAGAGCAGCAATATCATCAGTGGAATCATCAGTGGAATCAGCGGGAATGGCAGAAGGAACGTGGCAAAAAGCATGGCACTAATTCAACTATGGATAATTATGATATAAGATTTTTTTTCTACATTAATTCGCTAATATTATTCACAATGTCGTGTCGTCAATATGAAGGCGATGATTTTAAGCATTTTATTGTTTATCACATAAGAGAATTTGATCGATTGCGCCGCAAGGCACGCAAACGACGCAGGCGCAAAATGAAGGCACCACTAACCCCAACAACAACTGCAACAACAACTGCAACAAAAGCAGCAACAGCAACAGCTGCAACTGCAACTGCAACAATAACAACTGCCACAAATGCAACACAAGCCAAATTGCAATTGTAATGCGTCTGTCCATGTTTTAGATGATAATTATGTAATATTTACAACTGATATACACAACTATGATAAATATATTATTATAAACATACAAAACTCCAAAAAATAAAAGAAAATGTGAAAAATTTAAAATTCAAAGCTTTATTATTATGTAATGTAATCTCTATTAAAAATCTGCATAGAGCCGAATTCTGTCTTAGTGTTACAAAATTGTGATGTCTGTATGAATGCGTAGATTTTTGACGGATTATTGGATTAACGTCTCGTTAGTAACGTTTATCAGATAATTGGAAAATAGCCAATATTTATATTAATAACTGTATTTTGGTTTATAATTGAAATTGCTGTAATTTCTAAAAACGAATCGATTTTACGTACAGCTTAATATAAAAAATAATTAATATAATATATTAATAAAAAAATAATTAATATAATATATTAATACAAAAAATAATTAATATAAATAATAATTAATTTACTAACAAATAAATTTGGAACGTAATTTTTAAGTCAATTTCAATTCGTAGAACAAAACGAATTCCTTTACAAATATTCTGGAATTTTCCAAATACATTTCCAAATATGTAGTTTCAATGTAAAACATTTGCTGGAGATTATATGTGAATTCAAAATTTTCTAAAAAGAAAAGGAAACAAAATTTGCAAATGTGAATTGAAATTAATACTTTTATAAATTCGATATTCTGCGAGAATCGGTTCAGAATTTGCTTGCAGTCTTGATATTCTGTATTCGAAATGTATAGGCTATTTCTACGTTCACCACTAAATTCAGCATTGGGGCCGATTTTTCAGTTCAACCTGAACGATTTCCCATAAGGTCCGATGATGCGAATGTCTGTGCTCCTGGAAATGAAGTCAAATGAATTTCGAAGGACTTTCGGGGTTTTCATTCCGAAAGAAAACTAAATAGTGTAGTTTATTATGGTGACTTAAGATTGGCTGACTTCTGTTTAGTTTCTTTTCCAGATTATTTATGCTGAGTAAGTGGCGGATTCTTATCATTCCCTTGGGCAAATCACAAACTGGCGGCAGCTTTTTGTCCGCGCGAGGGTTGCTCAAGTGGTCGCTGACCACCGAAAAATCAACAACACAAATTGCATGCAAATGCACTCCCTCTTCACTTCTTTACACACACACACACACACATAAACACATACACACAGCGCGACCGCGGCAGCTGCACTGAGAAAAAAAAGAAGCCGCTGCCCACATATCATTATGTAAGCGCTGCGAAAAAGGATTTGCGATATCAACTGAAAAGTGTTTAGCCCCACGACGGCGCAGGAACTCAGGAATAGCAAGTAAAAAAAATAGGAAAAGGCAACAGTGAAGCATGCTCAACTGTGTGAAACCCTGTAATCATGGGTATAAATCAGATATTGCTGAACATTGAATGAAATTCACGATAAAGAAAACCATTATTATGGTATATGTTCCCAAGCCAAAGTTCGATTAATACACATTTTGAATAAAGTAAACTAATTAAAAATTAAAAGTATATAATGTTTTAAGTATCTAAATAACTAATATGTCAGCATTATAAAAATGTTGTTATCAATAATGAAATATTGGGACTAGTGAGCTAGCGCATAGTGAATATACATATAGTATATGTTTTAACTTACTTGTAGCGTAAGGAAGAAGTTAATCTATAAGTAATTAAATTAGGTTAGTGCTTTGGGAAGATAAAGAGGAACCTATCTACCAAATTTGGCGTCTTTAGCTGTTATAGTCTCTGAGATCTTGGTGTTCATACAGAATACAGTATTCATTCAAGAATATACATCGTGCATCGATTTGGGTGGGCCCGAAAAAATAATAATAATGTTTTTACCAAGAAACCATAATTCTTAAATCAGTTCCTAGTCTGCGCTTTTTATTTTTGTTTATTATACATACTTTCTGAGATCTGTCAAGCCTCGTTCTGCCTGTTACACTTTTGAAGTACAGGGTCTACCAAAAAAAGGGAACTGTCGCGTAAATCTCGGCAAGCAGTTCCTCTATTGCCCCTCCCACCCAGCAGACACCCAACCTGACGTCTGTGAATTTGACCAGAGCTCATTATGCACAGCACATTTGTTGCCCGGACTACGCCCCTTTTCTACATATTCTTTTTTTTTTTTTTGCATTTTTTTATGCATTTGTAGCTAATAATTTTAATGTTATTCAAAATTATAGTTGCAAAAAAAATGCCAAAGGGGGCTAAGAAGATGGAGAGAGATACTAGCAAGTGAAAAGGATTTTTTGGGGCGTCTCGCACACATACACACACACACACACACACACACACATATTACACTGTTTTATAAATTGCATTTGTATCTAAAAGGACATTAATTCTGTGTGTGCCCGGTAAGTGTGGTTCACAGCGCTATCTAGACTCAAACCAAACGAAAGCTGGGCAAGCAGTGCCCACCCCACCACCCACCACCAACCAAGCAGCGCTTTTAAGGTCCCCACCCAACATCACTCAAACCAGATGCACTGCTTGTGTTAGTCTGTCTGTAAGTGTAAGTGTGTATTTGCGTTTGTGGTGTGTGTGTGTCCTTTGCGCATTTCTTACTCGCCTCAATATTTTATAATTTAATTTTTTGTTTTCTAGTGCAAAAAAAAAATGATGGCACGCACATGATGTCCCGTTGCTGCTTATCCCTTTGCCATGAGCTGCAGCCGGACTCGGACACACACACACACACACACACACTTCTGCATGCATACTGGGTGGCTTTTTATGTTTCTTAAAGGAACAATGCAAACTTAACAGCAAAGATAACGCATGCTATCTTTGTCGCACCAAAGATTTTATACCCTGCATGATATTGTAGTCAGATCGGCCAGATTGTATGTAATGATAACAGACACACAATATTACTATTCTGCTTTGACTTTGACTTGATTTCGACGATTTGCTGTTCACAGCTGTTCCATACAAATCCGATCCGGGCGGTTTCCATATTTGCACCAAGTTTCATCAAGATAGCTTCAAAACTGAAACAGACGGACAGACAGACATGGCTATATCGACTCAGCTAGTCGTGCTGACCAAGAATGTATACACTTAATGGGGTCTGCCACGCCTCCTTCAATGTGTTACATATTTCAAGATTTGTATTTTGGACTGTGGCTTAAAAAGGCCAGAAGATCCGCTCTGATCGATCCAACCAAGACCACTGGTCGCCGTGGTCGTACTGTTGGTGTGTCCAAGAAGAAGTAAGCTAGTGGCTGCTGGAATGGTCTATGGCTGTTATTGCTTATTTGTCTAATTGAACATCAATCTAAAACAACATAAAACATATACCCTCTGAATGGGTATAACAAAGAATGGATACATTTATATTTTGATTTTATTTTAATATTTGGTATTTAATAACACGGCTTAACAATTCGTAAACTCAATATATCAATGGTATAATTGTATCAAATTGTGTTGTCTGTGTGTTCTGTTGTGTGTTTTTGTATTATTTTATTAATCAGACATCAGTTCTCCTACTCCTCGTCCATGTCCTTCTCAGGTGCTGCCTCACGATCTGGTACGGAAGCTGCCACTGCATCTGGTATCGGATCAGACTCAATTATGGAAATGGGCATAGTTATGGGATTTGATGTTGGTGTGTCCATGTCCTTCTCAGGTGCTGCCTCGCCATCTGGTATTGGAGCAGCCACTGCATCTGGTATCGGATCAGGCTCAATTATGGAAATGGGCATAGTTATGGGATTCGAGTCCGGTGTTGGTGTGTCCAACTTTGGGATCTTCTTTGGTGGACAATGTGACTCCTCATCGTCACGATCGAAGCTGGCTGACCTTGGTATCGAGGGGGACACGATATTCGTCATTGGCGATTTGATAGCCACTTCGGTTTTCTCGTCTGCGCCACTGTCCCTGGCACAGCTTGACAACGAAGGGGACTCGATATTTGTCATTGGCGACTTGATAGCCACTTCGGTTTTCTCCTTCTCGCTCTCGTCGCTGGACGAGCTTGAGTACGAGCTCGAGGAGGACTCGATATTCGTCATTAGCGACTTGATCGCTGCTTCGGTTTTCTCCTTCTTTAACTCGTTGCTGGATGAGCTCGAGGACGAGCTCGAGGGGGACACGATATTCGTCATTGACGACTCGTCGCTGGACGAGCTTGAGGACGAGCTCGAGACGAACACAAAGTTCATCATTGGCGAATTGATCGCCACTTCGGATTCGTCCTCCTCCCCATTGTCGCTGGCACAGCTTGATGACGGGCCGAACTCAAAGTTCATCATTGGCGAATTGATCGCCACTTTGGATTTGTCCTCCTCCCCATTGTCGCTGGCACAGCTTGAAAACGAGGCGAACACAATGTTCGGCATTGACGAACTTCTCGCCAGTACGGTTTCGTCCTCCTCCCCAATGTTCGGCATTGGCGAATTGATCGCCACTCCGGTTTCGTCCTCCTCCCCATTGTCGCTGGCACAGCTTGAGAACGTGGGGGACACGGACTCGTCACTGTCCAAGCTTGGTAGTTCATGAGCCCATGATGATGGTTGAACGACCTCTCCGGACCTGGCGTCTCCGTAATTTTTGGTGCTGGCCGAGGTTGGCTTCGATGGACTCTCGTTCTCCATTGGTTATTCTGAAAAGACAATATTAAATAAAATTAAGACTGCTTTCACAATTTCTTACCGCACGTGTTGACGTCTCCTGCAAAAGAAGTTCGATTCGATGACATTCAATTCGATATAAGAAATTAACATAAGTCGATATACATATGAGCTATTAATATTCGATACACGCTTCGATATTTTTTAGTTAACAGTGCGATGTATTTGAGCTTAATGCTAGGTTTTTGCATTTGGGCATTACAATCGGTAATTCAAATTACGAAGGCTCAGATGCCCAAATGCAACCCTGACGCGCTGTGCCAGACTGTACCACTCAATGTAAACCTAGCATAACAACTTATCTTTGGCGCGCCAAAGTTTGGATGCAATTGCAGATAAAAAAATAAAACTTAACGGTCATTAAACAAATATTAATAAAACTAGAAAAGTTCAACCAAAATTAATTAATTAAAATTAGCTCAAGCCAACTTTGGCGCGCCAAAGTTTGAATACTCTTGCATACTTTGAATATTCTTGCAGAGCCCTGCATAAGCTGTCAGATATTTTTTTCAAAATATGTTAGATGTTGATTTTGAGCCGATCATTCCAATGGCAATTATAAGATATTGTGATCCGATGTTGCCGGTTCAGGCATATGTATGTACTGCTCGCAGCAAAAAGAGGGACCTGAACCAAGTTTTATTAAGATAGCTTTAAAACTGAGAGACTAGTTTGCATAGAAACAGACAGATAGACAGACAGATCGACAGACAGACAGACGGACATGGCTATATCGACTCAGTTTGCCGTCCTGATCAAGAATATATTTACTTTATGGGGTCTGTGAGGCCTCTTTCAATGCGTCACACATTTGAAATTGTAATATCCTCAGCAAGGGTATAAAAATTGTTTGTTTTATTAGTTTTGAAAACAATGTATTTCAGTGATTATAATTATATAATTAAATAGATTCATTAGCTTTAAAATAATGTAATGTGATTTTTGAAACGGCTATATAATTCTTAGGCAAATTCTTAAACAAGAACACGTTACAATACTTATAAATACAACACTTTTACTATAGAAAATGATATCACATGATTATTTCTCATCTTGGACCCAATATGTACAAGAAGACGGGGGTTTTAATGACTAGTCCTATCAAATCAGCTCTATTCGGATATTTTTTTATAACAAGTTCGATGTCTTTCAAAATCATAAGCTATATAATTGAAAATTATAATACAAAATACGGTCCAAAGAGTCTTTCTGTGTCGAACAGTGACTTGAGGCAAATTTACAGGAACTTCATGCATTATATCTAAATTTTCTGATCCCAAAAACTGAGTATGTATTTTGACTAAACACTGTCACATAGTGTAAACTGTACATTGTCCATCATCCACAATTTCCTCTCAAATTCTAGACTCATTTTTCAAATTACATATCACTATTTTACATATATTTGTTATGGACTGATGACACCTGTCGTAAGAATTATGTATTTCGATAGCATAAATAAAAAACACCCTGTACATACAGTGAGAGAGTTTTACAGTCACATATTGCTACATCTTTCATTATGTAAATGCACGCTTTTCCCAGCTTTTCCGTTTTCATCCTCTTCTGTTTCCTCTTGTTGTTGTAGTTGTTGTTGTGTCCACCACTCACTATATCCTATCTGGGGTTTTTTTTTGCTTTTCTTCTCAGGGTGTTGTTGCTCTCTCATCAGTGGCTTGGGATTTGCGCGCGTTAGTTACATATATAAAAAATATCGCTCCATATATAAATATGCTAGCATATATTACACACACACACACACACATATAAAATACGTATGTATGTCCTATCTGCTTTATTTGTGTCTTTTACAACTATTTGCAGTTTCAACGTGTTTTATCACGTTTTAAAAGCAGTTTTTAAAAATTAAAAGCACGTCCTAAGTCCACATTTGGTCAACACAGCTGCTACTCGAAGAACTACAAGTAAAAGAACTACATAAATATGTACATACCATATACATAAAAATGTATGTAAGTATGTATGTGGTGTTTTAACTGTCACCTAACTCACCACACTTTAATATTCACCTGTCACACAGTCCACTATTAACATCTCTAACAATATGCCAATGCCATCTTCAGTCTCAATTAAGATGAACGTTATCATGGTGGGAAGAGAGAGCTTCTCAGAGAGAGAGAGAGAGAGGGAAAGAGAGAGATAGCAAATAATAAGAACTCAAAAAAGTACTGAAAAGAGTTAAGCTGTGCGGAATACAACAGCTTATCAGTAAATTCACCATGAAAATCATAATTTTCTTGTGTTTCAGAGAGAATCTCCTTTATATCCTTGCCTATCCTACTTGCCACAAAAACAGGACAAACCGATCAGAAAATTTCGGGAAAAAGGATAGAAAATTAATAAAGAGAAGAACAAACAGTTTGATTTTAAAAATGTTGATATTAATGCTAGGTTCACATTGCGACACAGAGCATCAGGGTTGCATCAGGGTATTCAAATCGGAAATTTAAATATCGGAAGCTCAGATGCCCGCTTTTCTTATAAAACATTACATTAGGGCCGGCTATAACTGTGAGAAGTATTCCTCATTTTCACTGAACATTTCTTCAGGGGGCAAGCTCCCTAGTTATTATATATTTTTTAGGCTCAAAACCGTCACACTGTGAATTTAAATATATCGAAGCGTACATTGAATATTAATAGCTCATATGTATATCGATACTACCTCTGTTAAGCTTTATGCTATTTATCGATATGAATGTCATCGCAATCGCGTCATTTTTGGACGAGAAGTGAACACGTGTGTTAAGAAATTGCAAAATCAATTTTCAATTCAATTAAATAATTCAATACAGAATAATAAACCGGTCGAAACTTGAACGCAGGTCTCTGCAAGGATATTCAATCTTTGGTAAGCCAAATATTGCATTCGTTATTTTTATATATGTACAATGTACATATCTAATTCTTTTCTGTATTTTAGTTTTTCGCAATCGAGCGATTTGCCATTCAATTTTGTCGAGTCGCAGGCAACACAAAATAAATTAAAAATAAATATAAACAAGAAAATATTCTACAAACTTAAATTTACTCAAAACCGAAAAAAAATCTTCAATCGAAATGCCGGGATTTCCAGCTGCTGAAAAGAACGTCGAGCCGTCTTTGAACACGTCAAAACAACCAAAGCGCAGTACAGTTGGAACATTTTTATTCATGTACCAACCAACACCGGACTCGAATCCCATAAGTGTGCCCATTCCCATATTTGCACCTGATCCGATACCAGATGCAGTGGCTGCTCCAATACCAGATCGTGAGGCAGCACCTGAAAAGGACATGGACACACCGACATCAAATCCCATAACTTTGCCCATTTCCATAATTAAGCCTGATCCGATACCAGATGTAGTGGCAGCTCCAATACCAGATCGTGAGGCAGCACCTGAGAAGGACATGGACACACCGACATCAAATCCCATAACTATGCCCATTTCCATAATTGAGTCTGATCCGATACCAGATGCAGTGGCAGCTTCCGTACCAGATCGTGAGGCAGCACCTGAGAAGGACATGGACGAGGAGTAGGAGAACTGATGTCTGATTAATAAAATAATACAAAAACACACAACAGAACACACAGACAACACAATTTGATACCATTATACCATTGATATATTAAGTTTACGAATTGTTAAGCCGTGTTATTAAATACCAATTATTAAAATAAAATCAAAATATAAATGTATCCATTCTTTGTTATACCCATTCAGAGGGTATATGTTTTATGTTGTTTTAGATTGATGTTCAATTAGACAAATAAGCAATAACAGCCATAGACCATTCCAGCAGCCACTAGCTTACTTCTTCTTGGACACACCAACAGTACGACCACGGCGACCAGTGGTCTTGGTTGGATCGATCAGAGCGGATCTTCTGGCCTTTTTAAGTCACAGTCCAAAATAAAAATCTTGAAATATGTAACACATTGAAGGAGGCGTGGCAGACCCCATTAAGTGTATACATTCTTGGTCATCACTTTGAGCTGAGTCTCTCAGTTTTTATGCTATCTTGATGAAACTTGGTGCAAATATGGAAACAGTCCGGATCGGATTTGTATGGAACAGCTGTGAACAGCAAATCGACGAAATCAAATCGAAATCAAGTCAAAGTCAACCGTGTGAAATGCTAACAATTGTTAGGTAGGCATGGTGCTACCAGACTGCAACAATTTGTTGTGCTTTTGCTCCAAATTAAGATACAAAATGTTGAATTTCAACTTAGCTTGAGCCTTAGCTCACAATTTGTTGCATATAATGTTATGCAAGAGATGTTGTTGTTGTTGTTGGGGGCGTGACTGCTTTAAACGTGTGTGCTGCAGTTGTTTGTTGATGCCACAAATGCCTTTGCGGTTGGCATAAATTTTAACGCTAATCATAGAGAAGCGACAACAGCATGAGCACAACAACAACAACAGCAACAACAACAACAACAATAATAATAATAATAATAGCAACAACAACGAGCACTTATCCAACGCGGGCCATAAAAAGTGCGCTAATGTTAACCCGTTGCTGCCGTTTGAATTACAACATCCAGTTACAACAGACCGCAGTCTCTGTTTGTGTGTGTGTGTGTGTCTTCATGTTGTATGAATTACCCCTCCCACTCCTCTTTAAGTCACATAAAGCGGCATCTTTACATATGCAGGCGACAATGTCTCAGCCTAAAAGTAGGCAACTTTACGTTACTCGCATGATAATTTAATTACGGCACTGGAGTTTGGAGAGGGGGTGTGGGTGGAGGGGGGAATGTATCTTTTTTTTGTGTGGTTTTTTTCGTTTGCTGCGTCGCAAGCAGCATCAATCTCTGGCTTAGACAAGACAATCTGCGTGAATATTCCTATATACACATTATCCTTAGCACCTTGGTAAGCCAAAGTGCCAGATAGAAACCAGTTCGGCAAAGGCCAACAAATGAAAACGGGGTATGCTTGACCCGAAAGATACTACGCATCTGGAAAAATTTAGGAATTGATTTTAATTTTCAATAAAAATAACACAATAAAAGTGATTGTTAGATATTGTTTATGAGGTCAAAAGAAATGCATTGGTATAATTATGTATTTTATTATAGAATAAAAACTCTGCTTCATTGTAACTATCAAAAACAATTTTCTTTTTAAAAAAAAACTATTTAAATTGTTTAGTGATTAAAAATCCGGATTTTTTTATTCCAGCTTTTATTGAGCTTAAAATACAATCAGAATTGATTTAATGTTTAAATTGTGGAAGGTTAAGAAATATAGTAAAATGCGTGTTCATCAGAATTTTCGAATTTTGAGAAATACAACCCTGTTCCGGCTTTCACTTTCGGCAAGATTTTGTGAACGTGAATTTTACTGTTCTCATTTTCGATAAAATTTCCCGAATTGAGTTCCCTTGTCATTTAGTGAGTTCGAATCCGCAAAAGTTAAATCAATTATTTTGACGTACTTAAAAATTACAGAGTATAAATAATAGTCTAAAACAATTAAAATATTTACTAAATTATTTTAGTTTTAGTCTAAACCCATTAAAATATCTACTAAATATTTTATTGATACTCTAAAACTTTTAGAGCAAAGTTGCATCATCAGATTTATTTAAAATAATTTATTTTTTTTATAAATGTAATTTTGTCATCACATCTCGATATCGGTAAGACTCCAAGCCTAAACATTTTATCGAATGCTGTCTGACCTGAATGGGAGAGGGGGAATTCGGTGGGAAATACGAAGAAAATTTAGGGGGAAATTCGATCAAAGCTTGAGGATTGAAATTTGAAAATATAAATGAAAAGCGGAACAGGCCTAATAGTTTATTACGTGATTCTTTGAACTTCAGAGGTGTAAGCCAAATGCATAGAATACTGTTACATCCGCTCAGCCTCAGCCCAATTGTCTGACATTTGGAATTTACAGGGTATAATTATATATTAAATTAAGCCATTTGCATGCGCGTATTTTCGGGACACAGAAAGGGGAGTCAGAGGAGAGAGAGAGACCCTCAACTAAGGCCCCCAGTGCTGTCGCTTTTCAACCCGGTCGTGTTGTAGATTATTAAAAATTATGTCTCACAGTAGGACATGCAACGCCGGCAACTGTTTCCCCTCCCTCCCTACCCACACCCATCGCCAACCCCTTTCCCATACCCCTTCTCAGCTCAGTCTCCAGTCACATAGGCCACATTAATGTGCTTTTCCGGCAGCGACGTTGGCAGCACTGCGATAAGCAGCAGGCAGCAGTTGTAAAAGTGCTAAAAAATTTTCTATTTTCTATTTTTCTATTGTTGTTTTTGCTGTTTTTACAACATTTATTATTGTTGTTACTGACGCAAATCCACGCAAAAATTATATTTTGACGTTTGTCAGTGGCTTGGTCCAGGGGGGGATATGTAAAAAGAGGGGTAGGTGGGTGGGTGGCACTGCATATACATATGCACTCGTAATTCGGCGGCAACATTTGGTTGCCTACACTCAAAAAAAAATAGGAGTAAATTGTTGAAGAGAAGAAAGGAACCTCAAACTCGAAATGGGCAAAATGCACTTTAGGGGCCTGGGAGTCAAGTGTTGCCCTACATTGGAGTTGCTCTGCATGGCTATTGGCTTTGTAAGCGTTACTATAAAGAGAGAAAGATAGAGGGAGCGTTAGGGAGCAAGAAACAGAGAGAGATATAGTACATGGAGGAGAAGGCGAGAATAATATAAAAGAGAGTAGAAAAACAGATTATTGATGAAGGTTAAGAGAGTGGAAGAAAAAGAAAGAGAAAGAGAGAGAGAAAGTTAAAGCTAAAGAGAAAGAGAGAAAATGCAAAAAAGACAGAGAGAGAGAAAGAGATAAAGTAACTGTGACAGAAATCTAGAGTAAAATAATTGATAGAGGGAAAATTAAGAAATAGACCTAATAAAGCTAAATAGAAAGAGAGAGAGAGAGAGAGACAGAGAGAGAGAGAAGGACAGACAGACAGAGATAGTTAAGATCAAGAAAAAGAAAACAGAGAGACTGGTTGAGAAAACTCAAGAAACAAATAGATATCGAAAAAAAGAAGACAGGACAAAGGACACAGTAAACTCTACAAAAAGAGACACAGAAAGATCCATATTAATTTAATTGAAGCAAAATAAAAAACATTCTGGAGTAAGACTGAAAGCGAGCAACAGAAAAATATTAAAAATTAGAAAGAGTTAAAAAAGACGAAAGAAGAATAAATAAATATTGGCTTCAAAATTGAATCATCTTTGACTTAGAAAGAAATCAGCTTAAATAGTTTTAAGAAATATTTGTAGCTCACAATCAGAATTAAGTTTCATGCTATAAAGAAATAATTACAGGATTAAAATCGTCCTCAAATCTGTATATTACAAAAATGTGGCATTTTAAATTGAAGCTATTTTTGTTTTTTTGATAACTTGAAATAAAATAGCTCAAATATTAATTAAAAACTGTTTAAATTATTTGTCAGTTATGTTCAATCCTTTGGCTGCAGAGAATTGACAATGCCACACATATGTGAGTTGGCAACCCTGGTTTCGGTGCACATGCGATCTGGTTACCCTGGTTTCAAAACCCCAAACCCTTTTCCATGCATTCAAGCTCTTCTGTCGTTTTATACCTTGGGGAAGTCGCGCCTGAGATTTGTTCAACGAAATTTATATTCTAAAATGTTGTGGCATCTCTGTCGTTGTTGTTGCTATTGTTGCTGTTGTTGCTGTTGCTTTGAGACGTGGCATAAGCTGCGCTGCTTAGTTTTAAAAACTTATTTTAATGTTGCCATTACCTAGTGTTGTTTTTGCTGCGGCCTTTTGCGATTTGGGCAGCTGTTCTGTGGCTCGACAGCGACCCTTAATACATTTAAATTGCTCGCTCTGTCTGTGGTGTCGAAATCCTTTGTTAATGTAATGCCTTGGTCAAAAATGTTGACTTCCTATGCCACCGCACAAAGACACCCTCTGCTCTGTAAAATGGTTAAAGATAAAACTATTTTGTATTGTACATGATGTAAATATATTTATAGTAGATGGAAGGCCTTCAAAAACTAACATGTCAAATTGCGTACTTTTCTTTATTTGCATTTTTTGTTGCTTTCAAAGAAAATTGTACAAAAAAAGATAATAAACAATTAACTATTTAAAGTATAATAATTTACTTATATAAAATAAGCTATTACCTACTTGGTGACCCATTATTTCTTTTCTTTTCGTTTGTTAAATCTATAGTTAGGTTTCTTAATTCTTAAATTTATGCTAATTAATCAAAGTAGAAGTTGCAACTTTCCAAGTCTAAATCTCTTCTGCAAATATATATAGAAATTTATTTTCAATCAAAGTTGGTTTAAAATATGTTAAAGTTTTCATACAAAAGTTAATTCTGGCCATTGGAAATTGGATTGAAGTTATTACTTGAACTAGAAGGAATATTTTATTTATACACTATATTTTATTAATTCTCTATAGTAAGTTTCTAATGATTCTCCGAATGGACATCTACTAGCAAATTGTATGAGTATTATAAATGTTCGATTAATTGCTCGGCTAAAAATCATTCAAATCATCTGATTCAATAATTGATTTATGCAATTTTCGTGTCAACCCTAGTTCTAGCTTTATTATATCAACTTGAAAGTAACTCGAACCGATTCAGACAACGAAACATTTAAAACATTGAAACAAGTTGCTTAAAAACGACGCTTCAATAGACCCAACAAATTGTGGCAACGGTTCATCCATTGGCGAGTGACTTGCAACAATTCTTTAGAGTTTAGGGCAACGTTATGTGGGGGCATTGGCAACATGGCCTCATCTGGTATCATCTTCGGAGCACTATATAACTCCACAACGGCACGACGATCACGTGAAGCCGCCGAACGCATCAAAGTCGAGCTCATTGGACTCGAACGGCGTTGTCCAATATCTTTAAAGTTGTTCATCTAATGAATTAAGTTTATATAGACGCCATTTTCATCTTATAATCATCACATTTCATACATACCTTTCGTTGATTATGGTAGAAAGAAAGTTGGCAATCCTTAATATAATATTTTAGAAAATATAAACAAATTTTTTGAAATTCAGCTGTGAACTGTATGCTCGACGATTTGAAACTGATGTGAAAATGTTCAGAGACAATAGAGCTCAACGGGAATGGATAGAAAGCTTTCTCCCCGCCTACTTAGAAATTAGTGAATTTCTTTTTTTAAAAGTTTAGGATCTGGGATGTCTTTGAGTAAACTGTCTTTTCTTTAGTAAATTTCAAGTCTGTAAAAACTATAAATTTATCGAGGACTGATTGAATATAATCAATAGTTATTAATTATATCTGCCAATTAATGCAAGCATTTAAAAATTGGGTTGAAAAGAAGGTTTTAAAGTTGTATTTTCTAGTTTTTCTGGAATTTAAAAGTCATAAAACTGTAAAAATAAGCTTAAGGAAATCATCTTTCTCTTAATTCCATAATGGATAGCTCTCTGAAAACTCTGTAGGAATGATATTAGATATATTAGCTTTCAGAAAATGCAACATTTTCATTTAAAAAGTTAATTTCTTTGATTACAAAAATAAAGCCAAGTTTGTAGCTTCGTGTTATTTGTTTCAAGAAATAAACAATCTGCAGTTTATAATAGTAAAAAGAAAAGAATAAAAGAGCTTTTACTACACAAGCAACTTTTTTTATACCCTTGCAGAGGGTATTATAATTTTGTCACGAAATGTGTAACGCATTGAAGGAAGCCTCACAGACCCCATAAAGTATATATATTCTTGATCAGGGCGACGAGCTGAGTCGATATAGCCATGTCCGTCTGTCCGTCTGTCCGTCTGTCTGTCCGTGTGTCCGTCTGTTTCTATGCAAACTAGTCTCTCAGTTTTGAAGCTATCTTGATGAAACTTGGTACAGGTCCGTCTTATTGCTGCACGCAGTACATATGTCGGAACCGGCCGGATCGGATAACTATATCATATAGCTGCCATAGGAACGATCGGTTGGAAATAAACATTTAGTATGAAAAACTTTTTTGTTTCTCAAGATATTTCAGCCAAATATACACATTGTGTGTTTGATTAAGTTCTAAACAGGCTGACCAAATTTGGTGTAAATCAGACTACTATATCATATAGCTGCCATAGGAACGATCGGTTGGAAATAAACATTTAGTATGAAAAACTTTTTTGTTTCTCAAGATATCTCAACCAAATATACACGTTGTCTGTTTGATTAAGTTTTAAACAGGCTGACCAAATTTGGTGCAAATCGGACTACTATATCATATAGCTGCCATAGGAACGATCGGTTAAAAATCAACATTTTACAAATTTTAAAAAAAGTCTGTCGGCTTACACATGGCACTGCAAGGGTATCCAAACTTTGGCGCGCCAAAGTTAGCTTGCGCTATATTTTCTTTTGAATACCGAGTCGAGGGTAACGCATACATACATATACATAGATACATATATATGTATATATATGCAGAATAGATCGTATCGCGGGGCTATCATTTATGCTATACAACCATTTGTTGGCATATAGAAACCTTCTACACAAAATCAACAAACGGTCAAACGGTTTTGCAGTCGCTTTTCTCAGTTTTCCCGTTTATTTTTTGTGTGTGTGCTGTTGTTGTTGTCGATGTTGTTTTTGTTGTTTTTGGGGAAATACAACAAATACACATTTAGATGCTGATTTTTTTTAACGAGACAAACAGAGGCTGTGTATAGAAGTCGGTCCTGGCAACAGTCTAATGCATTTCTAACATGACAAAAAGTGCGTCCTGTTTGCGGTGACCGGACCCAATACGCCCCAAAGAGAAAGTCGAAAGGGAAGGGGAAGGGCAATGGCAAGGGGTCAAGGGGAAAAGAGAATTGGGGTTTTTTGGACGGTGACCGGGCGATTTGTTGACACAGCGTCGCCACAAAAACATTGGCGGCCGCGTTAAATGAAATGAAAAGCCAAACGCGCGACCGCGAAAATCAAACAACAATAAAAAATCAAGAGTACACAGAGAAAAATTAAATCAATTGCAAATTGCAGTTAAAAATTGTAAATAAAATATACACATGTGAGATATTTGTTAACTTAAGACTCTAAAATTTCAATTAAAAATAAGAATTTTAGCTCGAATGTTTTTGGATATGCATTTTGGATATATTTGTTTAGCTAAGCTTTATCAGGTGTGTTCCACAAATCTCTAGAGACTTTCCTGAACGTTGCTTTTCCAACTGCTTTAATTTATTTGAAATTCCAACATCATTATCAATTATTGCCATACTTCATAAATCTACATTTTTATATATATACTAAATTTTATTAAATTTGAAAATAAGTTTAAAAGGAATGTTGATATTCTGTTGCTTTTGGTTTGCTAGAGATTTGTAGAACACAACTGTATAAGCAGACTAAATATCAATGACTCAGCACTAAAAAATTCAAATAATTCTAAAATATTTGACTCGGCTCAAAAGTTCTTAGGAGTTAAATAAAAAACCGTACCTAAATTCCGAATTTCGTACTCTGTAAAGAAAATCCGAGAAGTCCTAACTGTTGAAACCGTTTGGATTGATTTTATCCCGGATTATTTTTCTCTGTGTAGAGACGGTATCGAGGGACAGGTTAATGTTGTTGTTGTCAGAGAGGGGTTTATAGAGAGGGGTTTCTGTGTGTGTGTGTGTGTGTGATAGGCCTGTGTGTGTGTGTGTGTGTGTGTGTGTGGGTAATGTGCAATGGCAACCGCAGAAACGCAGAAAAGGCAACAACAGCAACAGCCGCAGCCGCAGTCGGACCTGGGACTCGAGTCCGGGGTTAAAAGACAGGGGTTCGAAGCCAAAACGCCGTGGCAGCATAAAAAATAGTAGTTAAACCCAATTTGTAATTTGTTTGGCCAAATCGCGCGAGTGGCGATAAAAGACAACAATAACAACAACAACTGGATCAACAACAATGGCTGCTAAACGCTGCCACAAAAGCTAAAAATAACAGCGGCCACTTGAATCCTTTACCACACATATACAGCCAACACCTGTGTCTATCTATGTGTGAGTGTATCTGTGTGTGTGTCTGTGTGTGTGTGTTTGTGTGTGTGTGCAGGCGCGATGAGAAACGTGCCGATGCATAATCATTGAGGCCATTATCATTTATTTTACTCAAAGGCTGTGTTGTTGTTGCTGTTGCCACCTGCGCTGGAAAAATCAAAAACACACGCACCATCAACAACAACAACAGCAGCAACAACAACAGCAACAACAACAACAACAATTATTGCCAGCTGTTCAGTTAGCTAAACCAGCGACTAATGCAGCAGGTGAAGTCAGTCCTCAACCCTTTCGGCCCATAAGGGACAAATGCTTTAAGTGTACCTATATGTATGAGTGGTGGTGTGCAAGTCTCTCAGAGACAAGGTGAGATGCTTGAGAAAATAAGAAAGAGTCAAAAAAAATATATCTAAAGACAGACAACTTCATTCAAACAAGGAACCATTTTTCTATTACTAAAACAAAACCAACAATTTTCGAGTGTCAAGCTGTCTCTTGGTCTGTCGAAAAAGCTGGAATCGGCGGCAAAAAAAAGATAGATATGTGGGCTTTTTGACTATTGTTCCTATGACAGCTACAATATACAGTCAACCGATTTTGACCAAATTTGGTCAGACTTTAAATACACATTCAGTAGTAATGTTTATAGTCTGTTTCCTAAGTATCTCGTAACTAGATATAAAAAAGGATGAATAGTCACATATTTGACGGCATAAATCAGTTGAAAAATTCAGGTAGTTAATATCCAAATGCAAATGCCAAGAAATCATAAATAAAATGTGAAATAATAATAAAAAAGGAAGAGAAGAGAAGACAATAAACTGAAACATTGTTGGCCTAAATAACTTGGCTGTCGAGCAGGTCGAGCTGCCTTTTTTCATTAGGCCCGTGAATACTTTCCATATAAATTCATAAATTAATTAATTAAAACCAAAGTGCCAGTGGATAGACTAAAGGAGGGAGAAGGAGTAGGGATGTGCTGGGCTGGGAGACAAAGCAGATAGTTCTTGTTCTTCTTACCCTGAGACAGTTGAACATTGAATAAGCATTACGAGTATTGTAAGATATTGTGAAAATTTGTAGAGTGAATAAAAGGGTTGTCGCCACGTCGCAAAATGCAAAACGCAATCCAGGTAAAGGTAACTGGTAACGGTAACGGGAAAGATAAAGGTATCTTAAAGACATTGCTACGACCCGTTGAAAGTTTATAATTCTTAATTAGCAGTGGCGACGTTGACTGGGTTATAAGCGAAATCTAGGAACCAATAGAATGACACATGTCCCTTTAAAAAAGCAAAATATTAGTTGTGTACAAAAATATTGAAAGAGTGGATTCTATTTAAATTAAATTGTTCACAATATTATGCTTCAGCTTTCAAGTATCTGATTGTCCTGGCTACCAGCCAAAAGATTATTTTTGGCAGCAGGACAAGCGAATTTTGTTATCGAATTAAAGATTTCCATCTAAATATTGACTTTATTTCTATTTCCATCTTGAATAAATATTTATAAGCTATGAACATAATATATTTGTTTTATATTAACACTAAGAGGTCATAATATATATTTATAATAATGTTAACGCTTAACAAAACGAAGGTTAATTTGAAAATTCTATATAAATAAAAGTGGAGTGACAACAAATTGATAGGTTTGATAATTATTGAGAACGACTGATCCAAATTTGTTTACAGTTGTTCGTAATTGTCAGGCGAAGGTTTCTGGAAATGCAAATGTTGGGAAAACTTTCCGGGAAAGTCGCTAGCGCCTTAACAGGTACACTCACTGTTAACGTATACAGCACTGTTAACGACAACAGTCTGAAGGCGTTAAATTAAGCCGAGACGAAGTTCGCTGGGTCCACTAGTCTATAAATGAAGTCAAACAAATTTCATCAATTGAGAATTTTTGGGTCGGAGACGAAATGAATAAAGCTTTTAAATTTTCTGCAATTTGATCGCTCTTGAATCTATAGGACTTTGAACAGTATTTAGTACAGCTTCTTCAGACAGATTTGCAGATTATATAGATTTGAAAGAATAGTAGAAAGTGTATTCAATGATGGATGGCAATTGTTTGGTACTTTAACAGAAACATTTTATATAATTATTAGTAGTCTTACAACATCAATCTAATGTTTTGTGGGAGGCAAAGGAAAAACGAAAAATCGAAAAAAGAATGAAGAGGCAACAAAAGGAAAATAAAGAAATGGATAGGGGGAGAAAAAAATGCAGCACACACATAAATTTTATAGTCATTTGCGCATTTAATTAAAATTATGATAAAAGCATGCAAAATATTTCACAAGAGCATATACGACGACTTATATGCCACTGCACAGATGTGTGTGTGTGTGAGTGTGTGTCATATAGGAAAAAAAACGGGACAACATGGAAACGGATAAATGAGTATGAGGCGGAAGAGGGACCAGAGGACAGAGAGAGAAAAAAAGGAATTAAAATAAAAATTGCTTATAGCAAAAATCTTGCGCTGTAATTACATCATTTATGCAGGACGAATATGTCGTTTTGCTGGCCCTGACTACCCCTACCAAACCCCCCCCCCTCCCCACTGCGTTGCTTCTCTATCTAGCACTTGGAGTTTTCTAGACCACATTACCAAGCAAGGACCAGGACGAAGGATGTGAGCAAAGCAGCGCGCGCGTACATATGCCAAGCATGTGTGTATAAGTGTATGTGTGTGTCAGTGTGTGTGTCTGTGTGTGTGTCTGTGTGTGTTGCTGCCACTAAGCGAGCGTGTGGCAAATGCCTTTCAAATAAATACGAAATGGTCAGCGGAATAATAATCAGCAGCAGCGACAACGACAACGACAACGACGCCAGCCGCTGCTTTAGTGACAAGGCGACACGTACAGAGGACTGAGAAGAGAGAACAAAGAAAAAAAAAGAGATCAGCGTTACGTTGTCTACAACAGGAAACGGATATGTGCTTACACACACACACACACACACACACACACACTGCCAGAGGAAAGCGTAACGAATGCAAAGCAAACTAAGTAGCGAGTCGCAGTCAAAGAAACAACGAGTTAAGCTTTCAAAGCAACTTTCAAAGGCGCTACTTAAGCTCACAATATATTAATAACATTATGAAGTAATTATTACAAAAATTTATCATAAAATAATATAACTAATAAGGTAACGAGTTGACAGCTGAGAATCAAAGAGTGGGATTTATGAAAGTTTTACTGAAGTATCAAAAATATGTTGCAGTCAAAGAAACAACGAGTTAGGCTCACTGAAACTTTCAAATATATTTATAACATTATGGAGTAATATTAATCATTACAAGTTTTATCACAGTCAGACTAAAAGGAATACAGCAACGAGTTGCAAGCTGTAAATTAGCGAGTGATTTTTATGATAGCTTTACTAAAACTTGGGAATTATGTATTATTTTTTTTTACTTTAAAGCATTGTATCTGGTTAGAAAGACAGATCACGACAAATGGACACCCTACAAATGAACGAGTTCTATCCAAGAAACAATGACTTGAGCTATACAAATAATAAGTTTGGAATTTATTATAACTTTTAACATTTTAATAATTATAAAAAAAATTATACCGTATTTAATCTAATTACCTATTAAAGAATAATTGTATTTAAAATTCTAAATTTTTTGGTGAACTGCTCTTAATTGACGTTAAATAAAAAAAAATTAAAAAGAAAAGTTTAGTTAGCGAATAGCTGCACATAAAAGTTATCACAATTAGCCAAAAAGCACAGTATATAGTGTAAGTAAATTAACAATTGGCGGAAAAGGAATTCAACGAGTGTTGCTCAAGTCAACTTCTAAGTTAAGTACTACAAAATTATATAAAATACTATGACCAACTTTTAAATAGTTGATTTTTCTTTCTAAACGAATATTTGCAATATATTTCATTATTTCTATTATTCTTAAATTTATAATAATATACCATTTAACGATCGGTTTCAAATATTTGCTCTACATTTATTAGAAAGAAATGTTACGACTTCTGAGAGCATCTCCTATTGTCTTTCTTTACCTCTGCCAATCTTCTCCTTCCCTTTTCTCAATAGCCCTGTCTCTTTCCTTGTCTACAGCAGTATCCCTAATTTTATTCTCTTCCACTCACACACTCATTATTAACTGCTGCTACTGCCACTCCCACACGCTGCACTCAGCACACATTTAATATGAGAAAGCATTTTCAATTTTTTATGCGCTCAGAAAAAAGAATGACAACAACTAAAACAACAACAAAAACTGTTACTGGGTGGTCATATTTGAGGGGAGGTAAGAGTAGGAAAGAGTTGGGGCTTGTAGCTGAAACTGACCACAACCTTCATATGCTCCACATGGCAGCCACAGTCCAGAGATTCACTGATGTCGCTGCGATACTTCCGCCAATGTGGCACAAATAATTCCAAAAGAATCTAAAATCAAGTCAAATTTGTTATACACTCTCAAAAATAATACAATTTTTATTTTTCTAACAGATAAGTCTAAATAAATAAACATACATATGCATATATTATATTTTTACATAATTTCTTTCGTTTTTCAAGTCGTTTTCACATCTTGCCGACAGTTTTACGGTGTAGATTATTTGTATATTGTGCTTTTTGATCGGCAAAATGTAAGTAAAAATAGTAAATTGATTTTCAGAAATATTTGTTTTTGTTTTTTTTTACTAAAAACAAAATACGTTTTTTTTAATTAATTAAATTAATTAATCTTAGACAGTTTCTTTGGTACATTTTCTTAGCTTTTTACTGATGTAATTTAGAGAATAACACATAGTATAAAAACACACTTTATATATGCGTTTGTAGTGGTATTATAATTTCAATTGTAAATTGAATAAAGAATACTTAAAAAATACATCTAATAAATTCATCGGTAATTATAATGTCTATTAATTTAGAATACAAATAATTGTGCTGCCTTCCAATTTTTAAACAATTTTTTTAATCTTATCAAAAAACACGTATCTGTATCTGTATGCATATATAAAACTCTTTGTCTTGACTGAGTCATCATCGTGGAGCTGAAATGCAAAGAGCTACGGGCCTGAAATTTGTACATTCTGTCAATTTGATTCGAGTTTCGAAAGTATAAATTTGAATTAGTTAGACATTAATATTGTTTAGCTTATCATTGTTTATCCTTTGTAAAATGTTGAGCTACCCTGTGTAAGGGTATTCAAGATGAGGGAGATGAGACAAAAAAAACGCTCAGCGCAGCGTTTTGGGGGCATGGTCAAAAAACCGAAAAAGAAGTGGAAAAAAATGTAAAAGAAATAAATGTATTGCAAAAAAATTGCTATATATTTTTATACTCGTACATACAAATGTAAAGGAGCACTAATTTTGTAAGGACACGCGCGCGAAGGACGGACACACAGCAAGAGAAAGCGAGAGAGTTAGTGTGTGAGAGAGAGAGCGAGAAAGAGACAAACACACATACAAAGACTGAGGAGCATGTGGCGCATAAGTAGACGATGCCGACGTTGACATAAAAAACGCTTGCCACACATACACACACACACATACAAATGCGTGTAGGTTAGGTAGAAGGGTGGGGGTGTTAGGGGGTAGAATGGGGTAGAAGAGGGGATTTCGCTCATGCTAAATGGCCGCTGGTCAGCAGCGGCGTACAAATGACGGCTTCCGCTTGTGCATATTAAGCGTGAAGGATAATAATTTTACTCACACACACATACACACACACACATACACACACACACATACACCCACACACATATATATATACACATATTAGACACATACACACACACACATACATAAATTCACATGCATATGCGGCATATATAAAGCATAATTTTTTTCATAATGCTTTCTTTACTTCTCTATTTTTTCCTTTTTTTTTTTTTGACAAAAATGGGTATTAATATTACTTACGGTTAAAAATAAAAGCGCGACTTCTGTCTGACAAGCTGCGGGGAGGTGTAAAGGGAGAGAGAGAACACAGGAGAGATTGGTGGGGAAAAAAATACAGAAATGCAGTTGAAGCAAATAGTTGGCAGGCTGCACAGGATGCTGTCAGCTATCCTCAGCACTATCACAGCATCAAACAAGGCAAAATATTATTCTGGAATTCAAGCTTAACATTTCAGATTCTAGCATGTTTTTTTGAAGTATGTACATATGTATTTATGATATAACTGCTAAATTAAGACTATAGGTGGATCAAATGGCAATGACTTATCACTTATATAGGATACCCAAGATAGCTGGTTTTAGTACAAAATTGAGTATGAAAAGCGTTTTTGTTTCTCAAAATACCTGAGACATCCTGACCAATTTTGGATAGTATCAGACTACTGTCGTTATATGAACTGCCATACAAATGATCTAAAAAACAACATTTTGTTAGAAAAACTTTAAAGTTGCATAGCTTTGGCAAAACTAAATCGATTTTCATGCGGAATGTCAGTTTAGTCATGATTTCATCTATTAATGGATTCCACATTTAGAAATAGTTATTTTTCAAATTAAGCATACCAAAGACCTTATTAAATGATTATTGAAATCTAAAAATTAACTGGAAATGTACAAGTTTATGGCATAAAGTTTAAGCCCCAACTGTCTGATAAATTCCAACTAAACTTAATTGTACTTGTATCTGAAATGTGTATACCTCATTCTCTTCCTGCTTAGCTACAGAGAAAATAGCTATTATTTTATTAAATTAATTTCATGAATTCATTTTCCAATTGGTTAATATGAGTAAATGTATTTTAGCAGAATACGCACTTATGGCTTCAGGTGAGTTTGCTGGCATTTATCTGAGGGAAAGAGAAGGAAGAGGGTAGACCAAACAGACCGAAAGTCAAAATTCAAAGGAAGGTACTAGTTCTCCAGCTGGTGGTTAGCCAATTCGAGAATGTTCAAGCTAATCACATACAATTCAATTCGTTTTACAATTTCAACTAATTTCCATTTCAATTAACTTGCTAAAATGTAATTTAGAGAGCGCAGTCCGGGAGGCGAGAGGTTGCATTTGCCATCCCAAACTGAACTTCTCCTCCTCCTCCTCTGCCCTTAAAACCGCGCTATCCCAAAGCAAATGGAGAGTAGGTAGGGGAGGAGATGGAAGTGGAGGGAAGGAAGGTGGGCTGTGACACAATGATGATGTTGCAGGACAGTGTTCGCCGAGTCCAGACGTAGCATACACATTGCTAAAGGCACAAATCTGTGCGGTTGGTAAGCGCTCAAAATCGTAATTGGACTACAACTGTAAAATCAAACAACTGACTACCCGAAAACTCACAGTCTGGCTAACTGACTGCCTGTCTGTCTGACACACTGACTAACTGACGGACTGACCGACGGACTGGCGGACAGACTGTACCGACAGGTGAATCGCAATCGCAAACACGTTCCATCGTGTTTTTGGGAGCTCACTGACGAACTGACAAAAGCATAAACGAATCATTCACATGGCTGCATTTTGCACACACACACACACACAGACACACAACCAAACCAACCACCCAGCCACCCACTAACTAGTCAACCCTCTTTCAGCCCAGTTAGTTGAAATTTTTTGTTGCCTGCAAGGCGTGAGCGCAACAGTTGAAAATGGTCATTAAGTTGGATGCAGTCGACGGAGAAAACAGGCAGCTAACTTGGCCAAATGCTTCGTTGATCAGTAATCAACATTTCAAATGATGTCCCAATGACACTGGCTGACAAATGCTTAGCACTTAATCGCCCAACAATAGCTAAAAGATCGTTCAGATACTTGAAAATCCGTTTTCAATTTTTACAACCGAAAAGAATAGTTAAAAAAGTTTTCAAAGCTAATCAATCTTTATTACTTAAAAGAATAATAAATAAAACGCTTAAACTCATTAAAGGTTTCCTTAAGATACATTTCTAAGCGCTGAACAGGCAACTGTTAGTAGAAGAGCTTTCAATTTCTTAAAAATACTTTTTAAAAACAAAGCAATTAAATATATATTCAAAAGACGTCTTTATTGCCGAATAGTAAATCAAATAATAGAGCTTTGAAAGCTCATCAAAAATGTTCGCAATATTAATTACTAAGCAATAACAAATAGTACAATTTCTTATAATGATTAGGTAAGAATTGAAAATGCTAAGTTTATTTCGATCAATGTTGGTCAATACTTGAGATACTTGTCTAAAGAAGTTTTAATAATAAATGAAACTTAAAAATTTGACTCGACAAGATTGATCTAATCTCAAATCAGTCAGTGTTGATGATTACTCTTAACTAGTCAACATTAAAGAAATTTTAATAAATGGCTAATGTTTGTCGTTAAAAATGTTGAGCAAAAAAATTTGAAATTTATGAATACTTTAGCCAACTCTTTCAGACTCCACACAGTGTTCCGTTGCGCACTATTTTGGCCTTTGTAGCGTTAAAATGGCGACGTTTTACAGTTGCATGGCACAAATTTCACGTGTAATAAATTTATTTGACTTCAGCAACCAGAAGGGGGTACCAACTGTGAGCCCCAGACGCGACAACGGATGCGCCATCCGCCAAAGTTACGAACTACTACGACAAATTTTCACCGGGCAAAAGGCACCGCTCGAAACTCTGAACAGGCTTCAAATGAGTTCGGCAATGAACATTAACATTAAGCAATGCTTACAATCCCTTTCCCCGACAATAGATAAGTCCATTAGCCATAAAGCTGGTCACCCTAGAAAATGGTATGGTAATTCTTTCGAGAAAGTGCATTCATTTTACTTCTTCAGAATGTTACTAAATAATTTTGAAAATTCTTTTTTAAGTTTTATTAAGACTAAATACTTAAGAGACTATGTATAATTTAGGTCATCTAAGTTTTCAGGTTAATTTATCATAGTTAATATTAATACTGAAGAAGAGTTAATAAATCTGAAATCATTTCACTTTTGTAAATGAAGAACTCTAAGAGAATAAAATTCTGAAGGTATGTATTGAAAAATAAAATATAATAAAAATAAGATGAAAGATCTCGCTATTTGTAGAGAAGATTAAGATGATATGAATTCCTTATACAACTGAAATTCTTTCTTACTGAATAGTAGAAAATCGGAAAGAATACAAAGTTTCTTTTAGTCAGAAAATCTGTAATGAAGTCTGTCAAAAAGAATCTTTGCTGACGTACAGATAGGGGTACCGTCTTGCAGATGAGGTGCAGAGTCCGGAGCCTGGTCCCACGCCAGAAAGAAGTAGGGAGATAAAAAAGAATTATAAAACGCAAAGTTTCGCAGAGCTGGGAACGGCAATGACAATGTTTCCTCTGCGTATAACTTTTGCTCAAGGATTTATAGTTGACTTGTGGATGTGTATGCGAATGGGAATGGCAATGGCAATGGGAATGGGAAGAATGGGAATGGGTAGGATATAGAAGTGGGGATATACGTAGGTAGGTAGAGGGACTTGGCTTGGGCTAAACCGAGTTGTCATGGCGACGCATCATAGGCACAGGCATAAGCGCCAGTTGGAAGCTGAATATGGATGTGAATGTGGATGTGAATGAGAATGCTGCCATTGCCTAGGATTGTAACTGGTTATGGGTTTGGGTTTGGGTCTGAGCCAGGGTCCTGAGTCCTGAGTCCTGAGTCCTGAATACGTGTGCGTGCGCCGACGTCGCCGCCTCAAAAGCCATTTGTGCTTAATTGCGTGTAGGGCAACTAATGAGCGGAGTTATATACCGACCAGGACCGCGCGGCTGTTTATAATTTTCCAAAAAAAAAAACGAAAAGAAAAAGAAAATAGAAGTAAAATAAAGCAAAGAAAGAGAAATGAAAATTATATTTATATTTATACATATATATATATAGTCAGAGAGACTAGAGGTGGAAGTGTAGGATAGCAGTCGCTGGAATTTATTTATAACACAGCGACAGCAGCGCAGCAGAAATATTTTTTTAAATAAAATGTAACATTCATTTGCGAATGGGTCGCCTGCCTTTCGAAACTTTCGCATTTGAATTATGCGTGCCAAAGGGTTTGCCATTCGCCAGTTGCCAGTTGCCATTCGCCAGTTGCCCCTGTCCAGGACTTTGTCTAAGGCCATTAACGCGAAAATTATATTGGCTAGAAGAGGTAACAAATGCGATGCCAAGGTGCTAATATTGATGCTGACAGTGGACATAGTTGAAAGAGAATGTTCTTCGAGCAGGAGAGAATCGCCTGATGATCTTAATTGTTCTCTTGTTCTTTTCATAAAAGTCATCATCAAATGTCAGCTAAACTATCTATGAAGAATAACTGAAATACTTAACCTTGCTTAAATATATTCTGATCTGTACATAATATCCTTACATTATAAATGTTAACTGTTTGGGTTTCTTAACAGTAGAACAATCACATCCTAATTTCTCTATATTTACCAAGCATACTTAACTCGATTATTCACTTATCTGTGATTATCATTATTGAAAATTAAATTGTTATCCAACTTTAAAAGCGGATGACAAATTTGTGACTTCTGTCGTTATATAAAGATTGTATTCTTAAGTAAGTAAACAAGTAACAAACTTAGAGGCTCTTTCTTAATAAATAGTAAAACTTCAGATCTTTTAAAGAAAGAAGATGGTATTAGATGAGCTGCTGGCTGGAATTATGCTACCTCACAAATGAAATTAAAGATAAGCAATAGAAATAAAATCTAAAGTTGTATGCCATTAACTGAATAAGGTTTTAAGTGTTCTACCGGCATTTGGTACAGTTGTGCTTAAGCCTAGTTAGGAATTCATGAGCGTATCCCAAGGCAGACAAACACCATCATCACTTGCGGTCACTCACGGATTTTGGTAGCTGGGGCTTTAGATTTAAGATTGGGGTTGAGTCGCACTGATTCATGTGGCCTGGTCCGGTACGTTACGGTTTTAGGTGGGAAGAAGAAAGGGCTTTGGTATGGGGACGATAGCAGCTGCTGCTCAGCTGCCCGACCTTCTTACGAATGTAATTTTTATTTACACAATTTTAAGCTAATATTACGTTTGAGCCACGCCCAAAGCCGGACCGAGAAACCGAGCTAAAAGAACAAAAAAACCAACAAAAAAACAAAAAAAAAATGCATAAAAATACGCCGGCGAATTTGTCCCAAAAAAGGATTAATGAAATAAAATTATCTCTTTTTCGGCGGAACGCGAACCACTCGCATTGGACGACAGTCAGGCGGGGGCGAAGGAAGAAGAGGTCGAGGAGAATGAGAAGGAAGGATATGGGGAGAGGGGCAAAACGATGGGGTGTGGCAGGGGGGCGTGTAATGCGACAGCCTTCTGTTTTCTGTGTGTTGCATTTGTTCCCTTTTCGCTTATTTTTGTTTGGTTTTTTTTTTTTGCTACTTCCCTTTTAATTGTAATGCCTATTTTCGCTGTCTCTTTCGCGCACTATCGCACTACCTTTCTCCCTCCCTCTCTCTCTCTCTCTGCTAAGCATCGTGTGTCGCCGGAATTTTTTTGGCGAGAAGTGACAGAAGGTGGGGGCGGTACAAAAAGTATAAAGAGTGGGCGGATGACACTCGGGGACCTCATCAAGTAACAACACGTACAAATCTTTTGTGTACCGTTGTCTGGCCACTATTGCCATCTCGCTTGCACTTACTTTACGCTTCCGGTGCGTGTCTTTGCAGACATTTTTTTTAATGTTACCTTTTTTTTTTTTTGTAAATATATTTTTGTTGTTACTTTTTTGTGTTTTCTTCTTTTTCATGTTATTGCCGTTCAGAGCAATTCTCATATTTTAACATTTTTAAATGCATTCAAATTAAGTAGCACGCGATGGGTTAGCTAGAAGAGGTTTAGAATTTTGTGGGTAGATTAGGAGTAGGAGTTGCTTAAGGTAAGGTGGCAAGGTAGCAAAGGGTTGTATAAACAAGAAGAGAAAAAAAACAACAAAACAGAAACTAAATTACATATAAATAAAAAAGTCTATTGCCCTACCAAATTCTTGTTGTTTCTTAGGATGCGGGCGGTCGTAGGAATTGGGGAGTGGATAGGGTTGTTAATTGCTGTACCATTCTATGATCAAAAGGGGGTTACTCCGTCTCTAATTGCAAGCATACAAATGGGGACAGTCGATAAATTGTGAAAAGAAAGAAAAGTATTCTAGATTACAGTAGAAGCACCACTTTTTTATATAGGAAAACGGATTAAGCATTTTTCTACAGCGCTTTATAAAATAGAAATTCCATCGGCTAAAAGAGATAATCAATTAAAAATGCCTTTTAAAAACAAATAAGTTCAATAAAACTTACAAAAAGTAGTCTTTTTACTTTTAGATAACGCTTCCAACACTCAATTGAAGTTGACAGCACTCATTAACAGATGGCACCAATAAATTCAGTCTCAAACCATAAAGCACCTTGATGAATTTAACAATTATAAAAATTAAGTATGAATTTTTATTCTTCGCCTGTTTTTCTTTATAATATCAATATTTTTAAAGGCAACGGTGTTGTTGTTTAATTCTAAATGTTGTTAAAAATAGAACGCTACTCATGTTTCAATAACGAAAAATATGCATTGATAATAAATGGTCCTTATACTTTTTGTAATAGAAAGTAGTTGTTTTGAGAACCATAATATGAAAACAGATCGGTCATGAATCAGAACAGCTTGTGTATGATCTTTCGGACAATTTTTCTCAAAGTGTATTTAAACTATATATGAATAGATGCTTACTTTTGATAAATACGCAATGAAATATGCTTAAAAGCTGCCTCATTGCTCTTCTGTCAAAAACTGTAAATTAATTCAATTAAGCGTAAAAGCCAAGGCTCAAAATGTGGTTGGATTGAAATTTGCTGACACATAACAACAGGAACAGATTGCTTTCGACTCTGTTAGTCTCTCTCTCTCTAGCCTTGGGCCCAAACACTCCACAAAATTGGAGTCCAAGTCCGAGTCCGATTCCGACCCTGTGAGAAGTCTCCTCTGCTGTAAGAAGTTTATCAAACAATGGCCAAAAAGATTTGAAAAAGTCGCGCATCATTTCGGGCGACAAATGACTACTGACTGACTGAATGACTGATTAAATGACTGACTGACTGACTGACTGACTGGCTGACTGACTCACTGTCTATCTATCTGTCAGGCTCTTTTGGCTGTATGCTGTGCTGGCTAAATGGAATACATAAATGTCATTCATTCATTCATTTATGCAAAACTTGTAATAATGACAACTGTGGCATGGTCGCAGAGAGGGAGGAGCCGAAGGATTCGTGAAATCCGTGCAAGCGATGAAAAATTTTGTTTACGCCGTAAGATTTTCATGGCGCCCAACGATGCTGCTGTCAAAATTTTGTGTGTACGCGCGCGAAAAATTTTTGTGCCAAGGTGTGCAATGGATTTCTGCGGGATGATGATGATAATGATGGTGAAGATGCGATGCCAGGCGACGACGTACTATTAAGCTCACCTTTTCCCTGCCTTCTTTCTATATAAATATACATACATACATATATATGTATGTATATACATATTTCGTATTGTTGTTCTTATTGCTGTTGTTGTTGTTGTTGTTGTGTGCGGTAATAAAATTCTTAATGTGCCATTAAATCCTTCCACTGGCAACGTCATCAGCGCGTCATGACTTTTGTGAGCCGCCACCAACGACAACGACAACAACTTGGCTGAGACTGGGAAGCTGGTAGCTGTCTTGGAATTCCGCCAAGCCAAAGAAATCTAACGAAAATTTTGCTACGAAATGGCACGTAAATAAATTGCAAAGATTTGTCGTCTGTTGAGGATGCGGACCTGACAACAACAACACCAAAAACAACAACAACAACAACAACAACAAGAGCCCCGAATGAGAATAACACCTGCCCCATAGAAGATGACGACTTGAAGACTGTTGTGCGGTTTGCCTGGCTGCCTACCTCTATTCTGAGCAAAAGGACAACAAATGAGTTAACATTTTTGGCGTCGCTTCGCAAAAGCTTTGGCAATCGTTGTACCTCCTGATGACATACCCCATTCTTCCATTTCTGCACCCTTCTGGACTTTCTACTCTACCACCCTCTACCACCAACAAATGGTAGCCCCAACTCCAAATCCAATTCTCTTGCCCGCTGGCTGCTGTCATTATGATTATTGTCATTTGGTTGAGGTGATTCAATGCATTTAGATTGCATAATTAAGTAACGCGCGTATTTTATGAAATTCTTCAATGTTGGATTTCAACTTGGATTTGAATATCTTTTTTGCTCAATGCGTGGCTTTTTAATGGAAAAATATGAGTTCAGTTCAAGAAATTTATTAAAGGAGTATTTACTCTCACAGTTGACTTAACTTGAAATAGAATCAGTTAATAAAAGATCATAGATTTAATTGTACTACTTTTTTCTTAATTTCTATCAATATTTTAACCTTTTTAAAAACAACTACTTTATAAATGCCACTATTTTCACCATTTTTCTACAACTGTTTTTATAAATTCTACAATGAATTAATAATTTCTTCTACTTTCATAATTTGTTCTTCTATTTTCTAAATTTCTATGACACCATTTCTACTTCTGTTTTATATTTTCTACTGCAATTTTCATGTCTTCTCCTACACCTTCTTTATTTTCTGCAGCTATTTTCATAATTTTTACTAATATTCAAATAATTTTGACCATTTTTTTATTATCATTAGTTTCTACTTCTACATTTATAATTTCTTCTTCTATTTCCACAAATTTTACAACTATCTCCATAATTTCTAGCATTATTTTATTAACTTCCACCAATATTTCTTCAATTTCTATTACTATTTTAGTAATTTCTACTATTTTCATAATATCTACTACAATTTAAATCATTTTTTCTACTATTTTTATAATTTCTTCCCCTTTTTCCACAAATTTTACAACTATTTCTATAATTTCTAGTACTATTTTATTAACTTCCACCAATATTTCCACAATTTCTGTTACTATTTTAGTAATTTCTACTATTGACATTATATCTACTACAATTTGAATCATTTCTACTAATATTTTTATAATTTATTCTTTTATTTCCACAAATTGTACAGCTATTTCCATAATTTCTAGTACTATTTTAATAACTTTTACCAATATTTCCACAATTTCAACAACTATTTAAATAATTTCTACTTCTACTTTTATAATTTGTACTACTATTTCCATAATTTCTTTCCTTTTCTTTGCTAATGGTATACTATTTCTATATGATATGATGTATATGATACCTGTGCTGCATGTGGCAAGTATATACATATGTTTGTGGAAAATGCAGACATCACTTGCAACGAGTTCAAGAGAACGAGGCACGAGGCAAGTACAAGGTACTTCACCCAGTTAGCTAGAAGCTACAACAAAAGCATAGAAATTATAATGCTCTCAACCTGCGTTACAGTTTGTGCCCCAAAACCCAAACCTTGTATCCGCCTTCCCAAGCCCATGAATCGTTTTCGATTGTGGCAAGTGGCACGAGCAAGTGCAGCAGTTGCAACAGCTTCGAGTATTTAATACCTGTCGTCATTAATATTTGTGCTGCGGCAAAAACAAAAGCTTCTGCTTTGGTCTCCTGGCCACTTGTCGATATTTAACATAATTGTGCAATTGTGTGGCACATATGTATGCGTGTGTGTGTGTGTGTGGCACATGTAAAATCAAAAAGAGTTCAAGTATCTGCATTTAAGTCGTAGGTCCAAGTGTTGCCCCGCTCCCTCAGGCAGTTAATGGTTCCCCTTGTTGCAACGGATGTGCAATTGCTTCAAGATGTGGCAACATGACCCAACCCTTCAACTCTCTTTTCGATAATTACATATGCCACGTAGTTTGTGGCATGCAACTGAACTGGCAGTTAGTTTGGCTTGATCAATGATTTGCTCCCCTCATCTAGTGTTCCATTTTGGGAAATCGTTTTCCAAAAATCCTTAGCAGGCCTTGGTTTCGGGAAACCTTTTTTTCGAACAGAGCTGTTCAGTTTCATTCGGTTTCAGCTCAGAGTACAGAGCACATGTGAATTTAAGTTTTAACTACAAAAATTTCGGCAAAAACAATTTTTCGTTTATTTTAAGTCATTTTTCAAAGTAAAAATTTTAAGTACAGGTAAATATGGGATAAAAATAAATGAAAGTATAATAAGTTTTTGGTGTCCATCAGCTGGTAGAAGAAGACGTAATATGCAACGTACATCGAATCGGTTCTTTAGCTGCATGTGGCAGCCATCACCCATGAAACAACTTTTTAAGTTATGCCATCTAGAATTCTCAAAGATCAGTCCACGGCATCTGGCGTCGCGTAGCTCCGACAAGACTCCTATAAAGCACTTTAAGAATAAGTCGACATCGTCGAAATCAACGGGACCATATCGTCCTATAATGCGAGAGGATAACATGTGGAAGGATCCACATAACTTAAACACCGTATGGCTGCGTTCCAACGATCCCCGACGCTATAGGCCCGACTTTAAACATACCGAACCCGAAGCACTGCGGAATCAATTCATGCGCAGTCCCGACGAAAGAGTCCGAGATGCCATGGTCCGTGATTTTGCAGTAGTGAAGCAATTGAACGAGAATCGTCGTCGTCCGGCTCTGTTAGCCTATCGAGAAAAGTTGGATAAACAGAATAGGAAAAATAGGAATGATTCCACAAGACGACGACGAACTAAATCGAAATTATCCAACAAGAATCGTTAAGTCGTACTGCCAGCCGATAAGCAGTACCAGGATTAATTTCAGCAACAACAGTCTATCTTCATCCATTCCCACACCACCTGGACATTTTAGGCCATTATTATTTTTAGTGGTAAGACATCTCCATTTCTATGCTAATCGATGGCATTTAACGGCCAACATTGCCTCGATATCCGCAGGTTTTCCAGTGCCAGCGCTATAAACAGCCAAATTGCTTATGAAATGTGTATAACTTAGCATAGTTTTATGCTTCCCTCCCTATCTCAATGGTATGGTAGCTCTCACTTAATTTCCCATACTATACAACATCACCATCACCATCAGCATCAGCATGAACATCCACAGATTCGAGAAGACGTCGCAGAAGGCGATGGCTATTAAAAGCACATTTTGCTGTGGCAAATATCAAACGGGAGACAACAAACCATATACCGAAATCTAAAGAGATATTGTGCGAGATATGTGAGAGAAAAAAGAGAGATAAAGAACGAGATAGATAGACATGTATATATATTGAGATTTTCCACCAGCTGCAAGTACAAATTCTTAGTTAATTTCGAAACTATCACCTTTATATTTCAAACATTTTGTGCAACTTTTTCTGCAACATGTATTACGCAATAAACAATTCATTATTGCTGTCTTAAAAATATAATAATTTTCAATTTGAATTTAACAGAAAACTAAAAGAGTGACTTGTTAATTCACAAAACGAGAGGAGTTCATAAAATGACAGGAATTTAATAAAATTTTTTAAAACGAGACATAAAATGAAAGGTTCATAAAATGCATTTTGACACCAAATGTAGTAAACAGTACTTTATTTTTCAATGTCCACATCAGCTTTATTTGATACATGTCAGTTTATCACTCGGCCAGTTATTTGAGACCTTATGTAGATATTGAAAAAATGGGCCTTTGTTTGATATTGTTTGGGTTACCACACTTCAAACTTGCATATCTTTTGCAAAACTTGAACGATTTAAATGTGGAATCACATAAATATATATAATGATTCTACATATTAAAATAAAGTCAACATTGGTAAACCTTTGAATTGTTTTTGAAAATTTGTTCTCTTTATTGAATGTTCTCTAATGTTTGTGATAACGCTTAGTTTTTAAGTTACTGTTCCTCCTCTGCAATTATTAGACGATGATTATGTATTTGTATTTGAAATTAAAGTATTTACAATTGTTTATTAATTTATTTGTTTCTTCTCTCTCTATTGAGTATTGTTTTCCGATATCGCTTAGTGTAACCTTTTCCTGTGGCATCTGAAATCCACTCTGCGCTGACGGTGGATAGCTGGTCTGGCAGTTGGTTGAAGAAATATGGCAACACCTTCGCTACGGACATTAATTTTTAGTGCTTTTGGGTTTTCAATTTGCCAAAGAAGCCACGTGAACGACTACGATGAGGATGAGATAGAGAAGGAACATTTAACGCCGCATAGAAAATCAAACGCAAAAGGTCAAAGACAAAGACAAAGGCAGCTGAAACAGGAGTTGGAATCAGGAGAGTACTAGCAGAAGCGACTTGTGCTACTATATATGCCACATCCAAGGGGAGGAGAATGGAAAGTGGCAAGTGGGAAGTGGAGGAGGGGAAGGGGAACTGGGAACAGTCAGTAACCCTTTATCGAGACACACAGCATGGGGCAAGTGTTGATTTAGGGTTGCAAACAGAAATTATGATAATGCCTGTGAAAACAACGGAACAGAATGAGATAGAGGGGAGAGAGCGAGAGAGAAAGAGAGATATAGAAGGGAAAGCAGTTGCAGAGTAATGAAAACCCAAGCGAAAGAAAATATATTAAATGATATTGAGAGGAACTAATTTTCATTAAAAGGATTAAAAAGCATTTGGCAACACAGGCACTCGACACGAGCACAACCGCGATGGGGCTGGTTATGAATTAACATAAAAATCATAAAAATATGACACTATGCGACTTCATCATTATCATCATGATGACGATGACGATGATGACGAAGATGATGTTGTGAAAGCTCATTGTCAGACGTGGCCAAAAAGATAGAACGCATGATGCTCATTATTACTGAGCTGAAAAAGGCGACCCGCAACAACACCCATCTAAAATGGATATACTGGCCTGGCCTGGCCTGGCTAGTGGCAGCTGGGCGATGTGGCAGGGGCATGTGGCAGGTGCCAGTTGCCAGTTGTGTATGTGTGTGTGTGTGTGTGGCATCATTGATGGCAACGCGCGACAATCAACACGACTCTCGCTGATAGCACACAGCGAGAGCTGGTTTGGTTTTTGGGTTGGAGGATTAGTAATGGCGCCTGGCAGCCCTGACAGACTGACAGCCTGGTTCGGGTTAAAGGTGGGCCAGCGCATGCTTAGCATCATTTGGTTGCCTCAAACCCTCCAACTTAGCTCAAAACCAGCAACATTGTTTGCTCTTTTGTGGGCGTTGCTGCGGCTGCCGACTGCCGACTGCGAATCTTGTCGATGGCAATGTCAATGCTTACGATGATCCTATAACCAACCCAACCACCCAACCACCCAACATATACTCAACCCACCCAGCTATCCAGCTATCAGCCATCTAACCCACCAGGCAGCCAGCCACTTAGTAACTCACCCGCAGTTTATTATTTTCAAAATATTTAAATTTTTTGGTAATAAGCGAAAAATGGTTTTAATATAAGGGAAGGGGAGGGGGAATGGAGAAAGAGGACGAGACAACGATGTGGCTGACTGCGTCGTTGTCGTGCTTAATCTACCTGGAATTGGAGTTGGGGACAATCCTGGAGAACCAAAAGCATCCCACAGTCAAGTGGGACTAAAGTAGATGCAGATGAACCGCAGATGGAAATATAGCAAGTATAGGTGTCTTTATCTATATATTTATACTTCTTGAAATTAAATAAATGTGTATATATATATGTATAAATTAATTGAATTTTAAAATAGTTTGATTTCAAAAATTATAAAAAAAATTTATTAGTTTTCACTTTTAATCAACACCTGGTACCAAAATGAGTAAAAACAACACTTTGAATTCGATTCTGAGAAGTTTTACTATTTTGTAAGAAATTATACCAAATGTGACACAAAATTCGACTTGGAAAGTTGCCTGTCCAAAGGGTTACCAGACTTCTAACTTGCATAACACTTTCAAAACTCAACCGATTTTCATGCGGAATGTTATTCAAGCCATGGTTTGATATATATAGGAAACGTTTGTTTTAATAATTTTAATCTTATTATAAAAATAAAAACAAATAAAATCTTTTTCTATATATGTCTATATTTCTTCTTTTCTTTCTATAATCATTCCTTTACAATTTATTGATATACTCGTATATAGACACTTTCTTTATATATTCTATTCATATATAAATGCAACAAATTTTTGGTGCAACACGTTTATGCAACATGAAGGCAACTTTTCAACGAAATGCCTTAGCCAGAGACCCTTTCGACGATTTCTTAAGTTTTCAGCGGGCGTGGTCAAAAGGCAATTGTTGTGTCAGTCCCCTACCCCACAATTTTTCCTGCTTTCCCTCCATTCCAATGCAAAATTAGCCAAAAGTAATCCTTTAAGTTTAGATCGCAAAAATTGCACATACAATTGTGAGGCAAGGCATAGACAGACACATAGTAGACATGGAGGGCTTTTGTAGATGGAAGGAAATGGGAAAAGGAGGCATGGGAAAGGGGAAAGAGGAATAGGGAAAGGAGGGGGGGGGGTGGGGTGTTGTCAGTCGAATTCTGCCTCAAAAACTGGACCGACTGGGACTCTGTCCAGGAGCAGCCGAAGCAACAGAATCCCAACATTGTCAGCGACGTTGATGACATTGTGTAAAATTTTGTAGCTGTCGTGGTTGTCGTTGTTCTTGTCATTGTTGTTGTTGCTGTAGTTGCTGTAGTTGCTGTAGTTGTTGTAGTTGCTGTTGTCGCTGGTCGCGCCATCTTCAGCCGCCTGGCTATAAAACTTTTATAGTAAAAAGTAAATGCCACAAATGAGCAATCGAAAATTTCGCATTATAATGCAAACTGTGTGCATTTTTCGGGTTATTGTAGTCTACTTTTTGGCGAAAAGACAAACGCATACCACGACGCCAGGCTGCGTTCTTCTACTCCTCTTCCCCCATCCTCTCGTCGTCATTCTCATTCTCGTGGCAGTCGTCATGGTCGCCTTTCTCTATGCCTAGGCAGTCACATTCATTTGCCAGCTTTCCTTTCCCTTTTTCCCCCTATATTATTCCCCCCCCTTTCACCACTATTAATAATAATAGAATTTTTGGAAATTTTGCTGTACAACCAGTGAAAGGAAAAGGAAGCTCGCCTTGCGATTTTTGCATTTGATGACAACGACAACGAACGGGTTGGTTAGTGGCAAACCAACCTACCCCATCATACCCTACACTACTCTACCCACCTTATGCATTATTTCCTTCAGTTCTGTATATTGCATAATTCAGAGACCTCAGTTCTGTGCGGGACACAAGAGTCCTAATGCTCATAATGCTCCCTGTTGATAATGCTCACACTTAATACTCGACAATTTTCATATTCTACTTGTGTTTTGTCCTTGTCAATTGCTAATGAACTTGTTTTTTGAATTCTCAAATGGTTCAAAAATATAATTTGGAAAGAATTATGTAGTTGGTTCCAGTTTGAATAAAGCTTAACAAAATTAGCAATTGAAAAGTGTGTTTTAATGTATAATAATAGAGTTGACCTCCGGGGTTTTTCATTCAATTTATTAAAATTTAACTCCAACTAATTAAAGCTACTATCGTTTATTTTTAAGAAAGCATTTACTGAGTTGAGCCATACATTTAGTATAAAGAATTACATCATAATGTTACATATAAAAGAATTGCATATTCGCCGTGATTTGAAGTTTTTATTTTTTATATTATTAATTAGAATTTATGTAAATCGAACAAAATCATTATAATAAAAGAAATTATTGAGTAATAATTGTTAAAAAACTTTAATATAGTTTACATTTTTCTTTTACCAAAGAAGGTTTTCTTGGCTATTTTTTAAGAGGACATTCGTAAATATTACAAACTGGAAAAAGGAAAAAATTATTTAATTAAAATAATAAAAATATTTTAAAGAGACAAAAAATTATCTTTTACTTTAAGTAGTCCTTGTCGCAGTTCATTAACAGCCAAAAGTCTGCCTCTCTTACTTAATCAAGGCTTTTAGATTGGAGCTAAAGGTCGTCAGGTTGCTTTATGAGCTCAACTTTTCCCTACTTCCCCTCCCTCTCCCAATGGTGGCTCATAAAAATGCCAAAAACTCATTGACTTATGGCCGTCTCTAATTGCAATGCCCCGATTCCATTTATATATTTTTTTTTCATTTTGGGGGCAACTGGCGGAGTTAATGTGGCCCGGCTTAGGCCACATTAAAATTGGATTTCTAAATAGGTATATAAGTATATTTATTTTGTATATACATATACTTATTATTATTATTATTACTATATCTATCTATATGCTTATAAATTAGCATTTCCGTCGGCCGACGTCCGTTCGCCTTGGAATGCGTTATTAATGGCAAATTAAAAGCAATAAAAAACAGATGTGCTTAACGTAGCACATTTTACGCGGCCCCCTTTCCCCTTCCCACCTTGCAAGTTAAAGGGGATGCGGGGGTGGGGATAAGGGGCAAGGGGCAGCCTGGGTTACAGCTCATCAGTTGTGTGAAGGGAGGGGACAAATGGGGGCACCTTAGTCAAGAAGAAGTTGGCGTCGTTGTCGTTATGAAAATGACTTTGCTCTTTGCTGTTTTTTGTATACCAATGAAAGAGGAGAGGGATAGGGGTTGGAGATGGGGATGAGGTGCACACGCACACACACAGACACACACACACACTTGTGCAAAAAAGTTTTGCATTCGAAATTTTTGGTCTGTTGCTGCTGCTGCTGCTGGCTTATGCAGTTTATCATTTTGCTCCATCCAGGTGGGTAATTTTAATTTTAAGCTTGAGTAATGACAATATTTACTTCCACTTAAGCGACAACGTCACACGCTTTAATGGCATTTTGATTTGAGCTCTTCTTCTACCCATTATTGTTGCTCTCCCTGTTGTTGTTGTTGTTCGCCTTTGGCAGTTACTTTTTGTCGCTCACTGTGACCAACAGCTGTTGACAGTTTCTCCTGTTTGTGGCAACATTAACAAAAAACAAAGAAATCGCTAAACTAAATGCATAATTCGAAGTTTGCTGTAGTACAGTACAGCTTGACTATGAACAACTTAGTTGTGACCAGCCAATAATTATGTCATTACCTCAAAGTGTTATTTAGCTTTTTTTTTATTTTATCGTAATCATTAGATGTTATATTTAACAAATTACACTGTAATCAATTAATCACTTTTCAGGGATTTTCTTCAATGATAATGATTTATTTTAAGTTTAATTACTAATAAGTAAAATTGATGGACTGACTGATTGATTGTCTACTTTTTTCTTAATAAAATCTTCGATAAATTTGAATTTTTAATATTAATAATAAAATCTCATATATTTTAACTAGTTGTTGTTATTTAAGAATGAAAACTTTAACAACTGCAACAGTTCAGATACTTATCGGAAGGTTCTTGTGTTACTTTCCTTGTAACTATTCCGAATTTTAAGAAATAAACCGAAACTATATATACTATAAATAAGAGCCATAAGCTACGCATTATCTATATGTATATTCTGTGCTAAAAAAGTATGATGGGGAAAAGAAGTTTCGTTTATAGGTTGAGTTAAAATGATTCCCAACCCATTTAATGAAAATAATGAGATGCATTCCAGTTTACAAGTGCTGATAGAGCTTGTTAAACACATAAACAAGGCAGTCAGTGTTGCCAAGATCAACAAAAAGTCATAAAAAATATAGATATGTATGTTTCCATATAAGTACTCGGTCTCTCTCTCTCTTTCTCTCTATAAATTTTCGTTGTATAACAAAAGATGTGCAAAATTTGCGCTTGTTAACAATGCACACACACACGCACACACACACACACTGATAAGGAGGAAAGGAGCTAGATATAAGGAGGAAGAGAGAGAAGGTGAAAAAAAAGTTCAAGGCAAGTAAAAAACAAAAGCAATTGACGCTACCTCCTGCCATCTCATGTCAGAGTCATTCAAGGCTCAAAGAGTTGTTGGCCCGTATCTCTTAGCCAACTTTCGTCTAGGCTGAACTGTTGGCAATTTTAGTATAGAGGGATGATAGGAGATGGTGGTATGTAGGATGTTGAATGGTGGATGGAGGGGGGACGTCTGTTAATGGGGCTGACGTTGCGCATACCGTGTGGCATTGTGTCAAAAGAAGTTAGGCAAAAGTAAGCGACGCACTAATCTCGTTTATGTAGCGTAAAATGCATGTAATTGTATAAACACGCCAACTGCCTGCCTACTGGGCGTTACATCTTCAGCTGTAGCCCCTTCTTCCTCTTCTTCTTCTTTTTTTATTGTGGGCGTGGCACTCCGACTGACTGATGCACAGATAGAGCATTTGATAATTGTGTGACATATAGTACTCCACAGAACTTACGTACAGTGGGCTCACAGCTTTTTTGACCCAAACAAAATGGGAAAATGAAATTGTTGTCCCTTAACATCGTTTTAAAGATAATTTTAACAAATCTTCGCTTAGATAATTTAGACTAATTTCAACTTACTTGCATACATTATTTGCTCCACGATAATTTGGACAGTTTTTCATTTTAATTTCTCATTTACTCTATTTATTTATTTATTGATTTGTTTAACTTGATTCCAAAACTTAAGTTTATTATGCAAGGCACTAGTCACTAAAGCAGATATTGAAGAAAAATACTATTATGTTTAACATATAGTCATTAGATACAATTTACAATTAAATTGACAAGCTTAATTTTAACTTTGGTGTAAAGTCGTGTGCTTATTCAATTCTGTTATAATGTTTTATATGTATTGGCAAAAGAAATGAAAATTTTGGTGTTTTTTAGAATTGTATAGCAAATTTTCGTTTTAATTTTCTGCACAAACTCTACCAATTCAAATGTAAACTTATTTGAAAGTGGTAAGACGTAAGCATAGTGGGTCAAAAAGCTGTTACCCACTGTACATGCGTATTCTTCGTATTCACATATAAAATGTATGACAAATGCCATAAAATCTGTGCAGGTTGATGTCTGTTTCTAAAGCCCTTAGCGAACTCGGAATGCTCTACTTTTAAATGTGATATGGGAAATAGAGAGAGCATTATATTAAAGCTTATGTTTCTGCTTTTAAACGAAACTTTATCCTCCGATTTGATTTTGTCCTACTATAACTATTTAACCCATTTTTTTTTAAAATTTATTTTTCCTTTTTTTTTGTATTTTCTTAGTGTTCAACTGATCAATTAATATATTTTTGATCTTCTCCACATTGCCAATATTTCAATTTAATTGTCTTTTCTATTCCACCATCTTTAGTTTAAGAATCTCAAAGTGGATATGATTCTAACTATCATATGATTCTTATTTTGAAATATCTATGTATCTAGAGATGTTTCTTTTCTCTTTAATAATTGCATTCATTTTTTTTAAACATTTTTCTTTCTCTTTTTACTTTGTACCATTTATTAGTTAATTAGGTAATTTATATTTTATTTTTTCTTTATTCTCCTAATCGTTTAATCCGTATTTCTTTTTGTGTCTCTTTCTTGGAGTTTCCAATAAATTGCATAGTCTCTTAGCTTTTAGATAAATCTTTTTTGGTAGACATTTCTCTCTTGTTCTCATTCCTTTGGCATTCCTTCTTTCAACTTTAAATATCGTCTCTCACATTTTTCAGAATTTGTTTTTATGTCTTCTCTCTGTATTTCTCTCCTACTTCCTCCCTTTCTCTCTTTCTCTGTCTCTTGTACATCGATTAATATCCAATGTTTCACTTTCTCCTGCCTCTTAAGTTGAGTCTTATCTGCTTTGTAGCTCGTATGTGCAAATGAGTTCAGGTTTGTCGTCTAGGCTGTGTCAACAGTTAAGAAAGTGTGGAAGGAGAATTATAAGAAGAAGATGGAGAAAGGGAAGGGGTAACTTACTTTCAAAGTGATATGAGTGGGAACGTCAATGAGCAGCAAAAATTATGAAGCTCATCAAAATGTGCGCTGAATTGTAAAATTGCCGCTTGCTTTTCTTTCTTGCTCTCCTTGATTTTTTCTTTTTCTTCATTTGTTGCCCCATAGGGTGGGCAAGGGTTGGGGCCTGGGAAACCCGTGGCAGAGGGGGGTAAGTTATGTATGTGTGCTGTGTCTTATCTGAAGCAATTAAAAAATGTTTTTTGTTTTCGACTTCCGCTGCGTTGTCGTCGTCTTCAGACAAAGCCAAAGAGCATTCCACGCACATATGAAGGGGATTAGCATTAGGATTGAGAATGGGCTCGAGGAATGGGTTTGGGGAATAGATTCGGGGAATGGGTTCATGGAATAAGTCCTGTAGACAGCAATGCCAACTTGAAGTCAGAGTTGGGAATCTGCCGTGGGGCAGCAAAAGTTTTGCCTTTGTGTTGATGTGTTTATTTATGCTGCTTTTCTTATGATTTTCACTGATTTCCCGAGCATTTCTCAAGACCAAAGTCAGAGTCGCCTTCTTTTGTTCAACCGATTTTTTATGGTACAAGAACTTGAACTCAAAAGTCCTTTTTTATGATGTTATAAGACATTGTCCAGCCGATAACATGGCCATATATAATCGAAAACCAGACTGAGACTGTGAAATGTAGATATTTTTTAAATATTTTTAAAAGATTATGAGAAAAGAGAGAGCTTGGGAAAGTGTAAGTGCTAAACAGTTTCCCTTTATCTACTTTTGAAAAAAATCACAATTACATTATGTCAAGTTCTTTTCTTCATTCCCTATTTTTTTTGCCATCATTCGACAGCCTAATCGGACAATCTATGGCCGACAATAAATCGTGCATTTAAATGTCCCGGACTTGGACACGGATACGGACACGGACCTTAAACCCGAGCCCGAGCCCGAACCCCCGGACTCGTATTGCCCAGTGACCCGCGCTGATTGATTGAAATGTCACTTTAAATGTGATGCTTGAAAGAAAACCGACAAAAAATTAAAAAATAAAACGCATCAAAAATGCCAAATGAAACATAAATGCCACAAGCAGCCCCCAGCAACCGCAACAACCCAACGAGAGAAATGAGTATAAAAAATGCAGTAAGCTACAGTGGAGCAAGCTCGACAGTAGGAGACCCAGTACTTTTTGAGTGCAAAGCGTTCACTTTTGATTGTTCTTCAATAATGCGTACCAAACAATAGATGGCGCCACTACCAAAGTTAATAAACACAGAGGTCGCCAGCGTCTCTTCTTCTTCCTTTTGCCCGTAACATTGTTAGTTGAATAACTTCCGCGTTTATCATCCGATTGGAATGAAATTTTCTGCACAGGTTAGGACTATAGTGTATATTATATGAACCAATAATCAAGGCACTAGTCTCAAAGGGGCTCTTGTAATTCGACTTTGAAATTTTGTTTTTCAATTTCCGGGGGCGGAGGGGGGCGTGGCAAAAATCCAAAACAAACTTGATTAATGGGAGATATAGATGAACCTACATGCCAAATTTGGTGTCTCTATCTCTTATGGTCTCTGAGATCTAGGTGACACAAAATAGGACAGACAGACGGACAGACGGACAGACGGACAGACGGACAGACGGACGGACGGACAGACGGACATGGCTATATCGACTCGGCTGTTGATGCTGATCAAGAATATATATACTTTATGGGGTCTGCCACGCCTCCTTCTGCCTGTTACGCACATTTGCACAAACTTAATAGACCCATTTGTACTTTTTTAAAGTACTGGGTCTAAAAAGAAGCAAAATATAGAAACCCAAGCTCAAACCCAACCCTCATATCCAAGCCAACCCAATCTCAGAGTCAACCCTCGTGTGCGTTTGTTTTGTATTTGATAAGCATGAAAAACGCACAGAAAATAGAATTGTTTTAGATGTGTATAGGAGAGGGGGCACCCAAAACAGAATCCTTAAAAAATAGTGCTACTTAAAAGCAACAAAAAAAACAAAAAAAAAAACAAAAAGCGAATTGCAAAGAAAAAATGTAAAATGGGTGGGACAACACTGGCAAATATGTTGATGCAGCGGGGAGGGGAAGAGGCAGCCAGCAAATGTTTTATCGTTTATACTTTTTTTTCACTGCGTTCTGTTAAGTTGGAAAAATGAGCGTCGATTAATTTAATAGAGACAAAAAGCCTTCGCACACACACTTACACACAAACATTTGTGCACACACACCCACACACACACCCACACTTGCACACACACACATTCACTTGAAAGTCCACAATGGATATGGTAATATGAGTTCTCTTTAGACATTGAATCGAATGCTTTATTCTGAACATCGTTAGGACTTGAAAGCGATCCCCAAAGACCCAATGACCCAAGAAAAGCAAAAGGAAAAGAAATTTGGTAACACTAACCAGTTTAAAAACGTATTTATGTAGAATACTATAATCACCCAAATTTTAAATTGTAAGTCTATGTTATTTATTTACAAAAATATGATTGGTTGAGTACTTTCCAGAGAAAAGCTAGAAATAAAATTTTTTGTTGAAGTATTTGCTTGCACTTAAATATTTTAAATACACATATTTTATTTTGTACCTAACAGAAATTAAGAGTACTAGAAGCTGGGACTTCTTTGTGTTTTATCTTTTAAGTATTTTTATGTTATATAGTTTCTTCATAATTTAACCAATCAATTGAATTGAAGAATAATTATAATTCATTTAACTTTTAAATATATTTTTATTTTGGCTTCTGGCTTTTTGTAGAATATATATGATCTTTTTTAAAGATTCTTTAAGAAGTTTTTCAAGCATTTTTAAAGTATGTTCTCTTATAAAGCTCGCTTTTAGCTTTGACTGAAGAAACTTATTACTTTGTTTTTGGAAAACAGTTTTTCGACCTCAGCTATATCACTAAATAAGTGTCAAGATGTTATGTTTGTGAATGCTTTCTTACTTTGATTGATTTAAGACTCTCCACTTGTATTGAAACTCTCTTTATTTCTTAACGCGTAAAATTTTGAAAATTACTTTTCTGACTGGGTTCACAGGACGTCGAGCAAACTCATTTTGATCAATTGTCCTGTTTTGGTTGTCGGCAAGTGTATCCCTGATTGATCCCTACTGAATGCGTTGTCTCTAGAAAGTAGAATTTCAGACAAATATCCGAATTATTTCAAATGACCTCTGACTTTTAGTCTGACTGAGTTACTGACTGCTCATTTTGGTCAACTTTTCATATCAAACAAACTACGATAATACAAAATAACAGACATTTATCTAAACGTTTAGCCATTTATTAGCGCTGAGACTAGAATGTGAATACAAAAAATATAAAAAATAAAATAGAAAGTATCGACCCATAAGTATCTCTGTATGTTTGTGTGTGTGTGTCGTTGAAAGTAAAAAAAAGGAATAAAAAAAAAAGAAATGTATAAAACTAATGAAATCCTTATTAATATGCTTTGGACCTTTGCTGTTTGTTTGCTTTTTGGGTGCCCTTGTGGCAATCTCCTTTCCCTTGTCCTTTGCCGTCGTCCTTCTCGTTGTCGACCCAACCAAATTGAATATGCAATGAATTGTAAAACGCAAAAGTTTTGCATAAAAAAAAACAAAAAATACAACAACAACACCAACCACTGAGCTACTCAGCAAATGGTCAGCCTGAAAAAAAAGCTGAAAAAAATGTACGCACATTTTTCAGCGCATATTATGTCATTTTTCACATTTTCCAACAGCTTACAACGAGCCAGTCGACCCATGCCACAACTGCATCAACTTCCTCTGTTCAAGCTTCTTATTTTACGTAGATATATTAACTATATATATACATATATAGAGTCTCAGTCCTTGTGTCCTCTGTCCATTTGGCTAGTCGAAGTATCATGAAGTTTGTCCAATCAGCTGCATGCAGTCATGCGATTGGCTGCCACATTTGCCACATTGTATGTGGCACCGAAATCGAATCCTCCGCACATAGGGTAGCATACATCCCCCTTTCCCTTCTCTGCGTCCTTTTCTGTATGTGTATGTGTATGGTACTCTCTCTCTGTGTGTCCGTGACCAAGTATTGATATCTGATGCGTATTCAATAGGTTTCGACGCGCGCATTCACATGGGGGATGGAAAATTGGCTTAACGTCATCAACCCTTTCACTCATATGGGTGTGAGTGAAAATCTATGTACATATGGCTATGCTTCTGTGTGTGGGTGTGTGAATGAGTGCGTGTGCGTAAGTATGGGAGTATGGATATGCATTTGAGTGGAAATGTTCAGTAGTTGACCATGCTCAAAAAGTATTGAACTGGATTTCCGTTTTCTGATCGATTGATTCTTTAAGAACTGTCATTAGGAAAGGTTATTTTATTAAGAACCCATTGAACGTGAGTTTACAAAAGAAATTTATACAGAACTTCACAGAAATATTCAAGAATACAAAAGTATAGCATACCTTTTGGGGCAGTTTACAATTGCAGCTTTATTTTTGTACTATAATTATATATTTAATAGTTGCTAAATGATTTTTAAAAACCTATCTACTTATTTCAGCTGCATTAAGAAGAAGGAGGATTTGTGCTGACAGTCTTAATAATATCCTATTTAAGGATACAAACTAAGAATATCAGCTTTATAAGCTAATGCATGAGTCGCAACAATCTGTATTATACCTAAAGAAATGTGGTAAATTTAGTTTCTACAGTATTTAAAGGTAACAAACAGGAATATATTCAAGAGATTTACTTAAATATTATCTTAATTTTTTATTCCCCTTAAATATGTACGATGTATTTTATTCACTAGCGAAGTAGTCATACACGCAGTTTAACGGGTCGTGCTCTTATAATATCTAAGATTTAGTTCTGATATAAGTTTTCGATCGTACCAAATATTTATTAAGCTTATTGAGTTTACTGAACAAATAAATTTAAGTTGTTCTTACGATTTTGATAGTGTAAAAACTTTGAAAATTTCTATCGAATTCAAATCTAATTTCTCACAAATATTTGACACATGCTCAGAAGATTTGCGAATCAAAAATGAAATGCTAATAAAGTTCCATCATAATGCGAATTGAAGTTAGTTGTGGAACTGGAACTGGGACTGGTTTTGGGAAACCTGAGAGCCATGCCAATAAAAATACTTATAGTTCATTAATAAACAATTATGTGCGGCATTATTGCGCGCTAAGCGCAACGAATTAATGGCCGTTGTCGGCTTCAATAATTTTAATGTGTTTTGTGAGGCGGTCCCAAACAGGAGTACCCCCAATTCTTCTTCTTCTTCCTACCCCACCCACGATTTCACACTCTGCCATTAATGCCCATTAAAATGCCAAAGTGTGCGCCATGCAAAGAAGCGCCACAATGTAACGGCCATAAATTACGGCAAAGAGTAAGAAAAATACTAAAAAAAAATACAACAAAAACAACAGCTACAAAAACAACTGTAACAACAATAAAAACACAAAAATTATTAACGTCTCAAAGGCGTGTGTGTGAGTGTGTGAGAGTGTGAATATTTTGAAGTCACTTCTCTAAACAAGCGAGACAAGAACAAAAACTATAAGCGGCTCCTCGCTGGATGATAATACATTATCAGACCGAGCCATAAATGAGCTGCGCCTGTATGTGTGTGTGTGATGTACATCAAAAAGGGTTTAATGTGTGGGTGCGTGTGTGTTTCGTTGAGCATAGGGCAGAGGTCCTGGCACATAAAATTTATGTGCCGCAAAAAGGACAAGCGAACCAAAAATCAACCGACAGCAGAGCAACTGACTATCAATGCAATGAAGTCTAAAACCTCTCACATCTCTCCCCATCTCATTCCATTCCTTTCTCTCTTTCTCTTTCTCTCACTCGATTTCTCCCATTTCTATTAAATCTACTTGTTTCTTCTCTATATTCGCTATGTGGCCATTAAGCAGCGACAAAATCGGCGATGGGCGCGTGAGTCGTGCTTTTCTCTTTTTATTATTATTATATGATTTCAATATAGTTTTAAAAAATTATATAATTGTAGGAGTTTCACAAACACAACAAAAATATAGCTATAATTTTTTGACTCTGTAGTAAAACATTTATAGAATTAGTGCAGATATAATTATTAAGTTATTATATGATGAAGATTATTATATTATTAGGTATTGATATGTGATGTTTTACAAACATAACATGTGTTTCAAATAAAGAAACTAATAACGATATAACGAGTTTATTGAAAAACTCTTTCTACTCTACATATATTTAGGAAATCGATTTTGTAACTGCTAAAAAATTTGGAACACTTTCAACAGCTTGCAGAACTATAAGAGATACATTTTTACTGCATTCAGTTTGATTTATACTAAGTTCATTGCAAATAAAATTTATCAGCCGACGAAACCCCACGCAGCTTGAACGACATAATTATTTACGTTTAATTTCTTATAATATATGTAACAATAAAAATAAAATAAATAAATACAATTTATCACAATCATTGAACAAATTTTCAATGTATATTCAATATAGAATCACTGACTGAAATCTTCATAGATTGTTTGAATGCGATCAAAATGATTGCAATCTTTTGCAGCTCAGATTGACAGTTGAGATTTCTGGTCACAAATTTAATTCACACTGAAATCATTGAAATCACGTGTATATGGCTGCAAAATTTGAAATAAGTGTGCATATGTTGTGTTTTCTAACTGTTATTTCTTAGCTTATTATATATAATATTGGTTTTGTGTGCTCTTGTTAATTCTAAGTTGCATTTCCCATCTCTAGTTCGAAGATTCATGGTTGTTGCGGCTCAAAATAATTTTATAGCATATTTTTCGGCTGTTTTTATATTTATTACATTGGGGAGTTTTCATTGTTACGCATCGGTCGTTTTGCCCAGCGCCAAGAAACTAGGCGACAAAATTTGTCTTGCAAGACACAAAGCGAGAGAGAGTGAGACAAAGAGAGAGAAATAGAGAGGGAGAGAGAGTGAGATGGGTAGACAGACACGCATACTTTACACCACCGCACCACCCATTAGACCCACATACATTTTCCAGTTGTTGTTTTGGCTCGGTGTTTGTTTTAGCTTAAATTAACAAATGTGCTTTTGTGTGATAATTATAATTTTACATTACCTTTTGTTAATTGTTCAACGGCATACGATGCCTGGATTTGTGTGTTGTGTTCTGTTGTGTAGGTGGTGTGTGTGTGTGTTTTTGTTGTGTTTGTGTGGCCATATGCCTTGAGTGTTGCTTGGGACCAGGTAAGGTGTTAAAAAGACGTAAATAAGATGATGATGTTTCGCCAGTGTTGTCGTTATTAGTTTACCCACCTCTCTCTTTACCACCAACCCACTCTTATTCATACCCCTTCTTATCCATTTATTCATTCCAGTCAACCCCAACGGAGGGGTGTGTGTGTGTGTGTGTGACATATTGGCAATTTGATCATGTTGCGTGTGTGTGTTATGCATTAATGGCACAAAATTTTTAATGATGTGCTACGTGTTAAGTCATCTCCAGAGTGTAGCAAAAAGCCTAATAACAACAACAGCAACAACGAGTATTATAACAACAACAACAACAACTACAATGAGTGCAACTCGCACATTGTCAAGGTAATAATCGTAAGCAACAAAATTGGTAATTTTTGGAATATGTTTTCCACCTTTCCACCTTTACCAGCCCCCATCTCAGTACCCACTTCCATCTATAAAATATAAAATTGTAATAAGTAAAATTATGCGTTTCCTGCGGGTTAAGCAACAACGAGTACAAGTAACGAGTACTAGTACGAGTACGAGTATTTCATTAGGCACCGCTAAAAGGTGTTGAATGTTTGCCAGTTGCCTAATCATAAAATAGTGTAGCACTGTGGAGAGACATTTGGTTTGTCATTTGAGTCTGTGTGTGAGTGTGTGTGTGTGCGCTGTCCTTGTAAGCCTTGTTGGCCTTAATAGGCTTTTTGGTTAATTAGAAACTTTATGTGAATGTGACTGTTGAATACTATAAGCACCTAGTAAAATATATATAGAGTATGACAAGCATATACTTATACTTCTTTGATCAAGTATATTGACCAATATCTGACTGATCAAATCGAATGAATAAAATATAGTACACAGTACAAGGTTGGGAAAAGTAATAAATATCAAGTCAAAATTTGATGCTTTCAAATACTTGAAATACTTTAAATTAAATGAGTGAATTATAATAAATAAAGTAAGTAAGACAATACAAAATATAATTAGAAGAATGATTTTATTATGTAATCAAAGTAACAAATATCAAGTTACAATTAGTTTAATTATATCATATAAATTAAAGAGAAAATATATGATTTATCAAATCAAATGAATGAATGTAAATTGGACAGTACAAACGTAAACTTATAAAATGATTCGACTATTTGAATAAATACAAAGTACTGACTTTGAGTGAATAACCTTTCTTAAGTTACTTCAACTCTTTATGAGTTCTAATGAAAGTTCTATAAAAGCTCTCTTAAAAATGTTACCAAATAAACTATAAGATGTACTTCCAAACCCATTTGATGCTCCCAATGAATGCAAGTCAGTCTCGATAAGTTCGCTTTGTATGTGATCATTTTGTTGAACAGTTCAAAAAAAAAGAGAGACGATGGCAAAGAAATGTAGAAAAATGTTTGAATTATTTGCAAGTTTTGTACAAATTAACTTTATGACCGCTGGCTAAATACAGTCAAACATAGCACAGGTAACAGGTAACAGGTAGAGGAGGTACAGGACCAATGTGTATACAATACACAAAGCATAACAAGGCAAACATAAAATGCAGAGAGAGAGAGGAAAAGAACAGAAAAAATAAGACTGCGACTGTCACTGGAATGAATGTGAATGTGAATGTGCAGTGTACATACATATGTATACATAGCTCTATACAGATATCTTTATATAAATATATATATATATATATATATATTCAGTATATATGTATATATGTATGTTGGAAAAATTGTAAACATTGTTTCCGCTTCATTGTTAGACACTGGTACCTGGGTACCAGAGCAACTGTCACTGGGCATTGCAATGGGCCGACAATGACGAGGACGATGACGCCTGAGCTGAGAAGCTGAGATTCAAACAGTCAGTCAGTCAGTTAGTCAGTTAGTCAACCAGTCATCCAGTCAACCAGTCCAACCAATCAGCCACCCAATCAGACTAACAAGCCCAAACCTTGGCCAGGCAATGCTTGCATTTTAGAGCAGGTGTCCTCTCGTTACCAGTTCCATAACGAGAGACGAAAGGAGACGATGACGATGACGAGATGGAGATGAGATAGAGATGAGACGAGGTGAGATGAGGTGAGATGAGATGAGACGAGTTGATACGAGGAGCGAGTTCTTTTTTCCATTTTCCATATTTTGTTTTCTTACTGCTGACTGACTTTGTTTACATGCATAGCGAAGCAAAGGCAAAAGTACTCGTACCCCTTACTTACTTAAAGTACTTGAAAGTACAACAACGAGCACAGTAACAACAGCAACAACAACAACAACAACAACAACAACAACAACAACAACAATCAGTTGAACAACAAGTTGAACCGTCAGAAATTGAGGTTGGATATGCGACGGTCGTCGAATCCCGTTGCCAAACTGCAGTAAAAACTCAATGATTTAACAATGAATGCAGCGTCGCCTTCTGGCCAGGCTCGCGACATGGTTACCAACAACGTCGTCTATGGTCCGGCCAGGCTATACAAATATAGATATACATATATAACTATATATATACATGAGAGAGAGACTACATTGAGGTACGAATGTACCCGTAAAAAGTGAAACAACACAAAACCAAACCAAACCAAACGAAACGAAACAAAACGAAACAAAACGAAAGCAAAACATTGACAGACAACGGGCACTGTCGAAGGACATTGTCGACCCACTGCTCCGTAGAAATATGAATGCCTCACTGGTTCAAAATGAATTAATAATCAGTAATTCTTTAACAAAAAGATGCATACAAAAAATGAAGCAAAAAAATAGCCAACAGGAAATCCAGAAAAAATCATGAAAATAACAAAAATGAGAGAACTATCGAGCAGCTCAACGAAATTTTAATACTCTTATTAATATGATTATTTCAATTGTTTAAATAACAAACTAGTTGTCATTTAATTACTAGCATAAAATCTTATTTTCTAATTTTAATTTTAAACGTTGAATAAGGAAATGTATTTTAAAGTATTATAAATATATATATTCATTCAATCAGAATGTTAATCATTCTGAAAAATCGTTGTCAAAATTAAATAAAAACAAATGTTCATGATTTTAAAAATTGCCTTAGTTGGAAGTGGAAGCCTGAGGACGGAATTGCTAAACATTTAATTAATATCAGTATAATAATTATATTAATATTCAATGGGAATTGAAATCAACTCCAAGATTCATAAGATTTCATTTTCATTTAGTATACTTGGCTAACAAAAACTTATTATAACAATGTTCTTTTCACATATCAGCTCAAGCTAGTAACGAAAGCAGACTCTAAAAACACACATGCATTCATAAAACTCTCCTCTGGTAGGGTATATTGAATATCAAAATAAAGAAAAAGTCCCATAGACGAGAGCTAAAAAGGTTCGCCTTTGGGGTCTTCGCTGCAGTGACAAGTGCAGCTGGCAGAAATCAGTGGTAAGGGGTAAGGTGGTTGGGTGGTTCAGTGGTTCGGTGGATGCCTCACCTAACGGAATGTTGGTTCGGTGGTTGACTCCGTCTGTGACTGATTGGCGCAGTTGAGCACCTGACTGACTCTCTGGCTGACTGAAAAGGCCATGGATTTTAATTACAAGAAATTGTTTGCTTTTATTTCTTATCTATTTTTTATTATTTCCTTTTTTTTTTTAATAACCACGCACAAAGGCAACTAAAACAAAAGCTTTGCTAGACATAAATATGTAATTAATATATATACACTATACATCAATTGGAAAAAGAAGTTGCATTTCAAATATATGAGCCGTGGCAATTGTCTAATTTGAAATCTTGTGGTCTCTTTGAAATTAATGAATATTTTCTTCATATTTTTTTTTAAGTTGGCTGCGATTGACTTTCTTTGAGTTTATAATCGATTGCGATCAGTTTATTATCTGACTAGTGTGACTCTTTCACTAAATAAAAGGTCCAACTTGTTGAGCGTTACTCAGAAATGAAATTGGACTGATAGGTACTAGGGGGACTATAAAGCAAATTGCATTTTATTAGCAAACAATAAAATGAAATGAAATGGCAGGCGACGTAACAACAAAAAACTGAACAACAAATAACATCAGAAAAAAAGGCCAAAATAAAGCAACTATTGTCAAATGATTTTATCCCCCATTCGGATTCAAAGGAAACGACAACGACAACGACAACTCTGACCGGACTCTGGAAGCATTTTTACTGCGTCTTTTGCTATATAGAGCCTGGACCGGGTATTGGCCACAATGAAAAGGGTTCGACGTGGCTGCGACAGGGATGCGACACAAAAGCAACGGCCACAATGCCGCATAAAAAGGTGTCTCACAATATAAAAATGGCAAAATTTATTGGACAGTTGCACGCCACCCATTTAATTTATATTTATAGAAAATAAACACTGGACTGATTTGCCCCGAGACGCATAAAGAAATGGCATGGTATGAAAAAGCGTTCTTAATAATATACCTAATAATAGAATGATACAGAGCTAGCCGAAGTTTCAATACTCTTACGCTAGTAACAACAATACTATAATATATATATATATTTAAAACTCTTTGTCCTTTTTGATTTTATCACTCATAACGCTGGATAAGAAATGGGAAGAGCTACGAGTCTAATTCAAATATGTAAGTCTTACATTTTTTGGCCGAACAATTTATTATTTTTGTAGATCAATTTGTATATGCATTTTTAGAGCATAGCTGTGAAAAATCATGTCTATTAAATAGTTCTTTGCCCAATAAGAAAACATTTAATGCCCTGTTATTTTCGCAAATCAAATTTTCACAATTAAAGAATTAAAAAAGGCGGTAGCACTACCCTCTTAAGTAGATTGCATCAAGATATTCTATCGATAGAGTTTGAATAAATTACTTTCAGCAACACACAAATACTTTTAAAAGAAGTATGTAATAGGGAGATTTAACATCTTGTCGAAAGCCTGACAGTCCAAATAAATTTGAAATGATCATGTTTATCTAGACTCTTAGCTTGTCAGCAAGATGAGAAAGCGGGCCTTAAATGAAATATTGTTCAACTCATGTTGAAGTCACTTATTTGATTTCAGCTAATGGTCAAGCTTTCTTAAAATTCGAAACTACCTCTAGCTTGCTTAGGGTACTCGGGCAAGGGTTCAAGGATGCTACGTCTTCTATTCTTAGATTGCAATTGAATTCGTTGAGATATTTGTGGGGCGTTTTCTTATTGGGAGTTTGGCTAATAAATTAGCTTGCTGCTTGTCGGTCTCGAACCGCAAACTTGCGTTTCTCAACAAAAGCGCAACAAATTAAATGTCAACTTCTCGGGGGCCGGACAAACTTAAGGATATACACACACATACAACAAGAAACATACTCAGTTTTTTCTTCCACAGGTTCCCCAACCTAGTCGGCTATGCTCGTATTAAAAAACAATTTCCACACACACGCACAAGGGAGAATAAAAAAAAATGGAAAAAGACTCGTAAAACTTGCGACACGCGCCACAAAAGGACAACAGAAATGCTGAGGGGCATACAAAGTGGGGGAAAAAAGGCAAGAAAATTGGCTACAAAAGATGCTAATGATTTATTTAATCGATTTGACCATGAACATATGTAACACCATTCAGCGTGTGAAAAATGACAATCCAGCTCCAACGTGAGACATCTTGGGTTTCAGAATGTTGTTCTTCTTGTTTTTTATCCATTTGTCCATTTTTTTTTTTATTGTTAAACGTCTGTTGATATTTTTAATAGTTTCGGTTACGCAACGTTGACAAGGGTTTGACCAAAGGCTAAAGGGTCAATATTGGGACACGGAACATTCTTTACTCCCCCATTTTTTTTGGGTCGCCATCGTGAGTGTAGTCAACTGTAAGTCGTTTTGCTTTGCCGTGTAAATTATGTTAAACGTTTGTCAATTTGTGTGTGATTTGTCTTGTCGGTTGACCATCGTTAGTCGTTGGACAAGGTGCCAAAGGGTTGACTGGCATGCCATGGTCACGAGCTATTAACTGTGACCTCCCAAAACTGAAGGGGTCAAAGGCCCAACCCGACCGATTAGACTTGTCTACCTTGTGTACATTTATCATTATTCAACTCCTTAGTATTATCAGCACTTGAGGTGCTTAATAATAAAATACTTTCAATAGATATAACACATTGTTGTAACGTGTGGAATGTAAGTTATTTATTTGGTAATAAATGTATGTAAAAGTCTACCAATGAGAAGTTAGTAGATTCAACAACTCCTGGGATATCTATACTTTATATTATTAGTTATTTAGTTATAGAAATGAAAATCAAAACTCACTCCTTATAGTTGCTGAGACTAAGAACATGTTTATTATATCTGGGCGAGTGACCTTATAGCAAAATATTTAATGAAAAAGACTTACAAATTGTGTAATGGAAAGAGGCTTTTAAGTATATATGAGCTTTATATATTAACAATAAAATACATTAATATAATGTAAACAGTAGTTAAATTAATATAGATAGCATAAGTGGACTCATTTTTAAGAAATTCTTTGAAAAACATTATTAATTATTTATTAAATACTTACTTTCAGTTAATCCTAAACCTATTTATAGGAATATAAGTAAGTACTTCATAAGAAAGCAGCTGCCATTTAATATTTGTTACACGAATATGCACCATCATTTAGTACAGTTACTAAGGACATTTTAGAACAGGATAGCAACTGCTGTCATTCAATCAGAGAAAGAAGCCAAAGAGAATGAGGGCACAACAATGGACATCATTCCCTGCAGGAACTGTGATGGGTAAGGTGGTGAGGTGGTAAGGGTATGGGGAATTGGTCAAGACGGTGGCAAAGTTTAAAGAAAAGACTAACACTTGATAGGGGGTGAGGGGCAAAAAAGGCAGCAAATAAATCGACTTTCATATATCAACGACTTAAATTTCAATTTTTTTCAAATTTCCTGCCATTTAAATGCACTCCTTCTTTGGACAAGTGGCCTTCTGCCCCCTAGCCCCACCCCCACCCCAACCACATCTTCCACTCTGACTCTGGGACGGTTCATTGTTATGGTTGTGTTGGTAAATGATGCGAAGGGCATGTGGGAGGTGGGGAATAGGGTATGGGGGCTGGAAACCAAGTGGAATGGGCGTGGCATCGCTGCAGAAATTGTGCCAGGAATTGAAATTTTTTTTTTTTTTTAACAACAACAGACGACGCAATTCTTTAGCATTTTATTTCAATTTTTTTTTATCTCACTTTGCATTTCACATCGCTGAGAAAGAGAAAAAGAGAGAGAGAGGAGTAAAGGGAAGAGAGTGAGTGGAGACAACGCCAGTGTACAGCACATTTACTGCCTCATCTATTTAATACCATAAATAATTGCATCTAATTAAATATGCTCAAATGAAAATGTCCGCTTTTTTTTTTTTGTCCGCCTTCGCCTTTGCTACGTGCTCTGCCAACGCGAAGTTGGCTGCAGTTGACGCGTGATGGAGCGAATGTCATTCGAAATGAAATTCAAGTTCCAATTTGGACCAAACGAACGAACGACAGCCACTAAAGAGAGAAAGAGAGATAGATAGAGATGAAGAAAGAGGAGACAGATAGCGATGGGTATATGAGGGTGGGCAAAAGGCGAGCGCAAAGAAGAAATTAAGTAGCGCGAAAATACAAAAAAGCGAGGCAGAATTTAATAGTTTTCAATTAGGAATCGTTTGCAGCCTTTTCTTTTGCTCGCTGCCTCGCACTTTTTTCTTTTTCTCTTTTTCTGCTTTTTTTTTTTTATAGCACACACTTGACGCCAGCAGAGGCAGCGCTGCTGACGCCAATGCCCTTCACATTTCGCTGCTCAGCAACTGTCAAGCAAATGAAGTCACGACTCCTCGTCGACAGCGCTCAGTTTCAGTTATTTGTTTCGCTCTCTACTGATGTTTTTATACCCTGTGCGGGTGTATCAAGTTGATTAAAAAGTATGTAACAGACAAAACAAGGCATAAAACACCACATAAAAAGGAATATTCCTAATTAGCATCAACAGCCAAGTCGATATAGCCTCTTCCATCAGAGTTGGTAAGATGTAGAAACACGAAATTTGGTATGAAGACTTTTGGATGCCACGCCTCCTTCGCCTACAAATGGAAAAAACATAGCATACGCAATTCCAAAATTACAGGCTTAAGATTTGACACGTATGATACTTGGAAAGAGCCAGACTTAACTTGTTTTTCTTAAATAATATATGATACGCCCCGTTGTCCACAAATCCGTAAATCCACGAATGATACTTAGAGGGGTCTAAGCAACTCTTAGATCACGATCGGATAATATAGTCTACACGAAAGATATTCAACAACCAATTTTTCAAGGAAGTACTTAGAATAATTTGTGGCGTGTTTTGGTAGGCTGAGTATGTCTGTTTTAAGGTATATAAGATATAGATTTTTATTTATACTGAAAAAGGGTATAATACAGCCGAGTGCACTCGAATGTTATGTATTTTTGTTGTTGTTTCTGTTGCCTTTGACTGCTTGTTAGACCCAGTACTTTAAAAAGTACAAATGGGTCTATTACGTTTGTGCAAAAAAAAATGTGCGTAACAGGCAGAAGGAGGCGTGGCAGACCCCATAAAGTATATATATTCTTGATCAGCATCAACAGCCGAGTCGATATAGCGATGTCCGTCTGTCTGTCCGTCTGTCCGTCTGTCCCTTTTTTGAACACCTATATCTCAGAGACTATAAGAGCTAGAGCTACCAAATTTGGCATGTACGTTCATCTGCATCTTGCATTAAACGAGTTTGTTTTAGATTTTTGCCACGCCCCCTCCGCCCACGTAAATTTGAAACAAAATTTCAAAGTCGAATAACGAAAGCTCCTTTAATGCTAGCGATATGATTTTTGGCATACATGATAAACTCTATAGTCCAATCCTGTCCTGAAAGTTTTATCCGGATCGGATAATAAACGGATAGTATACGGCTGTTCAAAATTTCGAAAATATGAACACCTAGATCTCAGAGACTATAAGAACTAGAGACACCAAATTTGGTATGTAGGATCATCCACATCTACCATTGATCAAGTTTGTTTTAGATTTTTGCCACGCCCCTCTCCGCCCCCGGAAACTAAAATACAAAATTTCGAAGTCGAATTAAAGAAGCCCCTTTAATGTTAGCGCCTTGATTGTTGGTACATATAATATACACTATGATCCAAACCAGTCAAGAAATTCCAATCCATTCCAATCGGATGATAAACACGGAAGTTATTCAACTAACAATGTTACAGGCAAAAGGAAGAAGAAGAGACGCTAGCGACCTCTGTGTTTATATTAACTTCGTAGTGGCGCCATCTATTGTTTGGTACGCATTATTGAAGAACAATCAATAGTGAACGCTTTGCACTCAAAAAGTACTGGGTCTCCTACTGTCGAGCTTGCTCCACTGTAGCTTACTGCATTTTTTTTAATTCAACGTAAATTTTATTTTATTTTAATTTCGCTGCAATTCTTTTAATACACACACACACACACACATATATATATATACAAAGAGGCGCATAGCACATACTTATACACTTATTCTTCGTCTCTTCATTTTGTGTTTTGTCTTTTGCCATTTTTATAAAGCCCAACAACAATAACAACAACAACGATGCCGACAGCGACGTCGGCAGCGACGCGAACGGCTTTTATTGAAATGACACGCTGTGCATTTGCTTACGTGACTCTTATTTAACCGATGTTTTTTATTCTCCCTTTTTTTGTTTAAGTACATACTTAGTACTCACTTGTAATTATTGCACACACTGTACAGTGGGCGAAATGAGCAATTTGCCTACATAATTGTGTCACACTTGGGAATTCTTTAGAATGTAGTTATTTTCAAATTAAATGTTTGATTGCCGATTGGATTTTCATTGGGATTGTATTTTTTTATATTTATAGTTGTAAATTGATCAGGCATCTCTTGAAGGTTTATGAATATGTTTTTTTTCTAAAAGCATACTTCTTTATTCTTCTTGTCTTTTAAACTTTTATTTTCCAATAGTTAAGAGACTTATTTCGTTTCTTAATTTGTTTTAAAGCATGTATAGTAAGTATTGTTTGAAATTTATCCATGATTTGGCAACACTGTTTTAGATATTTGGCCTATTTGAACTGTGTGAAACCCTAACTCGTTAATTTATCCGATTGGTTTAAGTGTTACTTTTCTAGTTTGTGAAGATGTGTTATCCAACTCTGAAGTGTATCACTTAAATTCGGTTAGTAAGTATTTGTTGCTCTCCTTCATGTCAGGGTTGCCAACTTAGTGGAAAATGTATGTAAGTGGAACTAACCACAAGACGAAATACGATTCCAAGTGCACAAATAGAATAAATAAATAAGCGTTGGACTGTTCCAAAATTCTTGTGCAAAACTTTCAAGCAAACCCCCACACATTTAGAGGTTCTTCCTTGTACTATTATGGATATTTATGGCGATTCCCTTCCCCTCACTCCCCCTCTTTCTACGGCACAATCAATGCAAAGGCGAAAACAAGTCAAGACAGTTACTTAAATAAGTTTGTTGCTACCAGGGGGAATGGATGGGTCAGTGAAATGAACGACAGGAGGCAATATACAGAACTAGGGGGCTTCCGGCGGAAGTTATTGAGTACGGCAAAGGCGCGACCTAAAACAACAACAATACCAACAACAACAAATGGGGCAACTCTGACATTTGGCGTTGCCACCTGCCGTCGTCGTCGTCGTCGTCGCTGTCGCCATTGCCATCGTTGGCGTGCAAAATTTTGGTTCGATGAATTTATTACTTTTGATGTTCAAACACGAAAACTGCTGCAGGCCATAAAACAAGCAGAGAGCGCCAAAACTTTCGACAAGGGCCCGGACCCAGGTCCCAAGTATTACCCCCAACCAACTTCAAGTCAACCTTGCAACACCAACAAAAATAGAAGGAGGACCCACAGAGTTTTGCAACAGCAAATGCTATTAAAAGTTTACATGTCTCAATAGAGTGTTAAGAGATTAGTTGGCATAAAATATTTGCAGAATTCCGGCAAAAAGCGAGCGGCCTTGCTGAAAAGTTAAGTTGGCTGCGGCAAAGTGGTGAACGGGATTGGATGGGATGGGATGCGAAGAGGAAAAAGGGCAATTTGCTGATTTTTGGCTGTTATTCAAAACAGTGAGAGGGAGAGGGGGAGCATGGGAAATGTAAACCATCTCAAGTTAACGAATTAAAGAAAAACTTGATCCTAAATTGACCCACAAAAACAAATTTGAAAGTAATCCAATCCGATTACGCGTATGTCAAGTTTTCCAAGAGAGTTTAGATCGAATATTGCTGAACGAAGATATTAACAGTAAGAACTTCATATCGTGAATAATATTCATTATAAAGTAGAGCAAATCTAGGGAGATTACATTATTTTTATATTCTTATCGTAAGTGAATCGAGATCGTATAAAAATGAAAGAATACATTAAGAGTAAGAACAATATTCTCTATTAAATAAAACAAACTTTATAGAGAGGATATTGAACTTGTTTCATATACAAACTTGGTATATTCCTATCATATCATTAGCTATGACCTTTGCTTTGAAAACATGATCTTAATTTAACTGGCTATAAGTAGGTTGATAAACCTTAATTTTGTGTATACTATTCGCATTTGCATGATACAAAGTACTTAACGTGTACACACAATGTTCAATTATTAACAATGTATGATAAATATTACATTCTATAGATTGGAAAAACAATGATATTGCATGTGAGATTACAACCTGAATTACTTACTATATAAAGAGTGTTTGCAGAGGTATGTTTGCCATTCGACTTGTAGCAACTATGACTAGTATGTATAGTCTATTGGGAGTTGGGTTGATGCTTCTGTTTTATGTAGAGGCTGAGGAGAAGGCTTACAGTGTAGAATTGAACTCATTCGAAAAGAATCCAAAGATTGAGGACGATGGCAACTGGATCGATTGGGGCGATTTGCGTATGAAGAAAGTGGCAAAGAATAAATTTACCTTGACCGGCATTTTTGAATTCAAAAGGAATATGGGCGATGAGCAGAAGGTAAGTCCTAAATCAATCAATATTGCTTTTGTCCAGATATAATTTATGATATTTATTATAGGTGTCGCTGCAAGTGTTTGCATATGATGATAATACCCAGGAGAAAGGTCCAATGGTCATGAATGCTAACAAACCATTCTGTCAGTTTATTAATGAGGATGAAGACACATATCCATATCTACAGAAGTCATCCAATTTGCCAGAACAAGGCAATTGTCCATTTCCCAAGGGAGAGTATAACATTAGTAATTATGAACTGGAGACAACCTTCCTGCCCGACGATGCACCTAAGGGCGATTATTTGATTGAGCTGAATACCCTCGATAAGGAAATTCCCGTTACTGGCCTGGTTGCCAGTATCACACTGACCTAATGACAAATTGTTAATCTCTTCTTTTTTTATGCTTTTTGTATACTTGTATATTTATACTTTTATTATTCTTGGTTCTGGGTGGATCCAATTGACACTGCAAGCGTTTTATATAGATATGTATGTGTATGTATCTTAAAGTAGACTTAGTTTGTTCTCAAGTTTCTTTATTGCTCAAATATAAAATGCTTTTGCTTTCAAAGACCTAGAATCTAATAATGAATCTTATTGTTGATGGTAATCTAAAAATATTTCTGGGTTGACAATTTTCCAGGTTAAAGCTGTTAGATGACAAAAAACTTTGATAATAATAATTTTTCATCGGCTTAAAAGCAGCTTTAACTAAATCATATTTTGCAGACTATATTTGTTATATGTATAATAGACAGATATAAATTGTTGATTGTAATAAGAAATCAATACCATAGGCAATGAAACTTGACGGTTAACTTTATTATTACTTCTATAGTTTGATATATATATAGCTATCTTTGATTATAGTCAAATCTCTCTTGCTTTAACATGTGATATATTTATTCAGTGGTATACATATTTTCAGGCTGTCAATTATTAAATGTTGAATTACTTAAGCAATGTTTATTCTTAGCTAAGTTTTGCGAGAATAATTATTGGATTTCGATAACTCCCTTAATAGATATTGAGGCAATATAGTATACTAATCCATCTGTTCAACCCTTAGGGGAGTGGTGTATTGGAAGGCGTATGCATATGCTTGAAATTCCAAATACACAACAAATTTCAGTTTCTGCATCAACACCTCGTCTAATTGAAATTTGCAATTGCAATTGCAGGCTGCGTCCCGTTATTTCACGCTGTGCCATTTGTCATTGACAAGCAGAGTGGCAACGCCCAGCATATGGTAACGCTCTTCAAATACTCACACACATTAATGAGAGAAAGGGAAAGGGAGAGGGAGAGGGAGAGAGATAGAGAAGGGGATTGTTGGGTTGTGTTTTTGCTAAAAATGATTATCTGTGCATTACAATCCATTGATTCCACTTAAGCACCGTTACAATTGCACACACCATCCACACACCTACACACACACACACACATACACACACATGCACACACAGTGAGACAGCCACACACGACACTTAATTAACAAATATGCATTACAAACACCCGCAACGAGCAGCAATTGGTTGGTCATGTCATCAGTATGCCCCATCACTCCCTTTGCCACATGCTCTGCCCCTGCCCCTACCCCGGACACCAAGTGGCAGCAACACACACATACACACACACATTTACAGATATGTGGCATATTCGCATAGACCTATGTGTGTGGATGGCTTTTTATTTGCCTCGTCAGCGTCAACCACCCGCGTGGCATGCAACATCGGCAACAGCAGCAGCCGTGGCAGTATTTGGGGAGTTGCATGTTGCATGTGTTTAATTGAAAAATCATATGCAGCGCGCATAATTATGTTTATTGCAATAATCTGATGCAAATTCGCAAAACTCAAACTGAATGCTTTAGACGATGGCAAGCAACGCCCCAAGCAGTCAGCAGCCAGCAAACCTGGCAACCCTAACATGCCACATGCCCCTTTGCCTCTGCTACCGCTACTGCTCCGGCAACCTACGCACTTTTGTGCTATCGTGAAAACTCTACACATTGCTGTTGTTCCTGTTGTTGTTGTTGTTGTTGTTGTTTTTGGCTGTTGGTGCACATTAAATTGCACTTGAAATTGCACATTTCAACGCCTACTGATTATGACAGATAATTATGTTATCGAGTGGTGCCACACGCGACCCCCACAGTGTGGCAACCGGCAGTTGCATGCCACTGGGATGCACACAGATAATCACAGACGGAGTACGTAAGTGTCTACAAATATGAGTGGATATATGTACATATGTGAATAATCATAATCAATTCATAATCATAACGCTGCAATTCCCAGAACTTGGTATGAACTTTCTTTCTAGTCAGTAAAACATTATATGGATCTTACTTAAAGTCTTCTTTGATCAGTTGATCAAAAGTAATTCAGAAATACTTATATCTATAAATTATAGCTAGAATAAGTATAAATTTAACGCAATAAATAAAGGAATAAAATATTCTTTAATAATATTAAATTACTAATACTTAGTTGCGGAGCGGCAAGATATTAGAGACGTTATATTTGAACACTGAAATTGTTAGTGAATTTAATTTAATTTTAAAAAGTCTACTATTTTTATTGAATAAACAAAACTTAACAAACTAACATGAGCTGTGCAAAAGATACATAAATAAAGAATATAAAGTTTTGCATTTTAAAGACTCTGTTGTTGTTTGATTATCACATAAATAGAAACTACTGTAGATAGTTCAATTAAATATAAATATAAATTAGTACACTTTATAGTCCGTATACAAAATATCTGTTATTTAAGCACAGTTTGTGTTATTTTGATTATTATTTCACTTTTACAATATGCTCATCGTGATAATATTTTTGTAAAATATATAAAATGTTGTGGGTATCAGTAAAACAAGTTCAAGTTCAAGCTTATAACATAGATTAAACTTAAACTTCAAGCGAATCTGAATATTTATAATATGTATTAAATTTGGCAGCTATAACAGCTAGATAAAGTTTTTGTATTTGTTTTTATTGATATATTATATATTTAGAATGCTATAAGTACAGATACAGATAAAATAATTTAATTTAATTGACTTACACTATCAAATAAGCTTTGGATTTTACACTCGTCTAAATCTGTTTTTGATTAAGATTTGGATTTCCCACTAGCACAAAATACATAGACGTATACTAAAGATAATATAGCTAAACATCAAATTGAGTATGCTGCCAAAATTGTTGTCTGATGTGGTCATATAGTATACCAGAGGGTATATAAGTATGTACAGAGTATACTAAAAATTCCCTCTTATCTGTACACATATTATGTACTCTATACTTGAAAAAATAATCATGAAAAACATTTGTGTGTTATGACTAAGCACACAAAAAACATATGATAACTTTTAAATAGCTGGTGAATGGCTAGCTGATACCCTATAATCCATTATCCATGAAAATATACGATGCTGAACAACTTGCTAAAAGCTTTTAGTTAAGACTCTGATTTTGTAACTTATATAATTACTTTTAAATATTCAACTTACTTAATAAGTAAGCATTATATATAGAGTTAATAAGTAATATAAAAAAATTATTTGTATGAAAATTTCTAAGATGCAATCCACACTCTACTCTTGATACCCAACTTATCCGTTATAGGGTATATTAAAGCGCAGCTTCTGGACCTTTGGAAGCTGTTGAAGCCGATTGCGAAATTTAGTTTTAATTGAGTTCAAGTGCGTGACGGACAAATAATTAAGTGATTAAAATTAAAATGATGTCCAAATTAATAATATTATTATTGTTTATGTTGGTTCGGAGCTTTGGGATGGTGAGAAAATGCTTTTCAATTCAATGTGTAACTGATCTAAATATGAAATCCAATTTTAGGATGTGCAGCCAACTGGATTAAAGTCGGAGTTCAGTGTGAAGTGTTTTGGAATTATGCAACCTCTTCTCCAGGACATTGCAGTTAAAAAGCTTAAGATAGATCAATGTGATGAAACAATCCAGAATAAGGAAGACAAAATATTAGATATCCAAAACAAATACGACCAGCTACAAATAAAACTTGCTGTATCCGAGGCTGTGGTTCGGGAAAAGGACCGTCAAATTGTAGATCAGCATGATCTATACATTTCGCATAAGAACAACAGCCTTGTCAAGGATGAACTCTTGAAGGCCTACAGAATACAAGTCTCATCGAATGAAGAAATCATTAAGGCGAAAGATAATCAAATTGAACTGTTGCTAAGCGATGCAAAGGATCATGGTGAAGAATTGGGAAAGTGCAAATCAAAGCTGGAGCAACTGGAATCTCTGGACAAGTCGAATCAACTGCAAAAAGATGCAAACGAGGAGGAAATTCAAAAATTACTCGCTGAGGTAAAGGAAAGTAAGGAACAAGTGGAGAATTACAAAATCAATCTACAAAGCAAAACTGAACAAGTGGAAAAACTTCAAGCCGAGTTGCAATGGAACGGCGTCAAATTTGATGACTTAAAAGCAAACCTCACAAAGAGAGAACAAGAATTGGAGACTCTACAGAAGGAAACCCAGAAACTATCAGATCAATTGTCGACCTACAAATTACAAGTAGAAACAGCGGATGTTCAACTGGAAGCAAAGACGACCAGCCTAAATGAAAAACAAGTGCAAATATTTCATTTACAGCAGGATTTGAGATTGGCAAACACAAAATTATCGGATTATCAAAGCGAAATCGATGAAATGCAATCGATAAACTGTTATGTGTTTGGCAACTCTTCGGATATCCACAAAATACGAGCCCCTGGCATCAGTCCCTTCGAAGTGCTCTGCGATTCACACTTGGCCGGACCTGGTTGGACTGTTATACAGCGTCGCATTAATGGAAGTGAAAACTTTTACAGAAATTGGACCGATTACCGTAATGGTTTTGGCAGTTTACATGGTGAATTCTTTATTGGCATGGAAAAGCTCTACAGATTGACCATAGGTCAGTCCTATGAACTTTACATTCATCTGGAAACGTTCAACAATGAATCATATTATGCTCGCTATTCTGACTTCAGTATTGGGAGTGAAAGTGAGGGCTACGTTCTGAAAATGTTAGGCACCTATACAGGAACAGCCGGAGATGGGCTCTACTATGGCAGGAATCGAAAGTTTTCCACATTTGATGTTGATAACGATCGGGATGATCGCAATTGTGCGGAACAGAAACATGGCGCTTGGTGGTATGATCGTTGTGGCCATAGGTGAGCTATTTAGATAAGTAAATGGATATACTCCATACATATATGTAGATGTACTATACATAGATAAAAATTTGTTTATATTACTAACAAATTGAGTAATTGGTTTCTTCTTCTTTTAAGCAATCTCAATGGACTATATATGCCGATACCAACCGAAGATCTGAGAAGTATTTTTTGGCTTGGCGCCCAAGGTTTCTCATACAAATCTGTTCAGATGATGCTAAGACCCAAGTCGGCGGAGTATAATTTTAAGCTATAGAGCTCTATCAAAAAGTACCCTATACATTTTTATTTTTTTATACTTTCTTTAAATATATATTTAACCTTTTTACGAGGTAGACGTCCAGTGTCAAAAGCATGTTCAATCAAATTTACTGACTTTTAATACGTATGTACTATGGTATATATTATCTATACATAATCTACTCTGCAAGAAATTCTGAGCTGTGCCGAACGCTAAACAATTTTTTTCTTATACATATTATGTATGAGCTTTGAGAGGGTAAATATAAACTTTTCTTAGATAAAACAATACTTTTTTATCTGTATATAATATTTTTGATCTGTATATAAAATTGTTTAGCTATCACATACAAGCAGTAAACTTTCCCTATTTTTCTTAGATCATTGTACTTTTATTTTGATTCAGAGTATTCAGAAATCGTTCTTTAAAATTGTCTATTTCCTTTTTGGATTACATATTATAATTATTAAGTCAGTTCCCAACTCGGTTCGAGTCAAAGCTGAAGTCCAGGACGTTTAGGGATGTGTTGCCAGGCCGCAAAATCTGTTTGTGATGGCAAGGAGGGGAAAGTGTGTGTGTGTGTGTGTGTGTGCTGAGGTGTGCTGTGTATTATGTAGGTACACATATTTTTAATCATCATTAACAATAATTCGAGAAATACTTTTAATTTTTTCTCTTCCTTTTCCACTTGAGCAGGGCTCAAGACGACGCAGAAGAAAGATGTCGGAGTCGACACTTGCTTTTGGCCTGGGCGCAGTTGGGTTTTTTGTCTTTATATGGAAGGGATAACAGAATGTATGTGTATGCGTGTGTGTGTGTATGCGTGTGCGTGTGCGTGTGTGCGTGTGTATTTATGTTACTTATTCCCCGCGCTACTTGCTACCACTTCTGCCTCAATGACATTGCACTTACTGCCACGTCGCGTCGTCGCGGCATAAGATTTATGAAAAAATTGTGTTTGCTCTCGCGTTGAAGCATCCCCTTCTCCCCTCCCCATGCCACATTATCCTCAGGGATTGTATTGCTCTGACTCTAGCAACCGCAAGGGTAAGAGGGAAGAGTAGGGTAAGAAGGAGGGAAGGTGTCTTTTGCTTGTGTGCAATATTAATTATTATAGGCGAGCCACCCACACAAATAAATCATAAATTAAAAGCCAAGACGAAGCGCCGGCCAAGTAGAAACCACTTTTCTCCTCCCCCTCAAAAGCAGCCAACTCCCAATCCTACTTCCTTCCCTTGCCAGCTAAAAAAAAAGAGAGAAAATAATATAAGAAGAAGAAGAAAAACCCACTCATACCCACAATATACAATTTTTATCATTAAACGCATTTGATAATTAAAAATTGTCATTTTTTAGCAGCGCGTTCTCTGCTCAAATATCATTTTTCTCATATACTCTCCTACTTTTTTTCTTCTCTCATTTTTTTTTGGTTTTTTCCCTCTTTTGGCTGGAAAAATATTAAATTACCAAATGGGTGACTGGGTGGGGAGGGGATTGATGCAAGGGTGCTGCCAGGACATATACAAAAGCAACGGCATTTATCATTTTGCCAACTGTTTGTTTGATAAGGGGAAAAAAACGCAGCTAAAAAAACGCAAAGCACATAAATAAAAATTAATTGGTGACCAAAAGAAGAAGAAGAAGCGGCAAGAAAAAAAGAGCGCTCATAAATATTACTTAAAAAATATATATTTGAAAAGCGAAAGTGACGCAAATAAGTTACGCCATTTTTATTAGATGCCAAAGCAGCTTTCGTTAAATGTCAATTGCAACTATGATTTGGAATTTATAACAGTTATACATTATTTGTCCATGTCTCTCACTCCAACACTTTTAGATCTATTCGTTGTTTGTTCCATTTTATCCTGAGACATGTCAACTTGTTGATTGACCTAGTATAACTTTGATTTTACAATCTCTTACTGATTTCTATAGTAGAAGACTTAAGTGTGTATACTTAGTAAATTCACCCTTTTAAAATCCTGCAGCCAATCTCAAGCTTTGAACTATATATTTTATATTATATGTATTCGATCTAAATCAAATTGTATAACAGTCCGCATATATATCATCTCCTTATGTATCGATTCTTAAACACGCTTAATTTGCTTTCAACGGAAAGATTTTCTTTCTCTGTCCGCTTTCTCTCTATCTAAATTTGTAGCACCTTGGAAAACTTATTGTTAATGACTATTTAATTAAAATGTATTTACCCGTTTGCCTTCTCTCAAAATCTTTACTTTTGTATCTGTAACTTTTATTTTTTTAAATTTTATTCTATTCATCTTTTCAACCTGCCCACTTAGTCCTTTTGCCTTGTATCTCATTTTGTATTTCTTACTTTTTCTGTATCTTTCTCTTTCTTAACCTTGTTGAATTGCACTATAAAACTTTCAGAATTCTTGAGGTTTCATTTCATTAAATTTTATGAGCTTTCCAATTCGCCGTACACAAAAATTGCATCTCAAGTTGTGTGTTGGGCAAGAAAGCCACTAGACGTAATGGATCCTTCTCACAAAATACTTACATTTACAGATGTTAATTGAACTTTACTGTGATGCTCCTTTCCCCTCAACCCACTCTCTATCCCAATCCAGCCAGACGTCATAACAATAAGCTGAATACGAGTACTCGTTACAAACAGACTGACAGACAGACAGACAGACAGACAGACGAATAACACTCCGATGTGGTAATGAGATGCCAATTGATGGGAGTTAACTACCTATGAACAACTTCCAATTGCTGTATAAGTTCACAAAGAAGTATAAGAATTGAAATCAATGGAAATGTTCGTTTCCTGAATACCGTTTATGATTCTAAAAGGATAATAATAATAATCATTTCTTCTGAATTTATTAGATCATAAAGCGTGTAATTTTAGAAGATGTTGAGCTCGTAATATGCATATTATTGTAGAGCATAAATATTCGATTTTATATAAGAGCTGTGATGTGCTTGGATCGGAATATTTTAAAATTATTTTCAAAATTGCAACCTACCAAAAAAAAGGCTTTAGCTAAATTTCACATTCATAGAATACCATTTTTTCCAGAGATTCTTAAAGTGCCTAAAAACATAAATACGCAAGGAGATTTAAGCCTGGCTGAGAGATATCAACAGTTCTTGGCCAGGTTGCAATTCGGCTGCCATTCGCTGTCAGCACATTTACTGTTATATGCACAATAATACCGTTGCCAGTGGGAATGCGGATGTGAATGTGAATGTTGATACACAGTTGGCTTTGACTTTCGTTTTGGCTTTGGCATTTTACGCGCTATTACCACTTTTTCGAAGCAATAAAATATTATTAAAATTATATTCGGATGAATTTTTCAGAGGGCGTCATCGTCGTCGTCTTGCACACATACTACAGTGGCTGCTGTAAATCAACGTCTCGATGACATTAAAATAAAATTTTAATGCCATGAATAAGTGGCGCGCCGCTGCGCCTCAATTCAGACTGCGAAAGTCGACACCGAAGCCATTTTCCGTTTACCATTTACCATTTACCATTCACCATTCACCATTTACCATTTTCCATGCAATTTTCCTTGCGCCTTTTGATCGAAAACTTTTGCCATGCCTCTTTGCTTAGTTTGTTGGCTGAAAAAGAGGCGGGAAGAGGCGGGCGGGCGGTTCGCTATCATTTTCACCTTGGTTACACTGCACAATTTATTTGAATTTATCAGCATGCACACGCCCACCAAAAAAACCCACCGCCCACCGCCCACCGCCCAACATTCGCCCCGTGTCTGGCTGAATGGCTCATTTTCATGGCTCATGGCAAATAATTGTAAATATTTGATACACAATAAGGCAATAAAAATAAAATTGAAATTTTCGCTTTGTGCCTTGATGTTGTTGTTGTTCTTGTTGTTGGTGATGTTGTTGTTCCCGTTGTTGTTGCCTTTTATTATTATCATCGTTGTCGTTTTCGTCCTGCGGAGTCGTCGTAAAGGAAATTGATACATAAGTCATTTTTATTGGCATATTCTTTTGTGTAATTACGGCACAGGTAATTTAAATTTCCGCCGCTTCTGCCCTTTTTTTTATCTTTCCTTCGTTTTCCTGCTTTTCCGTAGTATCTGGGAAATTTGTATTACATATTTTATATTGAAAATTTGTATAATTTAATAAATCTTTAAGCAGTTCCTGATTTTAAAGAACTATTTGGGTAATTGTCTTTTATACTTTTGCAGAGGGTATTTTAATATTATTATATATAAATTTCAATCAATTTTTCGTAGTCCAGTTAAATTTTAACTGACAGATATTATATATTGGTAAATTTATTATGTAAGAAATTAGACATTGAAAAAATGGGACTAAGACCAGACAATATATAACTGGAATAATATAGAATAGAGTGATATAGTCAATCCAATAACTTGTTGAATTTAACCAAGAGGAAGTGCAGGCGTAACAAATAGTGCTAATAAGTCAATAAATCCATTTAATCAAGTGCCAAGAGTCAAGCAACAACAGCAACATGGAAAAGGCAATTTTCAGGAGCGAATCAGGACCTCGAGGGGGGAGGTGAGGAACAAAATGCAAGTCAAAGGCAGGTGAAAAACTTTTACCGGTCGCCACTTAACCGTTCAATTTGGGGTTCCGACCTCTAATGCTTGTGTATTTTGTTTCTTTTCCTACAAGTGAGTATTTTGGCTAGGTTTTCTTTAGCCATGGCAGATATCGAGAGCAAATGAGAGGGAGACAAAGAGGGAGAGAGAGAGAGAGTGAGAGAGAGTGTGTGTGTGAGTACCGTTTACCGTTCTATACACGTTGCCTGCCACGTTTTTTGGTGCAAAGTTTTTGCGGCTTTTTCAATATTTTATGAGTCAAGCTTTTGCGTTAACACCTTAAGTACGCAGGGCATTGCGGTTATGCTGCGGAGGAGGGAAGGCAAGTTTTCATCTAGTGTGTGTGTGTGTGTGTGTGTATGTGTGTGGCAGGAAATAACGCGCAAGTTGTAAGTTTTAGCTAGCAAACAACTTTGGCTGAGAATAAGAGGGAGAAAAGGACCCAACACCAGGATGTAGCCTGTTGAACTGCTGCGGTTGCAATGAAGCATCGAATATTACACACATATATAGCCAACTAAAGCACCCAACCATACACACACTCTTGAGCAGCAAACACACACACACACATTGTAAATGTCGACGACGATTTATTTCCCAAGCAACTGAAGTGCGCCCCAAAGCGCGCGCCTTTGAACAATGCTAGCCCCCTTCTGACGCCCCTGTAACTGTGCCACGCCCCTGCACACACACGCTTGTGGCTTGCCTGTTTGTTTAGGTATGCGTGTGTGCTTGTGTGTGTGTGTGTGTGTGTGTGTGTGTGGAGTATGTGGAGCATTTTTGGCGGCGCTAACTCAATGAGTCGAAATTAAACAATGCTAAAGATTAAGTGCAGATTTGGGACTTTATCTGCTTGTGCCATAAATTGGTATTTAAGGGATACCTCACAAATGTCTATAACACACACAAACACACACACAGAGGAAGGAGAGTGAGATAGAGGGAGAGAAAGAGACACACAAGTAGAATACTGCTGCGCCTTGAAGTATGCAGCCAAAGTTTGTGGAGACAATAGATCAGCACACACACACACACACACCCACACACATTCTGTCCACTGTCTCCCTGTCTCCCTCTCTGTCTTTCCCCCTTTATCTACCTTTCCTGCTCTAGCTACCAAAAAACGTGGCTACCAAAACTGCGGCGTAAACTTTTGTTGTTTACCAATATAAACAGAAGCTGCCACCTGCAACAACAACGTGCAACGTGTAGCATAGAAACTCAACATGCACAAGATTAATTGCAATCGGTGTTTTGGCATATGTTTTTCTCCCTCCTTTCTCCTTTCTCCATTCCCTTTTACATAGTTTACTTTAGCATTCCCTTTGCAGTTTCTTTCTTTCCAGCTTTTTGTTTTCGCAAGTTTTTAGGTTAGGAATGAGTGCACTTGGCACTTGAGAAGGTAATTAAGCAACTATTTATGGGCTGGGAAGTTAACTGCAGTCTTACACACCGAGAAATAGATATACAGACAAAGAAAAAGACAGAAAAACAGATAGACAAGGCACTAAACACATGTTTCATGGACTTTTCGATTCAAGGAGGCAGGTAAGTTATTAAGATTTGCTTGGATTAGTTAATGGAAAACTCTTAATAGATTTGTTTATATTTGTATAGATAAATATATAAAGTAATAAGTCTAGAAATATAATAAATTTCAGCTTGTAGCTCATTTATATGCTGAGTTATGATCGTGAACCCAAATGGTAGCGTTATTTAATTCGGGTAATTCCGAAAAAAGGCTATATTTAATGGAAAAGTGTCCAGATTTGGCGGGAAAATGTTCAGGCTTGACGGCAACAAGAAATCACATTCAGGATTCAATTGGCTTTAAAGAAAATTAGATGTGGCTAAGAAAACGGTAGATTATATCTTTAGGGAAGGCTATATTGGACAAGAAAACGCTAGATTGGAGAAAAATGCTAGATTTGCACGGAAAAAAATAGTTTTATTCAAATTAAACAGATGATATGGGTACATAAGTGGTATATTATACATTTATAAAGTTAAATTGAGCTTAATACAATTCAATATTAAACTATTTATTTTTGGGTATTTTTCTAAAATAAGTTTCAAAAGAAGTTGATTAAGTAATATGCTATACTTTTATAAACTTTTATTAAAGTTCAGATAATTTTAATCTATTTATTAATAAAGGGTATTTAAGAATGTTTGCTATCCTAGAGCTTATTTCAACTTTTGTCAAGTGTGTTTCAAAAATTGAATTTGTTTTTAAATTGTACCATATTGTTACTAGATTACTTATCTATCAGTATCTGAAGTAATATGTTTTTGTCACGCACACACACTCACACACACAGAGACTCACATTTCTGGCCTAGCAACAAAGACTCTGTCAGATCCGAGGCCATAATTCGATTGCCTGCCACTTTGTGGGGATTAGAAGGTGGAGAGTTGGGAAGTTGGGGATATTTCTTAATGGCATAATCACAGGGCACACATACATAGGTAAACAATTGGACATATGTGGCATGGCAACAACAATGGCAACATGAGGCATCCTTACTCTGGCCCCCGTCTCCATCTTCATCTCAATCTCATTCTACCTCCCCTTCTCCATCGCCATCGCCATCTCCATCTCCATCTCCATCAACACCATATCACTTTGATTACTATATTATTGGTAGCAGGCATGTTGCTGCTACTTGTTTACCTTGCCTTTTGCCACCATTTGTGGCACTCAGAATGATTGTTGCCACTGCTTGCTAGCCCCATCTTAAGTATTATCCGAGTGATATACACTTTTGCCACTTTTCTTATTAGAAGCAATCATATTCGAGGCAAGTTTCCTTGACTCCCCAAACCCTCCCCGTCCCCCGCTACCACTTCCTTTCTCACTCTCACTCCCGCTCGCTGTCTCTTTCTCTCGTTTGTGTGAGCAAAAATAAATCATTTTTCTGTTTTTGTTGTTGATTTATGCGTTTGTTCGATGTGTTTGCTACTTTTGTCCCTCACTCTATATATATATCTCTCTCTCTCTTTCTCTTTTCTCTCTCAGTCGTTGGTTGCCACACAATGTTGCACTTTGGCTGCTGTTGATAATGAGCCAAATCATTTTTCGTGAGATAAATTTCCCGTCTTGCCCGCCACATATAAGTAGCTGTAAAACTTATGTTGCAACCCACCACAACCCCATTGTGTGCCACAGACACTCCACAGTGGCTTCGCTTTGTCTGCCAACTCATCAGTTCCCCCTCTCACACACTCTCTTTCTCTCTCTTAATAATTTTCTCTCTTTCTAGCCCATAAGGGCATACAGACTCCTCACCTCGTTGCGACTTTGCCGTCGACAACTTCGAGTTTTGGCGCGCTCCTTGAAAGCGTTATAAATCATTGACATGATTAAGCGACGGCACGACACGACATGCTTTTGTTGTAACTAACTTCTATTCTTATTGTTGTTGCTATTACTATTACTGTTGTTGTTGTTATAGTTGTTGTGGGGCTGGCTGATAAGATGGGGCAAGTGCCTGTCTGATTGTTGTAAAAGTTGGACGAGCGTTGGGCAAAATGATAATTTAATATCGAAAATTGCTTTTATTGAGTTGATTTGTAAGCGCCAAGTGTGCGAATGTAATTGTTTGTGTGTGTGTGTATGTATGTGTGTAAAGCTTAAGCTGCGATCGCATTTATGCTTTTCTGCTGTGAATATAGGAGTATATCGCTAACTTACTTAAAAGCAAGCATGATTAGGAAAAACCTCGAATTTTTAGTTAATGTTGCAGAAATATTTCAATACAGTGTAAAGTTTTTATTCGTTCAGAATCGAAAGTACTATGTATATATCTTTATATCTTAAAACAATAAATACGTTTTCTGGAAAAGTCTGTTTTTTCAAGTTAATGATACTATATGCACAAATATTAAATGAGATTTGGAATAGTTATTGATGTTATAGCATTTAATTTGTATTACTTATGTTAACTAATAATTTATTGTATTTAAATAGGTAAGATCAAAAAACTAGAAGTAATTAAAAATTAAAATTATATTTTAACTTAGACTTTGAATTTATTCAAATATTGAATAGTTCTTTATCAATATTTTTTCAATATCGATATTGAGAAAGAATGTTTCGTAAGAATGTGTGAAACATTTTATTTAAATGTACATAAATGATAATATTAAATATGCAGATAGTTAAGTCGTGCGTCCGTCGTCTCTAGTCGATGTAGAGCTTAACACCATTAAGTTAATTAATTTGTATACAATTTTAAATTAAAGTATGAAAATTAAAAACAAGTTAAAAGTTATTATATATGAAGCAACGGAAATGTAAGATTAGAAATTAAATACTGAACACAAGACAACCAATAATTGTGCCTTAAATTTAAATGGAATAAATTTCATCGGAAATATTGCAGAAATTAATTTAGACTTGAACTTAGATGTAGTATTTAACTTACATTAATTATTGAAATTAAAATGAATGATATAAACGTATAGTAAATATTGTAGAAATGGATTTGAACGTGAATTGAATTGTTTCCCAGAGTTGGCCTGGTTGACTTAGCTTTGGGTTCAAAAGGATCCCTGAGAAGCAGCCACTTGGCTGGCTTTCATTATGGCATCTTACATAATTTGCCGTTGACTTAACACACAACACATGCATAGCGTGTGTAGAGCAACAAATACAACAGTGAACACCCTCCCCTTGCAACGTCCCCACCTTCTTCATATATATACATATATTCGCACCCCTCCTTGTACTCAACTCGTGCACAAACACACATCAAACATATTTATATATGTGTACTTTAAGAAACTTTGCTAATATGTTAAAACTGTTCATTGACACCAAAAAATGAGCAAAAGCACTGGCTGTGGCTGGGGCACGTAGGAGTGTGGCAAAGAGGGGGAGGGTGGGGGTGAGGAATGGCACTCGAGTGCCTGTAGGAGGAAATAAAAAAAAGGCCAAGCAAAGCTCAAGTGTCAGCGAGTGTGTGTTTGAGTTTTGCTTGCAACTTGTGTATGTGTGTGTGTGTTGCTGTGTGTGTTGCTGTGTGTGTTGCTGTGTGTGTGGAAACGGAGGCCGCCTCTCATATGCTTTGCACTCACTGTTTGCAGTGTTGGAAAACACAAACAAAAACTGTGAGCTTATTAAACGGCAGATTTTTGCCCATTTCACAAATTTTGCAAATTTCTCCATTTCCAGTTCTAGACAAATAGCGCAAATAGAAATAAACTGACGCCCATATCGTGGGTTTGTATTTAGGAGGAAACGGAGCCGAGTAAAAAACTTTTGCCGCTATGCAATATTAACTGCTAATTATGGGAGCAAAAGCTGTACAAACCCCTTTGCAGTCATCCCGACCCAGTTTAAAGCACGAACACTTTACCCCCTTTTGCCGAACCGTGACTGTGACCCGACTGCGACTCGACTGCGACTCGACTGTGACTCGACTGTGACTCGGTATCGTCCTGTGGCAGTCTGTCAATATTTGTTGAAACACTTTTTGATAGGCAAATGGTTTTTGAATATGCCAAAAGTTGTGCAATTGCAATTGCTTTTTCCAAACACAAAAAAAAAAAAAATAGAAGAAAATAACGACGCCACCAACACGGGCCCCACTATTTTATTAGAAAAGTTTTTCAAACAACGCCAACAAAAATGGGAAAATGCAACTGAAAAACTGTTAACTGTGGACTCGGCTTGACTCGGTTCGGTTCGACTTGACTTGGTCCTGAGTTCGGTTGGAGGAGCATTCAGCTCCCCAATGTTTGACTTTATGCGCTATTTTTAATATTTATTATGACTGATTGCGGTCGCATTTTCCATTTTCTATTTTCCATTCTACATTCTCCATTTTCCATTTGCCTCTCGTATCTATCTATTCCCATTCTTGCCCCGCTGACTAACGGTTTGTTTGCTTTTTCCTTGCCGCAAAATAAATGGAATAAAAAATGTTTAGACAGGGGCTGACTGCATTCACGCATTATAATTTAAGTGAAACATAAATATTGATGTAATAAATTAATTTTTGCTAAATTGAAAGATTGAGCGCAAGTCGAAAGCGGACTTCTATGGTGGGACCAGGAACGGGAACGGGGATTACAACAATAGGAACTTGCAACTTCTGATTGGGCTTTGAATATGAATACGAAAACGAGGAGAGGAATGGGACTTCGATGCGGCTTACCTTGTAATTTTTTTGATTACAATTGGGTGGGTATATTATTGTTTTTATTTCAAGTAATATTTATTTATTTAATTTTTTAAGAATTTTTATAGTCTACTATTAATTCCACTTATAATAAAATGTTATTCAAACTTCTATTAAAATTGTGCATCTGTGAAAAGCGGAATTAAACAGGTGTTTTCCAATAATCTTAAAAGATTTTAATAAGTACTGCTTTGGAGTACCACCGAGCTCTTTAAATGTTAGATATGTAAGTTTTTCAATTATTTTTATTTGTATTCCCCTATGTTTACTCAAAAGTTAAAAAATAAAATTCTTATTGTCAAATATAAATTAATTTTTTGTTTCAAAATTTAAATTTTATCAAATGTCTCAATATATATATATTTTTAATTAGAGCAAAGACAATGCTTTGGCATAGCTTTTGGCTTGAAAGGTGCAGGTTTATAGAATATGTCTGCATATTTTTCTAAATTGTTTCAAAAAAATGTTGTATTTTTATTAATTTCATAGCATTTTAAATTGTTATCAAAGTTCTCATATAATCCTTCCTCTTCCAGGGTATTTGTAAGTTGCTCATCTTCACTTACAATTTCATTGGCATACTTTATACTCTCTCTTCTCCCCTACTCTCTTTGTCTGTCTGTCACTTCCGGCAATCGTCCATGTCTATCGCAAATGTCTACACTGTTTCTATGCAGTTCATTTTCATTGTCTTTTGTGACTGGTCCCCCCGGTCCCGTTCGGTTTACCGTTACCTCTCAGCCAACATCGCAGAGGTAGCGGCAGCGGCAGCAACAGCGGCATTGACATTGACTTTGCTTCGCTTTTTGACTAAAGGAGCGCAAATAACCCGCTGGGAATTAATATTTTCATTTTTCGACAAAATAACCAACGACGACAATGGCTCTCACTCTCTCTCCCGCTCTCTTAAACTTACTCCCTCCTCTTCTAACTCCATTTCTCCCATCCTTTCTGGCTGCTTAAAAATTTGGCATCTATTGTCTTTAAGTAGAAAATTCAATTTGTATTTCGACTGCTGCCGAAAAGTAGGCAGTTCTTTTTGTTTGCTCGCATTTCGCAATTGCTGAACAAGCGAACGAGGGAAAAAACGACATTTGATGCCCCAAACAGCGACCATTGCATTTGTATAACACAAAAGACGGACTCTTTCCCCTTTTTGACCAAAAATAAAGTCGCAAATCTTCTTGTAGTAGTTGTCGTAGAGTTTCCCTGCCAGCTTTATGTTAATTTCAAATTTAAATTGATTTGCATCCCAGAGAGTGGAATGTTTGTTTGCTATTCGTTATGCCTTTTATTATTTATTTTTTATTGTATTAGTATTTGTATTTGCAGTTGTCGTTGCGTGATTTGTTTGCTTAGCAAATTAATTGGTGTAAAATGCAATTAGCTTCAGTTTAAAGATCTGACATCCCCGAGAATCCTCAACAAGCAGCAGCTCTTTTAACTTTGTTGCGCACAAATAGTTTATGAACTATTTATGCACTTATCCCTGATGAAAGTGGGGGGTAGAAATTCAGTCAGTCCGGTCTAAGGTCAATGTTGTCAACTGACTGTCGAGTGTCGACCGTCAAGTGTCTCGGGGCCGCAGCTATGCAAACTTTTTGCAGCATAACCTTTTGGGGCCAGTGCAGCACATAACTTCGATGATGCCTTCGACAGACAACAGACAACAAAGGCAGATAGTCTCCTTCCCTTGAAAAGAGTAAAAACTGACAACATTAGCTTGAAAAAAAAAATTCCCAAAGACCTGCTTGGATAGAAAGTTTGCAATTCTTGTGGGAACACTTGATCATAAGTTGCACATTTTTCACTGATTTATGCTTTAGTTCTTGTCTTGGCAAGAACTTAAGAACTGCATTGCATACTTTCAGGCGGGCGTAACAAAAATTTATAGAACTTGAGCTTTGAGGCAAAAAGTTACTTGTCAGTGTGTTGATATTGATGTTGGGGTTAAGACTAGGACAATTGACTTATCTGACAAAAAATAATGTGGACGTCTGTTGGTATAACAGAGAAGACGAAATCTTAGAGGGATTCATTTGTTAAAGCTTATAAGTAACGGCATTCTCAAACGAAGTTTGAAAGCACCTGAAGACTTTCACCTTAGATTAAATTCATCGCTATCTGGTTTCTAAAATTTGAATTTATTGAATCGAGCTTTGCAAGCAACTTAAATGTTCACGTTTTACTTCAAGCAGACCAATTCAATTAATTAGTTTTCTTAACAAGATTCTAAATAGCAAAAGCTTTCCATTGATCATACAGTTGCAATGCTACTTTTTAGGTTCCTGCAAATGCCACGTATTTCTTACATGCTTCAAATACTTGCAGCACATGCAACAAAGAAGCAACAATAAAGTACAGACAACGAGAGCAGCTTCTGTGGAAATCAATTCCCTTTAGTGGCATTTCTTGGCGTATGCTCACTTAATCCATCCTTTGCAACATCCACTAGGTGGCTGCCACCTGGCCACACAGTGCTTGCAACAAGCCACGCAACATGCCGCTGATATGCCACAAATTTGTCGTTGTTGTTGTAAAAACAAACACACCTTCGGGTGCTTTTTTGGCATAGAGACGAGTGAGGTAGGAAGTCCAATGAAACTGACGCAAAGTGTTGCCGTTCCTCATGTGATAAAGATGGGGCGGAAAATAGAGAGAAGAGGTTTGTGGAGAATTGAGGTAGATAAAAGTTAGTTTTTTGTTGACTTCAAATGCACGCGTCTTGACTTCAACTCTGACTACAACTCCGACTTTAGCTTGACTCGACTGTCATGTGTCTTTTTCAGATATCTACCCACACACACACACACACACACACACACACACACACACACATACTCATACACTCTCAGTTTGGCTGTGAATCGTGTGAATTATTAAAATCTAATAAACGACAAGATTTTATGTTACACAAAACTCCTTCTCTCTCGTTTCTTGTTTCTCGTCCTTTTTGCAGCCAAAGTTTTTGCGGTTTTCTTTGGTTACGCTATTGAACCTTAAATTAAGTTTGAACATAACTTCCGCACTGTTCTTCCGCCCATACACACACACACACCTAGAGAGACCATTTCTTGGCTTGCCTCTCTTGTCTTGTTTACATAGGTAAGTTTAATTTTCCTGTAGCATACTTTTCGGGGCGCATGCATGAAACATGTGCGTCGTCTTCTGTTCATAAATTTCCTTAATGTTCAAGTGTGAAAATCTTTGCCGTTCGATGGTGCTTTTCACACTTTCGCCATGTCCTTTGCCCAGGCACAAGTTTCTGCCCCTCTCTCTCCCTTGTCTCCCGGCGAAATCAAGCGGCAATGTGTAAACTTTCAATAGGTTCGTTAAAATTTTATGATTTTCCCGTGTCGGTTCTGTGTGTGTGTGTGTGAGTGTGTGATAAAAAAGACCACACACACACACACACATATGGACTGCAACCGACAAACGTGTTGAAAATTGTTGAGCTACTTCCGCTTTACGGTTCCGATTCCTTCGTCTTTCCTTTTGAAGTTGCCCACCGTGCCTTTAAATTCTCTTAACTTCTTGTTTATTTATTGACACGATAAAAATGTTTCACATGATTTTCAGTTGCTTCAGCTTCAGCTTTCAGTCAAACTTTTTAATGCGCTTTTATTTTGATTTATTAAATATTTATGAGTTGGTTTTATTGGTTCTTCGACTTGAATAAAACTTGAGCCATAAATAAACAAAAGTGTGAAAAGATAGCGTTGCACTAGAGTATAGTTATCTGGATAACTAATGCTTGTAACATTTAATAAAATAAATATTTAAGACGCTGCCTTAGCTTATAAACATGTATTAGTAATGGATTAATTTAGAGTAGTTATTTCCACTTTTCAATTAATTTACTAATTTTATAAACTGTAAAGTCAATAGTTCTGGACTAAGTTTAGTAACACCTACTCTTGAAGGCTTTAATTAAAGCGGTCTGATCAAAAATACCATATGAAGTATTGTTGATATTGGTCCCTTTACCTTTATTTTTGTCTTTTTGATTTTGGTCTCTTTCATTATTGGAGCCAAGAATTTTGGAAAGTTTAAAGGCGAGTTTCAAAGCGCACTTTTAAATGAATTTCACAGAGAATCCCGCTTCGTATGCCTCTTCATTTAAAGCTCTGACCAAAAGTTGATGTTCAATTGGTTTACTTATTTCTTTAAATTTATTTAAATTTGATTTGCTATCCTCTCAGTATTGCGATGACTTAGATTTTTAACTAAAAGGTGCTCCCAGAAACATGGTCTGAAATTTGATGTGATATTTATGTGTTTATGGAGTTTGGAATATACTTTAAGCACTTACTTCTCTGCTAACTTTCTTTGCGTTTCCTGTTCATTCTTGAACATCCTAGGCTCACTCTTCTACCTCGCTCTTTCTCCTATAATAACTCCGTTTCTCTCTTTCTGGCCACCTGTATTTTCTGGCCATATTCCTTCAGGTCATATTTCTGTAATTTTGTAACTTTTAAAACTGCAGTGTAACTTGGCGTCTGAGCTTTGACAGCTGCATCTACAGTTTGATTCAGGCTTTTTATCTGCCCCTCCCTACCCACCTATACCCACTCACCACCCTTTAAGGAAGGTGACTGGGGAAGGGAAGTCTGCTTAGCTAAAGTCAAGTCAGCAGCTGATGTCATCTTTTTACCCATGGACTCTGGCTGCTTCTTCTTTTAAATGCAGTCAGTCAAGTTGGCGGCAGAAAAAACTTGGGGCCAAGCAAAAGGTGTAACATGTCTGTGCTTGCTACATGCAACAGCAGAAACACCAGCTGTCAAAATGACAGTTGAAAAAACAAAGAGGCGTCGGCAGGTGTCGGGCCTTTAACTCACAAGGGGCAAAAGAGGGGATGTTGCAGCGGTCGGTACGCAACATTTGATAAACTTTTCACACACACACACACACACAAACATTTGGCACCTTCTTGTATGCAACACTTTTCTTATTTTAAAACCCTGTACTTAAAAAATGGCGTAAGGAGTCTATTTAAATAGTCAAAAATACAAATGTGCGTAACAGTCAGAAGAAGGCAGACTCAATTTTATTTAATCTAATTTATTGTCTACGTCTCTCTGTCCACATGTCCTTCTGTGTGTCCAATATCTCAGAGCCTTTAAGAACTAGAGACAGGGTCTCTTGCAGTCGAGCATGTTCCACTGAAGCCTTCGTGGACTCATTCTTTTTTTTTTGACGCGTGTGCATCTGCCGGCGGCAAGAACAAGATGCAAGAAGCAGAGCCGGCTGCAAGTTTTACCAACTCCGAAAATGTACTCCCCATCCCCTCAATGCACTCCCTTACGTCTTTCAACCACACACACACATACACACTCGTACACACACACAGACACACACACACACACTACTTACCACAAGTCAACTTTTGACTAAACTAATTATATGCGCAAAGAAATCAAAGCTTGGAAACACTTGAGAATTCATGCACATACACGCACACAAGTGGACCACGCCCACCATCGTCCGCCCATATATTGTGGCACAGCCGTTTGATGTGCGGCAACAAAAAGCCGATCGACAAGAACAACAACAGCAACAGAAACAACAATTGAACATTGAACAATGCAACGTTGGCAAAATCAAAGGCGAATTTCTGGTTGTCCTTTTCCCCCTCTTTGGCCCTTCTTCAACCAACGACTCTGTACAGTCCAGTTCAAAGTCCTTGGGTTGCCACTTCACATTGACGGCGGCTGTGAAAATTCTCAAGTGATTTTCGCACGCATTTTCAATACACTCGCCTTCCTTTTTTTATATTTTTTATTTAAGCTATTTTTTTTTTCTAAAGCTCTTCAGACTGTGTTCGCTATTGAAGAATTTATTGTGATTCGTTGGTTCAGAGACTTGGAGTGGACTCACTTCTGTGGTTCCTTAACCAGATGAAGCGAAAACCATCTGTTATTCTAATGAGTTCAAATATCGCAAGGTTTGAACTTAATTTATAATTTAGTAATAATTATTAAAGTAACCATTGAGTTTTAAGAGCTTCAATTGTGCCAATTGTTATATGAACCAGAAAAGCTTATTATTAAATGACAAATTTTGAAATCCTAATATCTTCCTTGGATATCTAGCAAAAACCTACCAAAGACAGTCGGAGTAAAATTTATATTATTTCTATAGCAAAGTTGTCGCCAAGTTGGTAGTGTGTGATGTATGGCATTAGTGATGTAAAAAAACAACAAAGCATCGATGGTATCGATTCGAATCATTTAGTTTTGTTTAGGCTATCTTTTATCAATTATAATACAATGTTTGACTGGTTAACAATTTGTAAACACTATATTTTAATGGTGTTATGGTATCAAATTGTAATGTCTGTGTATTGTATTGTGTGTTTATGTGTTTTATTTTTTAGTCATACATCAGCTCTCCTATTCCTTCTCTGTGTCCTTCTCAGGTACAGCCCCAGAATCTGGCACTGGAGCAGGTTGGGGTGATTGATTGTAAATGTTAATGCAACTGAATAAGACTACGCCCCGGGATCTTCTTCGCCTTTCCGGACTAATCGTCCTTGTCATTATTGCTGCTGGCCGAGCTTTGTAACTGATTCCTCAATGGTGAATTATTTGACTGATCGAACTTATTATTGAACAGCAAATATCTCGATTGCTAACGTGGCCTACAAATCTTGAAAATCTAAAGTCAATGCCTAATTTGTGCTTACTATTTGATGAAATTTGTTTGCAGTGGGAAAACGGTTGCCACCACACTCATAGAAATACACTGGGAGCCACTGTTGCCAACTTTTGGCCATTCAAAATAGGCAGATTTGAAAATATAAATAAAAAAAAATAAAATGTTCCATTTAACGGAAAAATTCAACGGGTTTTACAGCTGCAGTCATATTATATTATTGTTAAACATTGCCGCAATTCTAACTTATAAAGCCACCTGTTGTTTCCATGCCTCTTCTTGTTGTTGAGACCTCAAAGAATCGTTGAGAGATCTTCTTCTTGTTTAGACCCCCAAAATTGTTTAGGAGTCTTTCACACACCCCAAAGCCGAACTCAAACCCAAACTCTTGTCCAACTCTCGACTCACCGAACTTAACACCAAATCAACCATGCAAATTTCCTAAGCTTACCACAAGACGAGAAGAGGCAAGAGACTTCCCGCGAGGCACACGCAACAACAACAACAACAACAACAACAACAACAACAACAAGAAAAACAACAACAATAACAACAAATAGAACAATGTGAAGGACGATAAAGAGGAGCTGGAAGCCGTTACAAAGTAAAATAGCGAGCCAGTCAGCCAGGCAGCAAATGCGTCAACTTAATTAGCAGCGTCACGTTTATAGAACGTGGAGAGGGAGAGGTAGATGGTGACATGGTAGAGAGAGGGGGGCAGCCAACAAGAGGGGAGGCATATTGTTGAATATTGTTTTTTTCCCCCCTTATTCTTCTCTTTAAACGTGGCTCGCTTCGGTTTCGTGTTAATTGTTGCGCCTCACACAAAATTAATGAACTCAAGTTGTTTGTGTTGTTTTTATTTTTATTTTGCGTGGAGCTTAGGGCTTCTTCCTTTTTCTTTTTTTTTCTTCTTCCTATTTTTTTCTCTCTCTTTCTCCCCGACAAATTTCTTAACGGAAATTGATACGCTTTATGTGGCAAGGTCTTGATGGGGGAAGGTGGGAGGGGGAGGGTGTGGGCGTGGCTGGACGCCGCTTGTCATTGCCTTGAATGACATAATCTAATTGAAAAGCCATTTAAGCGTGCTGCATGATAATTTTTTCTGCTTATTTTTCCTGCTCTCCTTGCCCCACTTTGTTGCAAGAAATGAAATGTAAGGCTGGCAGGCTCTTAACGTGATTTGAATTGATAATTTGCAACAATTAAGCAATCGCTATGAAATTTGTCAGTTGCCTTCAAAAAAATGTTGGAGCATGTTTAATTGAATCGAATGAAGTTTGACAGCTGCCCCAGAGAATGAGAATGTGGACAGGGGGTGTGGCTGTGGGGCAACTTAAATTGACAGCCACTTCAAGTGGCAGACAAATGAGTTCAGTTCAGTAAAGTTAACTGCAAGTCAAGTCAAGTCAAGTCAACTCAACGAAATTACACATACAAAATTCTCTTGTTTGTGACGAAACTTTTCCTCTTTTAACGTTCGCTACGTGCACTGCAACAGCGCCACCTGCCGTCCAATGCTGACGTGACGTATGATATTTGAGTTTTAGAGTTTTTTGAGTTTTTCTTTATCTTTTTTTTCGAGTAGCTTTTAACTAGATTTTAGCTTTGCTTTTTGCCCTCTGTACCCCACTGGATTGCATTGAAGACTGCCTTCCACAGTACCTTCTTTTTTACACCCCTTTGTCACAATTCACGTTTCACTTTGTCTGTTCTGCGACCAGTGCGGAAAACCCAGCTTTTTTCACGTCATTACTCGCTCTCTTCAAAGTTCAATAAAGTAAAGATCGAAAAAAGGAACGAAGAGGAGTTTTTTTTTTATTTTTTCCAAAGGTGTTTTTAAGTGCAAATATATAAACAAGTTTCGGCTGAAGGTCTTTCCCAATTAAAAGAAGTAGGCTCTTCATAAAAACTCTTTTTGAAAATAAATTGAACGATATTTTGAAGATGTTTTTTACCATACATATAGCTTCATATTTCTTTCTTCGTACACTTAATATTAATAACTTTAAATTTAAAGTGTGAATGCAATTACATAATTTGTGAACAATCGAATCGCTATAGGAGAATTTCGATATTTCATATATCCATAGTCCTGGAAGTTCCATAACATTTAAAAAGTTCAAAAACAATATAACAATTGGTTTGATTTTCATTTTCAATTATTCTGTTAAGCTTTAAGAGTACATATGTATATGTAATAATAATTAATATTTACGAAGATGTTTTAATAATCCAAAGACTTATTTAAAATTTGTATTTGTAAAAAATTCTTTATTTTTTGTAAATTCTCAATTATTAAAAACATATTTTTTGGTTTCCTTTAATACTGTTTTTACACTGCCGCATCATTGTCAAAGGTGCGGAAAAATGATGCGCGTCGTTTACACTGGAGCCGCATCTTTTTTTGACAATGTAAAAACAGTATTACTTACCACATTTGTTTACCTTAGTAGGCCGAATAGTTGGAAAATGATGCCGGCCTACTAAGGTTAACAAACGATACCCCATCGATACCCCGAAAAATTGCAGTATTAAAAAAAATACTAACAGAATACGGCAACACTTGCCAATGATGCGTCGCATGATTTAAGATGCGGCCGCATCATTGTCTTCTTCTATCCACAGGGTTCATATGGGCATCATTGCCGCATGTTCTGTTTAACGGAAAAATTCAATGATGCGGCCCACTGTAAACACAGTATAAGTTGGCATCACTGGTTGCGACGTTGACTGCGACGTCGACGTTTCATCTTGTATGAGGTGTTAATGCTTTGTAAAGTTTACACAACAACAACATTGAGAAGAACGACAAACGAAAAAAGTTAAAGCATATCGTATGAGTGTGACTTGGAGGGAAGAGAAAGACGGTGGGGTGGGAGGAGGATGAAGAAGAGCCTGATGACAAGGTTAGCACAAAAAGCTCGTCGAGAAGCACAATAAAAAATGCCAACCACAAAGCATTTTTATGAGTTTCGTGTATGTGTTTGTTGCTCTTTTTCTTGCCATTCTCTCCTCTCCTCTCTCCTCTTCCTACACCATTCTTTCTATTCTATTCTCTTGTTGCTGTTGTTGTTAGTGTTGCTTAAGTGGCTTTTACTTAGTATGCCAAAAGTTTGTCTAGTTGTTATTGTTGTTGTTGTTCTCCATTTGCTGATATACGAGTCCAGTAGTTCTTTTGGTAAGCTTTTGGATTTTGGTTTTTGATTCGTGTTGAATGTGTTTCAAGGAAAGAAGAAGAAACAGTAGATTGTGGCATACAACTAGCATTAATAATTGAAAGCTCTTAAATCGGTAAAAAAATATGTGCTTTAAGCAATTAGTGATCGTCTAAAGACGTGTGCAATATTTTAAGAACATTATAGGTAAAAACCTATGTATTCGTAAAAAAATGTTAATATCACAATTTTTATTTAGTAAGTTTCTTATATAATCTGTACAATCTGTATATTTATTATACTTTTTATAACACACAGAATAATGTTTCTTTGGATATACAAAAGTAATAAAGGCTTGACGAAAGATCTAAAGCTCCTAAGTTATAAAAAAATAAACTTGTTTATAATGTATGTAAAGAAAAGTGTTTCAAAGTATAATTTTAATTGCAAGCCAAATGAGCTAACAACTTTGGAAATTAATTGGTAAGCTTTTAACAGCTTAAAGCTGTTTGAACCGATTAAATTAACTGAGTCTGTAAAGTAATGTTTTTAAAAAATTGCCTTGAAAACTGGCAGTGTGATATTAAAGCTATAGAAAAGCTTGATAATAAGAGATTAAATCGAATAATGCAGTTTTCATTGTTAATTCAGGGTTACTTAAGCGCTTGCAAAGGATTTGCTTGGACACGTGAATGGTTCATTGGAAATGCAGCTTAAATAAATAATGGGGCATGACGGAAAAGCTTTTTCCCAAAATACACTTCTGGGAAAAATACTTTGTAAATAACTTTAAAGCGCCATATGCAAGAATTTATTTAATATATGTACAAGGATTCTAAGGAGAAGGATATGCATGAATCCAAAATGGACTCGGGAGTGAAATTGGAGTTGGGATTGGGATCGGAGTTGGAATTGGAGACAAAGAGACAGGGAGACATACACTTAAAATAGTTTTATTTCAATTAACAACAGAAATTCGATGAGTTTATTTGGTGTTGTTGCGTTTTATGCGAGACAAGATAAGAGCTATGGCGGCGGCAAACATTTTATACCCCGGCTTCGGTCCATGGTCCATTCAATGGGTTTTCCCCTTTTTCCTTTCTCCGTCTCACTTGAGTTGAGAGGGGGACAAAGGATTGGGGTTGGCGTGTTTAACTGCTGCAGAGTTGCTCCAAATGGTTCTCTTTCTCCATGTGTGTGTGTGTATGTGTGTGTGATAATGTTGACAGATAATAAACTCGGAAAATTACAAAATTACAATCAACACACACACACATACACTCACTCACACAAGCACACACATTGAAAGCGGAACATTTGCAAAAATGTCACATGCATGGAACGCTTGCTAATGGCGCTCCATTGTCGTGCCCGTTGTCCTATGCCCCTTGTCTCTCCTTTTTGGCTATCCTCTCTCTTTCCCCTCTGTCTCTCCCCTTTCTTCGCAATTCTCTCCGTCATTTTATAGCCCCGGCTACGACTGCCCGACGGACTGTGGGGCTTTTTGGCGTCATGGCGTACGTAAATTTGCCACCACAAAACTATTCAATTGAAAGTTATTTACGTTTATTGTTTCATTTCATTGCCAGTTGGCAAACATTTCAGGCATACACATACACATACACACACACACACACACACAAAACACACACAAACACACACACAGTCAAACACACAAAAGTTGTGCTAGTATGTGAGCTTTTAAATGACACGATGATTAGCAAGTCACAACCTCTAAAATGTTAGAAAAGGTTTAATTAATGTGCTAAGAAAACCAAAATTGCAAGATCGAAACAACGCTTTATATTCGATTCTGATATGTTTTATTTTTGAAAAAGTTCATGTCAAAAATTACAAAAAATTTGACTGGTAAAGTTGCTAAAGGGTTACCAGATTATAAACATGCATAACTTTCGCAGAACTCAACCGATTTTAATGAGGAATATCATGTGTTGATATATTAGTTGATAAAAAATAGTTCTTAATCAATTGGGTGCCGCAACAAGTTTAAAATGACACTTTAAATTAGATTCTCAACAACTTCTTATTGCTTTGTAAACAATCAAATGAACATATTTTGATTTTGAAGCAATATGTCTCCTAAATTATAGATTATAATACTCTCTGCAAGGGTTCTGTGAGGTAAGAATAGTTTAGGACGGTTTTGGTAGTCTTGTCTGGTGTCTGTATGAAAGCTCCCTCATATTAAGTTGGAAAAGAGCTTTGAGTGAGCTCAATGCGAGAGGGAGAGCGGGAGAGAGACTGACACTATTGAAAGACTCCTTTGATTTATGGCTAAATGCCATTAGGCCCGGCCATTGGCCATCGATTAGCCACAGTTGGGAAAGCAGAGCTCGAAATCTATACTTCCGTTGTTAATCATTGGCATCACTTAATGGCCCCTTCCGTTTTCCGACAGCCCACGAAAAATGCAATGAAATAGACAAGGCACAAGGCACATAGTCGGATAGTCAAGTGGTGCGACAGTGGTGCGATGGTGCGGTAACTGTGGGGCAAAAACACCGAACACGCCCTTCAATTACAAATCTATGCGAGTCGAATTCTCATCGTGCTCCTCTGTTGCTCTGCTGATAATCTGCTAAAGGACTTCCGACCAGTGCGTGTGCTGCGTGCAAAAAAAAAACATAGATGGAAGAAAATGGAGAAGAAAGCAAAGGAAAAGTAAAAGAAAAACCTTTTGGCAACAGGAAGAACGGAAAGAAGGTGGAAAGGGGGGTTGGGGTAAGGCTGTAACTGAAAACGCAATGATATACGGCCGTGAAATCGAAACGCGGCATGAGACGAGGTCCTTCATATACACACAAAGGCTTTAAGTGCTTGCTCCTGTCTTAGTCTCGAGTCCTAGGACTTTGCTTTTTGGCAACTTACTTCGACAAATTCAACAGACTACTGACTACAGACTACAGACTTTCGTTGTCCTTTGTGTGTGGATTTTGCATTCGCGTGGATTTTCTTTGGCGTTGCAGACCAAAATTTATTGCGACTCTGTGCCGTGTTGCGTGTCCACAACCAGAACCCAGAACCCCGAGCCCAGAACCAAGAACCATTTTTTGGGGGCAACACAGCGGGTTGCATGTCCTGCGGAATGCCGGCAAGTCTGCGTCGCCATCCTAGCCATGTCCTTGCCCCCTAATTTCCTTTGAGCCTGCATTTTCGGATTTTTCGGATAGGCGTTGGCATTGCGTTTTCGCCGGCCGTGTTGAAATTGACAGCAAAATAATTGGTTGATTATTTATGAGACAAACGAGCGAGACGACTCGACCATTTTGCCAGCCATCTATTTAGCCCGGCCAAAAGTTTGTTTAGGCCGCATTTAAATCAAAGCCAAAAGAAATGTTTATTATACAGTGCAACAGGAAGGTTCGCTTGACTTTGCCACTGATTGCAGAATGCCACAAAGTGCAAATGACAGACGACAAAGAAGCTAACGATTATTACGGTTAATGCCGGGCAATAATGTGAACATGGAGGATGCCAAAACATATATGTGGCTTGTCGTTGAATGTAAAAAAGATTTAATTAAATTAAATTAAATAAATAATTATCATAGTAGATAAAGGGGAATATACGTTGGGTCACTTCTAGTGAAGATAGCCTATAATGTGAACATGGTGAACAAAAGTAGGCGACACAGTTTATCATAAGTTAATATGGTAAACATAAATTAATAAAGTGAATATGATGAACGCAATATAACCAAGGCAACTGTCTTTTCTGAAAATCATTGAAGGAAAACCCAAAAAAAATTCTCTTTTGAAGTCACCATGAAAGACATTGCTGAATTAACAGTAGTTTTTTGTAGTTGTTAACATAAAGATAAAGGATACAAGTCAAACGTTTATGACTGTAGTATCAATAATATACTATGTTGTTTTTAGGTAGGAAATAGCTTTATATCGTTAGTTTATTAATTATATTGTATTAAGAATGTCCTAAACTAATCAACAGAGCTGTCAACAAGCATGAAAATTATTTGAGCATGTAGAACATATAATACCAGTCTTTATATTTAAATTATATATTTCCATCACTAAGTTGCTTTACAAATGCTAACTTTAAACTTCGTTAGTATCTCGCATAACATATCGAAAAAAGCAACTCGATCAAAGAAATAAACCTTTCTAATCATTATCTGATTGGATCAATTAAGAGAGTTATCGATAAAAAAAGTGTTTAGAGCGATCTGAGAATAGTTAATAGTTAGGGAGGGTACATAAACTTGGAGTAATGGCATATTTCAGTGGTACATTCATTAGTTAAATAGAAACTATGCGTATGTGCAAAAGTCTTGTTCTTGTTTAATCCCAGTAGATGGGATATGGCTTGGGTTTGGGTTTGGGCTTGGGCTTTGTGCTCATGTCAGGAGTGTAAGGCAATGTAACGTGTGGCACAACCTGGCAGGCAGTTTTGTCTTTGATGTTGCACGATGCATACAACTGATTGTTATCCAAATAGTTATTTAAGCAATTCAAATTGTGGTAATTAAAAATGGCCAGCAGGCCGTAACCCCGTAACCAGATAGAGAGAGAGAGAGGGTGACGGTGACAGTGAGGCTGAGAGTGAGAGAAAGGGAAGAGAGGCAATACCTAGACAATGGTTAAGGCAGGCACTTGACATATGGAGCTGGGGTCCTGGACATGAGTAAGCATCAGTGCTTGGTCCCATGTCCTGCGGCTAGCTGTTATTATTTTTGTCACTGACAAAGCAAATCACCGAAAACCAACAAGACCCCTCTTTACGCCTTACCGCCCCTTAAAATAACCCCCTGAACACAGGAGGAAAAGTAGTAGAGAGACGTAACAAACGACGTTGACACAAACGGAGGCCTAGAGGTTGCCTTTTTGGAGGCCTATGGACGCTCTCCTCCAGAAACAGAAACAGAACCAGCACCAACACCAGCACGAGGGCAATTTTCCTGTTGAATTATGAGGATATTTGTTTCGTCATGAAAGATTGGCCCTGTCCTGACTCTGACTCTGACTCAGACTCTGACTCCGAGCCGAGGTTTGCCTGCATTCAACTCTCTCATTGTAATCCTTACTCAACGGCCAACTGTGTGGTATTTGTTTTCCTCTATTTTTTTTGTTCCTCTTCTTCTTTGGTCCGTTCCTGTTTTTCGGATTTGTAGTGCGCCTTGTCAGGGAGTCGGGGAGTTTAGGGGGTTGAGTTTTCAATTTTGTGCCGCTGGCCGCAACAGAATCGTCAACTTTGCCTTCGTCTAGAGCTTACCAAAATGCACTGAACCTGAACCTGGACCTGGGAACTGGACTCTTGCTGCAAGTGAAATGCACTCGAGTAACGTTGTGAAAAGGGCAATGGGAAGAGATGGACATGGAAGAGACGAGAGTATCTGTAACTGTAACACATGAGTCTTAGTCGGTCCACGGACTGGACCGATTGCATCTACAATTCATAGAAATTTCAAACGATGCGTAAACGAAAACGGAAAATGCACAGTTCAGGACAGCGGGGAAAGCAGAAGAACAGGAGGAAATAGAGGAGGTCATCTTGTGCCAACTCTCCGTCTCTTTCTCCAAAATGTTGGGGTCAAAGTAAACGAAATTGTTCAACGCATTGCAATGGAAAGTTCTGGGCAAGGAACCAAGTTGTTCCTGCAAACCAAAAATTGCGTTTTTCAAATGCATGCGAAAGGGACAGCTGCAGAGAGGTACTTAGAGAAAGAGAGACAGAGAAATGGTAGAGCAAGAGATGAAGATGGAATGGTTAAAGGAGTTGGCAAATCCGACTTTGGTTGATGATGAGTGTCGTTATCGCTTTTGTGGAGTTTCGTTTTGTCACAGCTTCCCTTACTTCTTTTTACTACCACTCTCTCTTTCTCTCTCTCCGCCTCACTCACTCTAATTCTTCTCTCTCTCTCTCTCTTTCTATTTGTAAACTCTGCTGAGCATACTGATAGTATTCTAACTACAAACTTGAGTTTACATTTCGATATATGACTCTCTTTCTCTTTCTCGCTCTCTCTCTCTCTCTCTCTCTCTCTCTCTCTCTCTCTCTCTCTTTCACCCACTCTCGAAAACAATCAAGAAAAGCAATTGGTGCCTGGATTTTGTGGCAACCCTGGCTGGGCCTGACTGTGCCCCGGAACAAAGTCGTTGAACATTCGTAGTCGTAGTCGGACGATGATGTAGCTGCACGGATTGATTTACGTTCGAAAAGATTTCTCAAGTGCGACAGTGTATGCACATAGCACAGTTATACAAACTGCTGACAGTGTTGCCACCCCCTTCCAAATCTCAATTTTTGCATACCACAGACCATTCCTATTTCCATTCCCATTCTATTATACTCCACTTTTCTATATGTTTTGCATTTTGCAATGCAAGCCAACGACGACTGAGATTTATCAAAAGGTAATTTATATATGTGGGTGCGTTATTTATATATAGATATACATCCCTAGTGGACTAGTAGGGTTGTAGAAGATTTTCTTCCTCTCTCACCATTTCCCTTTTTGTTTACAGTTGCAAGTTGCATATGCAACTAACGCAACATTTTTAAGAGTATTTCGTTGAGAATAAATCGCCTGCCCAAGCATGACATACGACCTAAAGTCGGAGTTGGAGTCGGAGATGGAGTCCAAGTTGGAATTGTGGAATCTGCATAGCAAATAGTCGTTGTTAGCTCCTAAGTCCAGACTCCTATATCCTAATTTTATACCATTCGTAACCCAAACATAATTGCTCACATTGGTTTACACATTCGGAATAAAACTCTTTGACAGCATTCGTTTCAACTGCTTTGCTTTGTATATAATTATGCTTACTGTATAAGGCGATTCAAAACTCAAAAATCAGCTTAGGTTAGTTAATTGCAATTTATTTAAATGATTATTGAGAGAGAAGTACATAATTGTTAATAAATTTTAATTAATTTGAAGAAGCTTAAAGCAAGTTGTAACTCTGAAAGATTTTCCAATACTATTAATTTTTAATTTTTATATTTCAAATGTATAGTTAAAAAAAGTGTTAAGATTTTCATTTACAAATTAATACTTAAATATTATACAATGCTTCTCTCTCTCTCTCTCTCTCTCTCTCTCTCTCTCTGATTAAAAGCTTCAAACGAATGCTTAACTTTGTAGATCTTGGTTCATTAATAACTTAGGTGTTTTATACAGATTGGACTGATCAAAACATACTTGAAAGAATAAACACATTTGATCGATTTCCAACTATAAAATAGAAACTTGTAAAATAATTCTAAAAACTTATTAATAATAGCCATATCGTTGTTTAACTGCTTTCTGGGGAATGTCAACAGCAGATCCTGGCCTCCGCACCCAAGAACTCATGAATGTACTCATGCCTAGGATTCACTTGGAATATCAGAAACATGTCGAGCAGAAGCGCAAATGCATAAATTCAATTTTCACATAGCAAAAGAAAAAGTTGCATAATTTAACGCTGTCTATAGGGTTCGGTTAACAATGGATGGGGTCAGTGCATATAGATTCCCCTTGGATATGATGTAAAAAATTGCAAATCGAATCGAGCAGGCAAACGAATGTCGCGCCCAATGAATGAAGGTGAGGTAGATGGATGGATCCAAATGGAAAGGGAGGGGAATCCCCCGGTTTGGGTCTGCATACCGAAACGTCAAGAGCACTCGCTCTCGACAGCTACACGCCTAAGCCCCTGGCTACCAGATACTCCCCCTCTATCCTGATATGCCATCCTCCTCCATTCATACCTTGGGTCGGATGAGTTACCAGAAACCCGCAGGCGAGGGCCAGGGCCACGCAATGGCTATGGTATAAACATTGTTGACATTTGCCAAACCTACTTTAATCACTTTTTAACCCCATTTGATACAGTGTCAACATGCATGGGGCGGCGGCTCATAAAATGGACAGTCGACAGTCGGTAGTCGGTAGTCTGTAGTCTGTCCTACCCGGTCTGTTTGTCCGATCTGGAATGCAATGCCAAATAAAACGGCAAAAAACTTCACTTCGTCGAGTGACAAAAAATGCCAATGACAAACGTCGAAAAAGAGAAACAGCAAAATGACAAAAAAAAAAGTAACGTATAGAAAGAGTCGGAAAAAAATATCCAAAAATGGGAGCGAATACAGCAAAGGACATTCAATGGGGCCAAGAACCCAACCTCGTCACCTCTTCACCCCTTAGTGACCCTCAGTGTCTGGAACAGGGCATGGTCAACGGGCCGAGCTGCCAAAGCAATTGATTTACTGCACTTTGTTTGCCAAAAATTAATTGAGTTGATGACAAGTGCAATTGATTTATGCGGGACTCAAATGAGTGTGGACAAACGCATGGATGGATGAACGGACGGACAGATAGACGGATAGATGGACAGCTGGATAGAAGGATGGGAAAATGAATCGGCTAGAAGAATCGCATTGAAGCTGAAAAATATATAGAAATATGCGGGTTCTATTTGAGATCCATCTCAGCAAAGACAATATCAATACTATGATAAAGACAAACGGACAAACTTTTATGGTACATTCCTCAGAAATAGAGGAAGACGATAAAGACTTAATTAAAGAAAAGAAAATCTTTTAAATAATACGTAAATTGGAAGGGCAATGCTCCAAAGGAAAGAAACTGTTTAAGCGTTGCTTACTTCAAGTGAAGATGCTTTTTTCCCTTCTTCTCTCTAAAAAAGGAGTAACCTTTTCTTCAGAGAATCCAAACTGCTTTTCTTTGAAAAGATGGAACTATTTACTTACTGATTCTAGCAACATGATGCTATGTATTTTACACAAACATAATATTATTATTCCATTTAAATATTAATTTCTAAAGATAAAATTCCTACCGCTACAAATTCAGTCTTATAATTTAATGCGGTAGTCACTCTACAATGTTAAGTTTAAATTATTTATTTATTAAATTTATATATAATATATAAAATTCGTTACGAAAAGAATGCTAAACATTTATTTAATTTAGATAAGAATGTATGATTTTTAACTATAATTATTACTATGATTTTTACCATTATTTTTATTATATTTCAAATCAATTAATGAATATATTGTTTTTTGGATCCTATTGCTATAATCCAAAGCTTATTTATTAGTCACCTATAGTTGTATTTATTTAATTTGATTTATTTTGTAAATTCTACTAGTTAGTACATGTTTTATAATTTTCCTTCTCCAAAATTGCTGTAGTTTCTTATATTTAAAAATATTGACACAATTTTATTCAATTTATGTACATATTTCTTAAATTGTTTATTTGGCTATAATTAATAAATCGAATCTTTATTTTTAGTTCATGTTCATTTTTCATTTGTTTACTTAACGACGACTGAAAGCAGTCTGTAAAAATAGTGATTCATTTAAAAAAAGTCAAAGCTTGTATTAAAATTTTACAATTAGATAAATTTAAACTTTAAAATAAAATCTGTAAAGATAAACAAATGTAAACGATGATCATAAGATTATATTTTAATATTTTGTTTATTTTTTGTTACGGATTTTTTATTTTTAGTTTTTAGTTTGCAAGGTAGTAGGATTTTCCCTCAACTGAGGAAAGAGCTTTTCATTTGCTTAAAATTTGTTGTAGAATTTTTCCGAGCATTCCCACATTCATCATGTTGCCAGCATTTGTTGCACAGCGTATTCAAAGCCGGTTCGAGCATTTAACACAACGGCAGGTGTCAAAGCAACGCTGTAAAAATTTCACCTGGACCTCGTTTTCGTTGTCGTTGTCGTCCTCGTTTCTCATTCCCAATGTTGACTACATGTTCCGTCACGGAAGCGTGCCGCGCACACATGTCAGGTTGGGCTTTTGGCCAGTTGGTCGGATCTGGTTTAGGCCAAAAAGCGAGCGACGCAACGGAAATAAGCGCCAAGCGGATGCCGACAAACGAAGCAAATGATTCATTTCCGATGATGCGACAGCGTTACGCGCCGTGTTCACATCCACGTCCCTTTTTCTATCTCTTTCCCAGTCCTTGTCCCTGTTGCTGTCCCTTTCTCTTTCTGTCTTCCTGTCCTCATCCACATTTACATTCATTCAGAAGAGCTGCGTCCTCCCTGTCATCGTCGTCGTCTGCCACCAAAAATTTGCATGAAATGCAAAATCAAACGGGTCGCGCGGTCCGTCGACTGTCAAGCACACCTAATCGAAGGGGGCAACACGTTGATGAAAGTGATGCGGAATGGGGTAGGGAAAGGGGAAGTGGAAGTGTAAGGGTATAGGCATCAGGCGTCACGTTTTCATGCCCCGTGCAGTTTGACGGGCAAATGTTGCCACTGCCGTTGCCATATTTTATGAGTCCGGTCTGCGGCACAGTGTGTGTTATTGATATGCTAACGGTAAATGTCATTGGTGGCACAACAAACAGTGGACAGAGAGGGGGCAGGCTATGTGAGTGGGGGGGGGGAGACGCCACAGTTCATGCCGTGCTCTGCATTTGACGGCTGTGCCCTGTGCGGAAGTGGTTAAACCGAGCCATAGGCCATTGTACAGTCCTCTGGTCTCTTTCTATATTTCCATTCCTATCTCCTTCTCTAGCCCTGGCTCTGGCCTTGGACTGTGCACCCAGCCCTGGTCCAATGCGACATATGTCGCGGGCAAACGTGTGAAATTTTAAGCCAAAAATTGTGTACAGAACTGCGCCTCCATTTATAATGCGAACGCTTGGGGAGTTTTGTGGATTCATATGACCGGACAACATATTGGAAATCAAAATGTTGACATGCAGCAGGCAACATTTTTCAATTAAGCTGACAGCAACAGCAACAGTAACAACAACAAAAACAAATACCACATACCTAGTCTAGTTGTGGAATGTTATCTGACAGAGAAGATGGCGTTAAAGGAGTAGGAGAAATGTTAAATCGGCCAATTTAAGGAGTTGGTAGAAAAGAGAAAGGTTTTGATGGATTGATTTCTTATACCCTGAAATAGTTGAACGGTATTTCTTTCAAGCTGTTGTGGAAAAAGACGCAGATATGAGGTTTAGAGTGAGAGATAGATTTATTTATCTATTTAAACCACGCTTGCCAATATGATTGTAATGTCATCCGGCTTTCCGCCGGGAGCATCGATATTGTGACGTCTGGCATTTTGACTAAAAGGCGAATCATAAGTGGGATTGAAGCTGAGACATCGTGCCATCATGGACACAGAATTGGCGTACATTTGTAGCTTGACGGGATCTGAAACTCCGGATGCACTACTGAGTATGTTGATAAGCACCTCCTCGGAGACATTATCGAAGACCCCATCGGTGGCTAGAATCAAGACATCACCACTTTGAATATCGAACTTTAATAATGCGGCACATTCAGGTTCATCGGTCTGGCCATTGAGTCCATGTTCTGGCGGAGGTACGGCCAGTTGGAAAGGTGTATTGAAGTAATGTTGCTGTTCAATGGATCGACAGACAATTGATCCATCTCTTATAACTAATAGTCCGCTATCTCCGATGTTTGCCGCATACAGGGTGTTACTTTCAGGCAACAGGGTGAGCACACAGGCGGTACAGCTGCCGAGTACCGGTTTTTTCTGCTCCAAAAGATTGCAATAGGCTCGGGCGAGTAACTCTTCAGGTCGTGTTGCCTCAAAGTCATGGCTGTTGGCCAAGCGTTCACAGGATCGCATTAGGAAGCAACTAAATTGACCCGGATCAATACCATAATCTCGCCAGCCTCCAACGCCATCGGCCACGCCCATAACATCGGCCTTCGTTGTTGATGTCTTGAACCAGGCATCCTCACCAAATTGACCCTTACTCCATGTCGGATACATGTTGATGTCCTTGGGAAAACCACACACAACACTCACAATCCGCGGCTGAGACTGAGATTGCATTAAATCATTTGATGCCTTACGCGATGATCCATTTAAGCTTGACTTTGTTGATCCTAATAATCCGACTGCCTTCTGTAATAATTGATTCTTCAGATCCGTAAAGGTGCCATATAATTGACTTCCAGTACTCGAAGCCAATGTCCCAGTCCTATCAACAGCATTGGTGAGTGTATTGTAACTCTGGTTCATCGCCCGTTGAAGATTGCGTCTTGCATTATGTAAATAGTCATTCATGTTGCTCACTAATAATCAAATGACATTTACATTTATTTACACAAAAGTCTATTCAATATTTACCTATGAGAAGAGACACTTTAATACAAGAATCGGACACACAAAAAAAAAAGAGAAATTAACAGAGATTTTGAATGTATTTTGTGTATAGTATGTGTAACTGACAAAAGCCAAAGTAAAACTAAATAAATTACCTGTTTTCATATTGAAAGCTGACATAGGATATATATGTCTAGGCCTGCTTAACAAAAACTTCGAATACGAACGAGTTTACATTATGTTAATATATTTTATATTGTTATGTTTTATTTATTTGACATCAACCTAATGCGGTCAATTTAAAACCAAAAACTCACTCACTTGATAAAATAAAAATTTAACATATATATCTACTAGAAATAAAAATAAATTTAGAAAGTGAATTTGCATTTTATATACTTTTGTATTGGTTTTAATTCAATTCCAATTGCACATTTGGTAAATTGCATTTTGGTTTAAATGTTGGCAAGCAAAAATGTGTTGCCTATTTACAAGCGCACACAGAAAACAAACACCCACAAACACAAACGTAGAGCAGACTAGAGTTGTCTGTTGTTGGCAGTCAATCAGTCAGTCAGTCAATGGCATCAATACCAGCCGACAGTGAACAACCAGTTTCAGCTCCATCTTCATCTTTCTTTGCTCAACTGAGTGCTCGTCAGTCTGTCTGTTTGTCGCTCTATTTGCTTCAACACCCACTGCAAATTAAATTCATTAGTCAACTTCCGGTTTCACACACACATACAGATGGTGAGAATGTGGCAGGCTTTGCCGTTGCCATGTGTTGCCTTTGCCTCAGCTTGCCTCAGTTGGTTGACTGCCTGTCAATTCAGACGGATTTGAAGTCAACTCAATTTGAAATCAATAGTGTGTGAATAATCCTTTCACACCGATGCACCTAAATACACACACACACACACTCCCACACGCACACACAGAGCTATCTTTAGTTGATGCTCTGATGTTGCATGCAACTGCTGCAGGCACTTGAAACACACACAGACACATATACAGACTGGATTTTTGCATTGATTGCACTTCATATCATTCATTCATTCATTCGTTGATTCATTTAGTCAGTCGTTCAGTCAGACCGTTTATTCATGGCATATGTTGCATCATCATTTTTGGTGGTTGCCACGACGATGATGATTCTGCCACAGATCCAAAGTATTTAAGCAATTCAATGGCATTTTGACAGCAGTCGCCACTCGCCCTGCCCCCATTTGGGGCAGAGACTCCCTGCACTGGCTGCACTTCAGCCACGTCGAGTGGCAAGCAATGAGCTATGCATGCAATTTAAACGCTCCACGCCCTAGCCACATGCCACACAAGGCACCCAAAAAAATGCACAAAAAATTCAAAAAAAAAAAAAAAAATTTGACTGCGAATGGAATTGAATCTACTGCAGGAGACGCCACCAGCTGCTGCTGTTGCAACTGCAACTGCAACTGCTCTGCTGTCATTCCAATGCGTAGTTAAGTTGCCTGCTGCCGCCTATTAAGGTCGTTGGCTATTAAATAGGCGCTGGAGTTGCAACCAGAGACAGGGACAGAGACAGTGATTGTGACTGCATGTGTATGTGCCTCATGCCACATACCTCCAGACTTGCCACTTGGTCTGTTTGTGTCTGTAATTGTGCATAATTGAGTTGAGTTTGGCTGCCACTTGGCTGCCATGCCACATGCCACATGCTACAAACATATGCATGTGGAGTGGGTGGTGGCATTGTGAACTGGCAACCACCATAGCCAGTTGCCACACAAAATGCTCTTTTAATGTCCCAGAGCTTTCAATAGGCACATTGCTGGTATTGTTTCGATAAACGATGGCAGATTGACCATTAATATCGATACTGCAAATTATAGTAGACGACAGTAGAGAAAAGAAAGTGAGGAGTGAAGTTGACAAGAAGTTAAGGAGACATTTCATAGTTCAGGGAACTCAAAAAAAAGACACGGAAACTTTATTAAGTTCTACTTAACAGAAGATTTTACTTAAAAAGAGTTGTTGATCTCTGCAATGTTTCTTTTATCCTATCTTAACCGAAAGTTTTATTGCTAAAAAAATGCATCTCATTAAATTTCTGAAAATATTCTATAGTAATTACAAATCTATATTTCGTAAATCTCGCATGATATACATCTGTAGAGCTCTGAGATAACTTTTCAGATAGAGGACTTAAGTATCCTGATCGCCTTCACTTTAATAAATGTAAAACAGAGCAAAGAAAATACAAACAAATTTTGAAGTAGAAAAAGAAAGCTTCGCATTGGTACAGCAGTAAAATAAACAAATAAAAGTGTAATTTAAAAAAAAACACATTTAATTAGAAAATAAAATAGATTATTTGAAAAAATAATATATATTTGCATGCACATTTAACATAGGTGAATCTTGTTTTAGTTATAATCTGAATACAGCAAGGAAATAAAAAACTATTATAATAGGACTAAAACTAATAATAAATAAAACCTTAAATAAAATTTAAATTAAATTTAATTTAATATAATATTCGTTGTAATTTAGGGAATATTCAGTCGATTCAGTTTTTGAGGGCTTAACTTCCTGGAAGCGCGAGGAAAATATTAATTATTTATCATTATATAAATAAGTTAATGATATAATTTTTCACAAGATGTTATTAATGAATTTAAACAATTATTGAATTAGTTTTGCGCGGCTTATCAAACACTCAAGCTAAACGGTGAACTAAATGATGATAAAGGATCGTCCAATTCGATTTAAAGAGTCAAAGGAGTAAACGTAGGAAAAAGAAGGGAAAGAAGGAAAAGCACATGTTGAAATGAAAGCTACTTTTCAGATGCTGTCTTTTGGGTTTGCCACATTGATTGACAGTTGTTGTGGCAAATGCCACAAATAGCTGCAACACCAGCTGAGCATGCAACAAAATGCAAGTGCAAATGCTGCATACTTTTTGGGGGCTCCACATTCACAAAAGGACATTCACATACACATTTGAGAACATTCAGCCAAGCATTTCAATTAATTTCATTAGAATCGTACAATTAATGCACAAAAGTGGCCAGTCGGACGTGGCAGCTCCCTTGGGCTGCCACTCAACATCCAGACAAAGGATATACATACATACATCCAACCGAAAATGGGTGGATGGCAGATGGCAAGTTGAATGAGGCACTCGACTGTCCATTAATTCGTCCGTCCGGCCACAATTGTTGCTGACCAATGATCAATTTAATAGGAAAACAATATTGATAGCCCAGCCTAGAGACCGGACGACGAAGGACGTCACAAGGGACCGGACAGGACACTTGAAATTGAAGTTGAAGGCAGGCAGCGGAAGTGTTGTGGTTTTGGATTTGAGTTTGGGTCTCTGCTTTGTTTGTTTGTAAAACTTGCTAAACTTTTGGTGTTGTGTTGTAACTAAATTTTAAAATACACACACATACACACGCCCACACACATTCGTGGAAATTGCAGCTAGTTGGCAACACTTTCACTTGTGCGTTGTCTTTGGCCATCGTTTTGCCTCTGTTTGGTTTCTTGTGGTTTATTATTCACGCCTGAATTGATTGTAAATTAAAGTTTGCCTGGACCCAGGTCGGTGGTCAGGGGCGGATCAGGGAAAAGTCGGGGTCCTTAGGCATTCACAACGTCGTCGTCGTCCTGTCGTTGTGCATTTTGAGGTCAGCCTATGGTAAAGTTTTCTTTTGTGTATGAGAATTGGTTACTTGCCTTGGATCTGGCTAATAGAATGGGTTAGGAAGTCCCAACTCTGGGTGCTGCCTTTGTCCTGTGTCCTATGTCCTATGTCCTTTGTCCTGCGTCCATGTCGATACTTGCAGGAGGTCCTTGTCGCCAGTGTTGTCTGTCGCCTCGCTGGCCATATTAGAAGCCAAAAGGCATTCAAGTGCACATAAGACGATTACACATCATTTAACCGACGCACTGCAAAACTATAAGGACCTCTCCCTTTATCCTTCCCCTCTTTCTCCTTCTGTACTGTGTGGGCTGTTGTAATTGTTGCTCCTTGGCAAAGGACTCTTCAGTCCTTTATTGACTGCTGCATATTGATTATTGTTACAATGCCTTGCCTCCTTTCGCCCTTTCGTCCTGCGTCTTTTTGTCCTTCCTCCTTCGTGAGTTCATTTTGCTGCTCTTTTAACATGACTTCACTTGATTGCTGGCATTTGTCCTTCATGTTTAAAATTCAATCGCTCTGTGCTTACAAGCACACACACACACACACTCACACACATGTCTTCCCTCTCCTTCTAGGTACACTCTCCAGTCTCTTTCACTCCCTCTTAAGTTGTGCGTTTGTTTTGAGACAAAATTAATTTGGTGTTAATACAGTGAAAGTGTTGCGAAGGGGCAACTTTCAAACAATAGTTTTCTTGCTCTTCAAACTTTAAGATTGAAACTTTAAGATTTTACATCTTGATATTAACCACACTTGGAATATTCAAATAAAGAAGCATCGTTCTGTTTGAGTATTGAAAAAGTAATGTAAAGCTTTATATAGTGTAAGTCGTTACAGATGTAAATGACATACAATACCATATATATTAATTTTTTTAACACATTATTCTTCCTGTGAGACATTTCCTTTCTAAGTACTGCAGGATATGATTGAATAAAAGCTTTAAATAGATTATCCAATTGCGAAAATGGCTTTAAAACTGTTTTATTTACATATATATGTCTTATACTTACTTTGGTAATTTTTGCTCAAGAATAAATTTTCTGAGGAATATCTATGTATTTAATTATAATTTTATCATCCTCCAGATAATTCCCTATTTATTCAAAGAAAACATCAGCTTAACTTCGATCCCTTTAGCGGAATTCTTTTTAAAATCTGAGAAACTGTTGGCATATCTGGATCTATAACTCAGTTGCAGATATGTGGCAAGTTGCCTTGGATCCTTCATTCTTCTATGATTGTAGACTTACAAAGTGAGTTATGAACAGGGAGTGAATGTATGGATGACAGACGAGCTGACAGAATGTAACACGGTGACTATGCCATACTTCTAGAGTACTTACCTTTTAAGCTCATGCATGTGTGTGTGTAGTTGCTAGAGGGTGGAGGGGGAAAAGGTCTTAGGTCAACTGCTTAGGCAAGAAACTTTTGCCACTTGGCCACATTGCTCAAGGGACCAAAGAGGGCAGTCGAAACAGGTAAGGACAGGTAAGAGATAACTGGCAACTGGCCTCTGTCCAGTGTCCAGGCATGCACTTGGCGGTAGATACTCATCATCCCCAACTGTTTCTCTCACTGACGCATGCCAAGAACCTTGTTGCATACTTTGTGGAGTGCAGCAGTCGAAGGAGGCTGCCAAATGGACAGCTCGAAAGGCGAAAGGAGAGAAACAGAAGTGGGAAGGAGCTTGGACATCAAAGTTGGCAACTTTCAGCTTGAGGAATTTTCGACAAGGCGACTTGGAACTTTTGTTACTTTGCAGGTTCTAGAGATACCTGAACAACAACAAAATATAAACAAAAATAAGAAAAAGAGCAAAGAAAAAAAAATACGAATATACAAAAAGGACACCATGAAACTAGGCACACAGCAAAAGGGCTGTGGGTTTAATTGTCGTGCTCTGCTGAGTTGTGTTGTCTTGTGTTGCGTTGTGTTGTGTTGTGTAGTGTAGTGTAGTGTGATGGCTGCCATATAAATTTGCCAGGCCTGGCTTGGCCACTAGGACAGAACAGGACGCTCAGGTGTCCTTAGTGGTGTTCTAATTACTAACAAACTTAATTTGCTACAAGTTATTTTCGCTTACCTCCGAAACTTTCCTCCTCTCTCTTCCTCTTCGTCTCCCTTTCCGTCTCTGTCTCCGTTTCACTGGTGCCACGTGGCCACGAGCCACTTGACTGCACCACCAACAATGAGTGGTGCTCAGTCCTTGAGACACTTAAGCCTCACGCAATAGAAATCTTGCATTGCGGGACTATTAGCATCTATAAAGGATTTGACTTGGTAATAATAAGAAAGAGTTCTTACGATCAATGTTTTATGCTTCATCTTGACTAGAAAGAATCCTTGAGGACATTTTAATAATTATTGAAGAAAATAAAATTAGACAGAAATGTAATTAAAAATTTAAATTTAAAATTATAATCTCCCAAAACTAACAATTATAATTATGTTCATTGTAATTATACAAAATGAAATTTAAATGTCCAATTTTTAGAATCATCATACGTTAATTTGTTTAAGTTTTCACTTTAATTTTTAAATTATAATAATTAATCCAATCTTTTTAGTAAATATTTTAGTAATTAACAAATATTTTGTATTTTAAAATTCTTGTTTAAAAAATTAGAATCGTTACGGTCCTTGGAATTCAAAGCATCTTCAATCCTAAGGATTTCACAATATAACTTCCCAACTGCTTCCTAACCTTCAACCTTGATCTATGTTTCTAGCTGGACAGAGCTTCAGAGACCATATCAATGTGCTGGCTGACATTTTATGGCCTCAAGACACAGCTCAAACTGAAAAGACTCAGACTCTGACCAAGTCGAAGACCAAGTCGAAGTCCAAGATGAAGTGAAGACCAAGTCTGTGCCGTGGTCAGCTTTAAGCACCGAAATGTTCAAACCGAAATGTTCATTGTAAATTATGCGCTTTGGTTTACAAATTGCATGTGCCGGGATGCCGCACGAAGGATGTGGCAAGTCAGCGACAAGGACTTTGACTGTGCCTGGACTTGACTTGAGTTGAGACCACCCTTGTACCCTGTACCCTGTACCTTGTACCCAATACTCTGTGTTGTTGTGTAACTAATGCGTGGTCAAAGTTGTTGCCATGTATTCAAATGAGCTGCGTCGCTGGACTGTGGCTGTGGCTGCAACTTGTTTGGCAACTTCTTAGACATACTTTTCTTACAGCCCTCTACCCCCATCCCCTTCAAGTGGACATTAAGTTGCAGTGGGGAAAGCAAGGAGAAGGGGAACGGGGTCACTGCTAGCAAATATTTTATGCTTTACGTGGTTAGGCAACGGCAGCTTGAGAAATTACGTGGTGTTTTTGGCATAGAAGCAACAACACCACCCGCACCACACACCCACACACATACACTTGCACCACACTCTCGCACCTTCTAGAAAGAAGGCTCATTGTCTTTTGTCTTTGCCTTGCATTTAGTATTTTAGTATTTAACATGCGCTGCCTAAAAGTATGCAAAGTTATTTCTTGCAAACCTTTTTGCTAACTAAATGCTATTGTTGTTGTGGTTCTTGTTGTTGTTGCTGCGTCTCTCTAACTCGCCCCTTGACTTGACTTTTTATCTGTACTTTACCACCACCACAAATGTGAATTTACTCCCCACTCCCCAGCTCAAATCCCCACACACACACACACACACACACAGTGTCCGGCAAAAGCTTTTGTCTACTACTTAGCTGAGAGCGCGCCGAAAAAAGTTGTAAAAATCGTGTAAAAAATTTGCGGAGGGAAAACGTGCAAAATGCGTTTAGTTGTTACGTAGTTTGGACTACGCCGGACTCTAATAATTTATTTTAATGATAATGCATAGCAGCAATACGACAGAGTCAGTACCGTAATGACCCAACAACGTTGTTCACCGGGGGGTTAACTAAGTGGACACATTCACTCAGTGAATCAGGAGGGTTAGGTGGTAGGATTATCGTTCCCTACCAAAAAAAACTTTTGTTTAACCCACAAAATAGACCAATAACTAGCCGCTACTTTTTGATATGCGCCTCAAATATTAAGTGCCTGACACGCCCACTTAAGCGATGTTAGAAACAGTGGAAAGAGGTTGACAGTAAAAAAACGGGAGAGAGGGGGATTTTTGCTACTGCTTGAAGCGCATCATTGTAAAACCCTTTCGGCGGCTACAAGACAAGTGCAAAGTTTCTGCCACAAAAAGTTTTATAGAAGCATAAAACTTGTGCATTTTTCTACAAAACAAAGAAGAAACAACCCAAAAAAAAAAAGAAAATAAAAAGAAATAGAAAAATGCTGGAAAAAAACGAGTGAAGAATCAGGAAGGAGCATAAACAGCATTGGTCTCACTTTTTCCTCCTCTTTTTTCTGCTAAAAACAAAATGCAAATAAAAAAGTTTTAGCTGTGTTAGGGTGTCTCTTTTTTATACTTCTTGGAAAAACTACTTGGTGGGGGAGGGTCACGTTAAAGGAGGGTTGCACAAGTAGTGACCCATACGTCTTGGGGCGAACAGACCTCTCTCTTTCTCTGTCTCTCTCTCCCTGTCTCACTCACCTTCTTCAGGGCAAGACTGACCAATCTGTGTGGCACTTGACAGTTGTCGTCATTGTTTCTCTATGAAGTGGCAACTTCTTATACCACGCAATCAGGCGGCAACAGCGGGCAGCCATAACTAGCCCATAAACTTGGCTAAGCGAGTTTAAAGTAACCCAGCTGTTAGCTGTTAGCTGTCTTAGCTTAATTCACAGTCCCAGGGAAGAATCTTAAGTTGTTTATAAATCGCTAAATGTATATTTGATTCGCTTGGTTGAACCACTTTCATATTAAAACTGATCTGGCATATATCAGCAATAAATTGGTTTAATAGCCTCTTAACTCTGAGAAGTTTTTGCACAATTTTATAAGCTTATACAATTTTGTTTTCAATTTTAAAAATGTAAATTTGTTTCCTCTACAATTCTTAATAAATGTTAATTTTTAGAGACATAAAATACAATTGAAAAAAAAAACGCTTAAAAGTACATTTGTGAAATTACCCTTTGTAGTGAAATTTACCCTTATATAAATGGTTTAGTTAACAAGCAGAAAAATTAATTTAAAAAGAGTCTAAATAGCTTTTTTTATGAGTAGTTCGTTGGTTTACTTTAATTTAAAACTTTAAAATGTTTGCATTACATTTGAACTAGTTTTTGATCAATTTTGAACGGATCTTATAGAAAATTGCTTTCTAACAGAGAAACCAATTAATAGAATGGTTTAAGTGCTCTTTTAGTTATATTAAAGCCCTAAATAACCAAAATCTTTCCTCAGTGAGCTTAACATTGGTGACATATTTGAGATCTCTCTATACCTCCATAAATAATATATAAGTAATGTTTTTTTAACGATATATAATTTATTTGTAGCTGAAAGTGTTTTAAGTTTCATAATAACATAATTTTCATCACCTCAACAGTACATAACTGATCGGAAATTGGATATCAAGTAAAACTACTGGCTTGATTTTTACAATAAGTTTAGGAGATGACTCCTATAACGATTAACTACTCAGTAAGCTTATAGTAAAAACGGCTTCTTTGACTTTACAACACCCAATTTTGCTCCTTAGTGTTATAAATATTATATAGAATGTAAGGTTGAAATATCGTATAATATCAAAGGGTATTTCGTACTAAATTATTGTACTTTTTGATTAAACGTAAAATAAAAGTTACAAAATTGAGACGAGTTCGTTCCACAATGAGTTCAACTCTCAGATATAAGTGTGATTCGATATTTATTCAATTAATTATCTGCGTTTAATCACCTCCTGCTTTTGTAGAGGAATCCGCTCCCAGAGTGTGCGAAAATGTGAATCTTGTTTGCGTGGATTGAAATTGGCGATGGTATCTCTCGAATAGCTATGAAAATTCTCTGGCAACTCGGCGGAATCTCCCATATCATCATGATTCGGTGCTGACTCATCCCCATCCATGAATTCCAAAGCATACGACTAATTGAATGACTTTTTTATCAATAAAATGTACGATTTTGGCAAGAATTTTCTGATAGACTTACTTTGTCGGTTAATACTACCAATAAGAGGGGGAGGAGTAGGGTTAAGAGCCATGTTCGACTCAGCTGTCTGCGTTGAGAGGCCATGAGCACAATAACAATAACAAACACAATAGCAACAAACAACAAAACAAAAATTCAGCTAGAAAACCGCTTACAACATTTAACGTTGACCAACGAAACGCGACTGGCCGCAACTCGTCGGATTCTCCAATTGACGGCCCCCAATTGTCGCACCCGTTGGTACTCCCCTACCCTCCCTACAACCCCTCTTCTTCCCCCCTCTCTCACACTCTCCTCTATAGCTGAACTACACGTGTGCCGCATACCAAATAGCTTTGAACTGACCCTAACTTTTGGTCTATTTTTAGCGCACCGCGTCATTTTCGACCCTCTTGCCAATTCCCCCCCTTTTTCCACCCATTATTTACCCCGTTCACATGCTGAGCTGAGCTTTTTTGCCAATGCGGGCAATTTTAATAGGCTGTAACCACCTGTCTCCACACCCCCTGTCATCATTGCAATCACCTCTGTGCAGTGTTGACTCAACTTTGTTCGTTTTAATGATGAAAATTGCCTTTTGTTGTCGAACCGAACCGAACCAAACCGAACCAAACCGAGACGTACCGAACCAAAGTCGTCACATCAAATGATTTCATTTCACAAATTCGCCAAAATGTTCATCGATGCAATTGAAAATTATTAACCAGAACGTTGAGCTCTCATAACTCATTATAACAATTATATTGTTGTGTTTGCTCATGCTCGATCAAAATTATGACAGCACAATGAATTTCACTGAGAGAATTAAAAACTGGAACCACAACTAATAGGCGCAATCAATTGCACAAGCTGAAAGGATATCAAATTGTCAAATTATTTCATTCGTTTCAATTACAATTGTATAATAATAAATTTGCAGTTTTTGTTAGAAGAGATAAGAAATGCTTTAAACTTAAAATACCTATAGGATTAATGCTATTGTTAAATTCCAATGTACATAGTCAATAGTTAATAAGAATAATTACTTACTTTCGGTATCTCCTTGTGAAAGTTGTAAAATAATTACAATAAAATATTTCTTGACACTGGATTTTAAGCATTTATAGTGTAATATATAATACTATATGAAATATGTAATGTTCTTACATAATAAGACCAAGTTCCTAACTTTTATAATAAAAAACATAAATACAAATTTTTCCTTTTTATATATTAAAATGTACAATACTTGTAAATAGTTTTTTTTCTGACTTTAATTGGTAAAATACATATAAGAGAACATTCAAGTTATAGCTTTTATAAGTTAAGATTATTGCAATATTTATAAGGTACCATTAATTGAAGTGATCGAAATAAAGAAATCTTACAAATGAAAAAGGCTCTGCTTTTAATTTATAAGAAATCTTGGCCTCTATCAATAAACTTTAACAGCTCAAACAATAATCCAGTTTCCTACTCATACTGCTACTTACTGACCCATTCCATGGAATTCCTTGAACAACCTTTCAAAAGCTTATTTGTTGTCTGAACTCGTAAATGTGTTTAATCCTTAGTCCTTTATTATTTTAGTTGCTTCATCAAGGCACGCAAATCAGGCGCATTAATTCCACACACCTTCAAATTCAATTAATTTGAAGCTTATCAAAAAATGCAATCATCGCGAGTCGTATGAACTCATAAGTAGAGTAGAGTAGAGTAGAGTAGATGGTCAGTTTAGCTATTTGCCTATTTACCTGATGGCTGTGATGTATCTTTCATGTATTTAGTAAACATAGTTAAAGATCGTTATCCAATTAGTCAAAAGCTCATGTAATAAATTGCCTGAATTAAGGTGCGGAATTTTAATTACATAATTTACGCGTGTGCCCTCTAACGGAACTCAGGAGCGGATTGTTGGTATGAAAATGAGAAGGGGGGTGAAGGGTGTGTGTATTAGAGTCAAGGAAATATGGGCAAGTAATGTTCAACAACAACAAAAAACAAAAAAAACAGACAAGACAGAAATACCATTGACAGCAGACCGACGAGTTGATTCCCTTAAAGTTGATTAAGAAACTGAAATATTGGACATATTAAAGCAATGGAGATAGAGAAAGAAACAGAAACTAAGAAGAGAATATTGTATCTATAAATATATATATATATACACATATAAAAATATTTTATTATATTACACACTTTTAATCGCTTGTATTTATTGAAGTACAAGTTAAGTTTTTTAGTTATCAACATAACTGAAATAAAGATTATACCCAAAGAGATAATTGTATTTTCTTGAAATTTAATAGTTTTAAAAAATATTAATAAAATAAATAATGTACGTTTAAATATAATGTAAGTAACTGTTAAGAAATTAAGACTTCTCATAAAATCTAAGATGTGGATCACTCATTTCTGTATGTTATAGTTGCTTTTAATCCACCGGCAATAATAAGTTAAGGTTAGAAAAATGAATTCCTCATAGAGTAAAATTAATGTAAAACAATATTAGGTGTATTATTATAATCTGTTGATTAAACCTAAGATTAGATAAGATAAATATAAAGCAGAAGTCGTCTCTGTTTACCAGCTTTATTAAGTTAGTCTTTGTGGGTAAAAGTACTTTCAATTATATGTTAAACTAATAGAACCCCATTGATAGGGTATGTCAAAATAAAACAAACAAAATAGCAAAATTTAGTTGAAAAATGAGAAAAAGAAAAAAAACTAGCGAGAAAAGTGAAAAAATCAACGGCTAGAAGGAGTCGCAGTCAAAGTGCGTTTGATAGCTCATCTTAATAGAATAGTACACGCAATTTGTGTGCTGCGGGTCATTAGAAGAAATGACAGTAATAACGATAATTATGAATTTTATCCGATTAACCAAGGCCTTCACTAGGTGCGTGGTGCGTGGACTAAATGACGGGGCATAAGTCAAAATGTTGTAACGCTTCGTTTCGCTCACATTTGAGTCCTTTGCGATAGGGACATGGGCACACATTCAAATATTAAGTGCAATGCGTGTCATTGAACAATTAATTCTTATCTACTTAAGCAGAAATGCAGGGGAAAGTCAGAAAACTGATGCAACAGTTCCACTAACTGTCACTGTCACTGTTACTGTCACTGTCCATTTCCATTGTCAGTTCTAATTTCCCGTTCCCGTTCCCGTTCCCGTTCCCATTCCCTTTCTATTGCCATTGCCATTTCCATATCTAGCTTGAGTTCGAGTTGAAACACAAGTTTTGACAGAGACTTGCAAGCAAACTCGGAACTAGGAACTATCCGTAATTCTCCTGTAACTCTGATGGCATTTCTCACATGTCATCGTGTGCTCCAATTGCGTGTCAAATGCGCTCAATTCTATTATGACAATGCGACGTAATTAGAGGCCACGCATAGGCTCGTCTCATCATAATGAAATTGGTAATGCTAATGATGATGATGATGATGATGGTGATTGCGAGGATGGCGCTAAAGCCGTTAATATATGACGCTACTTTTAGCTGGGTGTGTACCGCGCACTTGATAAATATTATTGTAAATGGGCCCGAGATGAATACACAGTGCGCCTCAAAAGTCAACTGACAATGAATACCAACAACAACAACAACTCTCACATGCTATCGTTTGTATGTGTGTGTGAGTGTGTGAGAGTGTGTGACTGTGTTGACGCATTTGCATATGGAAAGTGACCTAATACACTTCCATATACAACCAAGATTAGTGTCATCGCGAAAAGACAGAAAGTACAGTTGTCTTCCTATTAAGCATGTATATCGATAACTGTTTAAATATATGTGTCTTTTTTGGCTTCAGAACAAAAAACTATTTGCCCCATTTATAAACTCTATGAGTGGATTATCAGACGATTACGTCTAGATTTATTCTTGAAACCTGTTTCTGAATAAATTAATAAGCAGGTGATCAGCATTATCAACATATTACTATATATTATAATATATTTTGCCGTCATTAATGACTATGTAAAGTTAATATGTTATTTGAAATTTTAGTTGATACTGTTTATTTAAAATGGTTCGAGTATTTACAGATATAATTAAGTTATGACTGACTTTCACGACGCAACTCAAGTCAAAGTTCTTATCAAGGAGCGTGCGAAGTTTAATTACGCTGCAGCACGATCTCATTAACAGTTCAGTATTCAAGTGCCGCTTCTGTGAGTATATAATATTTGGAAACTCATTTGAATACTCAGTTAGGAAATAACCTCTACAGTTACCACAAAGAACACGATGAAGTCCCATACAATAACTCTTTTTGGCTTTCTTCTGGTTATGGCCTTTCTGGTCAATATGGCACCAGCCGCAAAAGTAAGTAGAGGGAAAATTTTGGAATCAAGTCTATTTTAATAACTACAAATATTGTATACAGCTGTGCGACTCAAAAGAACTTAAAGAGCTGAGGAGGTCGCTCTGTAGTAATAAACTTCTATATTTTTGGTGTGACACAATTCTTAAGGTATTTATTTTTGCAGCTAATGTTAATTCTTGAGAAAAAATATATTTAATATGTTTTTCATTCAATTTGCAGGTAGTTGTTGATACAGTTTCATGCATTTGCCCTGAAGAGAATGCGGGGGACGAATCGTCCTCAACTTCAACTTCAACCACAACCACTAAAGCAACTCCTTAAGACAATACTGATGGCGTACACTGTAACCGAATATTGAATCTGACCACATTCTATTACTTTTTAATCTGTACGTTGCATGCATTGTAATAAACTTAACCTCAGCATATATACAAAACATGTGAAGTCTAAGTTCTTGAAAGAGTTGTGGAAAAGGGCAAATCAAAAACTGGGAACTGGAAATGTGGAATTGGGCTGGGGATCATTTGTAGACACGCATCCAGAACCGCAGCAAAACCAGACCAGAAAACAGTTGGGGCAACTAATTAAAACCACTTTAGAAATGCTTTCTCGACTGTAAAGTTAGCTATAAACAACGCAGCCCACGCAGGTGTATGAGTGTGTTTTGCAGACTAAGAGACATATGCAACTTGAAACAAAATTAAAAAGCAAATAATATTCATGCCATTCCAACGGCGGCAGCGCAACGCTAAAAAAAAGGATTCCAACATAATTCCAAATAATATTACAACACCTGCAGAAACGTTTCAAGTGCACAAACACATCCCAGCACACACACACACACACACATACACTCATATACATATACACACACACGTACTGTGTGTTAAATGTGTAAAAAGGGCTTTTTCTTGAAAAATCGCTGCACTGGAATTAATTAATGCGCCGTTGCCGTTGCTGCCCTTTTTGGTACATGTAAAATAAAATGCAAGAAAAAAGAAAAATCAACCCGAGAAATCAAAAAGATACACAAATTGAAATTACGCAATGCTTAGACGACACATAGAGGGCGCTACAGCAAAGCTTTAAGTATTAGAAAGCTATTAAATAGTTATTTTAGTGTAGAAAAACAGACACTTTCCCAGTTTTAATATCAAACAATTTCGCAACAATTTGCAGACTGTGAGAAATATCTCAAATTACCCATAAGAAATTTCTGAAAATAAAAACAATTTTTGAATTTTAATCAGAGCCATGTTTAAGTGTAATTATATCTTTAGTCATTTAAGAAATAATTGCAGCGCAGTTGAATCGAAAAGTTGCTGTTTCGTGGACTAATATAAAAGGAAAACCTTGTAACGCAAGGATAAATGTTAATATATGTTAGTGCCTTTAGTACTAAGCGTTATCCTTTTGTCCTAGGAATCGAAGTAAACGTAAATAAAAAGGTCCTTTATAACTTACATATAACTTAATACAAAATATGAAGTAGATTATGATAAGCCAGAAAAATATAATTGATCCCCCAAATATACTCAACCTCTGTAACCACGCTTTCTAGGTGCTCTCTTTCATTCGGGCCGAATGACGAGTTTTGCCTGTACAAGTGATACTGATGATACTCGAAAGCGGGCATAAGATATAGGCTTAGAATGTTATTCCTATATAGCTAATAATTTGTATATTACAACTCATGTACTCAGTTTTTGTAAATGTAGCGCAGAATGAGTACTATGAGTACTTATTTGTAGTATTCATTTGCAGGATTCATGTTCAACGTGCGTCGTGTAGAATTTTTGATTCTGATACAAGACTGCACAACACTCAACATGGTGTGCGTAAGTGTGTGTGTGTGTGTGTGTGTGTGAGTGAGTGTGTGTCGGATTGCACCTGTGCATTACACTACACTCATTTGCACCATGTGTGTGTGAGTGTTCGTTTGTGTATTTAGATGTGGATGTAGTAGCACTTGCTGCTCATTTTATGCTTCGATTGACAGCAAAGTGCAGACGCTTTTTGCAGGCGAGAAAAATATAAATATATATGCACATACTACAGTACACAAAAATATTTTTCAGTGCAACGCTAAGTATACAGGGAAAATATAAACAGACAGTGTTATAAAATGCAACATCAATTTTATAAGTATCCCAGCCAAAAGGCACAAAGCGAAAGGTTTTAACAAAAGGGTTAATCAAAGGACCTGCCTACCAGAGTCCTTTTCCAACCAAAATGTAAAGGACAAATGTTAATTTGAAGTATTTGGAGAACATAATGGGTGAGCTTACCAGGCTAACTTGCTCCCTGATCAGTTTTGTAATACCTCGGCTCCTCCTTCGGGTGAAAGTGAATGATACTGATTCATGAATCCAAGTTTAACATGAGAATGTATCATTAAAAAACTTCACTACTATTCAGAAGTGTTCCACAAAGCTCTAGCAACCTAAAAGCAACTGAAAAGCAATTTTTGGTGTCCTCAAACAAGAGACAATTTCAATTGTAACCTTAAAATTAACTTTAAATTTATTGAACTCAATTTAAATAATTAATAATAATAAACATTTGGAACAGTTGCTCACAAAAGTAATTGTCGGCAAAGCGCATTATTTGTTGTAGCAAACTTTCAGGCTGGTTAGAAAAATGTCAGCTTAGAGTAATAATATATCTCAAAAATCCAAATGCAAATTGATTTTGCTTAACCTGCAATTATTTAACAGCTCAGCAATTTGTAAAGTAGGCAATATTTATTAATTGTGTGGAAAAATAATACTTAAATAATTTGCCATAAGACTTTAAATTTACTCCAGACATTTTCAATTTTTAAGAACACCAAAAATTAATTGATATAATAAACAAATCATTTATAAATGCAATGATCTCAAGCTGGTAAAAATTGTAATATTTATTTTTATTTAATATATAAAAATCTGAACAGAAAAAAATAATATCATAAGTAGAAATCATTTTTTCTTTTTTAATTTATTTTTGGAAATTATATTAAATGTTTTGCTATCCCTCAAATTATTTCACAGCTCATTTGCTGCTTATTCATGCGATGGGGCAACATTTAGGGCCTTTAATTGTGCAGAACATTGTTTTACAGCTATCGCACAATGCGATCAGTATTCGATCTATAAAAACGTGGCCAACGCTTCAAAAATTCACCTAAAAGTATCTATTCACATGGCTTTCAATTGGATTTGTTGTACAATCGTAGTGTTGCTCTGTTTGTGCTCCTGGACTTGGGCAGCTCCTTCGGGCGAGGATTGGAGCAAGTTTGGTGAACTGGAGCGTACTCTCAAGGACCTTGCCACCACTGTGTTGGTCATGAGTGGTGCTGGAGTCGGAGCTGCTGGTGATACAGGTAAGTCTGCCCATCCTTTCATCAGCCAATATATAAAATGCTTTTCCTTTGCAGGCGAAGGTAACTTTGGTGAGTTGGACATGGATGTGCTGGGAAGTGAAGCTGCAGCTGCTTTGATGGATGTGAATGATTTTCATATATGAGAGGAAAAGAAACACCAAGAAAGTTGAGCCCAGCTCTGTTCTACTAAACCACGTTTAGCAGCCTATCAGTGCACTGAATCTTTATTAGCAATTACATATTTCCCTTTGTTTTTTTTTTTTTTTTTTAATAAATTCTAATATCATAATTGAATATAAAGTTTGATTTATTCCTTGCAATCTTTTCTAGTTCCTTGTATAAATATCACTCTCTACTCACAGCTTGAATGACATATTTTTTTTCCAAAACTGTAAATGAGATAAACTATGTTCAATGCAATAAATTGAACATATTACAGAGCTTACAATTATTTGATATAATTTTTATTCATATTCTTATTTTGTTCTCTTATTACATACGAAGGGAGAGCTAATTAACTTAAACATTGTTATTATTATATTGTGCAAAATAAATAAATATTTATTTATATGTATATATAGTTTATATTAATATTTTATTTACTATTTATGATGGTCCAAATCAATTTTTATAATGCCGAGCAGAGTAAGTCTACAAATACCAGTAAGTGTTCAATATTCTTAGTTTAATTCTCTTGTATTTACAACGATTTAAGCTTAAATTGACTTAGCATTATAGTATTTATGTGAAGGTCGTGCATAAAATTAGTTTAAAGCCCACTCATTCTCTTTATATGATTAATTCGCAGTCTGCCAAAACAAAAGAGATCTAAAATTGGCGCATTCTTTTTATAAGTCGCAGTCGAAAGCAGAAAACTGTGTTGGAAATTTCAGCAAATTAACTTTAATCCTAACTGATAAATTACAAATTACGCATGCTAAATTTGACACGATCTCTGTGTGTGTTGTCTTCTCTGTCACACAGTGAATTTCTATCCCTCTCTTATATCGCCCTACATACACACATACTTATATGTGTGTATACTGAAGTCGAGCCAGTTACTGAGCTCAAATTGCGCACTAAATCTAATCAAGTTAATTTACGCAACCGAATCCTATACTATGGCACCCCAAAATAAAGAGAAACCCCAATAGAGGGCTGATTATACCTAAAATATCTAAAGACAAAGGCGGATCCAAGTTGACACTATGTTGATCTATGGGTCTCTCAATTTGCGCTAAGTTCTTCAATTGGCGTGTTCAAGACCGAAATCTTATGAGATCTCTTTTATTTATTTTTTGGGGCAGGTGATGATCCACAATGTAAACATCAGCGCGAACTTGGAGCTGTCAGCTGTGGTCGCCTCTGATTGCCAGGCAACCAAATTAAAAGAGAATCGAGCAAGAAGTCGTTTGACAAGAGTGATTGACTTGCAGATACCCTGGTCTGCTTAAATTAGAATAGATTCTTGAATACTTTTAGTAATTGGCCAAGCACTTCAAATAGTATACAATTATATTAACCATCTAATAGTTCCAAAGGTAAAAGGAATTAATTAACATTATTTATCTACTCCTGTTCACATATGTAATTTTAAATGATGATACATAATTATATAGGTAGTATTTTCGATGTTAATTTTGATATTAGTTAAAATAAATGAAATATCTTGACAATATTCAGAGTAAAAAAATATATATGTATATATTTAGAATTATGGAAATAAATTTAGTTATAGAATAGCTTTAAAATTTATTCTCCTCTCAGATATTTATCATATAATAATTCTGAAAAAACTGAATATTATTTTTCCATCAATATAAATGCAATTTCTTGCCAAGATTCAGTGTTCTGAAAACTAAATTAATTTCGAGAATGACTAGAAGTTCTTTACTTTTCTTCTAGCATCTCAGAGATGTACCTATTCTCTACCCCTTTACAGGGTATAAAGAAGCCAAGTGCCATATAATATCATTAATAATAATAGAGCACACAGTTCACAGATCGCGCGTCTGTTGCCCGGGAACGTTAAAACAAATCTAAATCAGAATCAGAATCAGAATCAAAAAATGTAACCGGCTGGCGGTCAGTTTCGACTGCTCGTTTATACGAGTAGAGCTTCATACAGAGGCTGATTCAAAGCTGAGCTAAAGACAACAAAAAAAAAAAAACAACAACAAAATAGTGTGTAGCCAGTAGATGCCACATGTGTCTGTCAGTCAGTCACATCTGATGCGTGCAGCTGTGCGGTGCCTCATTTGGTGGCAGCAACGGAACGCGTGAATCGTGTTTGAATCATCCGTGAATCAGATCAACGATCATCTATTTTTTTTTTTTTATTAGTTCTGTTTAGTGTCCTTTTTAAGTTGTGATCCATTTCCTTCATTATGCATGTCGATGAGCTGCGTACGAGCCTCCAAAGCTTCGGCTGGCCAGATTATGTTGTCTTCTGCCTCATGCTCGCTATTTGCGCTGTCATCGGCATCTATTTCTGCCTTCAATTGCGTCGGGAATCCAAACAACTCAAGTCCGGGGATGCAGAGCAGGCGGCTAACAGTGCTGCCTCCTATCTGGTTGGTGGCAGAAAAATGAAGATCTTTCCCATCACCATGTCTCTCATAGCTAGGTAAGTCTGTACACAGAAATAAGCTTTGATATTTATGGGATAAAATCTATTCGAACTGTGTTTAAAGTTGGGTAATCTCGGATTTTCTTAAACCAAGTTCGAAATACTTGATTTAAGTAAGGTTTTTTAGATAATCGGGGCTCCCACAAGAATTTTGCAATGTGATCAAATATCTTCAGCTTATTTGACTATTTTAGTGCTAACTCATTGCCATTTAAATCGCATATAGGAAAAATTCCAGCTTAAATATAGAATTTTAAACGAGAAAAAAAATGATTTTAATTTTTGTTTGTAGATAAAATGGTACTAAAATAATACACATACATATATAAGAAATAATGTGAAATCATTTGAGATCTTTAAGGCCCTTCTCAACTTTCTTTAATATATTGATCATCTCTTAATATTTAAATGCACTGATCTTCAGACCTTAGATTTACTTGGTTTTTTCTATAAACTCCTCTATATTTTCTAAGATATTCAACAGTGCTACGAATAGGTAAATAAATACATAGATATTCACTGATAAATATTTAACAACTTTTCGAGAACAAAATTTCGGCTTTGTCGTTTGAAATACTGTCCAAATTTCTGAGCCTGTATAATTATATAGAGTTACATGATTAATTAAGTTTGCAGCTTACCATTTCTTTAAATATCAGAGTGTATATTTGGGTAACGAAAAGTTGACAAACCTCAATAATCTATTTTGAATTTTATGTGCTGTAATCATCAGTTCATTTATTAAACAAATAAAAGGAATAACTAAAGTGGCTGAGTTTGACTTTTCTCTACATTAATTATTAGAATCTCGAGTTCATGGACATCTACAAAGTTCTTTTGAGTTAGCTTTCTATTATAATATTAAATTTATAATTTATGTGTGTTCGTAAGGTTACGTCTCATAATTTGTTTAAGTAATTTATGTTACAAAGTAGTGTCAACGATTCCGTGACCGGGAACCGAGAAAATTCACTACTTACAGCCAGTTATTGCTAGTCGGCAAGTGTTATTTTTGTCTCCGGCTGGGAAGGCAGTGCTTATCAACGCACCAATTCAAATAGTTTTATGAATTCTTAATGGATCGTAAGAAAAATGCTGAGAGTACAGAGATTGCCCGCATATAAGAAAGGCATTCCATTGTCGAGCTTATGAAAACGGGCAATTTCAACGCCTCCAAACCGAGTGACTAATTGAATTGCATAAAACGCACTTTGATCTCCAAAGAGTTTGACGACAATAGATCCGAGTGAAGGTCAGGTCGCTGGGTCAACGAGACATAATATCCCCTTTCAAATTGAATTAAGGCAATCTCTAATTGTTTTTGGTATAAACCTTTTTCCTAATCGACAGCTTCATATCGGGCATCACTCTGCTGGGCACACCTACTGAGGTTTACCTGTACGGTGCTCAGTACATGTACATAATGGGATCCCTCGTCCTGATGGGGTTTTGTATGTACTACATCTTTCTGCCCGTATTCCACGACCTCAACTTGATATCCACCTACAAGGTATGTTCTTGGTTATAATTGCTAGAGCTAAAACAACTCAAATATTATCAACTTTCTTTATTTAGTATTTGGAAATGCGCTATAATCGCAGTATGCGTCTCTTTGGATCAGTCATGTTCATAATGGCATCGGTAAGTTTTGATATGTAATTGATATGGTTTCTGTTTCGAGTAATACTTATATAATTTTAAATGCAAATTATAATCCAATCGATTTTTAAAGTATGGATTATCTTAGAGTTAAAAGTAACAAAAGATATAATTATTTACTTAAGTATATTTTTATGTTTAATACAAGTTCTTAAATAATTTAAGGGGTTAGTAATTAATTATTCGTGCCTTATTTAAATGCAAATTTATTAAACCAGAAATATTTATTTAAAAAGTGTCATCATTTATCTCAATTATAATACATTGCATGCATACTAATAAAAGTATTCAGAGCTATATTCATGTATTTTTAGGTTATGGGTTTCACATTTTTCTTATTTGGAAAAAAAGTATAATAAAATCTTTAAGCTTTCTATAAGAATTAGCTCATCCATTAAATATGTTTCTGCTCTAAACCTAAATATATTGTAGCTTACGATATCTGATGTGATATGGTTTAGCTGAACTACTAATCAGATCTTCATTATCGAATTACTTACTACTTAGAAACCTCTATTTAATATTTTCTATCTGTTCTTTTTCTTATTGTCTTTCTTCTTCCATCTCTTTACACTTTTCTAGCTGTTGTGGCTTCCCATTGTGATCTATGTACCAGCGATTGCCTTCAACCAGGCGACTGGTGTTAATATTCACATTGTAACGCCATGTGTGTGCGTAGTCTGCATCTTCTACACTTGTATTGGGGGTCTTAAGGCGGTGGTCTGGACTGATGTTATTCAGACAATAATCATGTTTGGAGCGATGGCATTGGTGCTGATCAAAGGCACCTTGGACATTGGAGGACCGAGTGTTGTCTGGCAGAAGGCAAAGGAGACGGAGAGGATTGAGTTGCCCAGTTTTAATCCGGATATTAGTGAGCGATATACCTTCTATTCTCTGGTATTGGGAGGCGTGGCACATTGGCTAAAGTCGAATGCGATTAGTCAGAATATGATTCAGAGGTATTTATCGTTGCCAACGCTAAAACATGCAAGGATTGCCATCTGGACATTCATAGCCGGAGTTTTGACCTTCATCGCTATCTGCGGTTATGCGGGTCTTCTTATCTATGCCACGTATTCGGATTGTGATCCTCTGGAGACCAAGTTGGCCCAACGTAATGATCAATTGTTGCCGCTGCTGGTTATGGAAACTCTCGGATCATATCCTGGATTGCCAGGTGTCTTTGTCGCTGGAGTATTCAGTGCTGCTCTCTCCTCACTCTCCACAGGACTCAACTCTCTCTCGGCTGTTGTCTTGGAGGATTTTGTAAAGACTTTTCGACGTCAACCTCTCAGTGAGACACAAACTGCCTTCGTCATGCGAAGCGTTGTCGTTCTCTTTGGCGCTCTCTTTGTCGCTTTAGTCTTTGTCGTGGAAAAACTGGGCGCTGTTCTTCAACTGACCATAATTCTCAGCTCGGTGGCCAATGGTCCTCTATTGGGCATCTTTACAGCTGGCGTCATGTTGCCCTGGGTCAATTCAAAGGGTGCTCTTCTTGGTGGGCTTAGTGCACTAATCGTCATGGCCTGGATGTGCATTAGTGCTCAACTGGATCTTGTCACGGGGGATCTGGTCTATCCGAGGAAGCCCTACTCAACGCTGGGTTGCAATTACACGTTCGAGGGCGTGCGCGGTGAGTTTAGCAGCCTACCGATAGATGGCGCCGTCAGGTGAGTCACTAGAAATTAAAGTTTAATTGACTTCTTTTCAATCTGTTCGTTGATCTCTTCTTACTTCAGTAGATGCAATTATATAGGTAAAGTTATCAGAACGAAATTTCTCGATTTCAAAGATATAGTTAGAGTTTGCTGATATATTCGGAAAGATTGTGTTGTTGATAATTTTGTTGTGCCTTATTGGCATACGTTTATTTCTCAATGTGTTCATTTATTTACTTATTTATTGACTCACAGCGTTACAAGTGTTGAGGTTAGTTGTAATTCTGCATCAATACGTGCACAGTTTAATTCTAAATACAGATCAAATTTGTATTCCTTTTATTTTATTTAGTCCTACGTTTTTCTTTCATAAGCGAAAAGTCAGTATGTGCACAATTTTTTATATACTGATAATTTTTATAATATACTTTTTTAATTAAATCAAGTTTTATTTTCAATCAGCTAAATGTTTAGATTGTCGCAGTACACGGATTTAACAGAAGGCACTAAACACTATGTTTCAAAAGAAGAATACATTTAAGAGCTATGAATCTTAAGCACAGATAAGAAGCATCAAGAATTTCTTAATAATAATATCTGCAAATAAATCAAGTTAACAAATAATTTTTCTGCACCACTAAAAGTTTTTTTCTACAATATATTAATAATGTTCAAAGTTGAATATTATTGTACTCGTAATTTTAAAATTTCGCATCGTATACCATCTATTATTTTGACTAGTGCTTTAAAAATAATTAAACCCTGTAGATTGAGAGCTAGAATGTTAATTAATAAATAAATTAAATCAGCAGAGTATGGTACTTTAAATGCTAGAATTGTTAGGCCTTTAACAAACTCTTGCTTCTACCTGTATAATTCTTAATGATTAGTTGATTATAATCGATAATTGATTAATATTTCTGTGTTTAACTTTTCAGTCCAGCTTCGGCAGCACCTTTTAAGCTGTATCGCATCTCATATCTGTACTTTACATTGTTCGGAGCACTGGTGACTATTATTGTGGCATTGGTGACGAGTCTGTTACTGCGTGAATCCGATGTGGATGGGGTCGATACACGTCTACTGACACCCTTTGTTCGACGTTGGCTGGAAAAACGTAAAAGTCGATGCACTCAGGTGCCATCGGGGAAAAAGATACAGAAAAAGAAGCAGAAACAGAAGCAAAAGTTACTGCAAGAGACGGCAACGTGAAAGGAGTATAACAAATGTGGAGAGATAGAAACATCTTCTGCCGACCAAAATGTTCCTTTGGTAGCTTAGCAAATATTTTAAATTAAATAAAATACAATTTCCAAAATTAACTAGTTTGGGTTCAAAGCCAGCTGGTTTTTCTGTGTAATTAGAAAAATGCCCGCAGTGATGGAACTGACCCTGAACCCTTGCTAAATCAAAGCAAACTACTCACTAAATTATACCAGAAAAAAAGCCAAAAAAACTAAAAAACTGAAACTAAAATTGCTCCTCAAATGGGAATAAATGGAGGGAGGAGGTGTTGGCTCTTTGAGAGCACAAAAAGGGTTCGGCATTAGTTCAACTTATGCTCTTAATTGAATATTTACTGTTTTCCATGTGTGGTTAGTCCAACTCAACTAACTACTTATTTTGGTACCCCTTTTCTATCTCCAACTCCAACTCATACTCCAACTCCGCCTCTGTCTCTGTCTCATTCACATTCTGTCTTTTTCTCACTCCTTCTTTCTATTATGCATGTGTTTATTTGTATGTTTAGGTCGTTTATGCAGCAAATTGAATTGTTAATGAGCTGACAAATGTTTGCGAAATTTGTTCTCAACTTGACCAAAAGGCAGACTTCAACAGACGCCACTTAAACCCTATAAAGACATCTATTCCTTGCTTATTTTGAAGTGTCAATATGAAGCTGGATAACTATTGATTTTATTAAAAAAATCATCTTAAGTATAGTCTCAATTATTGCTATATACTTACCACTCTTTAGAAGTATATTAATTAAATCATTGTCAATTGTAGCTAAATGATCGATAGATAAAAATCATTCAAAGATTGTAGTAAAATATTCTTTAGCAGTCATTTATAGGTATATAGTTTATAAATGATTCTTAAATTGAGAATTAGAATAAGGAATAACTTTGATTAAAATAAATGTTGAGGACCATAATAAAAAATTTTAATGAAGAGATAAACGAGTTTTTGACACCGTTTGGATTTTATAAGAGAGAAAGAGCTTTTCATATTAATTTTAAACCCTTTCCATATCTATAATATAGTATAAATAAAAAGTTAATAAACATTTATAAATCATTTTTTATAAGTGCAGATAACATATAGCTTAACTTGAGTTCACTAAGGGCCGCACTTGTCACTGCAAAGACAATCCCTAAAACATGGCAAAAACAGTAAAAAAAAAATTGGTAAAAATAATATAAAACATAGACTTGCCTCGTTCTCCTTTACCTATACCTGTACCTGTGCATTTCTTTCTCTCCATAGCTTTCACACACCTGTATACTAATATGCTGTATAGAATTTCCATAGTTAGTTGGCTGGCTCTTAATTAGCCGCTACAAAAATAAGCTCGCACAAAGACAGCGGCGAAATGTCATCAGAATGCATAATGACAACGGTTCGTTATGGAAACACTATGGTAAAAGAGGTAACAGGATGGTGGAGGGGGGGTAATGGGGTCCTGACAGTGGGTACTCGCTACCGTGTACTTGATACAGGGCCTGTGGCAAAAGGAGCACGAAACTCAGGTGCAAATCTCAAAAGCAGGCAGCACATGTGCGCCACCTTGCGGCGCATTCAAAACTAGTCGTATGCATGGCCAGAGCCAGAAACAGAAACAGTAATAGAAATAGAGTAAGAGTCAGAGACTGGGAGAGAAGCTGGGACAGATCCCAGATCCCAGATCCAGTGACAGCGACAGCAGCGACAGTTGTCATATGGGTGGATTGTTTTTTGGCCACGGACGGAAACGGAAGCTGCCCGCTAACGTGCATACAATGCCAGTACCAATAACAACAACATCAACGACAACTACAACTACAACAAAAAGAGGGACAACAACAGGTACAACAACAGACTCTACTACAAGCGCTGCTCTGTTAACTTGTTTATGTCGCTGTTTGCTTTTGTGTTACTTTTTATGTCGGCATATAATTTGTTTTTGCACTGTTCCCAACCTTCTTGTTGGGCATATAAGCTTTGTGATCCATTTTGTATAAGTTTTCGTTTATTTATTTTTTTTTAAATATTTAACATTTAATTAAGTGCAGTTGGTTAAAAGTACTTTAAAGTAAAATTAGCAAGTCATCTTAAAATAATAATCAAAATATGCCATTTTTTAGTTTTTAGCATTTTCTATAACATTTTAAACCTTATCTGAAATTTACTCCGTATTTTGTACTTATCGATGGTGTCTCTGTAGTTTACTCGCTGCAACTAAATCGTTGCATTTGACTCTTTCCCTTGCTTACTCGCTAAATTAAACTTGTTACTTAGCTCTTGCTGTTGATTATTACAAATCTATCTCTAAATGTTTCATGCAAATATTCTAACATACTATATTATAGCTCTCTCTTTAAAGTAGTCCTTGCTTTGCATTTGTCATTAAAAAATTGTGCCGATTTCTGGAGTTCTTATGATTCCATGCTATTGTTGCTGTTTACCCGCTAATTAGTTAAAATTTATTTTTCTTTTGTTCTCTTAGACATAAATCCATGCTCTCGCTGCAGTCTACTCGTTCCATTTGACTCGTATCAAGCGATTTATTAATAATAGTTCAGTTTGAATTAAACATTGTTAAATTCGCCTGATCGTGCCATTCTGCACACTCGTTACTCTGTCACTTAGCGACTTGGTAATTGTAGCGCATTAGGGAAACTACAAATTATAACTTCAAACAAATCTCTCACATACATATGCAACTGTTGACTCGTTTGCCCCGGCGGCTATAAATGCCAGTGACAATTTGCAGCGGGTATACAACTAAACCCAGCCCATACTCCTGATACTAAACATACCCAAACCCTAAGCCCAGAAAAGCCCCAATTCAAGCCCATTGCCATAAAAGGTGGATGGTTGAGTTGGAGGCTGCTGCTGTTGCTGCGGCACAAAAGTCATTTTTGATTGTTTTCATGAAAATGAACATAGAAAAATTATAATTAAAATTCATATGGAAATTGTCGAAAAAAGGAGAGCAGAATGTCCGAACAATGGAACGTTGGCCTTGTTGTTTTTATTATTATTGTTGTTGTTAGTGGTGTTGTTGTTGCTGGCGCTACTGCAGGCCAAAAAAGATTTCATCTGAAAAACCTAAAGACCAAAGAAATGCAACTGGGGGCAATGGCAATGGATGGGTTCAGGTGGGATGAGAGTCGGTTGAGCTGCGGGCGTATTGTTTGTGGAACATGTGCTAAACATATACGCACAAAGACTACATACATGTATATGAAACGACAACAATGTCAGGTCTAACAGCATTAGGAGAACGGCCTCTACCTGAGCCAACCACACTTCTCTCCAACCTCTTAAGCCACTGAACCGACGGACTCCTCAAACCCTAAGGACCATGCAAAATGGTCAGGCAAACACAAATGCAAATGCAAACGCATGCCGGCTGCTCATTTTCTTGTTGTCGTTTCATTTTGGCACTTTTCCTACACTTTTATGCGATAAAATATTTAATTATATTTGGCAGCTTGTTTGTGCATTGTGCGGTTCGCCTTTGCTTTTCCCCATTACCCAATTTACAATGCTCCCCACGGCACGGCACGGACAGAGGAAGAACTTGGGACCTTACTGCCAATTGCATTTTGAGTGCCAGCCTCAAAGTATGCTGTGATCTTACGCGAAACACATTGCGTATACGAACACATTTTGAGTGCCAGCATCAAAGTATGCTGTGATCTTTCGCGAAACACATTGCGTATACGAACAAATTTTGAGTTCCAGTATCAAAGTATGCTGTGATCTTTCGCGAAACACATTGCGTATACGAACACATTTTGAGTGCCAGCCTCAAAGTATGCTGTGATCTTTCGCGAAGCACATTGCGTATACGAACACATTTTTAGCAGCGACCAATTGTTTGCTAGAACATCGTGGGATAAAATAGCCAATTCGACAAATAAAAAGAATACTTAATTATCTGAGAGATTATCAAATTTGCTAAAGAAAATACTAATGCTAATAGAAATATTTTGTAACTTCGATATTAACGACAGAATCTTCAATTTTGACTTGTAAAGTTCCCAGACTTCAAACTTGTACAACATTGTCAAAACTTAACCGATTTTTATGCGCGAAACAACTTTGATCATGGTCTAATTTTCAACTTTATTTCACACTTAAAAGCAGTTTGTTTTCGAATATAAAAAGGTGTACCCTGCCCTTTTCCTAAATATCAATATTCTATTTACTACATTGCACATAATGATGACAAATTATTTTAGGAGCAAATGATTTTAGAAAAGGTTGTTTTGGAATATTGTATGTTAGTGCGTATCATAATTTTAAATTTAGGTATGTTTTTTGTGTCACCTCTGAAATTTGTTTTCCTAAAAAGTATGTATTGGTATTTTTATAATATTCAACGCCTACAATTATGCTGTGATATTCATTTAGAGGTCCTTTATTTTATACTAAGTACAACAAATCGAACAACTTCTATTGCAGATTTATCCAGGTGCCACAGTGGCATTTGTTGTGGGCGGTCTAGCCGTTGTGGTTGTTGTTGTAGTTGTTGTTAGTGGTCCCTTAACAACCGTAACACGAACACAGCCCGCATGATCCACATGCTCTCCAAATGGTGTGGCATGCAACACTCCCAACTTGCCGAGCACCGACAGACAGCCGAGAAGCAAGCCAAAAATGATTTGCATAGAGAAACGCATTAGGAATAATTAGCTTAACCACTGAACGAACCACTGATCAACGAACCACTGAACAACTTAGTTTACAGGCCAACTGAGACTGATGGCAACAGTTTCTGTCGCCGACCGATTTATATGTTGCTTCTGTGATCCGTTGACATTGTATCGAATAATTATTTTAATTATAAAGCGCTTACTTTGTCACCATAATTATTTCTATTTCTATTTCTGTTTTTGTTTTTTTTTTTCATGTGTTGTGCTCAAATCGCATCTGCAGTTATATTTAGTTTCATTCAGCTAAGTTCAGTTTAGCTCACGTGATTTTTTTTTAATGCTTAATAGCTTTTAATTGTTTATAGACAGCTAAATTCCATTTGTGCACGCATTTGTCACGGTTTTGGGATTTACAGATCCAACAAATGCATCAAAGAGCTGTCCATTCATAAGGTTTCGCATTCAATGAAAAAAATGAGTACTACAGGCCGGAAACACTCGAGTCACAAAATGCGATCATTACTTGCGCGTTTTTTTTGGATCCATTATAAAACACCCTTTACACAACCGAATTCTCACCGATACTTTGGAGATTCATATTTTAAAGCTTGATTTGGTTTGTAACAAAAAACGTGTCGGTAAAAAGCCTGTCGTGTAAAGTTGCCTTCATGTATAATCTGACAGATTCCAAGTGATAATATTTAATTTGCAATTCTGCTTCCATTCGAAAATAATCTTTTAACAGGAATCTGTTAATTTACCGTTTTACATAATATTTTTAATACACATATGATGTCAGAACTACGTTTAACTATTATTTTAAATGGTGAATCATTTGGAGAGACTTCTGTTAGAAATACACATTAATTTCGTGTCGCTGAATATTGTGTATGATTTTCATCAAATTGTAAATTTTTTAGATAGAATTCTAAACTGGTGTATTGTGGTTTGTACCCATAGAAAGCGTTACTCATTCCTCAACCACAATAGAAAGAACAACAAACCTTTTAACTAGCTATTTACTATAGATTTAATCTAAAGTGACATTTTAACTACATATTTCTCACTTGAAAATTGTTCGGAATGTGTTGGAATTTTTTAAACTTATGGAATGTCTGCTATGTTGCAATATTAAGTGATTATTATGCTGGGCCGTTTGATCAGTTCTTTACCAGTTTCCTCAACTAAATTAAATTGGTTTTGCATAAACCTATTTTTTATGACTTGGTTCTATGTTCGTTGTTTTGATTTCCACACTCTATTTTATTAACATTATTAATTTAACTAACAATATTAACATAAAACTTATACATTTAACTTGCCTTTCGTTTCTATTAAGTATGTTTTATGTTCTAAGTTCTTTTCTATTGTTTTTTAGTCTTAAAGTCTACTTTTTACAGTTGATATTTGATATTCCGTGTTTTGTGAAATGTTTTAGAATTCTATGTTCTGTATTCTATACATATTCTATTATTTATGGTATAAATTTGATGTAACATATATATTATTTCGAAAACATACGCAATTGTAACTTTTGCTATACTGTGTTCAGTAATAAAGAGGCCTATCTGTTTTATAAAATAAAACATGTAAAATACTTAATTATAGAGATAACTCTTAAGCAAACTTCTGAGTTCCATTTGGAATTTTGGTAATTTTTACAAGCTCAATCATTTGCTCTTTTACTACAGTTGCTTTATTTAGTTGCTCAATTATTATACAGTGCAAAGTGTAGATTAGTTATAAACATTCCAATTCCGGGGTCGCATCAATGTTTCACATCATAGAAAGTCGAGTCATTTATTAGCCAGAGGATGCGGCTGCGGTGGTGCGTGGTGGTGGTGGAGGTCCACCACGTGGTGGTTGACCCGATGGAGGAACTCCAGCAACAGCTACGCTGCCCAATGCATCCTGTTTTCCGATTGCAAGAAGTGGTTGAGATCCTTGAAGAGGAACCCTATTGGCTGCCACCAGTTGCTGGAAAGGATTTTTAATGGGTTTAGCTATTATTAGTAGGGAATGATCATTCAGATAAAACTTACCATTAGCAGAGCCAGAGCGAGAGCGAGAATCAGACAGAAACGCATCTTGATACTGTTCGTTGTTTCAATTTGTTGCAATCTGTGTCGAGGCTAGAGTTTATATGGACTCCAGTGTGACTCTGCCCTCAAGAGCTGTAATTGCATCAACACGTGCGATTATTGTGTCAACATTAAATCTAATTGTGTTGTTTAAATACTGTTGATTTTACAAATCAACCAATTTTTGTTGCGACTTTATTTATTTTCCAATTATCATGTGCACTGAAGCCAGGGCTTATTCTGATATGATTTGTTTGCTTGAATTGATTCACGGTCTAGAGCAGGGTCAAAGTCTAGACTCTAGAGTTTAGCAGTGGCGAATTCTAGTGTGTAGCTGGAGTGCCTAAAAGAAGACTTAACTTAAGTATAAACTTTTCTCTTTACGTTTAGGAAATAACGTTTCTAGGAAATAATTCTGTTCCTGTACATATGTAGAAACGCTTTAACTTGTGGATATTATGTGTCTAAATATTGCATACACTTTTCTGCAAGTGCCTCTAAAATACTATAGTTGCTAAAGGGTATCTACCGATTTTACGCACAGAACTCTGGTAGGGGTATAATTTGTTTTAGGGCCATCAAAAAATTGACCTTAGGCAGAGCATTCTTCTAACTGCCTATAAGTAAGCCATGTGTTGTTGGCTATAAAAAGTTTCTGTGACTTTATTGCAATGTGTCCTCATCAATAATGATATAATAATGCCAAACTAATGAAATGTATCCACTGACTGAGCTACTACAGAGCCCAAAAACAGCTCGTTCTTGTCAGCTATTTGATCTACTGCGACTGCTGATGATGATGCCCGGCGTGAGAGATAAACATAAACGTGTCGGGCAACTTTTATTGCGATTTTTCTATGGTGTGTAGAGACATGAAGGTGTGCGATACACTGGGAGAAATTCTTGAATTCTAAATTCCCTCTCAAGAAAGAAAAAATCAAAATGATTTGATAAAGTTAAAGAATTTTGTATTCAATTAATTAATGCTCTAAAAAAATATGAAAGAAGTGTGGAAAACATTTTAAATAATATCCTTAATAAAATATTTTATTAATATACAGTTTCTATTACAGAAACTCGAAATAAATTAATGTCAGGCGATATTTTGAATTTAAAAATCAAACCTTTTGACATTTAAGGAACGGCAATATTTAAAAGGAATAAAAATAGAATAAAAGAAATAAAATAAGAACTAGAATTGTCTGATGTTACGTTACGTGATTACGTTATGTATTCTCAATTCTCGGTAAGCTAAACACGTTTAAATTTAATCTAGCGTTATATTTCGCAAATCTTTTTTTTCATGGTGTAAGATTTTTGATTGTGAGTCGTTGTCGAGCGGTTGGGCAAGTGTCATGTAAGTGAACTTTGACAGATTTACCAGAGTACAACACACACCCACATTCACATACACACCCACACACACATACCCAGAGAGTGAGACACATTGAAAGGAAAGTCGTAAACTATATGAGATGACGATGATGGAGGGTGAAGTCGAAAACCGAATCGTAAAAGGCAAAAGTTACAGCTTCCATTTCAAATATGTGTATGTTTCTTTGTGTGCAAGTGTGTGTGTGTGTGTGTAGTAGCATTTATTGGATTTTTATGATAAGCAACGACAGGTCGACGACAGTTCCTCTTGCTTTTCCCCTATCTCTCTCTCTCTCTCTCTGTCTCTCTCTCTCTCTTTTCTTGGCATGTTGTTGTTTATTTTGAAGATTTTGATTTTTATTTGTGTTGTGGAAATTTCATTTCTTGATTTCCTTTGGTTTCATTTTCTTATTGTTCAAGTTGTTGTTGTTGTATAGCACTTAGAGGGCAAATTGTTGCTCTTATCGCTGATAAGATGACAAAAAGGCCTCCGCACAGGAAACGTGAGCGAAAAATGGGTTAAAGTGTCCTTAGGCTGTGGAGTTGTGATATTTGCCAGTTAACGAAACATCCTGTCGCTCTGTCGTTCTGTCGTCCTGTCGTCTTGTCGTCCTCTGGCACAATGCAAATCAAACAAACAATAAATTCAGCGACGGAGACATTGTTGCATGTTACAGATACAGTTATTCTCCCTCCTATCTATCTACTCCTCCTCTCTCTTCTCACTTCCTAAATCCTTGGTGTAGACAATGAAGCACACCGGCAGTAAAACGCATGCATATCCTATAAACATTAAGGATATCCTTGAGTAGATGCAATTTTCTAACCAATATAATTCATAAATTTATTTTCAATCCTTTCCGCACATAAATTTTCATATTATGCATACACACACACACACACACACACACTGATACCTATGGCAGCGACTGGCTATTGTCTCGCTCTAACCAAGGTCTTTTTTCCTATAGGCCTATTGTGCTGCATATCCTGTTTGTAAATGTATTAGTGTGTATCTGTGTGTGTGTGTGTGCATTATTATTTGTCGTCGTGCTTGTCATTATTTATATGGCCAGGCAAGAGATAAGTTGCTGCAACATTTTGCTGCCAAGGCGCAAGGATGTGTTGCAGCTACAACTACAGCAACAACTCCTGGCAATTACCCACACATACACACACATACACATCGATAGAACAGTGCAGCAGGCATGTCCTTTTGCCTGCCAAGGTTTGTTGGCCCAACATTTTGATTTATAAATGCCAGCGCCGACTCATAGACCGACTCCAATTCCGACTCCAACTCCAACTCTAATTCCAACTCCATCTCAGTGCCTCAGTCGATGTCAGTGTTGCCCATTTTCTTTTCAAAAACACAACAACGGAATTTAAAAATCCCAATTTTAATCTAATCTTTAATGTGTTCGAGTGGTTGAGGTAATCCAGAATATAATATAAATATACAGAGTACTTAAAGGAATTTAAAATATAATCAGAGTCTTGTGTGTCCTATTGAACATTTAATCGCAGATCATCTTAGCAACAAATAAACTGAAGTACCTTTGTCAGCAGTTGAAGTTTGGAATACAATTTAAGTAATACAGACTCCATATTTATTTACAAATAACGTTTATAAATGACATTCAATGTCTTAACTCTTGATTTATTTGCTTATTTAAAATATTATTTATGTAGGGACTTCATTTCTTTTTAAAAATTTGTATGAATAAGGTAATTCAATGTCTTAATTCATCATAAAATTCCTTATTTTAAATATTTTTAATTAAAAATCAGATATTATTGCAAAAGAAAAACTTTAGAGACAATGAAAAACCACACAAAACATTTAGATGTAGTTGCTATTTATACTAGCAAGCAAAAAAGAAATCGCTAAATCTAGTGGCTAAGCCACCAAAACGGCAACACTAATCGGAGTTCTAGTCATAGTCCAGAGTCCCGAGTCCCGAGTCCAGAGTCCTGAGTCCTTCCAGGAAACTGCAGCTACTTTTGCTGACTGGCCAGCTGGCTCATCCCCCTTTTAGTGCTCCTTTAGGCAATCCAAGTGGCCATTAATATATCAGTTCAATTCATATTTGAAATTTTGCATATCCTAACACGCCAGGACACGGAGTGTCCTCGTTTCTCGTCCTCATTCTCGTTCCTGCCCAGTTGATATTGCACACGCATACGATTATGATTTGTGTCTTACTTAATGCACAGACAGCTGGGGTCAAGAGGTTGTTGTTGTTGTGGTTTGCTGGTCAACTGGTCGACTGATGTCCTGGCCGACAGACGGACAAAGGCAGAGAGACAGAAGGAGATAGACAGAGAGAGAGAGAGAGCGCACAGTTGCTACCCAGTCATCGTCTCAATCTGATTGATTTAGAATTCCAATTGAGACTGCATGAAATATGTTTGTCTCGTGTCTCCAACTACCTTCTGAGACCTGTCCCTTTATCCTTCTTCCCTCTTTTCTCCTCTTACTCCTTCCCACAATGTCTCCTTTTAGCCTTTAGCCTGCTGTCGTCTGTCGTGTCCAGGCGGCAGTTCCTACTGCTGTTCCTCCTTCTCCACATGCACATTTTGCTGCACCCAAAATGCCATTTATGCATGGGCATATCCTTTTGCGAAATTTGCATTTTCCAACAATTGCAACACGGCAGCAACAACAACCACAGTAACAACAACAACGACTTATTGGTATTTCATTGATTTATGACACTTGTGAAACAATTTGGAAAATCACAGATTAGTTAAATGGTCAGCTCGTGAACTCTACTAATTACACCCAACGCTTCATTGGCCCAGCCAACACACACACCTTAACACACACACACCCAAACACACACACACCTGTTCCATCTCTTAAGATTCCCACACAAAGTGAACTTTGTTATGTAAATCGCTCTTGGCCAGAATACCTTAACAGAACTGCCAAAAATGGTGGGAGAGAAAGTATATCGAGGTGTTCAGAAGGAGTCAATTTAATTACAAAACTGTTTTGGGCATGACAAGTAAAAATTTGACTAAATAGAGGGCACAACACAATTAAGTAATTTACAAAATAGCTTTTAGCAAGGTCATTTTATTTCAAATAATTTCATAGTAAATTTTTTAAAATTTTATTTGTTCTTTTAACTGTAATATAATAGACCTTGGAATTTTAAAATATATTTCCGCTGCCTTCAATAACTTTTTTATAACGTTTCTTCAGTTCAAAATCATAAATATTCAGATGAGATCACTTTAAGTCTATTAATTCTTGTATTTGTTTCTATCAAGCCTATTTCAATAATATTTCTTTTCTTTTGTCTTTTAACTGATATTTTAAACATTTATTTTTTGATTTATTTGTTTACATATGTATTTACTTATTTATTTATTTTTGTAACGTAAAACAAAGTTTTTGACTCATGGAAGAAATATACGATTTAATGTGCAAGGTTTGTTACTTTAACATTTTAATTAAAATAGATTATCTACAAATTTCAAATTTGAAACTGAAAGAAATTAGATGGCTTAAAGACTGTGACTGATTGGCTGCCAGCATCGAGAATAATTCAAAAGTTTTCTTTACTTTTATTAATCAATGATATAGTATAATCAGTCAATCAATAGAATTGTCTTTGCTTATTCAAAGTGTCTATTAAGCACATTATTTGAGAAATTAACTAAAATTAGCCATACAATTTAAGCATCCCTTCTCACATTCTAACCACTTTCTCTCTCTGTCTCTTGCCCCGCTTCTCTCTCTCTACTCTCGCTGAACAATTTCTCTGTCGTCTGAGATTTATATGTCAACCCTCAATGGTCAATTCTCTACATATTCCAAACCTATTCACATTTACATTCACATTCACATTCACATTCAGATTCAGATTCACATTCACATCCTTTGCCGGGCATCCGCTGGCTGTTGAACTAACGTGCAGTGATTAGGCTACGAGGCAACAAACGATTTGTTGCATGTTGTTGCAATTGATTGTTGCAATTTCAATTTTGAATTATGAGCCCGACCAAGGCGACTGTTGCAACTGCAACACTGCAACAGTGCAACTGCATCCTTTGCCATTGCATCCGCTTCCGCCTGAGTGTGATTCCCCTTTCTCTACTCCTCTCTCTCTCTCTCTCTCCCTCAATATGTCTCTCTGTGTTTCTGTCGTTTGCATGTTAAGCTCCAGTCTCAGTCTCAATCGCAGTCTCAATGCCTGCCCCACACTCTGTTGCATGTGTGTGAGTGCAATGTGTTGCAAGTTGCATTGGCAGCGTCATTCAAGTGTTTAGTGATTTATTGAATGCCGTTAGAGCTTCTGCTCCTCCTTCTGCTCCTGCTCCTCTTCGAGATTAGCACAATGGCTTTGAGCACTTTTGACAGCTAAGATTTGTTTATGCGCCGCCGGATGCTGGGTCTTATCTTGGGGCCAGCTCTGCTGAGAGAGTTGCAACTGCTGCTGCTGGGGCATGCAACTGATTCATGTCTTTGCATATTGGTAACAAATTTGTGGTAATTGATTTGAAATTGATTAATTAAGTTTACCACAGAGACGTTGCACTGTTTGCCCATGGCTTTAATTGCCACAACTCTTTCTCTTTCTCTTTCTCTTTCTCCATCTCTATCTGTCTCTGTTTTGTTGCAGCTGCAACTGATTTAAGTGATGGATGCCAAGGTGCTGCTTTAACCACAAATGGCGGCAATCCTTCTACTAGTCTGGTTTGATTTTGGGTTTTTGGTTGGCCTTGTTTGAACGTTATCGACACGATTTTGACATATTGAATAACAGACGACATGTCTGCCACTCCGTCTGTCCATCTGTCCGTGTGCCGGTCTATGTGTCTGCCAGGCTGCGGCTTTGCCACCTAACTTCCAACTTCCATTTGGCAAACTCCAATTGAAACTGTTCAAAACCAAGTTGTATCCTTGTTGGCAGCCTGATGCGCGCGTGTTTGTGGCTGCCTTTTGGCATTTGGCTGCCAAATGGTGCATATGGCTAGATACACATGCAAAAATATGGCAAATCGGTTTAACAAGGCAGCTAACAGGCTGGTGGCACTCCAGACGACATCAACATCAACATCGACATCGACATCGACGAGGATGTTTGTTGACACGGCTTTGGCTTTCAGGTCGCCTGGCCTCTGTGTATATGAGTGTGTGTTGGGTGTTAACATACATCAAATATTGACAGTTTACTTAACACACCCGCACACACACACACATACACTGGAGACAGAAGACAGAAGACGGCAAACGACACTTGCAATCGACGCCTGATCCATTTTGACTGCTGCACTTAAAGTCAGCTGAAACCCAGACTCTGACTCAAGTCTGTGGACCAAAAATTCTTTGCGGACCTTGTGGTCGATGTTGGCCTTAACTGTTTGTCCTTCAAGGCGTGTAGTAAAAACCATTAAACACTCATTTATGTAGTTGCTGCTATTTAAACATTTAATTACTTTTGATCATAATTATGATATTTTCTAAGTTGTTAGTTTTTTTAATGATTATTAAATAACAATAAAGTGATGTGTGTCATATTGGCATGTCTCATGCAAAAAGTGTTGCCGACTTTTGTGCATCTCAGCTAATTGCAGCTTAAGTGCATATTGATGAACTACGAAATGTGTTGCTTAGTTCTGAAAATTTTATGATAGCAGTGTGTAATAATAATAAATTTTGAATAATTATTTTAAATATTTGGAAAAGGCAGCTTTATTATGATTGGTATTTGAAGGATTGTTATTTATGGATTTCGTTTGTATACATAAAAATGTTACACTCGCCATTCTGTTTTCGTGACTAGCGCAGGAACATAAAAGTCTAATACTTGCAGAACTAGGATTTGTCAATAAATAAATATATAAAAAACAAACATATAAAAATTGTTATGCAAAGATGTTCTTGTGTTGTGTTTAAATTGTGACAGATAAGTAAATTATAAAGCAAATATAATTTTAATAATAATTAAAAATAGTTCAAATTTAATAATTATATAATAAGAAATTATAGTTCAGCTCAAAAATGTTAGTTTGTATGTCACAAATATGAAACTTATACTAAAATCTTCTATGCAGCTGCAGCCGCTGCGGCGTTGCCAACCACATTAGTGGTTACACAAAAAAGTGCTGCCTACTTTTGTGCAAGTTGTGATCATATTGGCAAATTCTTGATATTTAATGTTTGTATAAAATTGACAATAAAATTGGAAAATAATAAAAAAACATGTACCTTAAATAAGTGCACAATTTCTTATTATTGCTTTACTCTATACAATTAATAAAGTCCTCTAAAATATATATTACGACTTTATACCAAGCTTAAAATTGATTGATAATAAACACATGTATTATTATTTGTATGATTATCAAATCCTCTTTATTGAAGTCGCACTCATATCTACATAAATACACTCATATCTACATAAATACAATATATGTTTCTCAAATAATGCAATACTTTAACCATATTCAGCTATCATTTACTGGCGCTCCATCGCAGTATCTCTTACAATTGCTGGACTCTACAATCCAATTTTTCTAATCAATTCAAATGCAAATCGAGTGCTGGACCCTTTTGTGGTGTGTATATATTTCTCGTACTACAATAAATCTGTGCTGGGCATTGTGGTTATGATTTATCAATGCTTTTAACTGCAGCCAATACGTGTCAGATGGTGGAGGGGTTGTTCTGATTTGGTATGGGGAGAAGGGCGGTGGGCGAAGGGCGGAGTCGGGAAAATTAGCATAAGACGCTGGAAGCTGGCAAATGGAAAATGTCAATTGAAGATGGAGAAACTGCCGCGCTATGATTAATGGCTGTGATTTAATATTTCCTTTGGTATTTCGTTTTTATATTGTTTTTCATATTATCTGCACAGTTGAAATTGTAATTTAATTTAGAGCGATTTTGTCGAGTGGCCGTTGCCATTTCTGATTCCTTGGCCCGGCTTTTGGCTTCCCTATGCAAATGAGCGGCTTTGTGTTTTAAGCCCACCCAATGGCACAGGGCGCAGGGCATAAGGCACATGGCCCAGAGGACACTGAGGAGGAAAGGAGAACAGGAGGCGAGACAATTGTCAATTGCATATCCTTTTCGCATTAATATTTCATTAACAACATTTGCGGAAGTTTGATCTTCTGCATCAATGGTTTGTAAAATTGACTTGGGCCCAAAAGAAGTAGCAACAAAAACAACACCGACAACAACAACAATAACAGTACTAAGACAGCTAACAAAGTTCAAACTTTTGTGGCCCACTTGCCACACAGGACGACGACAATGTTGCCTTATTAGATTAATTTCATTTCGGTTTTTTGTTCCCTCTTTATCTCTCTCTCCCTCTCTCTCTCTCTATCGTAGTGTAATCATCCTGTTGATTCAAAACAACGCCCCCAACCCTCATCAAAATCACTCGAACCACCCAATGTTATGCAAATTTTTTGTACTTACTTTTTTTTTTTGCCAACCCTCCGCCAACGCTCTACTTTCAATTTTTGCAGCACATTGGTGTGGCTTTTGGGTCCTTCTCCTTGTTCCACATCCTATTTCAAAGCGTAATTTTCATTATTTATATTTTTTCCATTTTACTGATTATGATTTAAAGCCCCGCATCTTTGGCTGGGGATCCGGGGATTCGGGGGATTGTCGCACTGATTGCCGCGTATCAATTTCCAGCCGCCAGTTTTTGCCAATTTCTCAAAATGCGCCGCCGCCACAATTTTAAATAAGCCATTAACCGCAGTCGACGGCCCGCCAGTCGCCAGTGTTCAATATATCAAAAGATGTTTACATTTACAGCGTGGGTAGTTCAAAAAGTTTCGTAAGGACTCAAGCAAAAAAATGTACATAGAGACTAAATCAATTTTGAAATGTCAGTAATAAGTAATAATTTAAATGTATAATGAAATAACTTGAACAAATTCAGGAAGAAGCCTAAAAGTTGATATTTCACATTGCTGCAACTTTCAGAAACTTTTCCGGAATTAAAGAAAGAAAATCTTTTAACAAAGCTATTGTTTTCAACTTTTAAAATATATTGATACTATAGATTTTCCACGTTCTATTTATTTTTTATTTATTTAAAGTGATATGTAGTTTACTTTGTAAACTATTAGCATATTTAAATACTTTTGCAATTGAGAAACTCCTTGGGCAACCCTCGCAACTAAGATGGCAACATGACTGATATTTGCATGATGCTGATGCCCGCTAACTACGCCTGTCAAGTGGGATTTTGTGCGATTTTTCTTGCAGCTCAAGCGCGACCTTCCGTCCTCCCGTCTCTATTGAACAGAGACGCCCCGACCCCTGACCTCTGTATGCTGATATCCTTGCTGGTGGGTGGATGAGCTCAAAAGGCAGGCAGGGAGTGGGATGGTCTGTTTGGCGGCATGCATGCCGAAAATTGCGTTGTTTTGCGTGTAACCGCGCGTGGTAATCAAACACGCGGCAAGGTTAGCGGGTGGATGGCAACTTGGGGAGACACGGGGTGGGAAGAAACGGAGCGGGGGGTGCATTGGCGGAATTTCACATGCCATCATTGTCCTCTTGCTTGGCTTCTATTTTTGTATACCCTTATAAGAGGGTATTCTTATTTTGTATCTCAGTTTTGGAGCTATTTTTATGAAACTTGCCGCGGGTTATACATACATATATCAAATGCAGTTGGATCGGGATTGAATGATCGGAGATAATCAACTTCAACTCAAAGATCATGTTTATGGTATTTACAGAAACATCCTAAATAAATTTGGTCAAAATTAAAGTACTACTTCATACAACTGTCATATGAACGAACGGCTAAAAATCAATCTTTAGTATGAAAAACTTATGTGTTTTTTGGATATCTAAATCAAACTCACAAATTATGTACATATGTATATGGAATGGTTTTATACAATCTAACTATAACAATATAGCTAGCTATCATATGAAATAAGTATCTGTAAAATATACACTTCTAAAGTAATCAACCTTTTTATATCTCATCTATCTCAGCCAAACTCACAGTAATTTTATTTAGAATAGAATGATACATCCTGACTTTATTTTGTATTGGAATACTATAGCATATAGCTATCCCATTTTTCTGTATGAAGATCTTGTTTATTTCTAAGAATATTTTAACCAAACTCACATATTCTGCATTTGTATCCATACAAACTGACCAAATTTGTTTAGAATCGAACTAATTTACTACTAGTAGTTTAATGAAATAGAATTAATATATAATTAGGAAACAATAAATTGTGTAGATCTAATTTGATTCAAGTTAATTTAAAATCGTAAAGTTCATAATAAAGACAACAATTATAAATAGTAGCTATACTTGCAACACTGGGATACAAATTAAATAAATAATAATACAGGTTTTAGAAAGAGTATTCAAATCTTTGGCGTGCCAAAGATGGCCATATTGTATTCATTTTTTTTGCTGTTGCGATATTTGCCGCGCGCATATGCCGCAGGCTGGCGCCTGTGTGGCAGCATTGGAGGCGTGGCAGGGGTAGGTAGGGTGGTGGGGTGGTGCAGTGGCACAGTGGTTGGGTGGTTGGGATTTGCGCGTCGTGCTGTTCGCAAATATGTTGCCAATTCGACGGCGCATTGACGTTTGCCTTTTGTTTGCCATCGTCGTCGTCGTCGTCGTCGTCATCGTCGTCGTCAACAGCTCAACTTAAGTTGCTAACGAGCTGCGCGGCTTTTGCCCCACGGCGTTGCGTATGCCGCAACATTAATAAAAAATTTTCGCAATTTTTTCTTTGCACTCTATATATGTAGGAAGGGGAGACTGGCTTCAATATATATTTTTTGTGTAATTTTTCAAATATTGTTCAATTTGCAAACGCGCGTTTAACGATGTGTGCGTAATTTAAGTGCCCGTTGATGCCGCCAGCGGTGGCATGGACGTAGAAGGAGAATGTGATGGAGAAGAAGGAGGAGGAGTGCTAAGAGGGATTGCCTTTGAATTTTCACTTTGATGGTTCAACATCAACGTCGTCGTCGTCGTCGTATTTGTGCAATCGCTTGTGCCATCAATTGAAAATATGATTTAATTATTTTGATTAAAAATTTTAATTGTATTGATAAAAGCGCAACAAACGAGAAATGCACAAAATCGGTTGGAGAGGGATTAGAAACCGGGGGAAAGATGCAATATGTTAAAAAAGAAGAAACAGCTTAAAGAAAGAAAAATGTTTAATTAAAATGTATGAAACAATTTTGATTGATGTTTTAGAAAGAAAGCTGTCTTAACAAACTTTGAAAGTAAAATCCAACACCTACATAAGTAATTATTATTACACATATTTAATTTAAATATTTAATTGAATAAATCGTTGTATAATAAATGAAGTTTAATATAAACAATTAATAAAACGAAATAAATTTAATTGATTAAGTTAGTTCCTAATATTACAGATGTTATAAATAAATTAGGAACAGGGACCCGAATTAATTGTTATTGCTTAAATTTCAAACATAAATCAACCATAAGAACAAATTTAATTATTAAGGAAACTTAATTAGTGAAAATGCTACGATCATAAAGTTAAGCATGTTTTTTTTTATATATTTAATGATTTTGTTGACAGATATGACAGATAAAGTTGATGGAGACGAATGCGTTTGGGTCACTAAAGTCCAATGTTTTTTTTTTTACATTTTAGTTTTTCAATTAATTTATTGTTTTACTTCATTTGTGAATTGTACAAATAGTCTGTTAAATGGATTTGAGTCTTTTTTTTTAATTTTACTTATTTATTAATTATTTAAATAGTTTATTAATTGACTTTACCATACAAACTATCTGTTAATAACATAACTATCACTCACTCTCTCTTTGAATCTCTTTTTCTCTATAAACTATATATATATATATTTATTTTTTTTTTGAGCTCAGCTAACCCAAACGCCTCGTTGTCGTTTCCGTTTCCGTTTTTGTTTCCGCCTGCCGCTGCCGCTGCCGCCTTCATTTTTGCATCTCCGTGAAGCGCTCGGCATATCTGGCAACCACTTAAATAGTTTTTATCATGTAATTACCGCCGCTGTCGTCTACCAGACGCATCCTTCTATCCTCGCATCCTTACATCCTCACATCCCAGCAGCATCCTTTGCATCCCTGCATCCTTTGGCGCTCAACTTTTTCTGTCGTTGCCGCTGCGGCGGCTGCTTCCGTGATTTGTGCAACCGACCGCTGTGGCAGCTGCCCCGGACTTGGTCCAGCACATGAGTCGCATTTGGGGCATGTTTCGTGGAGGGGGCGTGGGAGTGGGCGTGGCCAGCTGCCCATTGCGTGTATTACAATAATTTTTAATTACCGGCGTAAACGTAATTATGAATTTTTATTTCGCATTTCGCATTCCCGCGAATTTTACTGTGATTTTGCTTTTTTTTTGCGAGCTCTTTTTTTTGCTAGCCCGTTTCTCACCCCTTTTTAGCGCTTTTTGTTTAGCATCGTTTGGTGGCCGTTTTTGTAGTTGTCGCTGGCGCTGATCCGGTTCACGATATGCACAAAGGCTTCACAGTTCGTTGAGACAGAGGAGAAGATGGAGACAGAGACGTAGGCGACAGTCTAAGGGCTTCGGGTTCTCGGCTTTTTTGCATGTGTCACTTCTGGCCTAGCGTTGCCAGATTTTCTTAGAAATGCCTGCCCCAAAAAGGGTTGGGGAATGAAGGGAGGGAAGTGGAAAGTGGGAAGAGTGTTGCCTGCCCAACTACCGGCAGCACGCAATTATCACAAGTGACGTGGAGCGGATATGCTGCCATCGTCGGCGAATAAAACAATAAGTGCTGCATGCTTTCAGGCGCCCAGGCAATGGCTGCACTGCGCCAAATACAAATGCCGGGCAGTCAAATGGCGTTGGGGTTGACGAAGAGCTAAAAACTCAGAGAAAATCAGAGCTGAGACTCAAGGTAGGGGTATTATAGGGTAGGCTAGGGATGGGTATCGATATCAAATGATATCAATATCATGGCAATACAAAGAAACGATATTTAACTACAAAACTATACTATATTCAATAATCAATTTCGATAATATATCGATATTTAACTCGATATGTCGCATAAATATTAATCTATGTGATTTTTCTCGTTTTGCTTTTTTATCTGATTTTAAATTAATTTATTAACATGCATATATTTGATAGTATAGATATAATATATATTCAATGCGATTTCTATGACGATGCGATATTTTCAATATGACACTGTATGCCATATTTTTCTCCGATATAAATATCGTCCTTATTTTGCCGATACCCATCCCTAGTTTAAGGTGGGGTATGAGAATTTTATGGTTGCCCGCAGGGTTGGGCGCGCTCATTACGCCGACTGTGAGTCGACATCAGCATCAGCTTCTGCATCAGCCTCAACATCAGCTCATCAGCCTTAACCCTTTTCCGTGCCTTTTGGCCTGGCCCACTGTTTCCTCAGTTGGCCCCTCGTCTTAACGTTGCACTCTCTTTTTGTAGTTTAAGCTGCTGCTGCCGCTGCCACTGCCTCTGCCTCCGTTGCTGCCACAGCCTCTGCTGCTGCGTTGCATTTTTAGCTTCTTCATTGCGCTTAAGGACTTTTGACTTTTGTTTTATTAGTTGTGAACCCGCGAACCCATTCCCTATGTCCCCTACTCTTTCAACTGCTTATGCCCCACACTGCAGACCCTCTTGCCCCCTTTATCCTTACCCTTTCCCACTGCCTCGCCCACTTGCCTCACACGCTGGGCGCAGTTATTTAAGCATTTGCCATGGCTACTCTCAGTTCTTTCTCTTCTCTCCCTACCTCTCCCTCTACCACCCTCAAACCCTTGCCCTACTCCCTCTTCCCTGTTCTTTCCCTTTTCCTTATGCTATTTTTTTCGCTGTTTTTTTTGTGTTCTCTCTGTACTATTTCTCATATTTTTAATTTCTGCACTTTGTCCCTATTTATCCTGGCGTTGGCAGTTTTTAATTTCTCTGCTTTTCCGGTGCAAAGTTAATGAATAATTGTGCGCACTTTTGCGGCAAACGGCGACAGCGACGTCAACGTCGACGTCGACAGCGACGACGGCGACATTCCCACTGTGTGTTGACGCCATTTTTATAGAGCCTCGCGCTCTCGTATGACAGAGAGACATAGCAGAGGGACAACGGGAGAAAGAAAGAAGTAGAGAGAGAAAGGGAAGAGGGAAGAGATTGTGTGAGGGAGAGGGCAAGGGAAGGAGAGTGGCTCTCGCTGAATAGCGCAAAGTGTGATTGCATCCGGCGCCTTAATGAGTTCTTGATTTAATTCTTTTTCCAGCTGCGTTTCGTTTGGCTTCATTCTATTTCTCTTCTCTTTACTTTTTTCTTTACTCTATTCCTTTTTTTTCTGTTTTCTTCTTCTCTTTTTGCTGCTGCTGCTTCTTCTTTTCCTTCTTCCACTACTTCAACTATTGCTGCCTCTGAGCTGACGTTGATTTCTTGCCATTTGCAGAGTCCAGCGCCAATGTCGCCTCTCAGTGTCATTGTGACTTGAAATTGGTTGACGTTGCTGTTCACAGTAGCTTTCAGTAACCCCTAGATCCTACCCCCTACTCCCTACTCCCTACTCCCCACTCCCTTCTACCTCTATGCAGTTAAGAGGAGCAGTGGGCAGGCGGTGTGGGAGGAGGAGAGAGAGGGAGATTGGCAGCAGAGCAGTCAGGCAAAGCGAAACGGAAGCGGAAATAAGCCAAAGCAACCAAATGTCGCGCTTGGTATATTGTGAGTGTAAGTGATAGAGAAAGACAGAGAGAGAGAGAGACAGAGGGAGTAAGAGAGGTGGATAAGAATGGAGATAGATAAAGAGAATATTGAATGATTGATCATATATAAGTAGACCAAAGGGAAAATCAATGGATATTTAGAAAGTTATAGATGAAAGAGAAAAAATTTGGTGAGAGAGAAAGAAAGAGAAAAGACAAGAGAAAGAAAGAATAGGGGTATAAATATAGATAGAGATAGAGAAAGGAGGCTGATTGATCATACGTTACAAGATTAAAGAAGAGTAACATTGACATTGAGATTAAGAGTGTGAGAAAGACACAGAGAGAAACAGTGAGAAATATTAGAGTGATAGCAAAAGAAAGAGCTGGAGAAAAATTAATGATTGAGAAGGTGTGAAGATGAGTGAGTGACAGACATGAAAATAGCGTAGAATGGGAACAATTTTAAATATAAATGGAGAGAGAAATAGAATGATAATGGTAAAAAAAAGAACTATTTACTGATTATATCATAAACTCTTATTTTTAAGTCATAGCTTCTTTACTTTATTGCCAAGAATTATGTGTACTCCCAATCTATGTATGTCTCTCTTTCTCTTTTCTACAGTTGCCACTCGTTAAGTTGAACTCTTGCACTTTAGCGACACTAATTTGTTTTCAATGAAGTACAAAATGACGAGTAGACACAGCTCAAGTGTCGCCCAGTTTGCCTATTAATTGGCGGAGGGACTCGACGGCAAAAGTGCGTGACCAAAAGAGGACAACAGAACAAGGACAACAGGACAACAAGGACGAAAGGACAATGGCCAAGGGAAGTTGAGGCACAAAAAGGCAAAGGCAACAAACGAAATCAAACTGAAGTGCCAAAACGACAACAAATGAAAATGCCAAACAACGTTGGCAAAAAAAGAAAGACGCTAGCGCTGGATGGGGCAAAATTGGAGAGTTGGACTTAACCAGGAGCAAGGACAGCAAGGACAACAGGCAGCTGGCAAAGCCAATGCGTAATCAAAGTGCCAGCGGACCATCTAACAGGGAGCAGAGAAAAGGGAATAGGGAACCTGGACAGGGAACAGAGAGACTCCAAGCCAGACGACGCCAACATCCTCGACATCGTCGTCGTCATCTTAGGTGTGTGGCCCCAAACGGATCAGCAATAGTCTCCCATTCCCCGTCCTATCCTTGGCTGATTCCCTTCTGCATTCGTCTGAGTTTCAGAATCCAGAATCCTGCTTTTGGTCCGTCCGCCAGCCTGTCAGACACAATGAGCATCATTGTGTTTTAAGTGCGTTTGTTGTGTCCTGTTCTTGTCCCTGTTTCAGTTCCAATCCTTGTCCCAACACCTTACCCTGTTCCCTGTTCCCGTCCCTTTTCCTGTCCCTGTTCCCGTTCCTATTTCTAGTCCTGTCTCTGCCTAGGCGGGTTGTTTATTTATTCTTTTTCTTGTGCTACAAACTCCAACTCTAGCTACATTTTTGGCATTGGTTTGCCATGTATTTCCGTTTGCCGTATTGTCTCACAGTCTCTGCAAGAAAGTGGCCAGACCAGAAGGGCAAGAGAGGGTTCGGGGACTTCTTCTCCCTACTCTCTGCTCCCTGTTCGCAGTGCCAATGAAAAGCGTTTTCAAATTAATTGATTAAAGTCCATTACAAGTTGCTCTTTTGCCGGCGCTCAGGCGACATCCAAATGACAGTGGCAATTGTATGAGAAATGACTGCAAAGGACTCAACCAGGACACGCTTTGTGTACTCTTTAGGTGGTCCACTTCAGCCAAGAACTATCAATAAACTGAGGGCTATAGCTGGGACTGAGACTGAGACTGAGACTGGACAGAGGTCTGTCTGACAGAATGGAACGCATATGGCAAGGCTCATTGATTTTGTGGGTTTCCTATTGGACAGGAAGCGAAATTGGAAAGTGTGTAGTAATATTTGAAGTGTTCATGAAGAAGTTTATCTCTGATAAAGTTTTGAGCTTGAGTGTATACTATTGAAATATCTTTGCTACATTGTTTAGGATTAAATCATTAAAATCATTACTATTAAAATTAATTTGATTCACTCACACTTTAATTATTAATGTTGAGTAAATTATTCTTTAAAAGGATTCTGGTACTTTTCTTGCTTCCATGAAGTTACTATAAGTAAATGATTTTTTTGTTTAAAATAACTAAATAATCATTCAATACAGTCTACTCTTTCTCTTGTTCAATATGTACTGGAATTTAAGGAATTCGTAGTTTGAAGTTTCGATTTATGATTTTCCCTCTACTTAATGAATTCCATAAGCCAATCTCTTAGCTTCAGCTTGACTTACCTTCGCAGACAACGTCTTGCATCCTAAAGTAGCTTCTCCTTCTCACACAGTTCCTCACAGTTCTCTGGAAATAGAAGTGAGTTCGAGGCAAAAGTTTGTTGGCCAAAAAGCGGATCTACCGACAAAACACGTTAGTCAGTTTGAGTTTTATTTATGTACGGCTAGCCAAAAGAATGTTCTGGCAATTTCTCAAGTAGAAGCTACAGTCCTTTGGCCAGGAAGTGAAGTTGGAGCTGAAACGGGCACAAATCAAACTTGTAAATTAGCAATACTCATTGACAAATATTTCATTCAAGCAGACAGACCGACAGTTGGACACTCAGTCAGTTTGTCGGTCCGTCAGTCCATCAGTCCATCAGTTTGTCAATTCTTTTGGATGGGAAGTGGTGCTCACTTCCTGGTTGTGGTTCCCAAAAACATTTTTGTTTTGTTTTGTGCAATATTTCAAACACGAACTTTGCGCGCCAAAGATTAATTAACTTATGTCAAAGTAATTTTCAACGTTCGTTAAGGCGACACGAGCCACGAGTCCTGCCACAGGACACTCCTCATCCTCTCTATCCCCATCTCTTTCAGAATGCAGCCAAGCCAAATTGATTGTCAGTCATTCAAAGACATTTTTTCTTATTTCGCTGCGGCTGCTGGCAGCTCAAAAGATATTGGCTTTTAATGGGGGTTGGCCTCGTCTCTCGACTTGTCTCGACTTGACTTGACTGGACTCGACTTGTCTCTCCTTGTGGCTTACTCTAGGTCAGAGTCACAGTTACAGTTAGGAGGCTGTTAGGTAATTGAGGGGGAAAGAAGAAATAAGAGGAGCGACTTCTGTCTCTCTGAATATTGTTAGTTATTTGGGGAGTCTGGTCCGTCGACACAGTCAATAAGTAAATAAATGAATGTAATTACAAGCTAAATAAACACCAATGCGATTAATGGCTCAAGTTCTTTGTAAGGAGGGAGCAATATCTAGGACTATTTCTCGTGTGTGTGTTTGTGTGTGTGAGTGTGGCTTTGGGGGCAAAAGAAATTGTCATAGGATGCTTTAAGGGCGAAAGTTAAAGACATGCCTCAGCATCAAAAGCATTGCAACATTTGAGTTCTTCTCCCTTTTTTCCTGTTTTTTTTATTTATTTATTTTTTTGTTGCTCTTCAATGAACAAAAATGCTAAGAAGTCGCGGCCGCAGCTTTTGCATAAAGTAGAAATTTACACATTCTTAGTTAAATAAATACAGTGGCAGCAAAAGGAGAAAAGAAAAGGATACGAAAAAATAACATCATGCATATTTCGCAAATGCTCACTGGAAAAAAAAGGATGTGGAGAAACCACACGGCGACTAAAGAACTTGAGAGCGAAAATTCTTATAATTTTTACACATGAACCTGCGCTTCTTCCGAGCTCCTCTTTTCCACTTCTTCTCCATCTCTCAGACCATTTCTATGACTTTAGCCTGTCCTGTGCCGCGGTAAGCGACGTTTTTTCTGAAAGGCTTAGCAAAAAAATGCTTTTTAACATCGCTAGGTGGCATGTGAGGGGAGGGGGACTGGGAGCGGGAGTGGGAGGGCTGGGAATGGGTTTAAGAAATGCCCCAGCAAAAAGATTTCAGCTCGTCATTTATGCGTTTATCTCCGACCACCAACAACGCTGTGGCAAGTTTTCCATTCCCCTGCCAACAGCTATATTTTGTTTTTGTTTTTGTGTGTGAATTTGTGTGTGTGTTTTTTTTTTTGCCTTAAACCGCCACAAAAATTTGTTGGAAGTGTGTGTCTAAGTAGTGTGCAAGATGTGCGGCATTTAAGTCGATTGAGAATTTGTAATAGACAAATGAGAGTGAGACTTAACACTGATTGCAATTAAACAATAAAATACTTTAATCCATTTCAATCCATAGACTTATGAATATTTAAAGAGCATATTTGATTGAAACAGTTAATATCAAATTATTAATCAAATTACTCTCAATAAGCTAAGCGCTTTTCTTTTCAACCAGTTGCAGCTGTAGCGCATTGAACAGTTCGCTACACCCAAAGAAATTTACTTGTGCAACTGAAGTTTGGACTGCGCCTAAAATTATGCAACTGTGAATGTCAGGCGCATGAAAGTGCGGAGCGGGGAATGTGTAGACCGATGTAAGGCCATCAGCTGCGCCTGTAGATGGAACAACGTTGGCTCACATGTGCGACCGCTTGCAAATCTTTTCTTCTGACTCTGAAAAGCAAACACGGGATGAGAGAATGGGGGGAATGGGGAGAGAACAAGAGACAAAGGAAAAGCGGCAAACAAACAACACGTAGCAAAGAAAAATACGCGAAAATTATATTTAAGATGACATTTTATTTGGCCAGGCATCCGATTTTTGTCCAGCCTGTGGTTGCCAGTTGCGTGCGAGCTAAACTGTCTCCCCATTTCTCTATCTCTTCCCCTCTTTTGCTCCCTCTCTTTCTTTGTTTGTGAGTGTATGTGTGTGTGTGTCTTGTTAACCTGTTTGTTTCGTTTGTTTACCACTCTCTGTGTTGTCTGTTTACCATTGTCTCGCGCCTGGGCAAAAAGAACGCCGGCCAATTAGCCCCAGCCCGAGTCGAAGTTAAAGGCGAACTCGCCCTTAATTAGGCGTGTTTATGTGGAGCTCTGAGCTGGAGCTTGGGAAAGCTCTATGCAAGCTGCACTAAGCCGCATCTTGGCGCTGATTCTTTTCCCATTTTCCCCATTTCCCTGCCACGCAATGTCCACGATTGTTACAGGCTACAGTTACATTTACACGGCTGCTTTTTAATTAACATTTAACACGTTTGTCACCCACTCCAAGTCCGATGACGACCCATGCATGACATACATCAAAAGCAGCACAGACAGCCGGACACACAGACAGACAGGAGATTAGCAAAAACAGAAAAAAAAGGACAGCACGAATACAGGCATCATCATCATCGTATTTTTTTTATATATACACATATATTTTTTTCTTTTTTTGGGAGGCGTGGTTGCCATTACACGCGTTAATTTCATTAAAATTAAACACATGCATGGCCAAAAACAAAGGGAGGCTCTTTTAAGTAGCTGACGCTGCTCTGTTGCGTGTAATATAAAAATAACATTAGCATGTCCTTGCACAGGACACCTTTTGCGTTTCCTCTTGTTTTCCTCTACTCATTTGCCGAGTACTTTTGGTCAGGCCAAATGCGACAATGAGCTGCGTTTTACGTGTGCATCCTTGCGGTGGTCCATTCACGCCCATCTGTGTCCTTATTTCTCCCATCTCTATCCCTTTCATCCCTTCCCCATGCCCCATGCCCCATGCCAAGCTCTCTGGATGCGCCTTTTTGTCAAACGCTTCTGTTTGTCTACCTGTCAAACGTGCACTGCATACTTTTAGGCTGCGTTATTATAAATCCTTTCCTCCTTTTTATCACAGTTGCATTTTGTAGCCTCGCTAAAGCTGTAACCTCAAATGTAATGCACAAATCTCAAATGGCTACTTTGGACTTACATTGGCTTAGACCCCCTTAGGCCTGGATGTTGAATAGTCTCACTTCAGAGGGATAATATTGTATAAGTTGAGGAATACCTTCTTATTCATAATATGTATCCATAATTAACATACGTTTATCATTTATTTCGTATCAACTTCATTAGTTTCCTAAAATTTATTTAAATTAGGCATGTTCTGCAAATTTTTAGCAGCCCTGTATCAACTTAAAATCAATATTCATTGAGTACAAATGCGTTTAATATATCTTCAAAGAGTTTTTAATTTTTTTAAAATATAGCACTACTTCTTCTTTAGATTAGAAATAATCTCTTTTTAATCTCTAGAAATTTGTGACGCACACCTGTATCTAAAATTAAATATGTTGTGAAAATTGTGTAAGCATTAAAAAAGAACTAATTATAATATATAATATTTATTAAATATGTTGACCTATTAACTAACGCTCTTTTAACAGATTTTTCAGATTGGTAAAGTTAAATCAGTTGTTTTACAATGTGTTATATCAATAGATATTCCAAGCAATATACAATACAACTTTAAAGATTTATCAACCATCGTACTTGGAAAATTAATTGAGAATCTTCATAGCTCCTATGTCAATTTGCAAAATGTAATACAAAAAACAATGAGAAAACAATACAATGAGAACGGCGCCAAATTAACAACAGCTGTCAAATGCATTTGATAGTTTCTAGCCCTATGGCAAAAGCCCCCCGTAACCCCAACTTCAATACGGCCAACGACACAAACAACAAATAGAAAATTATGCTTCAATAAATAAATTTGCGTATGCGTCTGAAGCAAGAAGAAGAGAAGGAAAGAGGAAAATTGGGATAAATTGGAAAGGGAAAATGGGGGCGATAGATGCCGTTTTGGCTTTGAAAAACAAAAGTTGATTTTACGAGTAGTTTTGCCAGTTTTGATTTGAATTTCCCAATGTGTGTGTGTGTGTGTATATTTGGATATGTATGTCCATGTATATGTGTGTGTGTGTGGATGGTGAAAAGGTGCGATTAATTGAAGAGCTGGCAACGTCGTCGTCAGAGTTTGGCGGACAGACGACGACTCTGAGACTCGGAGAAGCCACTTGTGCAACGCGTTAATTCAATAGCCCAATTTTGTATGAGAGTGCGTGTGTGTGTCTAAATGTGTATGTGTGTGTGTGTGTGTGTGTATTTGTAAGTCCCTTTTTTGGGCGGCATTTCGCCGGATAATAATAATCAGCTCGCTCCAACGCATACTACTAGTTTTTTGTTTGTTTTAGTGCGGTCTTACTCTATGTGAGTATATATGTATGCACACACATACATAAGTATGTGTGTGTGCTTGGTGTGTATTTTCATTGATAATAAAAGGATAATAATAAAGTGCGCGTCGCGGCAAATATTTGAATGCCAACTTGCCCATAGCATCAGAGTCCTCAGACTCTCAGATCCCCAGACCGTGCTTTGAACAAACCAGACGGATCCTTTCATCTGACGCCGCCCAAAAATATGCATGAATTTCATGCAATGCCATTGGAAATCTCCATCTTGTCTGTATATGTGTCTCTGTGTCTGTGTGTGTTTGTGTGTTTGGAGTCCTTTGCAATTTATTGTTTTCGACATATTTGCGGCTGTTTATTTGTCGCGCACTCAACCTAACCCCATTGTGCCGCTAAGTAACCTCACTTTTGCCATCAAATTATTTAACGAATCTCCCGCTATTCAATTACTTCAGACATGTGTTTTCAGGTATTACTTCTATCAAAGTTTATCTTACAAAACAAACTGAAAGTGCATATGTATACGGAGGAATAGCAAAAGTTATCCTAAAGGAAATTTCAACAATTAAACAAAGTTTTCATCACAGCATTTTGAAATGGGGAAATGCTCCTTTTTTTATTATATGCTGATCAAATTCAAACAGTCATCGATTATTTGTATTACAAAGGTTAGTACGTAACAATTGTCTGAATAAATTGGTTTGAAATAAATTATCCAATATTATTTGTGTAATTTGCCAATTCTTTTATTTTTAAAAATTACATTGCGGAAATTTATGATTAAAATTTAAATAAAATAGCACTTTTAAGTAATTAGTTTAGCAAAGTTATAGCTTCAAATTACAATTACATATATCTGATAGCGACACCAAATGATTTGAATCTGAATAGAAATATTTATATACAACACTCTTTATGAAGATTTCTATCGGAACTTATTCTATCAGAGCTATAGAAACTACCACAAATTATTCAATTTTTTCTTATATAAATAAAGATAATTGTGTTTTGTAGCTAATACTTTAATATAAAAGTCTTTTGCAGCATTTGTAGCATTAGCATTCAAATTAAATAAAGAAATAAAGCTCTTTTTTTCTTTAGATAATTTTCCTAGCATTTTCTAATTGTACTAAAATGACAATCTGAGTTTTCCGCATTGCAGATCATGGCAGGCAAAGAGCTGACCTTTCTCTGGGTAAGCACAACCTTCTCTCTTCTTCGGTTTGGGATCCTAGAGTCGTGTGCCAGAGTTGCCAAATGCGGCAAGTAGCAAGTTGCAAGTACAATAAAACTAAAGGCTTGCCACGCTGCGTGGCAGGAAGTAAACAGCGCGTTGACAGTCGACAACATAAATTAACCAAAGTTGTATTTAAATCAAATGCGATTAACATCTACAAGTGGCTTACAGAATTAAGCCTCTCTCTGTGTATTTGACCCATTTTTGGCATGGCCATTCTCTCTCTCTCCCCCTTAAAATTCTCTCTCTATCTCCCTTTCTCTCCCTCTCCCTCTCTCTCTCTCTTGCTGTGTGTCTATGTTATGCCTATCGTAGATGCACATTTTTGGCCAATTGCCTGACCAGGCCAACATCTATCAGGCAGCGACTAAACGGCAGCCCGTCCATTTATGACAAATTGATAATCGTTTACAAGTTGCCAGTTGCAAGTTGGCAGCTAAAAGTTGCAAGTTGCAAGTTTCTAGTTGCTAGTTGCTGCTGGCTAGTTGCTAGTTACCGCAGCATGTTTGGGGCACGCACCAAAAGTACTTGCCTCCTTTGCTGGGATGCTGCCTCATTTGCATACAATGCAACCACGCACTTGTCGCTAGATTTTGATCATCATACAGGGGCCAGCGATATGGCCAAAAGACCTTAAGGTTCAACAGGCCATAACAAAAAGTAACAAATAATAATAATAATAATTCGTTGCCCAAATTGAGAAGTGAAGTTGATGTACAAATACTCAATAAATTAGCTAATAAAATGTTCGACAGGCCGGAATACACAATTAACAAAATAATATTAATAATAATAATGATTATTCTATGCTCAAATTTATAGGAAATATTGATGAATAAACATTAAAATAAAGTAAACTAATTTAATATTAATAAATTGGGGCCATAAGCAGACCATAATACAATAATAATAATAGAAGAGAAAAATGAAAAAGTCTTAAATAAGTTAAACTAATAAATAACTAATAAGCTATCGATCCAACTTTAAAGACAAGTTGGACAGCAAGAAAATTCAATATGTTATATCAAAATCAAATAAATAAAATAAAATTAAATAAACAATATCCCAAATCATTGAACATTGTGAATAGCATATTAAATAAATAACTAATAAGCTATCGATATAACTTTAAAGACAAGTTGGACAGCAAGAAAATTCAATCAAAATCAAATATACAAAATTAAATTAAATAAACAATATCCCAAATCATTGAACATTGTGAATAGCATATTAAATTATAAGTTTATAATTGTACATAGTGCTGGGTAACTCAATAAACAAATAATAATAATAATTTATTGAACAAATCGATTGATGAATTGATGAACCTATCCATCGCCTAGTCGGACGCCATTTGTGTTTTAATAAATCGGAGAAAGATTTCAGATGAATAAGGCCCTGCCCCCTTGCTCTCTGTATGTTGTATTTGTTGTCGTACCCCCAGCAATGAGTAACTGCTTCTCTGTTGTCTCACTCACTCACTTGCACACTCACACATTCACTCAGTTACTCGCACACTCATTCATTTACTCAGTCACTGCCTCCCACCCTCATTCATTCACTGACTCACTCGCTGCCCCTCATTGAGTGGGATTTGAGCGCTGGCCCTGTGAATATTTCGAAATGCTCAATTTCGAACTGTTTCCCCTTTTCGAAAATCGTTGCCTTTCGAGCGGAGAAGTTAAGTGAGTGAGTGAAATGATGGTGCTCTTGAGTTGATTTCCATTGTTTATTCACTGCGATGCCGAGACAGAGACAACTAACTCACTTTGTCTCAGAGACAGGTTTACTTTTGAGCAAATCGCTCTCCCTCTCTCCCCTTCTACACGCTTCTTGCCACATTTTGGTGCAATATCTTTGTTTTAACTAAAAACTTATGCGATTGGATTAAAATGTTTTACTAGCATTTACATTAAATATGTTTCTATTTCATCATTTCATTTGATTTTGTTATTGAGAGCTAAACTAAATGTTTTACATAGTCTTAACAATAGATTTATCAATTTGATTTAAGTAAATGTACAAAGTCTATTTAACAATTTTAAATGAGTTATGAATATTTCAAATGGATTCCTATACAATAATTTTTCTTTATTTCCATTAAACAGCCCCGATAATTTGAGTGCTTTAATAGTCAGATATATAACATTCCAGAAACATGTTAAAATAGAAAGACAGCTCGTCTGAAAAATAAGTTCAATACGAATGTAAGGATAATTCTTTAATGATATAAAATAAATGGCAAATTTGTATCCGAAAGTTTTTATTAAAGACTTTCAGTTTATTGAAATAAAATAAACTTAAGTAAGACTTTAATTGAGTTTTGAATGTCTAGTTATTATTATTATTATATTAATATGATTATTATTATAATATTAAAGTTTAAACAATGTGCGTAATACACATACTACAACAAAACAATTGTGTTCCTCAGATTTTATTTAATAAGTATTAAGTATTAGCTATTTAATTTTAAATGCTTGGAATAAGCATCTTTTTCAAACCTCGGCGCCAGATATGCATCATTATATAATATAATATTATGCGTATTAAATTTTTCAATTTAATTCTTAATATAAAATAATTATAATTTATCAATAAGCAAACCAACTTATAAACTTAGTTCTTTTAAATTAATGTAAGCTATGAACTAAAGCCGCTTTGCCGTTAAGTATACGATTAGTAAATTTTCATATTATTGCATATCTATATAAAGTAATCAACAAATTATTTATAGAGTCTCGTGCTGAAATAAAATGGAAAGTGCGTGATGAATAAAGGATGCACTTTCATATTAACCTTTTGAAGATATCATTTTGTATATCTAGTTTACATATATCCTTTCAGTTGCTAATTTTAATATTATTAATTAACAACAAATGTTGTATTATTTGAAAATTATTGAATATCATTTTGTATATCTAGTTTATATTTATCCATTCAGTTCTTAGTCTTAAAATTATTATTTAATTATATATTGCTAATTCTGTTTTAGGTTCTTAATTACCTTTGGTTTACTGTTCTTAGTTGACGTTCCTACCGGGTACATTCGCTTTGTTGCAGTTGCATCAACTTGATCAGCGACTTGTTGAGCTGCATCAACATTTTGAGAATGAGAATGAGAATGATTGCAAAATGATTACAGAAAGTTCACATTTCGAGGGTGCATTACAGGTCATAATGTTGTTGTCAATTGTCGTCGAGGCAAACAAAAGTTCATTAGGAAACGGTCAAAGTGGCGTCCGTGGCACACATATGTGTGTGTTGCATGCCACCATGGCCATTTCCATGCCAAGGACACAAGCACTGCAGGATCAAGGCAACCAAAGGTGGTTGGGGGGTTCAGTCAAATACAGTGCAGGACACGACGACAGGACAACTGGACAACTGGACAACAGAGGACGCGACACAAAATGTCAGCGACATCATTTGTCAAAACAAACTTTTTGACGTAGTCGCGTCGCAGCGAAAGTGCGTCTCTCTTCTCCTCTTCCCACCCATCATTTCCCCTCACTTCCTTCTCTCCTCTCATCAGGGTATTTCACTCCTACACCAACGATTCTCTGTCTCAATGTTTGTGTGTGTGCTCAAACAACAACAAACTGATGCCACATGCATGGCCGCCTTACGCCTTTTACCTCCTGTCTCCTGCCACATGGCACATGCCACATGCCACTTGCCTCACGCCTGCTCAGTATGATGTTTATCATTATTATCGCGACTCGCGTCCAGACAACAACCAAAATCGTCCTCGGCCTCGACATCTACCTTCCTAGCTACCCCTCCATGAACCTGCCTCTTCCTGAGACTCTGCCGCTTGTTGCCCCATTGTTATACACTAGCCACAGAGTTAATCAACTTGTTGATAAGTCCAACAATCTACAGTGGAGCACATCAGTCTGTGCACGATTAAAGCAAAATAATATATCGATTACTTCACTTAATATTAGCTCTTATTCATTTTGTTTTGGGGCTATTTTTATTTTACTATATGTTATTTAATTCAGTAATTTAAATTGAAAATTATTAAATTTTATATATATACTTACAACTCCTATTATCTCTCTCTCTGCCTCACTCTTGATAATTCATAACTGACAGCTTTCAATATAGGTTTCTTTCTGTTTTTAATAATTGGGTAATTTACATAGGATATTCTTACCATCTTTCAAACGATCTATCTCTTTTACTTGTTTTCCTCACTCTACAATATAAAAGTATCTTTATTATTCTTTTCTTGTCTTATCAATTTTCTATTAAAGTCGTATACTTAACAGACGACTTTGAATTTAAGTTGATTTCTGCATGCGTTGATCAACACTACCTGCATTCACACACCTACACATACACGCACCCTATTGCCATGTTTGCGCCACATTGACAGGCTTGCCACATGGCGCATGCTATACGTAGTACATGCCCCATGCCTCAATTATCCACGATGCTGTTGCCACTGCTCTTGTTGTTGTGTGTTGTGTGTTCTGTGTGTTGATTTTTGGTCGCGTTTTTTGCGGCAACGCCAATGTCGGCATATTAGCGGTTTTCGTGGCCGATTACTTGGAAGCTCATTTGATTTGGGTGTCCTTGCCGTTTGACCCCTTCTGGCCTGTACGTCTATTAATTATCCAAGTCCGGACCTCAAACTCTGAGAGCTGAGACGGAGTTGGAGATGGATATGGAGACTACGAGTCGAAGTATTTTTATTTTATTCTATTTCGTAATTACAACAAAAAGTCACTCGAAATGTGACATGCCAAAGTGGATAGACAGACGGACAAAGGCGTAGTTAAGTAAAGTTGAAGAGGGGGTTACTGGAAAGGGGACTCGACTCATAGCGAAAGCTGACAAAACACTCCATAGTTGTGTTCCTAGCTCCCATTTCTCAATTTCTCAGCAGGGCAACAAAACTATGCATAGCTATGGACACGTACTTGGGAAGTGGACAGTTCAGGGAGCTTGGGGCTGTCCACTTGTGCAAATGATTGTGAAATATACAGCAAAAACAAATGAAAATGCAAAAAATAATAAAAAGGGGGAAAAGACAAACAACAAAAAGCGTTGCATACTTTTGAAAATGAAGTCATCGAGGCGCTGAGAGACACAACAGCCAGACGAGGAGGGTGGGGAGAGGAAAGAAGCACAAGTGTGTATGTGGCACATGGAACCCTTAATTAAATAAATTCAATATGCGCAACGGGCGGCTGCCCCCAACCAAGTTAAAGCCCCTTCCATTGCTTTTCACTTCCCAACAACTACAAAATTATATGGCGAAAATGTTCCGTTGGAAATCGTCATGGATTTTAATATTTAAAAGCGTTTTCAAAACTGTCCCAGCAACTGCAAGAGCAGGACAGACAATCAGAAAGAGGGTTTGAGTGAGAAGGAGAGGGAACCAAAGAGACTTTTGACCAGAACGTGGGCTAACCAAAAAGTGCCGCAGTTCAGAGGCCAAACGCATCGACTACGCCATGAAGCATGTCCCAAATGAGGCCCTCACCCCATCCCTTTTCTTTTGGAGCCCTTCTCCTACCCCTACGCCCCTGCACACATAACCTAACACAAGCACACAGCAATTGCACACCACCCCAAAAAAACCCGTTCGACAGGACAGCGGCAACATTTTGATAAGCGTCCTCCTCCGTCGTCTGGTCAAAGTGCTCTTGCCCCGGCCCCTGACCCTACCTTCTGTCCCCCCTTTATCACAGCTTTTGCCCCCATTGCGTCCTTGTTCGTCGCCAAAAAGGATATTATTTAATGAGCTAAACTTAAAGCATTGGGCGCTCCAGTGGATTGGTTTGTGGGTTGGGACTGACCAAATTGAGTTGACCTGTTTCTCTCTCTGTATATACATAAGTGTGTGTGCGAGTGTGTGTGTGTGTGTGTGTGTGTGTGAGTGTGTGTGTGTGTGGTGCATAGTTTTTGGTGGCTCGGTCTCGGTCCAGACTGAGACTCCACACTCCTTACTCAAATCGCAGTCTCAGTCTTGCTTGGCATGCATATTCAATTGAAACTGAAGTCCTGACCAAAACTCAAACCCAACTCCGGTTCAAATCCCTGTTGCTGTTGTTGTTGTTGTTGTTCATATTGTTGTTTCTGTAGTTGTTGCTCCTCCTTCTTTTGGGGTCAGGCGTGTGCGTGATTAAAAATTCAACACCCGAAACGAATGTGGAATTGAACGGCAAATTAAATGAGCACTCAACTGGACTGGGCATAACCGGAACTTTCCCCGGGTCCAGTATTCTCTCTCTCTCTCTTCTCTCTTACTCTCTCTCAGTGTCTCTCGCTCACACACAGTGTCTGGTAACCAAGGAAAATCTATTCGACTGTGGCCCCAATTTCATTTAACGAACTTCAATATTGGACTTTGCATTCATAATTACCAGCTAGAGTTCATATGAGAAAAACCAATCTACACATATAAGTAGATGTTCCAGTTTTCATGTTGACTTCAAAAACCATTCAAATAATAAACTAACTTATTCAAGATTTAATATATCTAGTTTTCAAAAGAATAAAAACAATTGCTATACTCTCTATATTAATATTGCTATGTTTATTTCTAATTACTTTTCTAGCCAAAGAGGAGTTTCCTAAATTAATGATCTAGTCTCTAATAATGTTTCGTTTGTATTAAGAACGTATTCTATAACTATTCAATTGCATTTATTTATTAGTTCTATCTATGTATTATTCTTCTACTTATCTTTTGTTGTTGTAGATATATTATTTGTTTCGTCAATATTATTTACAAATTATTATGTACATACATATATTTAAAAAGCTGTATGTTTTCTAACTAAAGCAAACTTCTCATAGTACGTTGTTTATTTCACCTTGGTTTATTTATTAGCAATAATGAAAATTTAGAAAATAGATGTTTTCATGGTTTTTTATATTTTATTATTTTTATATCCAACTATGTTATTGAGAGTTTGAATTTGTATTTTCTGTCACTCAGGGCAGTTGGCACAGAGTACAAGATATACTTCCTGAGAACAGACAGAGTCAAGATGAATTTATTTAAGTATCTTACATTGAAATACCTTGGATAAATAAAAAATATTCTTCTCAATAAGCCTTCAGGTAAACCAATATTTTGTGAAAGTTTATAGTATATCATTATTTTACAGATTAAATTTCAATTTCAAATTTCTTACATTTCTTAACTAATATTTTTAGTTAATCCTTAACTACATTCGAAAATCATTTAATAAAGTATTCCTTCAGCTTCAAGTAGAATCTTCTTAACTCAGACTCTATGTATAACTAAAGCTTAATTTTTGAAGCTGACAAACTTTATAGTTTTTGGCAGCATTTTAAGTCAGTTGTAGTTTTTAAAAGACCCAACAATATCGGGAGACTATTAAGTTTCAAAGAAAAAGAAAAAACAAAAAAGGAAAAGAGATAAAATAGCAAACACATGACATGAAAATTGACAATTTCTTTCAGAATTTATGGGACTTGTGGGAGGCATAGACTTGCTGCAGATAGGAGAACATTTAAAGAGTTTATGGGCATATACACAACACCAACTCATACGCTATTGCACACACACACACACACACACACACACACACAGTTGCCAACACACACAGAGTTATCCTCCCGCTTATCAGGAAGAGGCACACCTTCACCTCAACTGGGAACGTTTACATAAATTCATAAAATTATTGCCCGTAATCAGCATTATGCATTTGTAAAAACCGCAAAGAGTAAAGCGGTGATATGGTGGTGAGGTGGGTAGTACTACAGGGTACCACAGAGTACAGTCAGGGAGTCTGGGAGGGAGGGAGTGCAAAAGTGGGAGGGAGTATACGGCCTTGTCTGGTTGTGCCTGTATTTTTCTGGGCTGAGGACGGGGAGAGGGCTTCATAATTACAAGAAACGTCTCACCATTCCCTTACCTACCTCCCGCCCACCATATGATACACTCCCATATGATACCCATAGCTATACCCCCTTTTTGAGATACCCCTACCTTCCTTTGTAGTCATTCTGTTCTTTCTGGTTCTCGCTTGATTTGCCAGCAACATTTTCTTTTTAATTATTTATATTTTGGGATTTTTAGCAGGCAGCGCACGATTCAAAGGCTTTCCAAGTTTTCTTTACACACATACACACATGAGAGTATAGATGTTAGTGTATGTCAGTGTGTGTGTGTGTGTGTGTGTGCTTGGGGGTGTTATTTGCATACATCAGACACTGTGATGCCCGCCTGTCGACTGCCGACAATATCTTTTTATGCTCTACTGTACACTCATGTGTGCTTCCAAGGTGTACCATTCTCCACCCCTAACCCCCTCGCCCATCCACCCCATCCCACACCTGCAACAGAAAATTTAAACTGCCCTCACCCCACCCCAAACCCAATGGAAACAACCCCCTGGCCATACCCCCTTCGGCATGTGTTTTATTAGGCATGTTAATTAAAAGACATGAAATGAAAATAATTAAAAATATGTATAAAAATATATATATGGTATATGCATATTTCTCTCTGTCTCCTTTTCCCTATATACTCGTAGTAAATCACACACATGGAGAGAAAATGGCGTTAAACAGGCTTTATTGCTTTCGGGAACCTGTTTTGGTTTCGCTTTTCAGATCAGTTTTCTTGTATGGTCAGAGAAGGGGGTAAAAAGGGGTTACAACTCACACTCCACCCCGTAGAGATGCGTGTCTTCAAAAAAGTGTCGATATTAATATCGTTGAAAATATTAAGTCCTATATAACATTGAATTACTATAAAATTGCTGTCAATCAGTTACGCTATGCAAAAACACAAGGTTAACGGAATAGTTACATTATCAAAAAGGAATAAAAGATAAGTACTTTTTTTTATAAAAACAAAACAGAAATAAAAAATATATTGTATTTATATCGCATTAAATATTATATAGTAATCGATGTAATATCGATACCCCCTCTGACTCTTTTCATATGCAACTAAAAGCTTTTTGGCAACTGGAGCATTCTGTCAATATTCACTTTGATTTGCAGCTCAGCCTTAAGAAAGGGGTTGCGATTACACCCCGAAAAACCTAGAAATACCCTATAACCCCCGAGAATTCTCCTAACCCCTTTTAGCATCCCTCAATTCAGACTTTCACTTGATGGTGGTAACATTTTTATCGCCTTATTAACTCATTGCTGTGGTGTCAACTTACAACAATACAACAAGAGCAACTCAAGTAAAACAATAGCAAAATTTGGTCGCCAACTTAAGCCACCCAACCACCCCTTCCCCTGTACAGCCCACCCCTCATTCAATTTGTTATTGTCTACAATTTTTGGTTGCGTAGGTGTTGAAAAAACCAAGTTCCAGTTGAGGCAAATCCTCAACCTCCTGAGAATCTTTCTCTCCTTCACTCTCTCTCTCTCTCTCTCTCTCTCTCTCTCTCTCTCTTTCTCTTGTATATTTGTGGACCATCTTAAGTGTTGCTAATAACGCCTACAACTAAGTAAAACAGCTGCCAGAGAGACAGAAAGAGGGGGTGGTGAGGGGAACTCTTTTAAGAAATTGCAAAGTTTTCCAGTCTAACAAAAGGCAAAGTGTCGCCGTAAGGAGGAAAGGAGTGAGAAGTAAGGAGAGTGAGAGAGATAGGGGGAGGGAGAAGAGTACGCCACTCAACAACAATACTTTGATGCGATTTTGCGGATATTAGGTGTTAATTTTTCAAAGTACCTACCCCTACCCATCCCCCAACCATCCCTACCCCAACTCTTGGCCTATTGCCATGGCGTCTGCTGCCTTTTGTAATTTTAACTGCTTTTGGTTAACACTTTTACGCATTGCCGACTGCTCTGGGCGCCCACTTGGCACATTCTGCGAGTGTGGAGAGAGACAGAGAGAGAGTGTGGAGAGAAAGTGTGGAGCAAGAGTGTAGAGAGAAAGTGTGGGGGGTTGTGGATGACATCGATATCACATGGCAGAACACACCCCTCCCATAACAATTTCCCTACCAAAGGCTGCCAAGTCATCGATGGCAAAAGTTTTGGCCAACTTTTTCTTGGCTTGCGTTTTTTGTATGCTTTAATTGCCCCCCAGGGGGGAAAGCAGTAGGATCAAGGGAGAGGGGTGTCAGCAACAAGCCTTGAGTTACTGTTACACTCGAAAAAATTATTACTCTATACCTTTAAGTGAACCTATAGAGAAAATATTAAAAAAAACTTGCAGAGTTTACAAAATTCAATTGAAATTAAATCAAAACTATTAGTGACTAGTGCCGTAAATAATAAGCCATCGCTAGTAGCTTAAGCATAGAACAAATAATTTGAAATACGTCATGTATCTTTAAAAAATGTGTCTATTTATCAGATATATTAATCTAATGGGTTTTTATGTATAAAAGATGTATAGAATAAGTAAACAACTTGAAGTACTAAATTATAGAAAGACAAAATGCGAATATCTTATTTTGAGGTTGAACTACCAGTCGTATTTTTCCGAGTGTAGCTCCCTACAATCCCACTCTATTTCTCTCTCTCTCTCTCTCTCTCTCTTTCTCTATGTGTATTGCCTGTCACCGAGTTTCTGCCATTTATTGAGCATTTTAGCCTTTCATCGATGCTTTTGGCTGAAATTATTTTGCTCATTTTAATTATTATAACCGCTAAGTACAAGCAGCAACAACAATGCCTCACACACACAAGCACACACACACACACACACACACACACAAACACACACACACACAATGATGACGAGTTTCATAATGTGTTGTTGGGTAGCTTGATGAAAGGGATCCCGCAAAAGCTCACAAATTTTAACGGTTATGCCCAACAGAGGGTCGTTCAGCGGGCAGCAGAGAATGTGGAGCAAATGAGAATGGGAGAATGAGAATGAGAATGGGAGAATTAGAATGAGAATGGAAATGAGTATGAGAATGAGAATTTCAATGTTTTCTGTCGATTCGAGGCATTGTCCATTGTTGTTTTTGCTTCGAGGTGCCTCAAATGTTGTTGTTCCCTCATAATGGCTAAAATGTTTTCAAGCCCAACTTCAAGTTGGTTTGCCAATTGTTATAGGTAGAATCTCTTACAGTTTCTCATCTTGATAGTCATCTTTGATATTATTTATTTATTTTGGTTACCAGTGCTTCGAGCTAAATCTTAATATTTGGGGAATAGAAACATAGATGTTAAAATACTGTTTAGATTAATCAATTCGTAATTTATATAAAAACTTGGTAATAAATTGAAATAAACCATATTAGCTTTTAATTTAAAATAAATCCGAAAATCTTAAGTATTCAATTATTTTGTTTATGCTTTTGATTTTAATTTTAATGATTAATTCTATATGTGGTTTGAATTGTAAGTTGTCATCAATCTTGTTAATGTTTTCTTTTGAATTTGAAGTTATTTTCTTGTTACTTCCCTAAAATGAGAATTAGTAACAAACTGATATAACTTTGGTTGTAGTTTTAAAATTAATTTTTATGTTCTACATATCTATTTTTTATTACATTCTTGTAAAATAATTTTAAATGCTTAAAGTTAATTTAACTAAAATCATTTGCTGGTTATTACTCAAAGTTTGACTTTAAGTACAATTGGATTTTTAAATACAGAGTGTAGAATTGTCTCTCAAAGTTTATTTTTCTCTCAATCATTCTATCATATACTTAGCTTTCGATATATTTTGTTGTGTATCGTTTAAAACAGTTTTCCTACACAATGTGCATCTACTTCTACATAGTCTTGGTCATAGTCATTGTGGTTATCATAATAGTGGTCGTCCTACAGAGTGTACATCCAAGCGCGTAATTTTCCACTTTCAGGTATGTAAATACTTTTTCAGCCTAGGGAGATTCTGTCTCTTTGTATATCCAATTTCGCTTGTTTGTTGACTCTTCTTCCTTAGTCCTCATTATCATTTGCCTACGAATCTTTGGACCTCTTCTCAAATATTGCTCTTTAATTTTCTGCATTTTTATGCATCTTTCAGAACATCTGGCATTTTCTTAAATTTCAACTTATTCTCGTTACACTCTCTCTTTTCTACTTTTCCAGTTCTCTTTCACCATCAATCTTAGACTTCTATTGATTTGGTTTCCGTTTCCCTTTAAACTAATTCTTTTTCATCTCTCAATTTAATTATTTCTTAGCTGCAACTTTGCCTATCCTGCTATCACTCTCTACTTTCTTTTTCTCTCTCTCTCTCTTTTTCTGTCTCTATCTCTCACACACACACCAGCCATATGACATTGTCAACTAGTGAGCAAATGATGTTCAGCCTTTTGCTCTTATGCACTTTATCGGTATTTTATTACATCTCTTTGCCATAACATTTGCATACATGATGCTTTCTCCCTCTTTCATCCTTCCTCTCTTTCTCTCTCTCTATTTCTCTCGTTCTCTCTCATTGCCATATTGTTTCTGGTTGCTATAATTAACTGAATATTTATTACTGCGGTAGATAAAATGTTATGCGGCTATTATTTTAGTTTTATGGGCAACGAAGAAGCCAACAAGCCAACAAGCAACCAGTCAGCCAGTCAGCCAGGTGGGCTTAAACTGAGCCAAGTTAACGGCCAACAACATGGCGGTTGGAATTTGAACTTCAGCCGAGACCGAAGTAAGCGAGAGGAAGAGAGAGGAGAGAGGAGAGGAGCAGGCTAAACCTGAGCCAAAATGCATTTACACAGGACACAAGCCATTGAGCAAGCGCAACCAATTAAGCCAACAACAAATGCACAACACTAACTTGGCTGAGTCGAGTTCGGGCTTAAGATTGGCATTGGGTTGCTTCTCAAAAGTACAGAAAGAGCACAAAATAAAAAACGAGGCAAAAACACGTCGCTAATTGTTTTAAGGCCGACAACAACATCGCGATGCCGGCAATGCAATAAGGTGTGAAATTCAAGCGCATAAATCCAAGACGACGGCCCAAAAACTTTTTACCAGTTGTTGAGTTTCTTCCAGGCTTCGACTCCGACACCGACTCCAACTCAGACTCCGACTCCGACTTCGACTCTTGGTTTGGAACGCCTTGAGCCAGTTGATAAGGCTAAAAAGTTGGCTCTCTTGCCGTGTTCGTTCGCTGAGCCGTAAAATAATAACGACAAGAAAATTACGCATACGCCGTGTTGTTTTACATTGTCTACGTGCGACGGCCAAATAAGGCGGCTTATTAATATTATTACTCATACGCCATGCAGCCCACAAGCATCCCAAAAACCCCAGCCTAACACAAGGACAAGTTCCCATCTCCCATTTCCCACTTTCCACTTCCCACTTTTCCCTTTTCCTTTCTCTTGCCTCTCATCTCTCGTCTCTGGGTGCTGGCGGCGACTTCTGTTGCCATATAATTATAATTGTTTAATGAACTGCATGAGGCTGTTGCTAGCATCGAGAGTTTAGGCCACAAATACGGCAGCTTGTGGGCACAGATTGAAGTCAAAGCAGCTGTTGCTTACTTTGGGAGGATGTGACCAACTCTAGGGCAACCATATCAAATCAAATCAAATTGAATCGAATTGATTGTAGTCGCTATAGGAATTCATCTGTTCCTAAGACTTTAATGCATTTAATGTGAAAGATTGAACAAATCAAAACTAAAGACATTCATCAGCTGACTTTAATTTTCTTTAAATATGTTACTTAATTATTTAAGATTAAACAAAAAAATTTTTATAAAAGAAATAAAAGCTCATTACAAACAAAAGAAATTTAAATTGAATTGTGTACTATAGTACATATATTAAATTTAGTTCGCAGAAACACCTTAAAGCAATTTCTGATTTATAGCTAAATTTTAAAAAGCGAAAATTTGTTTACATTCTACAGCTGGTTAGAAGAGCTTGAAATTTATTTAAAGTGCATTAAATTCAATAAAAGCTTGTTTAAGCTTGAAACAAAGCTGAAAGTTTCTATGAATTTGAACTGCTTCTGAATTTTGCAATTTTGTCGAGTGTTTAAATAGAATTATTAAAACAACTTATTATTTTAAATGATATTGACAAACAAAAAACTTTAATGACATAAACTTCTAATGGACTTCACGTGCTTCAAATCAGTCTATTCAGTGGAGCCTGACCAACTAACAGATAACTCGACAATTGAAAAAGTAGAGCCATTATAATGGCTAAAGATAATGCAATTAAACTGTAGTTCAATTTGATAATGAATAATAATATAATTGTATGTGGTACTTTCTATAATTACAGCTGGCCAGATGACAGAATACACAATTCACACTAGTAATTATTAACTGCGCATCGATTTAAATTTTCACACTAGAAATAAAAACACTCAATTTGAATTAACTTCTCTAACATACTCCCCACAGCAATTTGATGATAACAATTTGACACGCAAGGTCAAACAAATGCAAAAACCATCTCGAGAGGAGTATATAAACCGTATAATTCCTAACATGGATCAACATTTATCAATTGGAAAAACAGCTGAAAAGATGCGTCTAAGCCTGAGCTACTTTCTGAGCCTTCTCCTCGTCCTGCTCTGTGGAAGTGCATTTGTGGTAAGTGATCAGTGATCACATTTATTTAATTCCTGCTCTTCACATTTGACTTACTTCCCTTTTTTTCCAATACTTGCAGAGTGCCAGACCGCAGGGTCCGTGTGGACCACCACCTAATGGACCTCCACCAAATGGCCCACCACCATCGGGTCCACCACCAGGAGGTCGCTGTGGACCTCCACCATCGACAACCCCAGCATCGGGTTAACCATAACCTGACCCTATCAAACCTGATCCCCCCACTTGACTAGATTAGCGAACTGATAAAAAGCTTTCCTTTTTTTTTTTGTCTATCAATCGATTAAATATACGTAACATTGCAAACTAAGAAGAAACTATATTGGATTCTGTAAAAAAGTCACGGAATTGTGTGGAGGGCTTTGAGATGGCTCAAGTTAACTGGAAAGAGATGTTTAAATCCTTCTCCACACAGATCAAAAAAGTATTCCCTTTATATTCCACTCCAATCATTCAACAAAAAAGTTTATTTTAATCATCATTTGTTTGTCAATTTGTAAGCTTTTAATTTGTGCAGAATTAGAACAATCAAAGAATGGTCAGCTTAAAGTTCTTGATATAGATCTATTCGTTTTCTTGGAAGGTGCTTTTCTAAATGTTATGTTCTGTGCAATTAACAAAAACTTTTTATCATTCAAATTCTTAAATATGCATTTAGTCTTCCACTTATTTTCTGCTTTGAAGTGTGGAGTTTTCTATAATATTTAAGATTCTAAGTTAGTCAGTCAGTCAGGCAAACAATCGAGTAGCTGACAAAATATGATGTGCTTTTCTATTACAATTAGTTTTGTTTATTCATTTATTCTAAATTTTTTCGTAGAACTGTTATAGCATATCTGATGACTTTTTGGCATTCTTGAAATTCAGCATGCATTGCTTTAAACATATCTACATTAACTTTGTATGTGTGAACATATTGGAGAATATAATACAAGGCTATGAAAGTAGTTTCAGTTAAAGCCAATGCAGCAAAAGAACAATCCAGACCAGATTAAGAAATTATATCCAGAATATGTGCCAAAAAGAGAACTAATATGATAGGGTCGATGGATTTCAAGTTGTCAAAGTCTTCATATAACAAATGTTTGCCAAAACATTGATTTAAGATGTGAGGCACTAGAATTATAAGAAACAGCTTTAATATGTAATCTCAATCGCATATTGGAACAGTGATGAAAGTAAATAAATTATAGCTCTTGTATCTTAAATCGACATAGTTCTTATGCTTTCATGTGCTTTCAATACTTGCAGGAGAAAGCTCTTACCTCGATAGTAGCTATACACAAAGCTTTCATACAAATTAAACCTTTAATGTGCTTCAATTCTCTCAGCAAATTTGTTGTTTAGCCCAAGCTTTTACGCTCTTTTATTGACACAAAGTGTATTTTTACCTAATTGCTTTCAGCTGATTAATTACATGTACAACCTTAAATCATTTTATTTAAAAAATGCAGATACAATATAATCCAGAAAACTGAGCTTTAGTTGATAAAAGTGACTTCACTAATATAGTGTACTGGAACACGTTTCTTGCATACTTTAAAATATGAATAGGCAATGATCCAGAAATAGATGCTGGTGACTGCAAGAATAGAGAACTTGAAAAACAAAATTTTAAAGTCGAATTACAAGAGAACCTTTAATGCTAGTGGCTTGATTTGAAAATTGCATTCCAATCGGAAGATAAACGCGGAATTTATTCAATTTACAATGTTACGGGCAAAAGAGAGAAGGAGAGAATCTTCGTAGTGGCGCCATCTATTGAAATTTCTGGTACGCAACATTAAAGAACAATCTACATATAGTGAATGCTTTGCACTCAAACAGTACAGGGTCTCCCACTGTCGAGCTTGCTCCACTGTAGCTTACTGCATTTTTATTTACATTTGCAAATCTTGCTATTTATAATGGTCAAAAGTTGGCAACAGTGGCTCCCTGGCATAAATCTATGAGTGTGGTGGCAACCCTTTTACCACTGCAAACAAATTTCAACAAATAGTAAGCACAAAGTAGGCATTGACTTTAGCGTTTCAAGATTTGTGGGCCACGTCAGCAATCGAGATATTTTCTATTCAGTTTTGTCGAGTCGCAGGCAACACATCAGAGCTCTGAATAAATTAAAATAAACATAAACTGAAAAGATTGTGAAAAATTTAAACTTTTAAACATCAAAGGAATAATCTTTAATCAAAATGCGCAGAACTTGTGGAACAACTATAACTATCATGGCAGCACCAGTTCCAAGATCGATTCACAAGACTACTTCCGTTCCGACAACCAAACCTGATCCGGTACCAGCTCCTGTCTCAACTGCAGTGCCAGATCCTCCGTCAGTACCTGAGAAGGCCACATAAAATAACACAACTACAGTACACAGACAACACAATTTGATACCTAAATACCATTGAAATGTAGAGTTTACAAATTGTTGACCAGGGCTACGTGTTATACTTAATGAAACTGTATTATTCAATAAATAAGCATCGCAAGTAAAACATCACTTAATCAATACGTCATATATGGAATTAGAATCGATAATAGACAACCAAAAGTGCAGTTTATTATTAGTATTACAATCATCATTATTCTCCAATCAAGAGTTACCTTAACGTTTTTAAAGTGTAATATTTTTGGAAATTAAAAGTAAAGTAAATTAAATTTATAATCAAAACATTAAGAAGTTTTTAAAAAACAAAACTTTACAATAACAATTATTTTGGCTTAATTTGACGGGTTGCCTAGATTGCCAATCAGTCAGTCTGTCAGTGAGGACAAAAGAGTTTTTCATATGTCTGTATATAGATAAATAAATGTTTAAATAAATAAGTAAATAAATATAAGCAGAAAAAATAAAAATGGGTATGGAAATTGAGGGTAAAAGCCAAATGTAATAATTAAATTGCATTTGTGTCTGCGGCCGTTGTCCTCCAAACAAAATGGCGGCAACTGTGTGTACAAATGTGTGTGTGTATGTGAGTGTTGTAAAAATATTTATGTGACCGCTGCACAGTCATTGGTTTTGCCCCATCTTCTTTTTATCTTCTTTCTGGCTGCTACAAAAGGCCAAAACCAAACGATTGTCCGCACAATTTGCAATATTATTGCTCGCTTTCTCCTTCTCCCTCTCGCTCTCGCTCTCCCTCACTCTTACTCTTACTGTCTGTCTCTATCTCTCTTATGTAGCTCATCTTTATCTTTTACATTGTGTGTCTCTTTTACATGTTGTTAAATTTATTTATCATTCAATTAAATATTTAAAATCCAAAAAATGCTTTCACCACCATCCAACTTATTTCAAACACACATTCACAAACACTTGCACCAAACACACACACACACATACACACACACCCGCACACCTTTAATATTGAAATTGAAATCATAAATAAATGAGCAAATTTGCGCTGCTTTTTTCTTGCTTTCGTACATGCTGCATACGCGGCGTATGCGTAACGTCTGACCATGTGAGTGTATGCAAGTGTGTGAGTGTGTGTGTGTGTGTGTGTGTGTATTTGTGTGCATATTGTAAATTTTATCGTTATTTTTTTTGTTGTTGTTGCTTCTTGTGCTTTCACGCAGTGTTTGTAAAATTAATTGACATTTTATTTGTTAATTAATTGTTATAGCCGTTGGCCAACCAGCAAAATGGCCAAATGACCAAATGGCCAAATGGCTTTTCATTATTGTTATTACAAATGCCGCGGCCATTATTATTTGCTCGTTAAGCGTGCTGTCTGTTTGTATGTGTGTGTGACCAAATTTAATGCATTTGTAATTTAGTTGTAGTTTTAATTGCAAAAATTGTTAATTTTCTAATAATTTATTTATGTAGCTCTCCGATTTGCTTAGACCACCAGAAAGGAGAGGGCAGCTTTATCAGATATATAACAATTTTCAGAATTATATGAAAGCCCAATAAAACTGCAACTGAAATGAACATACGTGGTATTCTATGTCGGTCATACTTCATATAGAGATAAAAGAATGTTTGCATTGACATATGTTTTAAATAATCTTTGGTATAGAAAGACCAACTGAAGTATCTTATCAAGGAAAAGAGAGAGAGATATCTAAACATCTACAGTGCAAAGTTACAAAAATGTAAGCTAAATTATTATTTATTAATATTTAAAAAAATACTATTGATAAAGTAACTGAAAACTATCATAACATAATAATTAAATATTATTGATGAATATGCATATAAATTATAAAAATAATTCTATAGGAATATGTTGTCTACTTTTTTTTTACTCCTGCTCCACAATTCATGGTCCAATAGATGATGAGGCGCTGCCTTGGCTAAGCCCAAATGATCCCTTAAAAAAAAGAGGAAGGAAAACTGCAATCTGAATGAATTTTCTGGGGAAGGAGCAAGAGCAGGAGCAGGAACAGGAGTAGGAGAGGCTGAAGGAGTAGCATCGCAGCAAAGGGCCCATCAATTTTTACAACTTTAAATACCAGCAGGAAGTAACTTAAAAACGACCTCGCTGCCTCATCCACATCTGCATAAGCGTGCCCCCTAATGCCACACCCCCTTCTACCACCTTGCAACAGACAATATTTGAAATGCGTTCGAGAACGCGTACAACGGTGAATGGCAAATGGCGAATGGCAATAAGAAAAAGTCATAACAAAATTTTACGACAACTTTGGCGGCGTTTTCATTTGGAGCTGGTGTGTATATACATAGTATATACATATAGTTGGGCTTTTGGCCAGAGACAGAGATGGAAATTGAGAGTGATAGAGGGAATGTGGATGCGGTGGAAAAGGGAGAGCATGGTTTTTCCCATTGTCGGTTAGGTGAGCTGCCAAATGCAAAACAAAGGAAAATTACCAGGCGAAGCGAAGCACAGACAAAATATTCTAATGTCTGCCATCCCGCTGCTTCCTCCAAAGCAGGGAAGGAGGAAAAGAAGGAAGGCGGCGGCATATAATAATCATCTATATTCATGGATTAGGATTCAATTTTTATGCCACACGCGAAAGCTGTGGAAAAAACGCAGTTCAAGCAACAACAGCAACAGCAATGAGGGTTAAATTGAAAATAAAGCGACGACGCTGCCAAATATGAAATTATAAGGACACCAAGCTAAAAAGAGACAGACACTCATAGAGAGAAAGAAAGAGAGAACACATGGTAGATAGAAACAAAAAAAAAACAAAACAAAATTATTCAAAAATTTATGCAAGAAAATATTACCAAAGAGCTAATAATTTTCTCCAACCTCGCGTTTTCGCTTTCAAGGTGGCAAAAGCGCCGCGTGAGGCGCGTTTTTCTTTCTATATTTTTTTGTAGCTTACTTGTTGGTAAGAGGGGAGTTGGGAAAACGGAGGGAAGCTGGAAATGTGGGAGATGGAAATGTCGGCTGAACGTTAAATGTGCTTTGGCTGAGCTCTGAGCCCGTCTCGGTCTTCTATTAATGAATAATATCGCGGCTAAGGCATCGTCATCGGCATCGGCATCGGCATTGCCATCGACTTTGCCTTTCGTAACCAGCATAAGCAGGGGACGGAGAGGGATGGGGTGGGGGAGTGGGAGGTGGTGGCAAGACGGGGCGGGGGTTGTAGCTGGAGTTGTGGTACGCCACAGGGGTTAATAAGTAATCTGCATTTTTTGACATTTATTTATGTCTTCAAATATGTGAGAGACGCTCTCAATCTCCCACTCTCTTTCTCTCTTGCTCACACATTCTCTATCTCTCTCTTCTCTGTTATGTGTATGTCTCACGGGGCGGCAACAACAACATCAACAAGGGCAAGAACGAAGAACGCCGTAGAGAAATATAACAGCTGTTAAAAGTGTCATTAGAGAAAATATGCCCAACTTCTATGCTTAACCTTAGTCCGTTTCTTCTCTCTGTCTTTCTGTATCTTTACCTTTGCTTCCTTATTTATCTCTGTTTCTATCATGGCACAAGTCCTTCCTATGTCTCTTCTAATCCTTCGGATAGAGAATATTCTCATTTGTATCGTAGTTTTATAATCATTCTGGAATATTAATTTCTGATAATCCCTATAATTGCAAGTCTTTAAACTTCAGATACTTTCTGTTTATATAATTTTCTTAGATACAAACATTAAGCTGAGAGATAGTAGGTAGTTTGTCAGCTAAATACTCCAAGTCATTAATAATATTAGATGTTCACATAAAACGGATTCTTTTCTTAACTATTTTTTTGTTTCTAGATATGTATTACATTTAATTAAGTTTTCAATTGATGTAAATGCAATTTTTTTTAAACTTCTTCCCAGAATCACACAGAACTGTCGAGATTAAGCTGAATGATAATGGGCAGCTTGTCAGTCCTATATACAAGGTCACTTAAAGTCTTGTAAGTCCACTAAGGACGAGTTAAATTCTTATAGCTATTTCTATTCTTTCCTAGGAATGTATTAAATTTTTTCACAAAATGCAATCTGTTCTAAGTTTTCATTTGATGAATATGCAATTTCTTATAGACTCTGCTTTGATACAAAAAACCTTTGCAGTGTTTTTTTTTAATATGCATACCCTTTTTTAATAAAGTCCAAAGGAGTTCTTCCCAGAATCTCTCGGACCTGGCTACCTTCAGCTGAAAGATAGTCAGCAGCTTGTCAACCATAAACACAAGACGATTAAGAAGGGGGACAGGCTGTTTGGTGAAGCAGAGGAGAAGAAGGAGGAGGAGTTGGAGGATGGAGTGATGCTACGACTTTGTGGGGCTACGTGCTGCACAAATCTATATTTACGATTATGGAAGTTTATGATGCGACTTCGACATTTAAGTGTCATTCAGCGCTCGGCTGTAAACGCGACTGTTTGACGACTGTTTGACAAGAGAGGATGAAGATGAAGAGCAGGAGGTAGAACTAGTGTACACATGCTATGGAAAAGGGAGAGGGAGAGGGAGAGAAGGGGCTGCCTAATGACAAATGCCCTGCAAAATTGTCACACACGCAACACACGCACTTTCCCATCCCCTTTCGCCATTCGCCATTCGCCCCTCAACAACATTTTACAGGGTAGCCAGCCACCCACAATCATTGCCTTTTGGTGAAAGTGAAATTGTCATAAAAAGTGAAAGGCAACTGGGGAATGTGGAACTGGGAACTTGGGCCCAGCAACAGTTTCCGACTCCCGATTTCCCCATTCACATGTCAAGGTAATTTGGGCGCACTTTTTGTGCCCGCCTCATTTTATGAGAGAATTAAAATAGTGTGTGTGTATGTGTGTGTTTGCCACGCCTTGCCGCCTACCAACTTACACTAACTAACACACACACACACACACACACACACAGAAGCACACACATCAGTCTGCACACACTTATGTAATTACTTAGTTTATTATATTGTAAGTGCGAGTATCAACGGTCCGAGATGGAGCAGAATTCGTAACTCCCCCTGCTACGCCCTCCCCCCTACATCCATGCTGCCCAGAGGCACGCACCAGTGAGTGGTCGCTCCCCATCCCCCCTGCCACGCCTTCGTTTCCCGTTGACTGGCCCCGCTCCGCTTTTTATAGTTTTGGCAAATCGTAAAAACTTTTACAGCATTTACATGGAGGAACGGAACGAAACGGAAAGAAGTGGGAGAAGTAACGTTAGTTCTGCAGGGTTGCTCAGCGCAATGCGTCAGGGTTGTCGCCACAAAAGTTTGCGCCACAGTTGTGCTCTTTATTTGTCTTTGAAGCAGCAGCAGCAACTGCTGCTGCTTTTTCAATTACCCAACTGTGCTCCCTCCTTCTCATTTCCCCTCTCTCTTTTTCTCTCTATCCTCCTGTCTGGTGGCAACTCTCAGTTTCAACTACAGCCACGCCCCCATTGAGCCGCACTTAAGTCGCCTGACCAAAAAATCATTAACTATTTTAATTTCAGTTTGCAAATTCCATGCAATTTAAATGCGAATAACTGGCCAATGGCAAGGGCGTGTTTGCGGGTCAAAAGCCAAGCATCTAGTCCTTTCTCTGTTACTTTCTCCCTCTCTCTCTCTCTCCTTCTCTGTTTCTCCTACTCTCTCAGTTTATAGCAAAGACTTGGCGTAGTGTGCACTTTGCCCAAATGTTGAGCAAATATAATTAAAGCGTCTAAGAAAAAAGCCAATAATTAAAAATGCACAAAACCAAAAGTGAACACCGAATCCCAAACTCCTTCCCCGGATTTCCCAATCCTCTCGCTCTCTCTAAGCTCAAAGCACACTGAAAGACTGGCTAGTGAGCTTAGCAGAGGTCCAGCCTTTTGGCTAACAAAACTCTTGAGTAAGGGGATCAAGAGGTGGAAATCAAAGTGGGAACTGAACTATAGAGCAATCATATCAACTACTTCAAAGGAAATAAAATAAAAAGTTATATACTTAGGATAAGTTAATTTAAGGCGATATTGTAAGTAGTTTAGGGAAAATCTATTAAGTGTAGAACCATCTTTATCATTAACTCCAAAGGAAAGTAAACATTAATATACATTAACAATTAGATTGGGATGTGAGTATTCTAAGAGGAGGTGCAAGAAATTCTATCAATATAAGCTAGATTATCTAAGGACATTTAAAAAAATATACATAAATATATGCTTTGGAAAATTGGGATGGTATGCGTATAATTTATTTTATAACAACGACAGGATAATTAAGAAATGCTTTGAGAAAAATTTATCAAGTGTAGAAGGAACATCGTTTGATACACTATTTTAACATTTTCATTAAAGGAAAAGATATATTAAAATATGTTAAGTTAGATTGAGCTATGAGTAAGGTAAGAGAAGTTGCGGATAAATCTATCAAGAATCTAGCAAGAACATGAATATAGTTAATTAAGATAATATAAAAACATATAACTAAATTTTTAGAAAATTGAATTTAAGAACTCTGAAGAGAAATAAGAATATACTAGAAAGTTAACTATTTATATTTTTGTATTTCTAGATATAACTAGTTATCTCTGGATTTAAATTACGCCGAAATCAACACGGAAAAGATTTATGCTCTGTGTGAGCTCTAGCCTTCTAAGAACTTCCAGAAGAGAGTGAATTAAATTTGAAGAGTAGCTTTTTGAGCACCCTTTAAGCTGCCGTCTAATCAAACGTAACCATCGACGGCTGAGCCAAACCGGCGACAGTTGGGCAACTCTTTGGTGAGGCCAACGGACATGTCCGTCTGTCCACGATGGCGCAGACAGAAAGACAGACATGGAGAAGGCCACGGCGAAGGACAGCGACACGGACAACGACACGGACACGGACATGGCATATTTTCCGCGCAGTTACTTGCTTTAATTTCCAACGCATAACAACAAGAGCCGAGCAGTTGAGCAGCTGAGAAACTAGAGAGCTAGAGAAACGGAGAACTAGAGAGCTGAGCAAATGTATCGCCAAAAAGGTCGCTGTCGTCATCAGCGGTTGCCAGTGATGCTTCCGGTTTTGTCTCACGCGTTTTTATTTTATTTACTCAACGCATTTTTGTCCATTCTTTGGTCAGATTGCTTGAGGTTTTACCCTCTCTTAATACCCTTAAAGTGTTAGCTATGAAGGGGTATAATGATAATGAAGTCGATAATGTGGAACTTTGTATGTAGCTTTTAATATAAATATTATCTTAGCCAGAATACTTTCGTGGCTCTGGCTGCATTTATTTTGTAAACAGGTATTCATTCTAAGATATTTACAATGAATAATAATTATATACATACATATATAACCGGCTTTCATCTGCTTCCATAAATTTTACATATCTACAATTTGATGAGCATTTCTGAGCCGTGCATATCCCATAGTCTTTACTTCTCCGGCATCTTCCCTTTACTAAAACTCGATCTTCTTTTTGTATTGTCTCTACCTCCAACACAATTCTGCTGGATTCTCTTCCCTTCTCAGTCTTCACCTCTCATCATCGTAGTGTAGCTGTGCAGGGTATTTGTTAGTTGGGCAACCTTTGTCCTTTTATGTAAATTATTCCCGACTTCGCATGCTTCTTCCCTATTTTCTTTACGTCAACTCTAACCTTGCAGAGTATTTGCTAGACGTGTATACCTCATTGTCTCATTGCAAACTTGTACACCTTTTGCTGTTATTTTTATGTTGCATACTTTAGCGGGCAGCTTTTCAAATGGCATGGGCGTACAGAGCCACGCCCCCAAGCGAGCCCGACCAAGGCAATAATTTAAAATTTTAATTTTATTTTTCTTTCGTTTCGTTTCTTTTTTTTGTTTTTGTTGAGTTGAGTTTCCTTAATCGGATAATACGAATTTTTGTAATCGAAGTTTGTCGAGTCCTTGTAGTTGTCCTGGCTGCCTGCTGGTGTACATGACTTGAGTCAATATATGCAGTATTTTATGAAAAGCTAACCCTTTTTTTTAATGCTTCGGGTGGCTTTGCATTTGCATGACGACACGGAGCAGGGCGAGAAGGACGAGGCAGGACCCTGCCTTTTGTTTTAATGTCAGCACGGCGCGGGTGGCGTCGCTGCTCAATTGTCTAACATTATCTGATTTAGCGTTTAATACTTAACCCTTGCCAGGACGACAAAGTCCCCATCCTAGATACAGGATACGCCGTCGACACACGCGTTGCCATTAAGCAGGCGCATGGAAAATACAAGAAGAGAAAAAAAAGCTAAAAGCTGAAAACTGAAAGAGCAGGCGCAAGGATAACGAATTAAAAAATTAAAAATCGAAAAGCAACGACAACGGCATCGACAACAACAACAAGAACAACAACAACAACTTCAAGGACAACAACAAGGAGACGACGACAAAAGGTAAAAATGCGAAAAGGGGTGAAACATGATTAGGCGTGTGGATGGTTAGCGGGTTCTGTTAAGAAAAGGATATTACAGGGTTGGGGAGCTTTGACTGGCTGATGTGCTGCCGCTGATTAGGCAGCGCCCCGGGGTTATGCGGATAAAACCGGTAAGAGAGCGAGAGAGAGAGAGAGAGAGAGAGAGAGAGAGAGAGAGAGGGAGAGAAAGTGGAGGTGGGCAAACGACAACAACGTCGGCATAATTAAAACTCCCAACGCCGCGTAATAAATGCCAAGGCAGGCACGGCCAATAAATAGCAATAACAACAACAGCAACAATGGGAAGACGAGCAAGTTGAACAAGCATAACATTAGCAACCCCTTTTTATTTATTTACTTATTTTTTTTTCTCTTTTTTTTGTATTTGATCACAACCCCCAAAAAAGAGCGCCAAGGAAATAAAAGAAACAATCGAATTTTAATCAATTCGCGCAACGACAAACGCCTCGCCAGTTTCATTTGCATTTCGAGTCTTTTGCCTTTTGTTTCTGGCCAACGATGCGACAGCCCAACCAGATTTCCACATTCACAGGATATACGCACACGTGAATCCTCTCGTCTTTCAGCTCCAATTTTAGTTGATTCCTCTGACCAAGCTTGATTATTTTATTCGCTGACCCGCACAGCCTGCGAATCTTTCAAGCAGCCAATGTATTGAAGCAAACATACTCTCGGCATTCAATTTTAACACTCTACGAAATTGATAAACCCTTAAGAAGAGCAGCTTGAGAATCTAAATATTCATCTTAAAATATATCAAAGTTGCAAGGGAACGTTAAAAATAAGCAGTCCAGTCTCTAACTGATAGCACTAATTGAATAGAGCGAGCGCTACAATAGATTAAAAATATTCTTGCATACTTTGCGGCGAAAGCACGCAACGTTTCCTTTACTATCTGTCTTACATAAGCAAGAGTTTGATTAATTCCTGAAAAAAGCTGCTTGATTAACTGAATATTATTCTTAAAATATATAAAAGTCTTAAGCTAATCGGAAAGAATATGATTTGTTAAGCTCCCAAGCCAAAAGATAAGCAGACTTTAAACTTGTTTTACTTTGTCAACCGATTGTGATGCAGAATGTTATTTTGGCAATGGTTTGATCTGTAAATTAATTCCACTTTACATGTAGCTTAATTTCGAAAATACTTTTGTTTTTTTTAAATTATTAAAAATATATATGTATGTGTCTAGCTATATATATGTGATTTGAATTATAGAAACTGAAAGAATACTTAAGAATAATTGCAGCAGGCAAATATGTTAAAGCAACACTTTAGGTTATTGCCAAGTTCTGTATATTCCCTAAACATATTCCAATGTATATAGGATCCTTAATTTCGTCGGCTGCGTTGATAGGGCTGTCAGGCGTTGACAGGCCTACCAGCTGTCCCCATTTTTTTAAGTTCAGTTCCAATCATATGTTCCCCTGCTTTGAGCTGTCAGCGAGAAGCTGGCAAAAGAAGTATGGCTGAGATGGTGGTTGGGTGGTTTAGTGGTTTAGTGGTTGGGTCGTTTTCATTTGTTGTTGCTTGTGGCCCATTGCCAATTATACACATTCACCTGGGCTGTCGGGCTGCATTGTGTTTGCTTTGGCAATTTCTATTCATTGCAACTCATCAGTTTTGTCCTCGCAGCTTCATATTCTTCTTCTTCATATTGCACTTGCTAGTTGCTTTCATGTTTTTTTCGTTGCAATCACACACACACACACACGCACACTTACTCTTAAGTCCCCTAGAGCTGCAGAGAGTCATCTTTCCCTCTCGTTTTAGGTTGCAGTTGTTGTTATTGCGGCTCGTCATCTTTCGGCCGACAAATGTCCCCTTTACTCATCCATTTCTCTTCCCCCACCCATTGCCAATGCTATTCGTATTCTCGTATTCGTATTTCCATTCTATTTTCTCATTTCTCGTTACTCTCCTTACTCTTTGCCTGACTTTCTCGCTTGCTGTTATTTATAATTTTCGTTTATTTGCATTCGCATCCAATTTGTTTGTTCGTTCCAGCAATGCTGCTACCTGCTGCTGCCCTAGCATTTTTTATTCCACGAGCAGCAGCAACAGCAACAGCAACATCAACAGCAGCAATAACAACAGCAGCAGCAGCAGCAGAAACAGTCATCAGCTGCTGCCCCTTAGAACCATTCAACCAACAAACCAACTGAGTCCAACTCCAACTTGGCCCTATATACAAATATTTTTACTACTTTGACTAGTCTTTTGGGTACTAGCATCCGTGGAATGCACCTAAAGATACTAAATCTAAATAAATAAAAGGAATAGTAAATATAACTAGAAACATAAATATATTTAATTCTATTCATTAATAATTATTTTATATATCCTTTATTTAGATCGGGTATTTCTTAGTCGAGTCTTCTATTTTCGACTTGTTGGCTTCAACCATTTTACGCTATTATCAACGTCATCCTAGTCGTCGTCGTTGTTGGCATCTTCTGTCCGGCTCCTGGTTGGACTCGTCTACGGCTGGCATTGTTGGGCTTGGCATCATCAGCTCACCTTTGCCAGTTAGCCCATTGTTGTATCATTCAGCCCTCTCTCTCTCTCTCTCTATCTTTCTCGGTCTCTCTCGTTTTGTCTCCGTCGTTCTCTTTCTCTGGCTGTCATGGCATATTATTGGTGTGCGGAAAATGTTTGCGTAATTGCAATGTTGACATTCGTATTTTTCGTTCACTGGCTGGGGGAAGAGCAGAGCTCCGACAGAGGTGCCACCCCCATTCCCCATTTCTTCCCCTTTACTCGCTCCCTCTCTCGCTGTCGCCTGTTTTCATTTCGCCTGTCATTTGCGCTGAAATGGCTACATGGGACATATAAATCCAAGTGCATCTATTAGGCGCGTCCTAACGCCCAACAACACGTTGCTTCAGGATTTAAAACATCGAGAGAGAGAGAGAGAGATAGAGATCCAAAATCCGTAACGTAAAATCGCTGCCTAAGTGAGACATCACGGGGACTCAACTCATTCCAAATATATTGCCTTGTTGACTTGCGCCCCAGTCGTGACATTGCTAAAGCTTCGACAACTTGTCAAATTACCTTAAGCAAGCCCTCAGGCAGACAATACTCACCCCGACCTCTGATCTTTCCTCCTGTCTCCTTCTCCCATCAACGTGCTTGTCAATATTTAAAATTGAAAAATACGCCTCCGTTCTCATCCCTATTCCCATTCCCCGACCCTCAGGTACAAGAGTATTTCATATCATTTCAATATCATTGATGTAAAAATGTTCCGTGCTCCGTTAATGTGACTCGACTTAGGAAGAGAAAAAAAAACAAAAAGCGCGAGTCAATGAAAATCAGAATTACAAGTAGAAGACTTGTACATTTGTTATGCCGAAGTGGAAATACTCTTTCTTAAGGGTTTCTTTATATTTGCCATCAGTTAACTTAATTCCTATCAGAGTCCTAATATGACTAACTGATATTAAGATACTAAAGTTCAAAAATATCCATTTAAGGAAATTATATGTGTTTTGCATATTAAAACTTTATCTATTATTATTTACTAGTTAATTTATGCATATTTTTATTTTCTTATTTCAATTTAATTTAATTATTTATGAATTTATTTAGATATTTATTTTAAAATAGATTCAGTATAGATCTAAATCAATTTCTAATCGTGACAAACGGCATGTCATAGTTCCAAGGGTATTCACTGAGCATAATGAGTGAGGCCAGGGCAGAGGTTAAGCTGGAAGGGGGAAGCACAGTGACAGCAAGGACATTGAGGACAAATCGCAAGACACCCTCAGATACGCTAAGTTAGCGAGTCACTCTGGGGGAAGGTTACTATTACCGACAACCATTCATCCAGCCATCCATCCAGCTATCCACCTATCCATTCATCCATCCATCCATCCATCTATCCATTCATCTATCTGTCGTATGTATATTTCATATGCCCTTATGCCGATGTCAATGTGAATGTGAATGTGAATGCGAATGTCGCGTCTTTGCATTTCTCAATGTACTCGAAAACGATTTATTAAAAATATCTTTGGCACGGCATCGAGGCAAAACAACAAGCAAGCTTATTAAAAATTTATTACCGAGCTTAAAAAATGTTACCCCAGTCGCTTGACGCTCAATTCGTGCAACATCCACCCATCCATTGCCACGTTTTGTGGCCCGAGGGGCAAGCGCACCTTCCGCCAGGATGAGAGCCAAAAAGAAAATGACGACGACAACGACGACGATGACGATGAAGGCAATTGTGCCGGGGGCGCAGATATTGAAAGGTATTTTGGCTGATTTGTTTGAGTTAGAAATTTAATTTATAACTGTAAATGTATTTTCCAAAGAAGAAACAGGGGAAATAAACCCCCCTCTATTTCCCCATCGAAGCGGCAAAGCAAGACTTCAAACTCTACATTTAACAACAAGACAAAAGTGTCACTTTCAATATGCTTCGATGTCTTTGAATTGTAATTAGGGATATTTAGTCAGACCTTGAAATGTGGAGATGGAAAAATATTTGTCTTGTTTTTTATATAAAAATCGAGCTAGGGAGATTATTAGCAAAGTACTTTTATTTATTTTAACTACTTAATAAAATTAAGAAACGTTGTGAATAAATATATTGAATTGTACATAATATATACAAAATACAGAATCTGTAAGAGATAAGATAATGTTCAAAGCGACATTCCAAATAAAAGTCTGTACCGTTTTGACAAATGAATAATAGATTGAAGAATTGACTGCATTTGAAATATCACTCTAGATTTCCACTTATTAAGTTATATTTTTGCTAGTTTTTATACTTTAGTTTTATTGCTAAAACATTGCTTATTCTTTTGATACATGTTTTGTTTATCGTCTGCTTCGATTTTATATTAATTTTAATTTTGTCGCCCCAAATGTAAATGAATATATTCAAACTCCAATTAAATTCTTCTTTAATATTTTAAAATATGGGAGATTAATATTTTTTATAGATACATCGCTGGATAGATAGATAAATAGATAGACAGGAAATTTGTTGTCACAGCTGTAAGTGATACATCAGTTGTGTTATTGCCCCAATCGAGAGCGTTTGGTCATCATCATCATTAGTAATGACCAAACTACCACCGAACCCCATCTCTCATGGCCATAACCCCCCTTCACCCTCTACCCCCACCTTTGTCACAGATTCGTAAGCTATCTTCATAGCCAGTTCAGAACGGTAACCGCAAAAAGCCCAAGAGTCGACGGGGCGGCTCAGGGCCAAATGACAAATGATCAAGTGTCACACATGGAATTTAAAGTAGCTGCAGCTGTGTATGTGTGTGTGTCTGTGTGTGTGTGTGTATGTGAGGGGCAGGTACACGCTTATTAGTTCTTAGTTCTCTTTTGCACTCCCTGTCCTCTGTCACTATTTGATAACTAAAACTCATCAGCGTTCTCATCCTCATTCCCATTCCCATTCGCCAGTCTCCTTCCTTCATCCTCAACCTCATGCTCGTCATCATTTTTATTATTTAGCCGAAATGATGAAATGAAAGCCCGTGAAGGCTTAAGTGGCATCCGCATCCTTGGTCCTTGGTCCTTTTTTGGTCCACTGTGGTGCACATATGGTGGCACACACGGTTGCTCTAAGCCCGACGAGACAGTGGAAAAGCATTTTTCAATATTTGACAACAGGCTAAAGCTCTGTGTGTGCGACTGTGTGTCTTTCTGTGTGTGAAAAATGGCAACTTTGACAGCTTGACACTTCAGCATTGCCACAGTCTAACCGACCCCAAGTCCAATCCCAATCCGAAACTGAAACCCAAACCCAATCCCCGAGAAATTGTTCCTTCCCTCTAAGCAATTCACATATGCAGTCAACTTGGGGAATATTTTAATTTAAACGTTGCCCCAGCACAAATAATTATAATGTATGTACTTACGTATAATAAAAATGTTAACTTACCCTCTCTCCCCACTCTAAATTCATTAAGAAATTTTCCCCTCAACTCACTGTCACTTGGCACAGTTTTCGGTTTGAGACATTCCTGTTTGCCTGATTTGCTCAGCTTCTGGCTCTGAATCCAATTTGCTACCCCTTCCATGCTGTCTCTCATCCTCTGCTCATTATCCTTGCTGACGTCACTGTTATTTTGACAGCTAAACGTCACATTTGACAGCTCAACAATTTGTCATTGGCGGCTTGACAATGTTCTAAGCGTTCCTCCACATGCTTTAATTGCCACAATTCGATGCAGGGAAAATTTTGCAACCAGGAAAGATGTCGGAGAAAAGAAAAGTGCTCAAAAGGGTGAAAATATTAAATGATTGGTGAGGGATATCGGTTAGAGGAAGAGCATATGAAATCAGCTAAGCTAAAACAATAAACATTAAATGTAACAAGTAAATATTTGACTTGATTTAATAGAATTGATTTATTAGGATAGAGTTCCATACAAGTCTTTATAAATGAATTATAATGGATATTATGCGAAGTAAGATTCAGGGAAGACTGCATATCTGAGCCAAACAACTGTGCTGAATTAGTAAAAGAATCTAAAGATATACTATTAAAGGATTAATATTGTTTCGAAAATAAAGAGAATGACTTCAAATTGAAAGAGGAAATTCATTTATATTTACAAATGTTTTTGAAAAGGGTTCTTTGGGATCTCTTAAAAAAGACTCAACTCCATTCGCATCGGTTGCTTCAATTTATTTAATCAGATAAGAATATAACTACACAGCTACCTGCCAGATAAAAGGGAGGTATCCAATACTCTAGGAATAAATCTAAGGATTTTCCACGGAATGTTGGCATAGTTTACTGGGCTAACCAACTATGCTGAATCACTGAGCATCAAGTAACCATAGTCCTTAGCAAGCTCGCAACTAATTGACAAGCCTTGCAGGCTTTTCACCCTCTCTCTCTCCCCATTTCTCTCTTTCTCTCTGTCTCTATCTACCTATCACTCTATGTATTACTGCTGTGCTGACAGTCTGTAACACACATTGTCACCTTCATCTTTTTATTTCTTCTTTGCTTTTTGTTTTACTTTTTATTTTTGCGCCTTATATCAACTCATTAATTTCTATTTCTGTTTGTCTTGGGCATGAGTGCAACGAGCTGGTCCCTCTACCTCTCCCTCTCCCTCCTCTCTCAATCTCACACTTACTTTGGCCTAAACCCTTGCCAATCCCCAACCCTTTAGCTACCACCTTGGCCCCTTGAGCGCTGCTACATATCTGAAATTATACTTTGTCCTTTCTATAACAATAATTATTATTTCTTGCTTCAAGCAGCAACAGCAGCAGCAGCAGCAGAAGCAGCAACTGCAGCAGCACAACAACAATCAGAGCATCTCTGCCTGCTGTGGGGTTAAGAGGGGGCTCTACAGGGGCGTAGGTAGGTAGGGGTTTAGGGAGTAGAGCCAGCAAACACTTAAAAATGCTAAATAAAACATATTCCACTTAGAGCCCAGGCACTGGGACTGCGTTGGTCTAGCATTGGGTCTGCCTTCTGAGTCTGTGAGATGTGTGAAAGGGGATCGTGGCAGGGGCGGAGGTAGGCGGGGTACTAGGGGTACAAGGGTTAGGTGCCAGCTCACAGGTGCCGCTTGTTAAGAAACAGGCACAGAGGGGCTAAAAGGCGGACAGCCTAGCCATATTTGCAATTCATATACAGCAGACGTCACACACACACACTCACAAACACACACACAAACACATACGCACACATACACACATGGGGTACAAAAAAAATAATAATAATTTGCAAAAGTAGCGTCGTGTGACAATTGCTCTGGCCCCTCTTCTCTCCCCATCCCCTTGAAAACCCCTCTTACAGTCTACAGTTTTGAGTCAACGTCTCGCTGTTTTGCGTGCCCAACTACACTTGTTATACCCTGTAAGTGTATTTTAAGTTTCTTAAGTGTTACCAGATCTCAAACTTTCATAGCCTTGTCAAAGCTTTACCGATTCTCATGCGGACTGTTAATTTAATCATGGTTTGTTCTATAAATTATTTTTGCAATTAAAAATAGATTGTTTTCAAATATAAATATTATGTATCTCTAAAATACTTAAGTCATCTATACAGGGTATTAAAGGTTCACATGTTCTCGACTGTTGTATATTTTTGTTGTTCTCTGCAGTTGCTATTTGAATTTTGAGGACATTGTGATGAGGCTTTAGTTTGCAAATCTCTTGCACACACAACAACAACAGCAACAACAACGACACAAGATGTGGCCCCTCTCATAGAGCATAGAGAAGAACAACACATAAACAAACGTCAACGAGCGACGTCAACATCGCAGTCGCAGTCGCAGTCGACGTCGAAGTTGACATCAACGTTGACTTCGATGGCAGCGTTACTTCAACGCTTGATATCTCAGTAGCCATTACAAGGGACGACGGTAACTCCCTAGCTCCAATCCCAATGCGAGTCCCAATCCGAATCCCAATCTCGTCTCTTACCTTCGTTGGTTATTTTTGGGCTCCCTATTTCAGACATAACCTCAATAAAGAACATGTGACATACATCGAAATACTCACGCTGAAGCCAAAGAGACAACTGGAATATTCCTTAACTTTTTAAATCGTACCATGAGAAATTATCATAAAAGAAAAGAAGATGTGCTTATCATTATATAATTTATTTTTAAAAAATTAGTAATAGTTTTTCAAAAGAAGTATTTTTAATTAAGTATACGCAGAACGTCGTTGTTAATTTGTAGCTAGAATTTCACTTTTTCTAAATTTGTTTCCATATTTTCAGCATGGCTTATAATTCATTATGAGAACTTATCATAAGAGAAAAAGATATGCTTATCTATAGATAATTTATTTCTAATGTATTAATATTAATTCTGCAAAACATGTATTTTTAATTAAGTATACGCAGAACGATGTTGTAGCTAGAATTTTACTTTTTCTAAATTTGTTTGCATATTTTCCGCAAGGCTTACAATTAATTATGTTTTCATATTTTTTCTTATTACAACATTTTAATCAGAGCTCGTTTAAAACGACTATGAGAACTGAAGCTGTTCTAGGAAAGACTGAACCCAGTAATCGAATAAAAAATGTTCATATTTTTTTAACAGTTAAACCAGCTGTATAAACAGGGGCAATTTTCACTTCGCGAAGTGAAAAATACAGTAAATGTTCCATATAAACGTAGTTGTTATTGAAAGAATCAAAAGGCTTAATATACAATTCGATCTCATGTAAATACATATTACTGTTTAAAATAAAATCTGAGAAAAATTTGTTTAATCTCCGGCTACACAACTATCAAAGCTTACGATGTCCTTCAACTAGGGATGTATGTATTAGAACGTATTCCGTTTTCCTGTGTCCTCTCACATCTTCTTTATTACCTATTGCATTCGTAGAATTTTGAAATTCTTTGACTGCATTTTTTTTTGTAATAATTTTTAGCTTGCAACAAGGAGGGGCAGATCTAGGAGGCCAAACTAGCGACATTTGAGCAGGTGTCCGCTCACTCCCCACCTATATCTCCTATCCCCCACTACCCTTAACCACTCCCTATCATCATCCCTCTCCCTCTTTCATTCCCCCTTTAGACCGTATGCTGTCAAGTGCGCTTATGGCTGTCATGACGCCCATAACATTGTCATCAACATTAGTTTTGCAATGTGCTCAGCAAAGAAAGGGGAAGAGTGAATGAGAGAGAGAGAGAGGGAGAGAGAGGGAGAGAGAGGGAGAGAGAGAGGGAGAAATAGGAAGGCGTGGGCACAGTCGCTAGATGGCGTTGCTGTGCACAAATGTGTGTTGCGTTTATCTTTGCTTTGCTGTTGTTGTTGTTGTTGTTGTTGTTGTTATTGTTGCTGTTGTTTTTGTTGTTGTTGTTGACATCGTCACAAAAATTGGTGCAAAATGCTTCAGTTTTTGTTTTTCTTTTTATTCTTTTCTTTTTTTGCTTGTTCTCCTCACACACACATGCATGCCTGCACATCAATGTAGCATGTGTGCTTAAGATAAATATCTCTTGTGTGTTTGTGTGCATTGTATGTCGGTGTGCTTGCGTGTGTGTGTGTTTGTGTGTTAGTGTGTGTTGCAGCTGCAAGTGATGCGCATCCTGCCTTCTGTCAACGCAGCTCACCTACAGATTTATTGGTTGCGCTCCAAAAGTAGGCTATAGTTATTATAACACATAACGAGACACACACACATTTAACTAAGGATGGAAATCGGTAAGAAAGTGTCAATGTTTACATCGAAGAATGACATATCGAATATCATTTCACTCTATATTTTTCATTATGATAACGAGCTTTGGAAACTAACAAACAGATTTATCAAAATTAAAGACTATCATTTGAGTTTTAATTGAATAATCTGTAATATACAAACCAATCCTCCATTTCAGAAGTATACTTTAACGAGAATTCATTTATCCATATCGACTATAAAATAAATAAATTAGAGATCTAAATTCAACTGAATAAGCACTTTAATTTTAGCTATATAAGTCAAAATCAGTTAATATATATTGTAGATTGACCTCGGCTCGGGCATTATTTAATTACTTAGTTTCAAATCACATTAAAAAGTAGTGTGAGGAAAATTAAATAGGAGATATTAATTTATATAATATTTTATACATACATATGTCTCCTTGAACATCGTATAGTTTTTACCTTAATTTTTATATCCTTGTATCGATATATCGATACCCATCCCTGTGTTGCACACACACACACACACATGCATATAATTAAGCGTTGACTATTTGTAATTTTTAATAAGACAGAACGCACACAAACAACAATATCAACCTCGTACCTACCGCCCTCTTACCCCTACTTACATCTCTTCTAAGGAGAAACGGTTGTTGAAGGAGACAGAGGTAAGGTGGATAGCTAGATTGGTGGGAGGGGTAAGGAGAAAGGTTCTTTCGCACTGACAAAACAATATAAAATAAGCATGAATAATTAGAATATGTTAAGTGTTTTGGGGGCTGGCACACACACTCGACATCTGTGTGTGTGTGGGTGTGTATGGTGTGTGTGTATGTATATGCCCGCATATTGTATATTTATATACAGTCAGTCAGTCAGTCAAGTTGGGCGCAACACACAAAAGCCACGCCCACACAATGTGCTCGTTGCACGGAGGCAAAAAGGACTCGAGTGCCCACCTGACTTTTTGTCATTCAAATGAAAACTGTACGTCGTCATCGTCACACTCACACAAACACACACACATACACCCACACTCATACTCATCAACACACACACACACATACACCCACACACATGCTTACACCTGCTCTGATTGCTTTGTTCAGCATTTTTCTAACAATTTTTCTGTCATCTGCATCTTTTTTATTTTTTATTTTGCATTGCATACACTTAGGCGCGACTTTTTCACTTGTATTTGTATGCGTGCCGAGTCGTTCTTTTCTTCCTCTTTTCTCTGCCGTCTTCTTCTTCTCTTGCTATTCTCCTGTTATTCTTGTTGTTGTTGTTGTTGCTGCTGGCATAGAAAAATTTACAATGCAATTGAGTATGCAAATATTGCCTACTTGTCATGTAGACAAATACAACGCCCCCATATTCTATCTCTCTCTCTCTTACTCACACACACTTTTCATCTTGCTCGCACTCTCCAACTTGTTGGCTATTCCTGTCTCATCTTGCATATGCATGTCTGTGCATGTGTGCATATTTGTTATTGTTAACGTTGCGTCTTTATTGTTGTTGCAATTTTCAAAATTAAAATAACAATATGGACGACTTGAGGGCGTCTCTCCTAGCGAAGCATAACTGTACCTCTAGGATATGTCATCTAGGTAGAGAAGTTCCAAGATTCTGAAAGATATAGGACCAGAAATGCATGAATATTCTTTTTCAGATTGTTGTAGAGACATTTAAAATTCTATCCTTAATGCCAACCTTTAGTTTCAAGTCTTAATATCTTTGACTGAATTTTGGTATTTGTAAAAAAAAACCTTTATTAAAGGTAACTTCTCTTAATATATGTGAAATTATTATAAAAAAAATGTGAGTATCATGCTCATTTCATCCGCTTAATGTTTCCTAGCATCTTATACCTCTGGATAATCTATGAAACAGAGCTATCGAAGACTTTTCAGCATGTTATTTATAACTTTTCTGAGGCTGGAGAACTGTCCGCTTTAAGTGCGTGTTCTGGCTGACATTTATGTCTATGGCATTCATAGGAAATGTTTTTATTTATTACAAATTGTGTGATATTAAAAATGTACAAGTGGGAAGAGAAAAAGGCCAAGTACATTGTAAGTACGAATATGAGAAAAATGAAAGAGGGTGGAGAAAAACTTTGCTCAAGTAAATCATTGCTAAAGGGAGTTGGGGATTGTGTCTGAACAATGGCAATGTATGGAACAGGCGTTTACTTCGGATATTTCTTCCGTTTTTTTTTGGCATCCGAAAATGTCGAGAAATTAATGGCACTCCTCGAAATTTATGGGGCCTGTGATATTTTTGTGTGTCTGTGTGTGTAACTTTCTGAGAAAATTAATATCATATTGGAAGCCATAAGATGTCAATGTTAATTGACTGAAGGCACTTATAAAGATAGCTTTAGGTGGATTTTACATATTTGCATATTAACTTAAAAGACCAAGAAACTATTTCATTGAGAGACAGGCAAAATTACAGGGTACAGGGAAGGAAAGATTACTGTAGGGTAGCTGAGTTCCTCTGGGGCAAGCATTTCCGCTTGGAAAAGGGTTTTTTTCTTTATTTTTTTTTTTAAATCATTGCGGTCAGTTTCTGTTGTCTTTTTCGGGGAGTAAATTCAATTTACAAAATGTGTGCGAAAGGTAATGCAATTTATTTGGACTCGTAATAAAAATTAATAACGAAAACGTGTCGGGTTAGTCAAAGGTCTCCACTAATATGACGAGGCAAAAAGAAAAAACCTCGAGTCGAGGAAAAAGGAAGAAAAATAGGAACGTGGTGTGTGTGTTTGTGTGTGTGTGTGTTGGGGTCCGGCATATTGTCTATCTAATAAAAATCAAACAAATTATGCTAACAAACTGGATTTCATAGCTCGTTTTCGTTTTATGTGTGCGCTGGCCTGTCGTAGTGATTTGCTCAATAACCCTTGTAATATAAACAGAACCCAAACCCTGAATGGAGATCCAAACATAAACAGAAAGCCACCCACATATGACATGACTTTCACTTGGCAGCAGTCCATCACTGGGACTGGGAGGCGGAGGTAAGTCCAAGGAGACGCTACCAGAGCTAACAAAAAAAGGACATGACTTGAAAATCACTTAATCTACTTGGGCTGTGAAAAAGCGGGAAAACCAAACAAAAACAAGGCCAAGGCAAAGAAAATACGAGTCTAAACGAAGTGAAATCGAAACTGAACTGAACTGAAAGTGAAAGTGAAACCCTTTCGACTGCTCACTCTTGTCTTCTCCTTCCCTCTCTTCATACTCTTTTTCTTTGGGCATACTTAAGGGCGCGTCCGGTTAACCCCAAAGGGCACACATGCCTTGGCTGATAAGAAGGGAAAGGGAGGAATTTGATTCGTCCAGGACATCCGCACAAATCAACAAACCATGACAACAGCATATTTCACATATGAGCCGAGTCTATAGTGTGTTCTCGACGCTCGAGAATTATTGCAAATCACTAAAACCAACAGGACAGAAAAAAAGAAACCCGCGAACAACCACCGCCCAACAAAAAAAATAAAAGGATTCGCTGAAAGGCTCTGGCGACGTAATTGAATTCAATCAAAATTGTTTGGTCCATCAAACAGACAATTACAAGCAATACATTTTGCCAATATCCTGCCAAACAACACACAGAAGAAACAATAACTGGATGAAAATCCGACAACAACAAAGAACTGCAACTTCAACCCCTCTGATATTGTATATTTTTTTTGTGGGTATTTCATAAAGTTGTCAGTCAATTCGTGTCCTTATCGAACTAAAGGAACTCACACGTAGACAAGTAATTTGTCAATCGCTCGATTTGATGAGCTTAGGATATTTGCAATGGGTTTAAGGATTCCAATTTTGGCTGGGGAAAAGTCCACAAAAAAGAGTTGTCGGATGTTGTGCGGAATTTTAAGCAAGTTGTTAAGGATAGATTCAACCGTTATGGAGTTGAAACAACTGACAGTTTTTGTTTTATTTTATTGCTTAAACAGCTACAAATTTGTGTGAAAGTTTATCGATATTAATAAAAGTCCTTGTTTGTTTTCCTTTGATCAAAGTCAAAGCTGTCAAAGCTTTTCAAGAGCACTCCAAAATAAACATCTATTTGGAGATTAAATGAAAAAAAACGCTACTTCAGTTCAACGTATTATAAATGAACTATTGAAGATTTAAATGACCAGTGATCCTTAATACGTAATATCCACTTTCTCAAGAGGGTGGCTTGTCCTTTTTATAGAAAATGTTTTTATTCTTCTGTATTGCTGAGCATTCCAACTCTGAGGTATTCAATTTCAGTTCAGAGGATTATACATGATCTATTAGCTAATAAGAAATATTACCTGAAGAAAGGGAATTCTAAAGTCCTTACTTTTATTCTAAATTCGTAGTATCCAGTTTCTTCATATCTTTTCATCCGCACTCTACTTACATCTTCTTCACATTCCAATATCTTGTACTTCTTATGGACTTTGCCTATAGCTTTTCTATTGCTGCCCATGCTCTCATACTTTTGCTTTTTTGCCAAATCACTTGACCAATTTGTCAAGTGGCACTTAAGCGTGTGCTTCCCCCCCTTAACCCGGCACAGCCCTCGATTTTCAACTGGATTGTTTGGCTTACTCGGGGTTGATGCGTGATGCTTGTAGTCGTCTTGTTTGCGGTGGTCTTTTGAGAGTTTGCCATTATCCTTGTTACAATTTGCATGCATTGTGGTGGGGTCCATTTATCCAGTTACAATACCCCAATCCCTTCTTTATCCCAACTTCAGTATGAGCATCATCTTGAGCTATAGCTATTCATCCATACATCCATGGTCATGACTATATCGTTTGTGTCCTGTTGGGCCCAGTGATAAAAAAGTCACTTGTCATTTCTTTTTAACCCTCCCTGACCCAGACCACGCCTCTCCCTTCACCCATCTACCAGTGCTAGCCAGCTACCCAGCTATTTACGTATTTCTTTCTCTTTTTTATGATTTTATTAGCTGCAAAAACAAGCAATTTTGTTACAATGTTTATTGGTTATAGTTGTGTCTCGGGAATCCGAAGGGTTCGGGTTTTGGCCTGCTTTTTGATGTGCCCTTAAAAATCATAAGCGTGAGTTATGTTATAGGGTTGCTGACCCCCCTTCCTATACACCTCCCTTCACACATGTGATATAACTCTGGGATATATGCTTGTATGTCTTGTTGGTTGCCAAAAGGCAAATTGCGACAGCGATTTGGCCTGATTTGTGTGATTTCATTTGATTTGATTTGATTTGATTTGATTGTGTGTAATGCAATATGTGATTGGATGAATAGCAGGAGGATTGGGTTTACTAACTGATCCGGGGGGCTCAATTAGGAAAACCATTCAGGCAATTGGGAATTGTACTTGGGAGTGTGGAAAAAGGGTTATTCAACACTTTGGGAGGTAGACATTACTTACTATAAATAACTTCAATTTGGTAATCAGAGAATACAGAAGAAATTATAAGGTCAAGAAGATCGGAGAAAACTTGTATTAATTGTTTATGTTATTCTGTTGAGCTAAACATAATAATTTGTCAAGCTAATGAGACCCACAGAAAACTAAAATTTATTTAGTGCAATAGAAATTCATAAACTACTAATGACAGATTTCAGTCAACAGTTTATAAATACTGCTAATTTAATTAACAAGTCAGTAAATGTGTAGTTCAAAAACTTTTCTAGTTGTTAGAGAAAGTCATGTAATTACAAAAATTGTGATACTTTTTACTGTAAACTCCAAACTGTAAATAAAGGAAAATGATTTGGAAATCATAGAATCAGAACTTATCAGAACTTTACATAGGAAAGAGTGTGATTCAAAGGAAAATTCACTACTTAAGGAATTGCGTTAGAAATAAATTGTATCTGGAGTTGAGACTAGATTGATAAAATTAAATCGAAGAAAAGAAAATTGGGTCTTGTAATTGCAACTGCGGCTCTTTAATGATCTAAACAGAGCAAGAGGAACGCAGACGTCTTCATTTCAATTGTGTGTGTGTCTGGTTGTGTGTGTGTGTGTCTGCCACCCCAGAGAGAGAGAGGGAATTTAGAGATGTGAGGCACATTCTTGGCACGAGACGCGTTTGCTTTTAATTGCCCAAGCCCCCTTCCTTCAGGAATACCCTTAACAAGAGGCCGAAGGACATGCTGGACTGACCATTTCATTAACTGGCGTAGTCGAAACGAAAACGTTGTGGCGATTAGTTCACAGCCATAACACACGGTTTCTCCCCCGCTCAACAAAAATCTACCTACTTCCCTTCTGCTCCATCTTCCATCCACTGGAGACGAAACTAAACTATAAAATTTTATGAGTTTCTACAGGACACACACACACACACACAGACAAACACACACACGCTCAATTGGTTTTTGGTTTTTTCCATGTTTGCAGGTAGTTTAAGCTTCCCTGCCACGCCCACCGCCCACCGCTCAGCGCTCTTTTCTCGTTTGCCGTCGTTCGCCAAATTGCGCAAAATGTTAACAAGCAATTGAGCAGACAAACAAACAACTGTTGACGGGGGGAGGTGGTGGGTGGTAGTAGGTAGTAGGCAGTAGGAGGAAGGTGGTCAGACCACGACAGGCAGCTGTCGAATGTTCAACGTGGCAAGTGGCATGGGGCATGGGGCAAGAGGCATGGAGGGGAGTTGCAATTGGAGCCCGTGCGTTGATTAGTTTAACGCGTTCAACGTTGCGGAAAGTTGCGACGACTTCTCATTAAATCGAACCGCGCCGCCTTTTGGCTTATTAGTTCCAATGTGTCCCCTTTCTCTCTCTCTCCTCTCTCTTCTCTCTTCTCTCCACTCTTCTCTAGTCTGCTTCAACTTGCAGTTAACCTCCTGTTGCCCAATAAAATTCCATTTTATATCGAGCTGCCAGCCAGCCTGTCCTCCTCTTATTTTATGGCCTGCCAATGTCCGGTAACTAAAAATACTACAGGACACAAAACTCTGACAAAATCTTTATAATATTTATTAACAAATATATTTCGTAGTTTTTAATTTAGTAATATATTATATTTATATATTTACATCTAAGTTTTACATAAATGAATTGCCCTCTAAATTAAATTTTCTTCAATTTGACACGTTTCAGAGAGTCTTATATTTTAGTCACGAAATATGTAAAGCATCTACTCAAATATAGACTTTTTCGCAAAATCTAGCCTGTTTCCGAAAAATATAGAGCTTTTCCGCCAAATCTAGCCTTTTTCCGCGAAGTCTATAATATTGCAGTGAAATGTAGCCCGTTTTTCGTCACTTTAGTCAATTGCCTGGAGCACCGTGTTTTGCAGCGTAAAGAAATCTTTGCTTGAGTTCATTTAGCGGTATTTGTATTTTAGTTTTGGGTACACAACAGGTACAGATACCGTGTGTGTCTCTATGGATACAGTCAATCCTCTGCTTAATCCACATCCTCACCCCCTCGATATTACTCCACCTTCTTAGCCAAGTCCCGCCTCAAGTCAAAGCTTGACTGTCAATATTGACTCGTTGCGTGGAAATCGCGCAACTTTTCAGGCCTCTGGCATAATAACTGTCAAAAATCTTTCAAATTTTAATCAACTTTATTTTTAGCTTTGCTGTTTGCTCCCCAGTCCCTCTCTTCCCCTCCCGCTTTCCAGATCCCAGCACACCACCCAATTTCCCCAATAGGACTCTCCTGTAGTCTCATGTGTGCGTGTAAACTTTACAGTCTTCTGTTTTTTCATAGTCAAACAAATATGAGCATAACTGTATGTAAATGTGTGACAACGTGTGTGCCTGGATAACTGTTCTTATGCCTCTATATAGAAGGAAGGACTTGTCAGTCTTTCTGTCAATCAGGCTCTTCCCCTCCTCTTGGTCCCATCTATCCATCTCCCAGTCCCCTTGGTCTGTCTAGGCACGCCAAAAAGTATTAAAGACGCATTTAATTAAGTTGAAATTGTTGGCAAAGTGACTGAGGTGGGGTTATGTGGCAATGGAGGATGTCGAAGCCAAAACTGAAGCAAAAGCTGAAAGATGAGCTCAACATGAGGGGCAAGTTATATTCCAAGATTTCCCAGTTAATCATATGAGAGTTTTCTTTCTAACAAAATGTGGACTGAGCATTAAATTGATGTTTTACTTATTAAACTCTCAAACTGCTAAAAATGGATGATTCAATTAGAAATAAATGCAAAACACATATAAGAAAGATATTATTAAGTGTTGTGCAAAGTATATTTCTCAAGTTGAAACAATAAGACTTTTGGTATCGAAGAGATGTTTCATTGTGGGATCTGATTCTGTTTTTCTTTGTACTATTAATTTATTAATTTAAGTTATATATAAAATATATTAATGTTGATCCTGCAATTATTTAAATACTTTTCTCATGATTTTTTAGCATAATATATTCTTTCTAAGTCTAAGGGTATCAAAGTATATACATAGTATTTAGATGCATAATATAATAACGATTATAATTATTTATTTTTAATTTAATTTCTTAAATAAATTTATTTTATTTATTTATCTAAACTTTATTTATGTAATAATTTGATATATGCAATTTATTCTTATTTGTAGCTACGTCTATAAATTAAGTAATCCTGCGTTTGATCTAATAACTTTATAGAACACTGCAATTAATTTCTACATTTTCTTGTTGGTCAACTGTCAAAGCTGTCAAATGGCAAACGCCTATCTTAACTTCAAACCCCTCTGCTCATCCGCCATTATATTCACCTCCCCCTCTGGGTCGCGTGTTGTTTGTCAAAAAATTTAACGCGTAAGTGGAAAAGCATAAAAACAACGAAAACGACAACGCATTTCGATGAAGAAAACACCAAAAAAAAAAACATCACGAAAAAAGCGTTGTAAAAATTATCAAAGAAAATTTGTAGAACCACCCGAGCGACGCGACGATTGATAAGACAGACAAGACCCAGACCCAAACTGAAGTCCATACCCAAAATTTAAAAAACCCAAACCTTGAGTCGACAAACCCAATCTGTAGACATATCCCCCCTCTCTCTCAGCAAAAGCTCAAACCAAACGAGACGTGTAAATGGACTTTGGGTGCCGTTGACTGACTGACTTACAGACTTCTTCCCTTCCCCACTCACTACCCCTACCGCACCTCATCACTCAAATGCAAAATGGCGATTATTCATAAATCATTAAACACCATTTGGCAATGCGATGGGCAATGGGCGGTGCGTTGTGAGTACTTGGTGGGTGGGTCAATAATAAGTGTAGATGGTAACGGTGACGGTGACGATGGTGGTGGTGGTAGTGGTGATGGTGTCGCGGTCGCTGCTGCTGTCTTCCAAATTTTTATCGCTTTCCCAACACAAAAACTCCCAAAGAAAAATTCCTAATGAGCCAAAAGAAAACGAAAGCAGCAAAAAAAAAACGAACCAAATGGCAGCAAAAAATGTTAAAAAACTTCGGAAAAAATCAAAGGCCGCTTCTGACCGGTAAAGTGGGGGAAGGAGAGAGTGTGCCACGGGGGGGTAGGTTTGAAAATTTCGCGGACTTTTTAACAAGGCGGCCAGGCATAAGGCATAAGGTACAAGGCCTAGGCTCACGTTCCCCATTCCATTTGGTGAAGACATTAAAAATTTTGTTTGATACTTTGGTCGTCGCTGCTGCAGTCGCAGTCGCAGTCGCGGTCGCAGTCGCAGTCGCTGCCGCAGTTGCTGTTGCAGTCGCTGTTCTGGTCGTTTGATTTCCGCTTCCGTTTGCCGTTGAGATTAAAAAACATTTTTCGTGCATTTTTTCCCTCGTTTCCCTGATGTTTTTTAACTACGACTACGACCGCTGCCTTTTTTTACGTCTCGCTGGGTACGTTTCTATCCGCGTATCCGCGTATCTGCGTATCTGTGAGATACATTAAATTAAAAATTCATCTTTAATCAAAAATTATTGTTGGCATGCGCAAGACAAAGTTCTGGCGTCTGTCTGGACGACTCGCTCCAAGGTGGACAGGAAGGTGGATCAGACCACAGTGGTGCTTAAAAGCCGGGCAAACATAGTTGACAATATATCAAAGTTTTTTGGCATTTCAATGGAGAGGGGGAAGTCGAACAGCTTAAGAGTGGGAGGGAGGGGGGCGCCATATTGTAATTGCTGTTGTTGTTTTCTTGATTCTTGCAGCCACCGCAAGTAGATGCAGCTGATAAGCCAATTGAGTGGATAAAAGAAGCTGAAGTAGATAAAAAGACGAAGCAGTTCAAGTATAATTCCCTAAGCATTTTTTCTTTATCACTTTAAGTATATTATTAAAATTAAATTTCTTATAACAATTTATAAATAACCTTTATTTTGAATCCTAATTTTACAAATTTTAAGATATTTAATTTTTAAGTTAATATTACTACTTAATTATTATAATTTTCAGTTGAAAAAGTATATTATAAAAAATTTAAATTATAAAACAATTATAGTTTTAAAATTAAAATTTAATTTAAATTATTACTCCATAATTTTTATTTAATTTAAAAAAAAATAGTTATGTTTTGTTAATTAATAATAAAAGGAATTACATTTAAGTATTTTTTCATACGCTGAATCCCCATTTATTAAACTAATAACTTACATAATTTTATTTCAGGCTATTCATTAATTTTTGTCTCCTTAACTATGCAATAGAAGTGCTAACTACTATAAAATGTGAGCTTTAACTTTTTAAGAATTCTAAACGATTGTCAGCATTTTTTCTTAGATTTCTCGGTGTCTTTAGCTCCCATTGAACTTTGGCACATCTTTAGCTTAAATTATCATATTTCTTGTTGCCCTCTGTTAGTATTTTTATTTCTCCCCCTCTCCGATTCGTACCATCTTTAGAATGTTTCTCAATTCCCAATTCCCTTGTTCATTCGGCAACAAACTCTTTTCTTTTGTTTCGTGTTTGTCTTAAGCTCACAGTTTAACTCATTGGATGAGTATCAAAATACACCCTTAGCCCTGTCATTACAGCATCCCCTCTACTGACAACTCTCCCACACATACACACACACACACGTACACATAAGCCTATCAATTTTTATTTTTTTATATGCATTTTTTTGTTGTTCTTGTTGCTGTTTTTTTTCTTTTGCTTAGCGCCTTGAGAGTTGCTTATCAAAGTCGGGCAAATCAAACTCCGACTGACAGACAGGCTGCCATTAAACTTCACTGACAACAATGGTAACGGGTCTCAAACTCAAGTAATAACAACAACAACAATAAGCTGAGCAATAAAAAAATCAACCCACACACACAAAAACACACAAGCAAACACACACACACACACGACAGTCACGAAGGCATTTGCCTATCAGAAAGTTTTGATCTTTGATTGTGTGGCTCGGCTTTTTAACTAATTTGCGACACCTCCAGCAACCAACCACCCACCCACCCACACACACATACTTACACCCACACCTGGTATAGCATATGAGTACACCCTCACACACACTCATACACCCACATACACACTCTCTCCTCCCAGCAAGAAAACGCGCAAAAACCGCATGCAAAACGCGTCACATGCAGTCACTAGGGAATTAACGACCCACAAGCCTCACACACACACCCCTCACACACACACCCACTCCCACACCCACACACTTGGAAAATATTTTGCATACGTTTGCAGCATTTAAGCCCCTCTCCTTCCTCATCCCCCTCTATTGCCTTTATTTGCGCAATATTTTTCTGATAATAACAAATTCGCGAATATGTTTATCTGCGTTTTCATTGCCGTCTTTGCGCCGTCTGCTTTGCTTCGTCTCGTTCCTTCTCTCCTCCTTTTGCCAACCACTTCTACATCTTCTTCTGTATTTTTTTTTTATTGTAAACCTTCATCCTTACACCAACTGTTGTTGTTGATATGGAGCTTTTGGGCATGGGGTTTGTTTGGATTTGTCTCGTTTTTTGCCATTTGCCAGCGTGCCACTAATTCCATTTGAGACGTAACGAAAACGAAAATGACATCAATTTATTTGTGTATTTTCTTTTATTCTCCTTCTCTTTTCTTTTTTTTTTTTTTGTTGGTTGCTTTTTTTATTTTTATTATTATTCTTTCTTTGTCTTGGCGACAGTTTTGCTGTGGGATGTCGCTTGGAATGCCTGCAAATGGCATTTCCTGTAATTATAACAAATATTCGTTTAAAATTAAATAAATACATGAATAATTTATGTATAATTATACTTTTTATAGAAATTCGATTCAGTTAATACCCTTTTTCAATGTCTATACATATAAGGTCTCAAGTAACTTTGCGAATGATATTTTTACGTAGAATGTATGGAAATTAATGTCAAATTCAAAAATATCTATCAGACACAATTTAGTTAGACTATTTATAACAAAAATATATACAATCTAAATGGGAATTATATTTGAAATATTAAAAGTCAGCTAAAAATAATATTTTAATTAGATACTCTTTTAAATCAAAGATTGTAAAGTCTTTTAGTTAATCGAACCCTTTTGCGAAAATAATGCAAGTGATAAATATAAAACAATTTTATGTCTAACAATTTCTATATTTCTATATGATGTGTTAAAACCATTTTTTCCATTTAAACGATTAGTAGAATAACTATACTGCAACTATCTCAATACTGATATAAAGAAAAATTATTAATAATAGGTTTTAAAAATGAAATATTATTTTAATAACCTATTTAAAATTTTATTTTCACCCATTTTCAATATCTATGTATTTTTAATCAATTGGTTTTTGTTAGTGTTAAATAATCAAATCTATATAAATAACATAAAAATAAAGAAATTAAAATTAAAATACACATCCCTTCTATATTTTTGTATATTTATCTATATTTATTCCCTTTTTCTCTCTACATCTACATCCACTTCCAAGATGTCCCCTATCGGACTCCATCAACGTTATTTGCCGGGGCAAAGTTAAAAATGCAAACAATAACAAGAATTACACCCAAAGGATCAGTTGAAAAGTCAATAAACTGCTGTGGACCGGGTCGGACAGTTGGTAACGGTAACGGAACGGATTGGTATGGAACGACGTAATGAAACGGAGTGGGAAGTTGTTGAAACGGACGCTACAAAAACGCGCCAAAAAGCAACCGCAAAGTAACCGCAAAAAAAGCAAACAACAACTGAGCGACCACACAGGACGCTGCCACCCTCCCCCGCCATCATTCCACACCCCTCACCATGGCCTCCTCCTACCACTAAACGCCCCGCGGCGCAAACCTTTTTGAGCAAATTTTGTGTGTATTTTTTTTTTGTTATTTACAAAAACCATAAATCAATTGGACACGCCACACACAAATAGAGAAAGAGAGACACACAAATGCAAATCTATTTTTAAATGCGAAATAATACGAATCCACCCGAGAAGGAGATAGAGCTTGCTAACGAAGGAGTGAGAGAGAGAGACCGATAGAGAGAAAGGGGAATGAAGAGGGAGAGGGAGATAAACCCCGCAGCCATGCGTTGAAAATCGCGCGTTGCAGCAAAAAAAAGGGCAAAAAATGCCGCAAAATAAGCGACGAACGGTAAAAGGTCAAAAGTAAGAGAGAGAGAGAGACAAAGAGAGACAGAGAGAGACAGCTTAAGATAGTGTGAGAGAGAGAAAGAGAGAGAGAAAAGCAAGGAAGCGGCAAACGGACGAAGGCCACGCGGGAAAAGCCGCTGATACGACATGTGGGAAAAGTCGAAAAGTGTAAAAGTCAGCGCCAGAGCATCGAAGAGGGAAACCGACTTAATACTGGGAAGGGGTGATGAGTAGAGAGGGGCAGGGGTGGAAGTAGCTGGGCAGTACGCTCTGTGAAAGGGCAAAAAAAATATATAAAAAAGGAGTCGAAGATGCGACGTCGACCGCCCGCTGGCAATAAAAGGAAAAAAGAGGGAAAAAAATAGAACACGAACAATAAAAATTCAACATTCTGCATGCCCACAAGGAAGTCGAACGGGTTGCCCACAGACAGACGCCAAGGACTCGCCAGGATTTCCAAACAGAAGAAGAAGAAGAACGAGAAGTAGATGAAGAAGCAGCAGAAGCAGAAGCAGTGAAAAATAAACTGACATACTTTAAAACCAAGTGTTGTGGCTTGAAAAATTCGTAGGAAAGGGCACGGATTTTGTTCTTTCTGCCCAGCGGGGGTAACGATTTGAATAGGGTTTTTTAGTAACTCCCCCGTCTTCCGTCCTCCCCCGTCCGTGCTCCACACACAATCTCGTCAAGACAGGGTGGTTGTACTCGTATGACAGTTCGACATTAGTTTTGATAGACTGGCACGCATGTCCTGTGCAAATCCTTTGTTATGCTATCAAATCAGGCAAAAGAAATGCCAAACAAGGACAACGCACAAATCTGATATCCGTTTCACAACACCGTGCACCACATTTTCTGTGATTTAGCCTACAGCAAAGTGGTTGGCTTATTAGCTTAAAATACCCAGAAAAATACACACACACACCCATACAACAAATCCTTCAGTCCAGAGCTTAAGAGTGTCTAGTACTGGGAATTCGAAATCTGTCGAAGTTTTAATAATCTCAATAAGAGAATACGAAAAGAGTAAAGAGTGTAATTATGTTGGTTCCGATTAAGTAAAAAAAATATTAAATAACCATCTTAAGACAAATAAATTATGTACTATGTATCAACTTAATTGTAAGTTATTATATAATACAAAATGTTATTTCTAATGGTATATTTTTCAATATCTGTGCATAAATTTATAATAAGCTTAAACTTGTTTCACTGGGAATTAAATTAAATAAATAAATAAAAACTTAATTTATGTAGCAGAAATAAATTATTTAAGCGTCGCATATCCATTAAAATTTACCAAGTTTAGCTCAAGATTATCTGGGGTGTTCCACAAAGCTCTAGTTATTTTGCCGACAATTGCTTTTGTAAACAACTGCTCCAAATGTTTATATTCATAAATTATTTAAATTGAATTCAATAATAAGAGAGGTATTTAGAAACCGTTTTTATCAGAACCGGCCGCACTTTGACTATTTTTTTCCTTTCTAAATTAAGGAACCAAGGTTGATCCTTACTATTCTTCCGATGATCATGCCAACAGTCTATTTTTCTGCATATCCTTTATTCTAAACCAACTCTACTTATTTGATAAGCCAATTACTTGAATGAATGAAATTGGATAAGGCCTTTGTAAACATGGCTTAATGCAATTAGTTGCTTATTATTGGGACAAAGAGAGAGAGAAGTATGGAATGTTAATAAGCAGAACTTTGGATTGTAGATTTATCAAGTTGAAGCAATTCTAGATTGTGCCTTCGTCTTCTGTTTCTTTCATTCTCCACATCAAATGCATTCGTTGTCTAAGCCGCATTCATTTGGACTTTGTGAGTCTGAAAGCTGCAACTCTTTTGCTTAACTTCCTGTCACCTGACTGCCAACTATACCTTTCTCTCTTCCTCCCTTTCTCTCTCTCTCTGTTTCTCTTTTGCCTTCTCTGTCTCTGTCTCATATTTTATGCGCTGCAAATTCTTTTGATTTATGTTAATTTGAATAAGTGCGCACCATCTATTTTTTGTCACCAACTCATTGCTGGCACGCCCCTTTTTCTCCAACGCCCATACGCTCACCAAGCATGTTTCCGTCATGCGTTTTGCATTCGCTGGTGCCTCCCTCACTCTTTCTCTCCTCTTTTCTCCCAGCTTCCAGTTCCACTTCCTTTTGCTCTTCATCATCGTCATCATCGTTCTTTAGCTTGCTTCCTTTGCTGGCTTTGGTAACCTATCCCCCGCCCCTCTTTTCCATTCACCTTCTTCCTCTACCTCTTTCTTTCTTTCTCCATCTTTCTCAGTCTCTGTGCTCCATTTCTCTATTTCGTTTTTGCCACGTTTCATTTTGTCAACGGCGCGTAAAAAATCTTTTGATAAAACGCAAATAGTTTGTTTTATGCACCTTACATAAGTTCCGGGTATGCCGAAAATGTCATTATGTTTGTCACACCTCTTAAAAGACGAATGCAATTCTTTACTGACCGATTCGTAGATACTCTGCAAACAACAAAGGAAGTATCTTGTTCGGCAAAGCAACTGCTGAGAAGTTGTAGGGAGAAGATATCCTGAAAAATTCGAATTAGTTATATATTTATTCAATAAATAGAACTATTTAAAATTAGCTTAATGAAAATAAATTAATCAATTGTAATTGATTAGAATATTAATTTCTTAGTCTACTGATCAGCAACTTTACCAACAATATTCAATGAACTCCAAAGAAAAAAAAAAAGTTTTTAAAGATTTATTCAGTTGACATTTCGTATTAAAGAGTTACAAATTGGTAAATTAATTATAATAAGCGCATAGTTTAAGCTTTACAAATATTTAAATCTACCATTTTCACATTGTTCTGTATTAATTTATAGTTAAATCATTTCTAAGTATACCTAATACATGAATTTTGCAGTTCTTAGAAACATTTTAAGTTTTCTTCACCTGTATTTTTTTTTTAAATGTACTTTAATAAATTCTTTAACTATAATAGGTGACAGTTTTAAAATATATTTTTATTTAACATGTCTACTATCAATTGACCTAAGTCCTGCTCACACTATCTGTTTCTTTACATTGATCATCTTTCATATTCCATTAGAGTTATATGCATTTCATATTCCCGCCTTTGACAACATTTTCCATTAACAGTCATCTTTTACTTCTGGATTTTGGCTTTTTGGTTTCAAGCTCTCTTCCATATTCCTGTTTCATCAGATTGTGACATTTCCATTCCCATGCCCATTCCGGGAAAACTAACAGCATCGTAGATCTCATAGACTTCAACGGAAGCTGAACGGCGCAACGTATGTGAAAAGTCCTTACCAAAAGTAACGTTACTCGCTTGCTTCTATTTTATTTTCCACATGAGTGTGCGAGTGTGTGTGTGTAGCGTTAACATTTTTGCGATTTTTCATAATTTTTTTTGTCGACTTGGTCGCTTTCACACCTTTTGGTGAGGCTGGCGACGGTTTCGCATCATTTGCTCCGTTGTTGAGCATTTCCATTTCCATTGCCACTTCCGTTTCCGTTGATTTGTTGCTGCTGGGGTGTGGCAGGATGTGGCTGCTTAAAACGCCGCACGCAGCGAAAAGGAGTAGAAAAAAAAAATGAAAGGAGGAAGCCAACGCCTCAGTCTATGACTGCACATAATTTGTAACAATTTTGCACCCACAGACGAGGCAACACCCCCTACAACCCCTATCCACACCATTACCACCCCTAGCATAACCCCTACACACCTAGAAATCCGAATAGAAAAGAAGGAGAGCAGGGGGCTAGAGGGTCTGAAGAGTGTCGAATCGTCACATGCATTGGCCCCAAATTGCTCGAATTTAAAATAAATCCTTCCCCTTGAAGATCCTAGCTTCAGCTACTCCCCGTCCCTTCAATTTACAATGCTTGGCAACATCTTCTTCTTATTTTGCTCTTTTTTTCGGCATTTCTTTTTTTTTTATTCTTTATTTCCCTTTTTTTTTTGTATATATGCGAATATAAATGAAATTTTTGTTGTTTGGACGTGACACATTTAGTTTGGATATATGACGACAGTCGTCCTCAGCTCTGAGCTCTCAGTTCTCAGTCGTCAGTCAGGCGCGCATTGGCTCGTTAAGCGAAGAGGGGTTCTGTTAGGGGATAGCGACAAGGTATAGGGTCTAGGGAGAAAAGGGAGTGACTGACTGACGATGATGACAACGTTGTACAGTTTTGTTAAGTCAAATTTCCACTAAAGCAAAAGGTTTAGACTACTCAAAGTATCCTTTTAATCCTAAGGAGAAATACAAACCCTAATGGAATTACGTTTTTATGGATTATCAGAAACTGTTATTATACCGAAAGAAGTCGAAGGAAGGTGAAAATAACTTAAACTTATAAATTAAGCTAATGATCGTAGCTGATATTTGATAATATATTTAATAATATCCTGCACTAAACACAATAATCAAATAAGAAATTTTCTTTCAGAGGACTTAAAACATATACTTTTACAGTTTATAATAAAAAAAAAACTGAAATATAAATATTTGTTATTAAGATAAAACAAATAAAGAATAAATTATATTTAAAATCAATTTGTTATGCCTTGCAGATTCCACAAATTTAAACTAGAAAAATTACAACTTAATTCTAGATATTTTAAGAACAGTGTAATTGTAATAATTTGGATTGTTTAACTTTAAAAGTTTTCTTTCGCTTTTCTTTCGGCTCTTACAATCCCGCTCTAGGTGGTTACTGTGCTTTTTGATAAACTCCATCTCTTACTACAGTTATAAAGTATCTTACCCCTTTTGTACACTTTTCCCTTTGCTGTTTGCAAATGTTACACCTTTCGGCATACATTTTCTCATCTGCTCCTTTGGCACACTTCATTTTCCGATCACATAAAGTGCCATAAATCACAAGTACTCAATGTCAGCCCAATGAACAGAGACCAAGACTAAACCCCATCAAGTGGTAGAGGAAGGTTTTCCATATATGTATGAATTCCCCTAACCCAAAATTCACGGTTCCCAGTTCTTAGTTCCCATTTCTCAGTTCCCTGTTTCCACTTGTGAGTTCCCTGAGATGCAAGTGAAGTTGGCGTCGCGTTATTTGTGGAATTTTCTTGAGTACATTTCGATGATAAGCAGCAGCTGGCACACACATATATGTATGTATATGTATGTGTGTGCTTGAGTTTTCTTAACAATTTGTCATGCATGGAACGCCAAATATGCCGAAAGGAGAAAAATGTATTAAAAGCAGCCGCCCAACAGTCGAAGATGTAGAAATGCGAGAAATGCGCAAATAAATCATTTCTTTTGCGTGCCTTTTTTCCCAACTCTCTTTCTCTGTCTATCTCTATCTGTCCCTCTCTCTCCCTCTCTCTCTTTTGCACACTCTGTGTGTGCATAGATAGCAAATGTTGGTTTGGGATTTCGCGGGGTTTGTCTGAAGTAGTTTTGCTTTCGAAGGCACTTGAAATATTTTCACGTGTCTTGAACAAATGTCAAACACACACACACACACACATAGACGCAGAGACAGTTATACGCACATAAATCAAAAATTGCATAGAGCGGCACAGATGGATGTGGGCGGAAGGGGGAGTGGCATAAGGAGGGGGGATCAGCTCGTGAAAGTATTGAAATGTAACGCATTTATTTTCATTACAAGTTGCCCACAAAAGTATGCTATGCAAAAGGCACAGCACAGCACACTGTGTACACTGAGAAAAAAACAACTTGAGCATTTATCTTTAATATTTTGTTTCTTAAATAAGACCATTTTAAAACCAACTATTTCAAGACAAATCAAACTAAAATTTTTATACTTATATTGATAAGAAAATATTCATTCGTATATTTACTGTATCTTTTATTTTACAAGTTAAAATAATTCTTAATAAATTAAATTGTTTATTTTTACTTTTTTATCTTAGAATAGAGTTCTTAAGTATTTTGTCAGTTTTGTTCCCTATAATTCTAAACTGATTCTGGCGGCACAAACATGACATTTATTATTTTAGACTTTATAAATAGGTTTTATCACTGACTATTGAATACTTATTGCATAGTGGCATAATTTTTACTTATTTTTATGGTCTTGAAAATATAAGGTATTTTTTTAATCTTATTACTAAGAACGTGCGTTTATTGTTCCTTAGTATTTCTATATATGTATAACGTATATTCTTAATTTAAAAATTTTTAGTTCACGATGTTTTTTTAGACCAAATATCTGAGACCAAAATATTAATTTAAGAACCTTTCTTTTACAGTGTGTGAGACTGTGTGAGTGTATTTCTCTGTATGTGTGCGTCACTAATGTGACAGTCAGCAGCCCTTTAAGCCGCTGCCGTTGAGCTATAAGCACTTTATTGGATCATCAGACTTATTTTGATATGTGGCCAAATATGAAAGAAAAAAAATACACACACATATGAAAGTGCCATGCGTGCGTGTGTGTGTGTGTGTGTGTGTGGCAGGCATTGACATTTTGCAAGCGCACAATGTCAGGCTCATAAATTCTTGTCATGCGGCCAGCGACGATGACGAGGATGAGAATTAGGATGAGGATGAGAAACGAGGATGTGGATGAGGATGAGGACTAAGGACACTGAGGATGTCAACTTTTGCTCAAGTTATTTTCATTTATGTATACATTTTTGCATACTTTACGGCGCATTTGACTCTCTGTCTGCGAGTATGTGTGAATGCTCTTTTGCCCTGACTACTTTTTGACAAATCTACTTAGGCATTTCTTTGGTTTTGCTTTGTTTATTTATGTTTATTTGTGATTTATTTCGATAACATAATAAATATCATACATGTCTACGTGCTTACACGTGTGTATGTGTGTGTGTGTGTGTGTGTGTGTGTGTTATCCTCACTTGAGTACATCAGTTCACTTAGACATTGTGCAATGCTTACTTATTTATGAGAATTTTGTGTTTTCATTTGCGGAAATGTTGTTCGTTGATTCCAGTTCTTCTTAAATAATTATGGAAATACATAAAGCCATTTATTGACTTACGAGGTAATGTTCAATCAATACATATTTGTGTTCATCTTTGTCCGTACTGATTTACTGACTGATCTTCGTGTATTCGAAATGGTAAACGCTGGGAGGCTGAAATTTTGCACAGCATTGAAATAATAAAGCAAATCTCTGAGAAATTGATATTTAATCAGAAGGGCAAACTTTTACCTGTGAATTATCATATCATTGGCTGACCCAATAATTAAACTATTAAATATATTTAAGCAGAAGTTATGTAAAAAAAAGTAAAGTATTATTCCTAATTTTCTTCAAAGAACTCTTTTCTTAATTCATCTATTAACATAACTTGATTTACAGCTGAAATCATTAGGTTTATAACTGTATTCAAGATAGCTTCGATATTGACTTTCTTGCATCCCTCTCCCTTTTTTCCCCGTAGTCCCCTTTGGCCACATGCCGAAATCAAATTATAGCAAATTTCCCATTAGTTTTAATGGAGCTGCTCTCAGACGCTATCAAAACGCTGCAGGTGAAATGTGGCGAGTATTTCGATAGACAATTTCTGCGTTTTCCCATTTTCTTTTCAATCTCGCTGTATCTTTCCCTCTCTCTTGCTCTCTCTGTGTCTCTTTGCCGTGTTGTATCACTAGTGGCCATTTTTATGTAGCCGCTTCGCTGTTTTTTCTCAATTTCCATTTATTTATTTTTTATTATTATTTTTTTTTCGTTTTCCTTTTTTGTGTCCCGCAAAAGGAAACAGGAAATATCTTTGGCTGGCCGCTCGTTCGTCCTCGTTGGCTTCATCTTCGTCCTCTTCGGCCTTATAAATGACAACGCCTCATCAAGCAATTTGTTTACCTTACATTTTGTGGAAGAGGGAGGAAACTTCATCCTCTTCTTGCCCTGCTTCTCCATCATCTGCATCTTCTTCAACAGTTCTTCTTTTTTTTTTCGTTGTGCCACAACAAGAACAACATCAATTTTGAAATTGCTACATTAGTGTTGCCCACTTAACAAGTTTAAGGGGCCTTCAACTTCAGGGACACCATCCAACTCCCACTCCGACTCCCACTTTCATTCCCAATTCCACTCCCATTTCCAATCCTCCTTTACGCCTCTGCCTTATCCTCCCCCGCGTGAGCGACGCGTTGCGTATTAAAATTAGTGATTAATTTTTACGCTCAAAATATGCAAATGTGTTGCATTGATGAATACATTCACTGGGAGAACTGAGGAGGCGTGGCATGTTGGGGCGTCACTTCATTTTCTACTTCATTGCCAAAGTTCGACGCCGCGACGCCGCGCCGGGGACTTGTCCATTGGGAATAACATGCTTCGGCCTCTTTGTCGATTTTAACGCACTTTTCCTAAGGAAATGAAAAATTTTATGTCATATTTTTTATTTAATTTTTTCCTCTTATATTTTCTTATATTTTTTTTTGGTTTTTTTTTGGTTTTTTTTGGGAAAAGTGGGCGTGTGCGTGGCCAGCGGCTGAAATTGATTATGGATGAACGCAAGCGACGTCTTTTCGCGTCTTGCGTCTCGCAATTAACATTATTTTTAATTTTGAGCCGTCCACTTTTGGGCGCCGCTAATGAAGCATGCAAATCACCGAATCAGGGCAAAAAAACGCAAGCGGAAACGGAAACTGGAATGGGAATGACGGTAGAGCGAGAGAGATTGCCGTCCATCTCGGCTCTGATAACTTGCGACGCGTTCCAGCGCTTAACTTAATTTTCCCTATTAGTGTCGAATTTTTAATCTATTTCTGCTTTCCACTCGACAATTGATATGCAAATTGTGAAAAGCTCCAACGAATCCAACGATCCATGAGCAAGACCAACAACATTTCTTTTTGGCCCGAAAGTTGTGTTTCTTCATGGATATTAAGTATGCAATTTATGATGTCGTCATTTATTGTATTATTGTTATATCTTTAGCCATTATTGTTAATATCCCAATTCAATTTTATTTTAATATAACTTAAATGACGTATATTCCAAAAGCCAAAAATTCTTTTTATTCACTATAATTTAAATAAATGTTAAAATGTCGATACCCATCCCCAAATTTGGTTCAGCGTTGCCAGCTCAATAAAGAATGATCACAGTTAGTGCATTTAGATTTGGCCGTGATTGTAGGCTACTACTTGGCTAATTTGGGATGCACAAAGCTAAAGCTATAGCTGATTTTGCCTTTCACCAAGATGTCTAGAAGAAGAACAACGTAGGTTTTTCTCCCCAGCTTTTCTTCATCTCTTTCCTCTCTTTAGCATCCCTCAGCTCACCTCCTTGCGTCTGTTGTTCTTATGCCCTTTTTGCATTAAGAAATTAAAATCTGCGCTACAAAAATGCACGGAAAACTGTTTGCCACGCGAGGCACAAACAGTGGAGGAGAGGAGTGGCTGTGGCAGTGGCAGCAACGGTGCTGCACATGTGGCACACTCTCAACGCGTTCATCCTGCGAATGTTTTGTTATTTTTGTAGAAGTTTTGTAATTGCGGAAACGGCAACTGCTTCAGTTTCAGCAAAGGATTCTCAGACTCGGCTCGACTCGACTCGACTCCAACGGGAGTCTGTTGCTCAAGTGTTCGATATATGCGGCCCGCCAACTGTTTGCAAGGGGCAAGGAGAAGGGGATATGGGGCAGGTGCAGGGGGGGAGGGCTTGGGGCATGCAAACTTGCAAAACTTGAAGTTATGGACGCGTAAATTGAAAATACACATGAGCACAAACTTATACAAATAAATGTACATATAAATAAATATATATGTTATTATGTGTGTGAGTGTGTGTGCACAATAGGGATGGGCAATCGCCAAAAGTGTCGATATTTATATTCGATATATATATCGCATAGAACATAGAGTCGAAAATATCATTTCGTAATATCAATAATAGTTATATTAATCAGTTATGAAGATGACAAAATAAAAAGTTAAATTAAAAAACGTTTTTATTGAAAAAAGGATAAAAAATTGTATAATTTATTCCTTATTCAAATATTTAGATATATCTATATAAACCAGAGTCAGTTAATGTATATAAATCACATTCATAAAATGTATAAAATATATATTCTTGTATATGGATTATAGAACTTATTCAATCTAATACAGTTAGCTTAAATGCCGAGTCATAGTATCGATATAATATATATATATAACATCCCTAGAACACACACACACACACATACATGGCAGACAAATAGCTGCAACATGTAGCGAGTTCTGCTTCACATTATTGAAACTATAAATTTCTAGCAGCAATCTTTTGCGGCCAGACAATGCCACGGCAAGGCAAAGGGGTTTGCCAGGGGCGTAGAGGAGGGATCCGTGAGAAGTAAGAGGTGTCAAGAGTGGGGCAAGCATCACACGGGGCATCAGGCCCAGGCCAAGGCAGTTGCCAGTTTCTATTTGTTTTTGCATTGTAGTTTTAAGCACCGCGAACCCAACTCTATTCCTCTTTACCCTTAACCTCTTACCCCTTCTCCACCGTCCATGCCTCATGCCTCGTGTCCTTGCCCCGCGTATTTCATTGTATTTCGCTGTATTTCTTGCGTCGATGTTGTGGTCGAAAAGTTTTCTCATTTCGCGTGGCAGCGCCAGTGCCATTCCCACGCCCTCAATTTATTGTATATGCAACTGCCACTTGGCTATAAAGAATTACCCCACCTTTTACTTTCCATCTTCATCCTGCCTCATTTCCCCTTCTCTGTTTTACAATGTTCTGGATGATCGTTCACAGTTAGTATAGCCTGTAATCGATAAATCAATAGTTAGATACCGTAACAAACCTTTTTAGCTTCTTCTTCTAAGAAACTTTCTTAGCTGCTTTCATAAAAGTAGTTAATGCTTTAGGCATAAAGCTAAGAAACAGTTACTTGTCGACCTTTCTAGTTGTAAGCAATATTCTCCATGTTTCGATAAATTTTGTGGAATCAAAGAAACAGAATGATTCTTTATTCCATAAGAAAACATATTAATTTCAAGCTTGTCAATAGATAGTATACTTTCCGATATATCGATAAATCGAACTTTCAGCACAAATTATTCTCACCTGCAGCCGTTTTTTATTACTTGGCATTCATAAAATCAAGATAGCGAATTATCGATGTTTATCGAAGTTTGGTTTTATTATCTGCAGTGACTTCTTACTACCTCTCTGCTTGCTTAAATTTTGTTCAAATTTAATGTCAAATATCATTTATTTTACTCAATACATTGATGTCTTGTACCAACTTTCTTTACTTTAACCTTGACTATCATCTTATGTAGATACATCCACTTAGACCTAGACATATTGAGTATGCTTGTATAGTGTATTAACGCATCAAAGAAATTGATAATCTCTTAATAAGCAGCGGTCCAAGACGGTCTAGCAAACAGATCCCTGGGACTCGCCTTGATATTAATAATCAGAAGGAAGCCCAAAAGCTAACAAATGCAGTGAGAACTTCAAAGGTGCCCACAGCTGGACACGTGGACCAGAAGCACATACCAGATACCAGATACCAGATGCTAAGTAAATGGACACAAGAGATGGAGAGAGAAGGAGAGGAGAAAGTACTGCTAACAAGCTGCCTGCCCATTCTTGCCCCAATCCCATTCCCATTCCCATTTCCTATTTCTTCCATCGGTTTGACACGCACACAAATCACTTGATTCAATCATCTTGAAAATTGATAACATGCCATTTACAAATGACATCGAGATGGGGGATGAGGCTTAAAAAACGCACTGAATTCATGCCACCAAGAAGTATGCAACAAATTATTTATGGGGAGGTCGAGGAGGCAACAAAAAAGAGCAGCCAAGAATAAAGCAAAGAAAGGACGCAAAAAAAGAAGAAATCAAAATTAGGACACGTGCCACAAGTTGACCAACACAACAGCCAAACAATGTGCAGCTCACTGCTTGCCTCAGACCCCCCCGCCACAACTCAGCCCTCACCCCACTGACTCCCCCCTTCCTGGGCAAGCAGCATAATTGCGAGTGGGGGAAAAGTGGCATAGTGAGCGAAAGTTGCAGCAAAAGTGAAAGTGAAACGTTTCAACCGACACACACCCACACACACACACACCCTTAAGATTTCACATACCAGGTTTCTGAAAGAGGGGGTCTGAATTCCCGACACTCATTTGCGATGCTCTGCACGCTGTGCCTATCATTTCAATTTGAACTCATTTTTTTGTATTTTTCTTTATCTCAATATATTTTTTCTTTTTGGTTCACAATCTGAACAATCGACCCGGTCCAATTGGACAATTGATTCGAACGCATTTGCGTGTTTGCTTCAAATAACTGCAAATTATTTTCCCTGCTTCCCTTTTACTTCAACTCCTCCCCAAGTTCCCAATTCCCCCCTATTGTACCATAATCATTGTGAACTCTATGGACATTGCCCTATCATCAAGTGAGCTGCTCTTTCCACGACCGCACACGGAATCAAGTTAAGTGATTCACTACGTGCTGCTCTTTGGAGTCCTAAAAAATGGAGAAAAAAAAGAAAGAAAAAAAACAACAAAGAAAATGTATGGAAAACAATCAGCTGGAAAAGTTCCTTTGCCTGCCGTTTGTCTGATTAAGCTCCTCCCAGTTTTTACAATTAATATTAAATAAATGGCTTGGTTTAGTTATGGTGTATCTAAGAGAATACATTTAATGCTTCGCTGAACCGGTTTAGAGAACATTTTAAAGCGATTTTGGGTCACTTTTAATTCAGTTTGTAAACAAGATTATATTTTAAGATTTCAACTATTTTTTTGTAATATATTCAGTTAAACTCTTGCTTTCAAAAAATAATAACAGCAATCGTTAGATTAATAGCCAACAAACGAACAGGATCATAAGCCGAACCTTTAATATTATCCACCCATTCACTTAATAAAATAAAGTCATAATTTTAAATAATGAAGAATACAAACTTTAAAAATCCAGGAAAAATATAAAACAATCGAATAAGTAAAATTAATTTGTAAACTCAATTGAATTAAGGTTTAATACAAAACCATAATCCATTGCAGTCTTGTTAATATTTATCTGAAAGCTAAAATACCTTATTGAACCAGTTCATAGCGTCAATTACTTATGCGTATTTAAACCTGGCAACGTTCGATATTGCGTTGAACCGCTTAACGAACCGGTTCACAAAAAGAAATACATAAATAAACACTTAGCTACACGATTACGTAATTTCTTTTAAAACTAGCTTCTTTATATTTGTATTCGTATTCTCTCTGTGAACTATCACACTCCAATATATTGAGCAATCGAAGCCTGAACATATTTCTAAATATATAAGAGACATCATCAGCAAACAAATGGTTCATTATACGCAAACAGAGGCAGCAACAAAGAGACTTGAGCAAACTTTAATTAAGAGCCTCAGACCACAAAATGCAAAGAAGCGTTCGTTGAACAAACAAACAAACAACCAAACAAACAGATACAGATACACATATAGCCAAACAGCTCAACAACAATGGCCTTGGGTCAGTTAAGGGGGTGGTGGGTTTGGGAGTGAAAAAACTGACCAAAAGTCAGCAACACTTAAGCAAAATGTCAAATACACAAATAACAAAATGAAAATGCCCTCCGGGGTGCATTTGCTGGACTCAAATGAATAGTTTCAGTCAAAACTGAAATGACCAAAAAGGTTGAACCCGAAACTCGAACTTGAACTGAAACTCGAATTCAAGCTGCGAGCCAAGTATCGATAGTTTCGGAAGCAAAGTTTGCAACAAAATGAGAGAAAAAAAGAGAAGGAAAACAAAAACAAAAACAAAAACAAAGTGACAATAACAAGCACAAATGGACACTCCTGCTGATGACAATGGTACTGGTTCTAGTCCTGGTCCTGGTCAAGCGACAGGTCCTGCTTCAGCTCCTGTCTTTACCCCTTTTCCCACTCCCATTCCTTTTCCAACAATAGGAAATTCTTCAGACGCTACCAGACGCCGCCTGTTCACTTGACATCCGGCATAAATGTCAAACGCCAACTTTGACCACAGGATACATGTTGGGTCAATGCATTGACAAAATGTCTGACTGACCACTACCCAATGGGTCCTGGTGGGATCAGAGGTTGAGTGAGGTTTGAGCGGGGAATCCTTAAGGGCTTAGGGGTACCAGTAAACCAAATATATTCATAGCCTGACTGATTTCAATTGGACCTTGGGCAATATTTTAAAGGGGTATACGGGGAAAAGTGAGGCCGCTACAAACTGCTCACTTAACGGTTGCCCTTGGTTTATTTCACAATTAAAATGTTGTCCCATTACAAAATGTCAGTCGATTTCGTGATACGCTCGAATAAAACTGAATGAAACAAAATGCCAAACAAATAGTGTAAAAATGATACACAATGTCAAAATACAAACTAATATTTTTCAACATAAGATACCAAGTAAATGAAAATTAAGTAAACAATTTAGTTTCATTGGATAATATGTGATATAGTTTGATATATTGAATCTTAAGAGACAGTTTATTAAAATGTTAAAAAAATACTGTACAAGTAATTAATAAGAGATAAAAAAAAATCTGAATAAGTATCACTTATGTATATACTTAACAATTTGTTAGTTAATTGACATTTATTCAAACTGAATATAAATTATTAATGTGTTTATTTCTTCTTTTGTTTTACTTTTTACTATTCAAATAAAATGAGCTTTTAACAAATCTCATCACTAACTTAGAGCTTAATAAATATCTATTTAATACTAAGTAAATATTGCATACATTACGAATGTTTTAAACTAATTAAACTTAATAATTATTTTCTTGAAATACTTTTATGAAAGTGATATGAAAGAAAGAATCAAAAGGGATCGCAGATATATTTAATTTTAAAAAGCATTACTTATATACCCACCTATATTTTTTGCAGTGTATTAGAAATGAACACAGGCAGTTGTCATGCCGCTCATCTATTTACCGTTCACGGTTTTACCCTGGACAACAAGGAAATCCAACCAAGTGCGTCGTTTAATTACAAAACGAACAACGCATAAAAACCGCCTCAGATCGTCAGTTTGCGGGAAAGGACTAAGGACCTGATGGCACATGGTAAATGTATGTATCTGAATCTGTAACTGTATCTGAAGCTGAATGCCATAGACATGCGGCATTGACGGTAGCAACAACAACAACTACAAAAACAATTGTTAGCAACAGTAGCAGGATTGTCTGTCGGGACCCATCTCGGCCTCTGGGCTCAGCATTTGACATTTGCAATATTTGACATTTAAGTAAAGGCATAAATTTGCGTTTAATGAAAGCAAAAGGCAGTCGCATCAGACTCCGGTTCCAGTTCCGACTCCAACTCCAACTCCAATATCAACTCCAAACTCCTACTCCTACTCCTACTCCGAATTGGACTTAAGCACACGCGTGTATGTTCCATGCGCCATATGACGCGATATACCAATGACGATGACGATGACGATAGCAATAGGGCCATTATCCGGCTAGCCACACAGTTCCAACGCCAGCTGTCGTCGGAGACAGGAGACAGAAGGCAGGAGATAGAGCAGAGTCTATTGAGCTTCCATTGAATATGATGTGCTCAACGTGTCCCTCTCTACACTGTTCAAAAAACTATTGCTTATAATTTAATCACTTTTACTTAAATAAATCTAAGTCCTCGATGTGACAAAATATAAATAGTATGTTGAAAATATATTAATAATATAAAAACATCATTCGCGAATTCGGCACTTGAAATATTAAAAAAAGAGTTTACAAATTTAAAAAATAATAATATTAAAATAACGATAAGAACAGTTAGTTGGAAATTCTATGTTTAAATCGTTTGCAATCAATTTAATAAGTTTCTTTCTTAAAAAAATAAACAATTAATGTACAGAAATAAGATATTAAGATATTAATATCAAAATGTAGATATATAGACGACTGCTTTTAGTTGGCATTAAAGAAATTTACATAAGTGTTAACTGTTTATTAATTCTTATTTAATTTTTATTGCTTTAGTTTTCTTTATAATCCAAGAACTAGAGTCAATCTAATATGTCACTTAAGCATTCCATAAATAAGAGATATGACAGATTGTGCCAATATGTGAACTGAAATAGGGAACGGGGAAAAGGGAAAGGAACAAGCTACTGTTTGTAATTAAAAACTTAAAATCTGTGCTACAAAACAAATAAAATGCAATTAGCATGATTTGAATTACTTAAGTGGCAAGTACAGTGAACACTTCACAATAGATACTTTGTATACAAATAAAATTACTTGATAAAAACATAATAAGAATAAATTAAATAATTTAAAATTTAAATACATTAAGTGAATCAGTCTATTTGAATAAAAATAGAATAAGTTCTTTAATTAATTTTTATAATTAAGTATATGCGCAACATTGTCAATGACTATAAAATTATCTAATGGAATTCCTTCAATCAGAAATAAAATAAATAAGTGAAAGCAGTACAACATTTAAACATTTTTTAACTACTTAAATTAAGATTTAGCTTGTTTCCACTGTACTAAGTACAGCTGACAGTTGTAGAAAGTGCAGCAAGTGGTCTGGGTTTAGTTTTTGGCACAACATAATAGAAGGGGCGGGACATTGGCTGCTACTGGCGAAGACGTGTGCCAGACACACACACTTTTATATACACATATGTCTATATCTGTATAAGTGGTGCCAAAGCAGCTTTTTTCCCTTCAAATTTGTCTTTTTTCACTACGCAATTGTGGAGAAAAATCGAAAATAGCGAGCACCCAAATTGTTGGATTTACTAGTTACTGACAATGTTTCGCGTATATTTTTAAATATTAAGAACTTATTCTATTCTTATTTAAAAAGATTGATTAATTTAATGTATTTATATTTTATATTATTCAATTTATTCTTATTATGTTTTTATCAAGTAATTTTATTTGTAGGCATTTTTAAAAAGTGTTGTTCTTTTTCTCTAAGAAAAATAAAGTAAGTATCGATATTCCATGATGTTTTAATGCAATCTACACTTTTGGCAATTAATTATGCAATTACTATAATAACTCCTATTATATTCTAATAGAACGAAATGCTAAAGAATATTATTTCAACTTTTTGACATCAATTCTTTATGATTTATTAATGTAATATTATGCAATAAAATTAATTGTAATGGAAAATTAATAATCTTGTCTTTCAACCCATCAGAAATAGTTAATTTTCTTAAAAATTGGCAACACTGATCTATGTATATATAAAATTTATATAGATATATATATGAAGTTGTTGTCTTTTGTTTATCTTGCGAAACGCACAAACGACGACGACGACGACGACGCTGCCAGAGCCACTCAAAGCTGCAACTGGAACTGAAAGTGGTGCCAAAGGGTGTGTGGAAAGAAGGGGGAATGGGGCACAGACACAGACAAAGGCAACGGCAACGGCAACTTTTTTCGGCAACGGCAAGTCGTCCTTCTGCCACTGGCACGCCCACTCTAAGACAGGGCCAAAAGCAGGGCCAACAACAGCAAAGTGCAATTATCGCAAATACCTTAAGGTTTACATCGTCAATGTCTCTGTATATATGTGTGTGTGTGTGGGCCACAGGTGTGCTAGAGTCCTTGCCACATATGAGAGTGTGTGTGTGTGTGTGTGTGTGTGGCGTGTGTGTGCCACGTTTGTGTCTGTTGCTCTGTCTTTCTGTTTACCCAAGTGCTTTGTATTGAAGTGCATTTTGGCATGTAATTTGTAGTTCTTTGCTATTTGATTTTTCGAGCACAGCGCTTAACCCCAAACCCAGAAAATCCTTGCCACATACAACATGCTGCATGCCACAGCCACAGACAACTTACTGCCACTTACCCACCCTCTTCCCTCCTCCATCCACACACTCATCCCTTGGCAACGACCTTCTGCCTAAGCCTGTTTTATCACTCCAATGTCTCGGGTCTGATTTAAAATCGTTTAACGAACTTGTGCGACACGCTGATTACCAGCTTCTCACCTGCCTCTGGAACTGGACAGCAGTTGCAACTAAAGAAAACTTCTATTAACTCTAATAAGTTGCTTAGTTAATTCAAAAGCTGCGTTCAATGAAACTCTATACCAAGTGAAGCACAATTAGTATTGAAAATCAATCTCATTTAATTAAACTACTTGGTTTTGCAGAAAGTCTGAGCTTGCAACTAAAATACTTCTATTAAAAGTTACCTTTATCTTTTTGGGATGGATATCGATATTTTGGAATTGTTTTATGTTTATAATTTATTTAACATCAAATAAATTATAAAAGTGAGATAGAAACTGCGTTTAGTGAGTGTGTACTTATAGAAGTTAATGATAATGTCTACAATCTCTTCTTCAGCTAAAATGAACCTAAGTATCTATAGACAACTATCTTTGCTCTCACAGCTTTCCGATCTTATAATAAGTCAGAAATGTCAGCGAGGCGAACACAAACACGTTCAAATCTACAGAAAAACAGCAGCTGGTGATCATTTTTTGTGTCCGATCTCTTTGGGATATCAAGAGTGAAGGGGGGAAGTGGGAAAAGGAGTTGCCTTTGATGTTCGATAATTGCAAATTCCATGTGCATGTTTCAGTTTGCATCAAATCGTCGTGCAATGATCGGATTTAAATCAGCGACTGTAGCGCAACTAAATTGATCTTTTATCGCTTCAACGACGCTGAAGATCCGACGAGGTATAGAGTGAAGAGGGAACGAGAGGTAGAGAGAGAGAGATCGACTGATTCTGATGGTGATCTGTGGTAGCCGGCGCGTAAAAGCTTACAAAATACGACAACGCACAGAAGCGCATAACTCAGAAGACTTTGATGAAGCAGGGATGAAGTGGAAGAGAGAACAAGCAGAAGAGCCAGAAGAACTGCGGATGGATCGACGACGTTCACGCGCTGGGATTAAATCGGAAGTTATGCGAGTGTCAAAAGCTCATTCCCCAGCCCTGCCCGTCTCTTTCACTTCACCATCTCTCATCTCTATGTTTGTGGCCCCTGATTGGTACCTGGGGGTGATGAGGTAAAAATTGTTACCGTATCGAATGCGGATTAAAATCAGCTAAACAAGTTGCCAGACATTGGATCGGTCAGCGATCCTCAACGATCATCAGACCATGTCGATTCACATGGGCCAAGAAGAGACACAGATTACAGATCACAGACATCACAGATCAGAGTTAACGAATCAATTAAACTCCTTGAGGGATTCTTTAGTCTTAGCTCTAATTGAGCACTTTATAAAAATGTACTAGATAGATATTGTGAACTGATGATCACAGACATCACTCTTAACGAATCAATTAAGCTGATGTAAGATACTCTTTAATTTTGGATCTTTGATCTTTGACCTAATTGAACAATTAATAAGTGAATTTTTAGACAGATATCAGATTGATAAATCCTATTGATTAAGAAATCACAGTTAATACATCTTCTGGACACTTTTTAGACTATCTTCTTCGAGATACACTTGAGTTGAATTTAAGATCTAATTTAGCACATTGTCTCGATAGAATTTTTCTTAAAAACTCTTCAGACTTTTACCGAATTGAGCACTTAGTAAGTAAATTGATGATTAGAAACTAGATCCATAAATCCTATCGATTCAGAGGTCCCAGTTACCAAATCAATTAAGCTGGATACTTTTTAGTGTAACTTACGATTCTAATTGAGCTGTTTGTCTTGATGAAAAGTGTTCAAGTGGCAAACGAATGCTTAATCAAAATTTTCCTTTCTATTTTGTTTCTCATCTGCTTTTCATCAGCGTCTTTTTCGTTCCTAATCAGCAACATTTGAAGTAACAGCAAAAAGACTGAACAAATCGCTTTGAAATGAAAAGGATTAAACAAATAAATCACTTGGCTCTGTTTTCAGGACATTTTTGGCCTTCATTCTATTTTTTTTTTTTTGCTCGCAGGATGCCGCCAAATGCGGCAAGGAAAAAAAAAGGGTTGCCCACACCAATTAATGAGTTAAAAATTGTGCTGCATTCATTCAATTGTGAATAGAAATCCACCCGACAAAACCCACCAGCAGATGCAGCAAAAGGCTGACCAAAATTAATGAAGATATTTTCTGTCGTCGTTGAGGGTTTGGCAATCAAGAATAGGGTTGAGAGAGGGAGATTGAGAGGGAGGTAAGGACAAAAATCATTTGATTTTTAATTACGCTGATTTTTTCTTATTTTTTTTATTTCATATTATATTAGAACTGAAACAGCTTGGCATGGCAAACACCTTGGAAATTAATACACAAGCCCGCAGCTGTGAAAGATGCAAAGATGCAGATGGAGATGGAAACGGGGAGACTGACTAAATAGGGAGGAGAAGTGACCCAAGTGACTCGCCGTCGGCTCTTACTTGGCCACTTGAGTTACTTGGGGGGAGTCATCCAAGGAAGAGGGGTTTCGGGTTAAGGGGAGACTCCTGGTACGCACGAAAGGGTTTCAACTTAATTAAACCGTTTCTTTCTTTTTTTCCCAGTCAATTTTTTTCGGTTTTTCTCCTTCGTTTTTTGTCCATTTGCCTTCACTTCACTTTTTGGCTGCCTTCTGACGGCAACTGGCAACTGGCAACTGTCATCGCATTGGCCGCGTCGAAAAGTGGGCACAAATTGACATCTAAAGTGCTTAAAATTTTCTTTAATTAAGTGTGACAAACTGTGGGCAACAACAGTTGATAGGAGGGGAGCAGAGTGGAACAGAGAGAGAGAGAGTGAGGACATCCCTCAAGGACATGCCCAAAAAATGTCTGAATGGTCTTTTGATGAATGGCCATGGCAAGTGCTTAATGACGATTCACATTACAATCAATAGCAGAATCAGGTTGCGAATCAAAAAACAACTCAATGATCAGTTTGACTATTTCTATATATTTTTAGTTATGACAGGGATAGCTTTTAGTTATTGTTTGACAAAAGCAAGCAAATCTAAGTATTAATCTAATAAAAAACTTATTTAGTTGGTAGTGTATTAATTCGAACTTTTTTATTATTATGATTGTTTTAAAAAGGGATTGCAAAAAGAAAGTAGATCTACTATTTTAGTCGCTTTTCACTTAATGAAAGAAAATGTACTCATTATTCTAATGATGGAGCAAATATTAAATATTATAAATAAAATAAATGAATTAATCCACTTGAATAGCTATATTAATTTAGTAATTTAAGGCAATCCCTGTTGCACTAGAAAGTAACAAGAAATAAAATAGAAACACTATTAATAATAAATAATAGCAGCTGTCTTATATTGATTACCAATACAACATCTTATTCAGCTCATCCTTCTTATAGAAATTCGAGCCACACATATCTTAAAAGGATTCTTTGATAAGGCTGACTTTAAAGTAATCCTTTTTTGAATTATATTGTAACATATTTATTATATTATATAACACAGTAAACTTATAAAATCATGTGTACACTACAAAGATAAATTTAATTAAATAATTTAATAGTTAACAATAAAAATTTATTTCCCTTTTTCGTCACCCTTATAAAAGAACATATCTTTCTGCATTCAATTCTCTGAAGTCTCCTCTCACACTGCTTTTGGCCTGATCTCTTCTTGGCTTGAACAACTGATTCATCGCACAGGAGCTGCGCCAACGCCCACGACCGAGACGAGTCTCGGACTCAATGGAAGTCATTTGGAGCTCGTAAATAAGCAAAGTGCAGCATTAATAGTTGCTGATTAAGCAGCGCCTACGAGAAATTAAAATTAAGTAATTTAACTCAACGACACATCGCGTAGGTGGGCAGTAATGCCAACTTCAACTTCCACTTCGACTTCAACTCAAATTCAAGCTCAAACTCAAACTCAAGTCCAAACCTGAACCTGAAATCGAACCGGTTCTGGATGGTTGTGGCAGTTTTCGAATAAAATAAGTAAAGTCTCTTTGTATTTGACACTGAATCAAGTTCAAGCCAGAAAAACAACTACAATAAGTTTAAAATATAATGTTTTATTTATTTATAAATTATTTAAAAATTTATAATAATTATTAATTTAGTTCTAATTAATAATATGATGATAATATAATTATTAATATTTAAAAATAGTAAGTCTTTAGCTGATTTTTGTTTTATTTATAGCCGTCCCTTTTGATACACTTAGAAATAAGAATACAATTACATAAAAGTACGAATAAACTAGTTATTTTTTTATTGTGTTTCCTATCAAAAAAGATCCACAACTATCCTAGTTGTAGGAAGCCATAGATACACATATAAATTTGTTTAAAGTTTAATGTTGAATCATTTCAGCCAGTGTCTTTTCTCCTTTCATGTAATTTTTAAAAAGCTTAAATCAAACAACAATAAATGATTTTCCAAAGAAGTATCAATATACATATATTTTTGCCTTGCTTAAGTGGCTGACAATCTTAAGTATATTTACAGTGTTGTAACTGGAAGTTGCTAATGCAATGGGTCAGTACAATTAGCCCAAACGGAAAGAGAGGTAGCCACAGATGGAATGGCAAATGGCTGACATAAAATGGCATAAATAATAATCAATTTGAAATCAAATTGTTGCGAAGATAGACCGAGGGGAAGGGTGAAGGAAGAAGGAAGAAGGCGTCAATGGGGATGTCGAAAAGAAGACGATGTCTTGCCAAAAAAAAAAAAAAAAAAATCAGAATTGATGATTATTGCTTCTTGACAGAGATTCGCCAGCGAGGCGACAATAAAAACAACAACACTGAGGATGAGGAAGAGGCTCAGCTCCTTTTATGGCGTAACTTACAGGGTATATGTTATGTGTGTGTGTGTGTGTTAGTATCAATAAAATAGCCACAGACGCTGGACCAGGCAAAAATATTTATGTGCATGTTATAGTAAGTGCAAAATAATAGCCGCCAGGGACGGGGATGCTGCCAGGACGCAGGACGCAGGAATTGAGGCAAAATCAAAAGGCAGAGAAGGAGGTGGAAAGGGGGATGGAGACGAAGAATAAGGACAAGGACGAGGACAAGGCACGTAACACGCGCTGGACGACAGGCGGTTGCTTCTATGTAGTACTAAAAATGTTTCAACAATTACCAGGGAGTATCATATGTGTGTGTCTGTGTGCGTGTGTGTGTGTGGGCAACTGGCAATAATGCACTCGACACTTTTATTTCTTTTTCATTAGCCAAAAAGCGACAACGACAACGAATGCGTTAAATTCCACCCACAAACCCAAGCATTCATTGGCCTTAGAAGAAAAGCGGCTTTTGCTTTTATATAACGTGACCTTCATAACATGTGGTGCATATTTCTGGATCGGAAAATGTAAGTATGTTGAAGAAAAAGAAAAGTAAGAAAAGAACAGAACTAAAATAATCAGAAAGATGTAGATCACGATCTTTGAAGTGACTAAATCTTTGTCTTCTGTTTAATATATAAATTAAATAAATAATAATTAATAAATAATAAACGTTTAAGAGAGAGAAACAATTTGAGTCAACAAATGTTTAAAATGTTTAGATTAATGTTATAATTAATAATAAAATGAATAATCGAAACGAAATAAACAACTAAGTATTAAGTTAAGAAAAAGATAAACAAGCTTTTAAATCATTCATTTAATTTGTGAAAAGTAGTCAACGAGAGAGAAGCAGAAAGAAATATGAATAACAGAAAAATTTAAAAAGAAACTGTGTTAAATACTGAAACGAAATTAATATTAATAATAATAACAAAGATTATTATAAATGTTGTATTATTATTTACATATTCTTTCAATGTATTGAGAAAAACAGGGACAAAAATTTGAGAATGAAACATTGTCTGTAAAAGTTGAGCTAAAAAAATTTATTTGCTTCAGCAACTATTTATGTATATAAAAATAGAGTTAACAAGAATTAAGCTTTTAATATTCAGTTAATAATATTATTTTATACCTGTTTAGCTTTTCTCAGTTGAAAAATAATTATTAATCGCTGAAATCTTGTCTAAATTGATATTAAGTCAAAAATGGATTGTTTATTAATATAAAAAATTGTAAATAAGAAAGATATAATTTTAATTTTACAAGTGCAACAGAAAATGTGGATAAGCAATTTATTTAGCTGTATTATCAATTTCTTATAATATATTTTTAGCAATATTTTTCGCTCAGTGTAGCAGAATATATGGAAAACGCTTAGAATTCGCTTAGTTCAACGAAACACTAAACAATTTAAGTGTAGAACTGAAATCGCAGAGTCCTGACTGTTTCTTTTATTTTTACTTCTACACAACCACACACTCACACACTCACATAACCATTCATATGACTTTTGCTCTATCTTCTTTTTATTTTTATTATTGTTTATGTGTAAGACAACTGCTCCAATATGCTGGCATCGATGCCAAGAGTCGAGTCGAGGCCTGTCTAAGAAAGTTCTTGTCTTTGCTTTTTTTTTCGTGGGGGAAAATCTATAAATTTAAGGATTTACAACATTGATGGTCCCCAGTTAAGTTCTCGTTTAGTCCATTTCCTGTACTGAGAAACTCACACGGAGTCTCACGCATTGTTTTTATTTGTTTGCAATCGTTTCTGGTTCTATATATGTACATATGTATATATTTTGTTCCTTTTTCTTTTGGCACAAATTGCTGGGGCTGTCATAAGTTCTAATACTTAACGGAACTGCAGATAGGCGTCCCGTTGCCATAACCCTAGTTTATTATATAATAATGTTGAAGCTCTGAGTGTGTGTGAGTGTGTGGGAGTGTGTGATTGTGTGTGCTTTGGCACTTGGGGCCAATAGTTTGCAATTAGCGAGCAGAGTCATAAAAATGGCAATCAACATAAAAATAATCGAGGAGAGAATTCTGGTAAATGTTCTAGTAGCATGTTTTTTCAGATTTCAGATATCAGATTTTAGATTTCAACTAATTTCCGTATGATTTTCTGGAAATGATTAGCTCATTTAATTCCGCTTTCTTTGCCATTTCCATTTCTCATTCCAATTTTGAAGATCCGCTGCGGGGCTACAAATGCAATGCTAAGTGTAAAATTTAATTGAACTCACAACTGTGGACCTAATCAAGCCGAACCCAAACTCCAGCCCCTGGCACGGCTGTCCACAGCAACTGTGCACATTTCCCACCGCAAAAGGAAAGCAGAATTTGGAAGAAAATACGAGGAATACGATGAACAAAATAAAAAAGAAAATCTATTAAAAAATGCCAGCGAAAGTAGCCCAAAAAATGTTTCGTGTGCGCGTTGTAACGTACAAATTATGTAAACAAAGTGGTTGGGGGATTGACGGGGGGATGTGAATGTGGGTGGGGTGGGATGTAGGCAAGAAATTATGAACCTTATGGGTATGTAGAAGGGAGTGGGGGGACAGAGAAGCAGATGAAAAATGCGACCTAGGCAATATTTACAATTAAAAAATTAACGTAAAACAGACGAAGAGATGTTGCCGGAGGGGAATACCGTGAGGTTGCAGCGGGAGGGATGGGGTGGGGTACCGGCCCTTGGCCAACAACTGTGAAAAAGCCCTAAAATCAATACGGACAAAAGCAGCAAAAAAAATGTGTAAAAACAGCAGAAAAAACACAGACAAAACATGAGAAAAGTATGAATGTGGTTCGAGGGATTTTCCACGAGGCCTAATGGAAATTGTATTTATCTCGTTTGAAGTTTTTTTTGAGCATACTCGTAAAAGCCACCACCACCATCACCACCACCGCGACCATCGGCGACACCACCATAAGCATACCCCACACCCCTCTTCCCCAGAGCGACACTTGGCCTCACCTTTGCCCACGCCTCCAAGCCCCTTGGCCAGCCTTAAGCGTTTTTTATAAATTAACAACAACAACAAGAACAACAACAGCAGCAGAGCTAAGCACGAAAAATTATCAGAAAAACGAAATGAATATTTTTTCGGTAATTTTTGTACATTTTTTAAGCACTTTTCTAACTTATTAACTGAATACCCTTCTTGAGAATATCCCTTTATTAATGACCAAAATTAATTTTAATATTTAGAATAAATTAGTAGAAAATTAAGGTTAAGATTAGTTAAACATTTAGAGCTGGCTGATTATATTTATGAGTTTATTTATTAATGACCACAAGAAATTTCAAGTTTTAAATTATAATGAATAAAGAAAGTGTATTCCATATTCGCATACTCTGCATAATAAATTGTTCACTTTTTGCTCAAAAAAATATGCATAAAAAATGTCTTTAAAAATGTTCATAGGTAATTCGTTGGGTTGGTTTGAGTTGCTTTTTGAATAGAATGGTTCCAGTATATGTTTGCCATTGCAGGTGGAGTAGTTAAGAGGAGGTGGTGCTAGTGATGGTGATGGTGGTGGTGATAGTGGTGGTGGTTTGCTTTCGCCGATCACTGGTGTTGCTCCAGGGCTAATTAAGGCGTTAAAGCGACCTGACTGACAATGGGAATTGCAATTTACAATTGGATTTGGTATGGAAAGCCAAACAGTGAAATGAACAGTTGGCCAAAAGATTGAATAGTACAAATACAAAGAGAGAGAGGAAGAGAGTTCATGTGATACAAGTACAGGTACTAAATGTCAGAATGGAAAGCAGGAAAATTGAAAATATCCTACAAATATACAGTTGACATACTTAAACCTATCTTTGCTACCTGTCATGTCTATCTTTGAGAAGTATTTTAACCTCATATTATCCTTTTAATGCAAGCGCATTGTGTTATATAACAATTTAGATAAATTTAACAACTGTAGGCATTTTTTGTTTATAATAGATATCTTTTTTTATTATAGATATATTTGAGTTCAAAATTAGTTTGTAAACATTTCACTTCAAACTAACATTCGGATTGTTAGTTTATACCTTTTAGACATTGAAATAATGGTCGATAGAGTAATAATTCTAAATGTAACGATTACTACAGTATTAATGTTAATGCTAATGCTGATGCTGATGGCAATGCTTATGCTAAATTTAAAATCTCATGAGTACATTCCAATGTACTCGAAGAATTCGAAGAGTTCAGATCAACATAACTTTAAAAAGATATAAATAGATTATTAATAATAGAATACATGCATTCATATTCATAAATTGATCATCACTTATGTAGAGCTGAAGTCTTTCTAAGAGAGTTTATCATTAAAATAAATAACTGAACCAATTAACCTGCTTAAGAGAGTTAAATTTAGCTATACCATGAAATATTTCATGAAAATGATGCCAGTAAAACCGACAAACAACAATTACAAAACGCACGTGAAAATTGCGTCGGCAATTTTCAAAGACTTGCCAATAAACATTTTGATATGCTTTTGCTTTATTATATGTGTGGCAGCAACACTTTCAACAACTGCACAATATGTGCGAACTAGTGTGTGCATGTGTGTGTAGATTCACACTCAAATGCCACACGTAGCAGCAACGTGCGTTGCTTTGCCAATTGCCGTTTGTGTTTCGATGATGGGAAAACTTTTTCGATAATACTCAAAAATAAGTGCGAAAATTGCTAAATATGCAAACGGACAACAAACACACACATATTTACTTACACACACATACATTCACACATAGACATACTTAGTTGCAAGGATCATCTGCATGTTGCAAGGATTTCATTTTATTATTGCATACTTTTCGGTGTTTTGGGCAACATTCAACTAAAACATTTGAAGTCTGTGTGTGTTTGTGTAAATGGGTGTGTGAGTATACTGTTTATTGCATTTGTTATTGTTGTTAGATAAGTTGTTAGCACTCACATATGTATATTGTCCACTGTGCGGCATTCTAAACTTGCAAGATTTTCCATATTAACCTGTTGATAATAACGAATGACATTGTTTAAACCTAAAAGTGTTCTATTGATAGCATTGTTAATCTGGGTATTCATTTCCAAATAAGCTTGTTCTACTGTGCAAAAATATACCCTACATATACCCTATATAAATATATAAAGGAAATAAGTATTGTTTTTACAAGATATTCAAATTAAAACAAGCAAATGGAAGCTATAAAAACTCGCTCTGTCTCCTTTCGAAAATGATTGGCAATAGAAAAGTTGTATATACATTTATATATTATTATATTTTATCTTCATCTAATATATCTAATAATCGTATATTTTATATCTTATATCCTTAGCATATGCTACGCAATCAGTTGAAAAGGATTTAAGCTTCATTTTGAGTTTTCCCTTCAGTCAGTTTTAAATGACGTCACTGATTTATAACTGTTAAACGGCTCAGCTGCCAGCACTTTCACTTGATAGAAAATAAACATACACACACATGCATACTTAAATACACACACACAGACTTAGAGTCAATCCTTTCGATTTCGTATTTGCCACGACTTTCTTAAATGTTTGCTTCCGCTTCCGCTTTCGCTTTTCCATCCCCTCCACTCGCAGCATTCGCGTCTAACACCCCTTTCCTATTTCCACCCCCTGCCAGCACCCTTGAGACTTCCTTTGTGAAAAGACAACACAAAGCATTTGCATATGGAGAAACTTCTGCCTCCGCCCTGGATCCCCTGCCAGGGCTGTCAAATTTTATGATAGCGCCAAACATAACTCATTGACAGCTTTGCATTTTCACATGAGGGTTGGGGATGGGGGCATGGCATTGGGGGTGTCCTTGCCATTGTTGTTGTTTCTGCATATTGCACAAAGTTATGAGCCGCAAATGATAAACGGCGACAGCGTCAAGGAATTGGAAAGAGAAGATCTCACTGCTTGGGGAACTATTGATTTTTACTCTCGTCTCTATTGAAATTTAAATTTTTCCTTTTTCACTTTTCTTTTACTTTTTTTCATTTTCCATTATATTTTTTGTTGTTTTTTGATTCGTCAACGCTCATCAGCGACGCGCAGCGCGTTTATTTTGTCATCAAGCTAATTAATTAATTAGAAACAAAAGCAGCCACAGCAACAACACAGTTGGTGTGAAAAAGGCGCCAGGACACACCTCAAAAAATACAAAAAAAAAAAAATAGAAATAATAGAAAAAGGGCGACTTTGGTGCAATAAAAAAGTGTCCCCAGTCTAATTAGATAGTTGACAATTGTTGCCCTTGTTGTTGTTGTTGTTGTTGTTGTTTTTGTCATTATTGCTATTATTCATGTGTTTGTTGTTGGTCAGCGTAATTCATCAAATGTCAAAGGAAACATCAGGCTGACATCGACTGCACCTTTGGGCGTGTTAAGCCCTGTCATAGGCCTGCCCAACGGAATGAGTTCGATTTTTTTCCATTGCGTTCATAAGCATTCAAGATATTAAGGGAATTTAGAATATATTATTTATTTATTTATTTAAAATGACACTCTACATGAAAATCGGTTCCGTTTTAATATATTTATGCAAGCTATGCAAGATATGTTTATGAGTCTACAAAATAATTATGTACCACATTTATTTTATGCTTCATGAAAATCGGTTTAGCTTTGATGAAGTTATGCAAGTTTAATTTTACTAGTTTACAATTTAAGTTTTTACATACACAATTTGTTTCTTTTCTGGCATAATTTTGAAAAAATGGTAAGAAATAAACATCTCAGAATCAAATTTAAATGGCACAAGCAGTTAATTTAGCGTAAATACTCATGGATTCCTTATAATAGTACAATACCAAATATACAAAACATAATAATACCTAAAGCCATGCAAATTTGTCTCAAAAGTCACTCAAAATGTATGGAACACTTTATGTTTATGCGAGGAAAAACCGTTGTCAAATCTCATTTTCAACTCAGCATATTTTTGACACTCTCTCACTCTTAGAACGATTTCCGCTTTTGGATATATGGATGTTTGGCTAACATATTTTCATATATCCGGCTTTTGTCGCCAATTCATTTTTATTGCCCTTTTTTTTATAGACGTTTATAGTTTTTTATGCCGCCGCGGCGCATAAATTTCAGCCACAGACTTTACTTATAAAAAGGGTAGTTCGATTTGTGAGTCTGTATGTTGGTAGTGGAAAAATGTCTGTAAGGGAAGGGGTTTTGTTTCTTTTATGACTATGCTGTTCGACGGCATTTTGTCAATTTTAGTATTAGCGCGTGCGCCAAAAAATATGCAATAACAATTGTCATGCATGCAAATGACTTCATTTGCCCAGCATTGAAATTTCGTCATAGTTTCCTCCAACTACTCCTCACACAACAAAAGAGGGGGCACTTTGCATGATTGAATTGAATTATTGGCACACCACCCAACCACACAAAACCAACCAAAGCCACCCAAAACATGACCCCACTTGAGTTGATTTCCTCTTTCCAGCATGTGGTTAGATGCTTTATGAATTTTTTCCGCTCCTTTTTTCTCAATTGTTTTGCATAGTTTCAGGCGCTGGGAAATGTCGGGCCCTTTATCAAAGCGTATCAAGGATTTTATGTATGCAGATTGCGTGGCGCACGTAAATCCATTTAATAGTGTTATTCACAATGGAAAATGTCATGAAAATCCACAATAAGTTTATTCACATACAAGCACGACACAAGCAGTCAATATCTTAAAGTGCAATTGACCCGATTACAAAAGCTATAAGAACTCAATTGAACTCGAGAGCGACCAACGAGGAAATGCCCTGTAGACATACAAATAGACATATCGGGAGGATTCTTTCTATTTAGTTTTGGCGATTACAGGGTATACAACTTCTGAATGGATTGCAAGAAATAAGGCTACAATTATGTATCTTGTAATTAAGTTATCAAAAATCAATTCAGAAAGTTTCTTATCCCCATGATTTCTGCATTACCAGATTTATGGTAGAGATAATAAACTGCCAGTTTTTAACTAAGCCGTCTAAAGAACAGAGAAAATTAAATAATTGTCGTTGGTTTCTTATGATCTATCTTAAAGTTGCTGTTGTGAAATTTCAGCATTAAATTTTCCGCTTCGTATTTGCTTTATCGTCTTGAATGATTCATAAAGAGATTCCTAGAAGGACTTATAGCACCATTCTTCAACAAAACTGGACTGTTGCTATACATATTTATGCAAATGTTGTTGTCTATCGGATCTAGATATGCATTTTAACAGGGAGACATTGCATTTACTTGCTGAGTAGGGAAAGGGTTTTTAAGTCAGAGTTTAACCCTTAATTTAACTAGAGTTGCTGGTTACTAGTGGACCCCTCCCTTCAAAACTAAACGCGGTGTTAGCGTGGCTATCTAGGCCGTTTAATCGGGCGTCATTCATCATCCAAATCGAGTTGCGTTTGGTTTTGGCGCGACGTGCGATGCAAACTATCGATAAGAGAGAGCCGTTGGGTTTGTTTTGGCCTGTTTTGGCCTGTTTTGGGGCGAAGTTCACAAACTCAACTTAATGGCAATTTTATCGATAATGTTCGTGCTGAATTTTCGATTTTGTTTGCTTGCATGTCGCATTGCCGCGAATTATGAGCGATCGACACGCCAACAACTACCAAGAAATTGTGCAAATCGACCCCAAGTCCGAGTCCGAGTCGGAATCAAAATCGGAATCAAAATCAGAATCAGTATTAGAGTTGGAGTCAAAGTTGGACTCCAGTTACGCTGGGCGCCGTTTCATCTACATTTCTCATACCCTTTTTATAGTCAGGTTGATTTAATAGTTTAGCACACAATGTGTTTGTAGGTTTTTCAAATACCGTGCAGTTGGCACAATAAAAAGTGGAGTTCTCAGTGCTATGAGTTTTGTATAGAAAAGAGTTATTGAGAAATTATCTCATACTCCCTATTATCCTTAGAATCGCTTAGAAACTGCAGACGATCTGTGCCAGGAATTTCTGTTTCATTACAGCTGAAAATTTATATTGATATATTTTGTTAACTGCTAATAATCAGGCTTTATTCAAAAATTAAATATAAATATACTTGATGAGCTGTTTATAGAGATTCAAAATGTATAGATTTGTCTCTAACTTTCTTCCTTTTCTGAATAACATGCAGAAACCAATAAAAAGAGTCAATTCTAAGTTCTGGAGATATCCAAACAAGTTTCTTAAATATTTGGGTAAAGTTACATATTATGATAAGTTTCTAAATAGTCCATTGATGTAAATCTCAACATCTTTGCCTCTTAATTTTTGTGTTATTCATTTCTTACAGGATATATCGTAGTCCAACCTTTAAGCTGTCAAACATTGCTTTTTGGGTTTCAGTCCTCGGGGTTTGGATTATATTTCTACTTTGGTTGGAACGCAGACCAAATTATGAGCACGCGAATATCGAACGCTGCTCTGTGGGCGGTACACTGGTTCTATGGGCGTGCCCGCCCTATCAATTAGAACTGGCGACCGAACATCTTGATAAGCATTGGCCAGCCCCATAGCAATAGCAATAGCAATAGCTAAAGTCGAAACCAAAAGCAAACAAATCAGTATGCGACCAGCTTGTATATAAATAAATAAAAATAAAGTGCCAACAACGAAATGCGCTTCGAATGGTCATTAAAATTGAGGCATGCACCATGCTAATTGCCACATAAATAACCAGCAGAAATAGCAAACTAAAAACACACTGAGGGTGACCATTTCTCCCCTTTTTAAATGCGCATTTTAATTTATCGAGCATAGATTATCGATAAGCAAATATGACAACAGTACCTAAAGAAGAGAATTGAGGGAATAAAATAAATCGAATTCGAGTCAACATTTATCGATAATGATTGTAGAATTTGTTAATCAGCAAAATCTATCTGCTAAATTTCTGTATGGTTTACAATTTAGCTGATGCTAAGTGTTGAGCAACACAGAAAATAAGTGCTACATTAAAGAAAGAATATGTTTCTGTATCAATTAGTGATTGAATAAGTTGTTACCCAGCACTACCAATTAAAACTCCAATTGCCAATCAGCAAAATTTATGAAAATTATAGTAATCATTATTTTCTACCAATATATTACCTTAGGTTTTACAAATTAATAGATGATGGTAAGTGTTGAACAACACATAAAAGTAGTGTTATACATATAAAAAAATATATACTTATGTAAATTTATCAATAAGTTTCGATGTGATTTTGTCAAGTGATTTAACATAAAGGCAGACAGCAAAGTTAAACCAAAATTAAGCACAACTGTGCCTCAAGCAGTTGAGAACTGGCAATTGTTGAAGAAAGGAGGATATTATAATAAATGAAGAAGATGGAAGTGTAGAGGCTCACAATATACGATATAGAAGTACATACATAGTTGTTGTTGTGTTGAGTTGTGGTAGCATCGCATTAAGTTCAATTTCAGCTACTAGATCAGAATTTATGACATTGACGAAACGATAAAAATGTTGGCAGTGGCCGAAAGACACAGACATAAATGTGCATTACGTAAGGTGGAAGGGCGTCTGGAACTGGGAAGTGATATTAGGGTGGAGGAGGTAAGAAGCAATATAACTGACCAGGAACCATGAAAATGAAATGCGACGCTCAAAGAGAAAGAAAGAATGTCAAGAAAATAGAAAGAGAAAGCGTAAACGAAAGCCTAAAACTATTAATTTCAACGTGGACGAATAATAGTAGCATGAACGGGAATGGGAATAGGAACGGAATGGGAACAGGAACGGGAACGGAACTGGGGAACTGTAACGAGGATGTTTGCCTGCCTGTCCTTTGGCCAGGGAGAAATCTATATTTACGATTATTGAAGTTTATGACGAAACGTTTTCGTATCATTTTGCGTCGCCTCATAAATGTTAAACGAGCAAGCGAGAAAAAGAGAGAGATAGAGATAGAGAGAGAGAGGATGGACCATGGATGGACCATAGTATCATGCACTACATAGGGTTGAGAATTTCATAAATGCTTTTGCACGCAAGCTGCTAATAATGCCAGACATTCAGGCTGTCGGAGAGAATGGTCAGATATTCGTATTGTCAGTAGCACAGGTGCCAGAGAGAGATTGTCAGAGTTTTCGGTTACGGATTTGGGTTCAGTTTCGGTTTCGGTTTCTGTTTCAGGATCTTTTGGGGGTTGCTATTGCTACTGTTCGTATGGATGTTGTATGGCCACAAAAGTGCAATACGCTCGTAAAACCAATGGCCAAATAGCCAAACGAGAAATGCCTAAGTAAAAATGTTGTGTAATTACGCAGCGTTACGCACAGATAGAGATAGACATGGTCCAAATGGAGTTCTGAGCTGGAAATGGCAATAGAAATGGAAATGGAGTTACTACAAAGCAACCCCAAGAGCAACTAAAACCCATACATGCCTAAACTAAGACTTGACCATTGTCAGTTGGCAAAAATCATAATTAGGCTTCGGTTTACCTGCTCCAACTCCTATCCTTTCTGGATGTGTGGGTGTGGGTGGGTGTGCGTGTGTTGTTTTTATTGTTTTAATGAACACACGAGTGCAATTTTTGGGAACCCCCAAGCATCAAGAAATAGAGGGAGGAGAGGCGACAGGCATTAATTGGTCCTGTTCAAACGTTTTGTGGTCGATATGAAACAATTTCTGCAACTTTGACACGCATCAACAAATTTTGCAACTTATCGAAACTATCTAAACGACACTCGTAATTGATCCAAGTTTGACAGAAAACTTTAAATATCTCTAATGGTTTGATTGCCCGCAGAAATATAACTAGATATTGTTTTAAAAGTACTTCTCTGATAAATTTAAGCGTGTGAATTTTCTACTTTGAAGTTTCGCTCTAGTCTTTAGCTAACGAAGATTATGGAAGATTTCTAGAAGAAGCATATATAATAAAAAGAATGGATTTAAATAGAAATTAAAGTAACAAATTATTTTAAACAAACGCAGCTGTTATTGATAGATGTTTTTAAACAGATTTGTTCCTTTAGTCAAACTTTTATCAAGTGGGTTAGTCTAGAACAGATTTCTTCTTTTAGTCAAAGTTCGACTAATATCGGGCATTTTAATTTAGTTTAAATTTCGAATTAAACTAAAGTAATGAAAAAACTCTCCTTCTTTGGCCCGATTGGGATTGTTAATACATTATAGTCATTAGCTGCCTCAGCAGACTTATCAAGTGTGGCAGTAAAAAGAGCAAATAAAATGTAATATCTAAAGCAACTGCCACACAATGTCCTGACATATGCAACATGCCACAACAGCCAACACCCACAGAGAGAGAGAGAGAGGGAGAGAGTGGGAGAGACAAGAGTAACAAGCCCAGATAACATTTAAGCGAAATCGCTTTAAAATCAATTAACCGTAAAATCACTCGCCTATTTGCAACAACAATCGAGTCGCGATTGTCCTGGACACTCGCCCCATGGACATCGATGCTCCATGCCTCAGGCAGTGCCAACAACAGCAACAACAACAAGAACAACAACAGCTGCTGCGGCCAAACAATCAAATGTGGTGGCAATAACATTAGCTGCCCCACCATTGAGATGTGTGTGTGTGTTTGTGTGTGTGCAGCATGCAGACGAGCAAACAATCCGGCAGGCATAACACTTACCCCTTGCACCTCCCCTTTAACGCCACTCACCCCCTCTGATAGGGCAGCAGCCCTTTGCTGCACTTGACCGCCTACCTCCTGAATGAAGGACGTGCTGCCAGGTATTAACCTCCATTTAATGTTAAACAAAGCCGCGTTACATGTGCAAGGGGCTTAAAAAAACATACATGTATGGTATAAAAACATATATACATACATATATATATATATTTATTGTATATATGGATGAGCCACGCCCACTCTCAACAGTCAGCCGCCAAACATTTCGATTAACATACGCAAACACATACATTGAGAAAGAGAGTGAGAGAGCAGTGGGTGTGGAAAAAACAGCAACAAAAAAATATATATAAAGGAAGAAAGAAAAATTCTTTTTGGCACGCCGAATATTTGATGCACTTGGTAATAACTGTAGAAATCTTTAAAGACAGAGTAATATATAGTAATTTGTAAATAGTTTTGTCTTAGTACAAAAAGTCAATTCAGCAGGATTAATATGATACTATACTACCAAATAATATATTAGTAGTAGATGTAATAGAAATGGTAGAAGAAATATTATCAGAATAGTAGTAGAAAGAGTAAGTTTAAGTATTAGAAATAGTAATAGATATAGAAGTACTTATAAATAGTATTAAAAGTGATGATAATATCAGTAGATATAATAGAGGAAATAGTAGTACAAATTGGAGTTGAAATAGTTATAGAAACAGTACTAGTAATATAGTAGAAACAGTAATACATACTTAAAGAAGTAGACATTTTAGTAGATATAGTAGTAGATAAAGTAGTAAATAGGGTTGTAGATATAGTAGTAGATACATGTTGATATACATGTTCAACAAAACTTGCATAGATGATATAGACTAAGTCAGTTATCCTTGTCAGTATTACATACATTTAGTCTATGGGGTATGCCACACCTCGTGACAAAATTATAAAGCTCTCAGGAAGGGTATTAAAGAGAAAACATAACGTGCACGGACAGCAAATTGAATTGCTGGCAAACAAGGCAGAGAAAGACCTGCAGGAAGCACGCAAAAAAATGGCATCGCACTCGTTGTCAGAGTCGAAGTGGAGATAGGGGTAGGGTTAGGGCCGGAATAATGGGTTGGAGGTAGAGTTGGAGTAAAGGTCAGCAAAGAGCACGGGAATCAGCTTCATCGTCATCGTCATCAAAATCATTTTAAACAAAACGGACTAATTAAGCGGACATCGTCGGTCGTCGGTTCTTGCCGTACCCAAGAGCCATACCCGGTACCTGCAGTCCGGCGCCATCACCCGTATCAGTTTCTGGGTGTGAACGGGGCTGATTGCTAGACTCTAGCACATTAAAGGCGACGTGGTCAAGTTGTAACAAACTTCAACCAGTCTGGACTTACAGTTGATAACTAGTAGTACTCAGTCTCTCATCCTTGAAAAGAGTCAATAACATTTACAATTTGAGGATACAACATAGGATTCTTAGAAACAATTTTATATATATGTTTATTGAATCAGAGTCAAATTACAGTTCAATAAAATGCTTGAAAACTAACTCTATTCACTCAATTGAATAAAAACTGTAAAAAAAAAATAGTATTAGAATACTTATTTAAAAAAAAGCAGAAAAGCCTTTTTTTAACTTCATTAGTGCTAATTAGATTTTAATAAAAATCTCGATATATTATTATTATAATCTCTCGTTTGTCATTAGTAGATCGTTAGCAAAGTTAAAGTTTCTGTGTATAAACATAGCCTTAATCAAGTCTCAAATATAAGAGTAAATTCTGTAACTATATTAAATCTTTTTTTTTTTTTTCCAAATTAGGGATTGTTAATTAAAGTTAACTATAGTAATTTTGAGAGAGCCAGAGAACTAGTTAAGTTCTTCAATAAGAAATATTTTAACATTTTCACCATAACTAAAAAATGTATAATCTTAATAGATTTTTGTTGAATAAATCAATAAGAATCAGAAATAGTTTTTATTTTATAATAAAAAGCTTGTCTACATTGAAGACTTAGTTTAGCTTCAGCCTAGAGACTAGATACCGTTTAAACTAAATTAGAAAAATATTTAGCTTAATTAAAGCTAACATATTAAATGAGTCTGCTCTTTGGGCATAAATAATGCCCTTATATATAGTATATGATATATACTCAGACATACATACATACTAGTTATATATGTATGTATGTTTGAATTTTTATTTGGTTGTTATTGCTTCAACCTGAGACAGATGCAACAGCACAAAAAATCGCTTTTTGAGTAGTCAGTCACATCGGTAGGGGAGTTAAGGCGCTTTGATGTATGTGAGTCACACACAGATACACACACACACACACACACAGTTGTACAGTAGAGTCTCAGACAGAATTTTGGTGTATCGTCGCGTAAATCCGTCTTTGAATAATGATGCCGTTGATAGCTGGGATTATAATCCCAGGCGCAAGCAAAGCAATCGTTTCTCATATGTAACTCTGTCTATATCAGAGTGTGTGTCTGTGTGTGTAAGTGTGTGTGTAGCCTGGCCACATTTATTTATTATGCCACAATATTCAATGACCCTTAATGGCATTTCGTAATAAAAATATTGGATTAGTTTGTTAGTTTTGCTCGCTCGCGCTGGCGGCATCAACCACCGAAAGTTCCACATCCACATCATGCCACCCACTAGTCACAGACCCACTGGGCACTTTATCAACTGGACTAGCATTACGTATTCCATTAAACGCCTAATGAGCCCATTGTGCGAGCCTGGTGTCATCAGGGGCCGATGCGACTGGAGTGGGCGTGACTGGGCGCCAGGTACTTAGACTTAGTTAGTGATCAAAGCAACAGACCGTGCATATGCTACGCCTGCCTCCCCTCCCCCAACACACACACACTAACACACACACATGACTTGCAAGAAAAACAAAAACAAACATTACGAATTGCATATAAATATGCTGGAAAGTTCATATTTATTAGAATTATATTTGTGTTTCAAGTAATCGATCAGAATTCAAATATTTCAAATCATTGTTGTTATTGTATCTAAAATTGTATGTGACTTTAGTCACTAGCGTTCTTATGATGTTAGCTTTGCTAAACTTTATATATTTTAAAGGATGAGCTTATAATATTCATAGTATACTTTATCCCTAGCGTAAGTTTCGAGTTAAATCTGTAATATTTTTCTTTCACTAGCGTATGTATAAGGTTGTATTAGAGAATAAATTCCGATGGTAATTTTAAACAGCTTTCTTCGATATTCAAAACATATATAGTTTATTTGATTCCGTACATTTTCTTAAAATATTTCCCTTCATATGTCACAAGCGTAAGCTTAGTATGGAATTCAAAAGAGACATTCAGATAATTAATAGCAATACCAAATGTGATTTCGATATCGATGATATGTAAAGTTTATATTGATTTTTAATAGCATCAACTATTATAAGCATATTGCTTTTGTCACCAGCGTAGGCAGTGATAAATAGAGTTTGATTCTAGGTAGTTGTTTTAGTTTTAAGTGGAGTCAAGAAAGATTTAGATACATGCTTAGTTCTAATTTTATCCTTTGCTATTTTCATATTCAAGCAGCATATTAAAATAGCAAACGCCTGCTGCCCCGGCACGTAATCGGAACCGTAGCTGGAGTTGGAGTTGGAATTGGAGTCGGAGTTGGCACCCAGGACCTGGGACTCAGGACCCGGGTAGCAGGACCCTTAACTCAAAACGGTGGACTGCATGCATGTGACATAATAAATATTAATGACAACTGACCGACAGCATTGCCATAGATCCCAACCCAAGGGGTTGGGCGGGATGTTGAATGAATGGGCTAACTGTGGGTGGTGGAGGAAGGGAAGGGAAGGGACGGGAAGGGGTATAGGTGGATGGATATCCTTGGTGGTGGGTTGACGTTGACACACATTCGACATGTGACAGATAAATTATGGCAATTGGATGAATGCCGCCACACCTCTTCTTCAAACATGCCCCTGGCCAACATCATGCAATTTTGCTTTAGCTATGAGATCATTTTTCATTTTCATTTTATTCTCTTATGCGTCTCCTTCATCATTTACTTCTATTACCATTGGCTTGTTTTGTTTGTTTTTTCCTTCGTGGGGAGGTTGTGACATATGTGCGTCCAGGACTAATGGCAGTCAAGTTTACCATGTCCAAGGTCCTGCTCTCCTCGTGTCCTTAATAGTTTTCAGTTCACCAATGATACTAATGACTGTGATGGCACTCAACTCAAATAAATTACAATAATCATTTATTGTTCAATAAGACCCCAGATGAAGGCATATTCCATATTCTCTTTGGCATGGGAGTGTATCTAAACACATATGTCTAATAAATATAATTACTCCATCAATGTGATCAGTTTAACGCATTTCAACTTCGAATTGCATTAAGTTTACTTATAGATATTTTTTTAATCTACAGTTTAAACGTTATCGTTGCAGTCAAAGTATGTACTTGCTAACTTTAATCACAAAAGATGTATTTGGAAAATCCAAAACTGATGTGTTTTCCAATGAATCATAATAAATGTGAATTTTATTCAAGGCAGTTATATCAAATACAATATTTGATTTTATTTAATATTGTTTGACAGGCGAATATCAAGTATATTCTGTGGAATTAAATGCAATTTTTGGTATAAAGTGTTAATTTTGAATTAATCTAGAGCTGAGTTTGCACTTTCAGCTAGTGTCATTGAAAATAATACTGCATCTTTGACATTGACTTGCTTGCAATTGATGACAATACACATTGAACTATGTCCCTTATGACACTGCAACATATTGACCTCCATGAGGACATCAGGGCTGTTCCATGAGGCATCCACTTGATTGATGTGTACCAATCAATATGCGACGAAGGACATATGTCACCAGGTAACATCGACTGGTTTCTGATTCCTCAATTTATTTATTTATTTATTTGGCATAAAACTGTTGCTGTCTTTAAGTTGGCCACAATATTAGCCATGGCATCGCAGGGAATAATGAAAGGCAGGATTACTTAGAGACAACAAGCTTAAAGCCAAGCCGAAAACGTATTCAAAAGAATGAATGAGAAGAATAAAATCAACAAACAAACAAACAAACAGCAACGAATAAACCAACAAAACAAACTCTACCCCACCTTCAATTGTGGTAAGGGAAGATTGGAAGAGAGGGGGGCAGTAATACGCGTATATAAAAGAATCAAAAATCTAGATTTTGATTTCAGATACTTCGGACTATGGAGACTGACTGGCAGCTTGTTTGGAGGGTTGGGTTGGCTTTTCAAAAAAGGGGGGCCAAAAACATTGAGTGGTGGGTTGGCCAATTGGTTGCCCAGCTCCAGAGTGTGGATCTATATCTGGTTGCTGAAAGCGAGTCGAGGGCCGTAAGTCAAGTGGCGCTTAGTTCATTGCACGGCGCGTTTTTCCTGCGACTAAAACCGCTCAAATTTCCAAACGCGCTTGTTTTATTTTATTTCTGTCTGTTTTCCTATGGATTCCACTTCAATGAATTGAAAAATTGCCTTGAACAAATTTGCTTCTGCTTTGCATTTTCTTGTCTCTTGTTTTTTATATTTCTCTGATTTTATTTTTTCTCTTTTTCTTTTTTTTTTTTTATTTCAACTTTGTGGGGGACGCGTTCCAACAACATTTTTCTAAACATGACATTTGACATTTGATAATGTCATTTGCCGCGTAATTGTTTTTTGATTTGATGCCCCGTTTTGCCATTGCCTTTTCAATCTTGTTATTGTTGTTTTTTATCTGCCACTTTGGCATCAACTGGGACTTGAGGGGAATTTGGAGAACTGCCACGTTTTAAAAGCGTGCAATGTAAATTGATTTGACTAGCGATTCTTCGATGGACCCTTTGTTGTAATATCTCTTTTTGAGAACTTTACAACATTAATTGGTAAATACAAGAGCTTGAAAAAAAATCAGTTTAAAGTGTTTGCTTTATTTCTAAAAGGTAGAATTTATAAAAGCAGAGATAAGATTAAATTTTATATATGCAGAAGGAACTTAACAATTTAGATTTATAGATATTACATACTTTTTTTAAGAGTTGATATTATATGTGCAAGGATAAAAATAACCAGTTGAAAAACCTTAGTTCACTTTTTGTTCTTGATATCTCTTCATTTCTTCTTTAATAACATGTATTTTAAAACTTAAAACTAGCAGATAGGCTTTCAACAATGGTATCATTTCATAAATGCAAATGTTTATCATAATCAGAGAAATAGTTGGTGATTATTTGATAAAATGTTGTCATACAGGCATGTTCTACAAACTTTAGCAACCCAAAAGCAACTCCAAAGCATTTTTTGGTGTTCCTCAAAACAAGCAAACATTGCTTTCAAATGTCAAACAAATTGTTCAGACATTTGATAGATCTTTATATATACTGAATTAACTTTAAATATTTTTTAAATGTATTAAAAAGGCGTAGAATACATTTTAAACAAATTTATAAATTTTAGAAAATACAGAAATATTTAATAATTTTGTAAAAGCTCGAAAATAAAATTAATAGCAGCAGAATTTCTTACTTCGAAAAGCTGTACGAAAAAAATAAAATCTCCGACATTTCAGGAACACCAACATTTAGAACAGTTGTTTTCAAAAGCAATTGTAGGCAAAAGATCTAGAGCTTTGTGGAACATCCCTGATAATTATTATTTTAATGTATAATATTCTTTTGAGCTCTCTTCACTTCTTCTTAAAAGCACTAGCATTAAATTGGTTAAACTGAATGTTTCCATTTTCCGTTCCAAATAAATGTGAATGATTGTAATTACCAAACAGAAGATTGTGGCTGAATATCGGTGATGGAGGGGGCGGTGGAGGCGGTATTGGATGTGGTGATGCTATTAAGAAAACTTAATAGAGTATCATTTAGAGGATGCTTCGGATACCTTTAATTTACCAGCTAAACGACTATATGTGAAATTCAACGGTGTCATGAAGTCATCAACTGAGGAATATGAAAAAGATGAATTGGTTCTTTTCAATAATCCAATTGGAAATCTTACTTGGTAGTGCGTTTGGTGGCGCATACTCCCCATAAGGTCGAGCAGAGGAGATTGGCGAAGAGGAGACCGAGGATACTCCCTGTTGATGCATTGCCAATGCATTAGCTCGAGCCTGGGCCGAGGTGCTTGGCATTAGATCGATCAAGCCATTGCTTCCCAACACAGCTGGCAAAATAGAGCCCAAGTCGAGCTCCTCTGTGATCAAGTCCGGAGTGCAGGGACGAGTCTCTAGCTGGGATTCGGGACGAGCATTTTCCATCCAGGACTGGGGTCCAACATTCTCAAAGATGTTCAAGCCAGACATCGACTCGCTGATTTCATCCTCAACGATCTGATCGCGAGCTGCACAAAGAAAGCATAAAATAAAAGAGAACTCTTTTAAAAAAGATTCCACATACCCAAAGGATATACAGGCATGCTTATAAAAAATACACAACTTTGAGATAATTTTTGAGTTAAATAATTAGTTATAATTAATTATAAGTGTATGTCAATTGGTTTTTGGGGAACATTACCCGATTCTTCATTATGATTATCAATAAAAAGATTATCTTCACGCACGCGATCCGAGCGAAATTTCTGAATGAAATCCATGCCAAACTCACAGTCCATGTCGATCTCGTGCTCGGGCATCAGTTGCTTCTTAAGTCGCTCTGCAAGGGAATTATAAAATAGCTTTAAATCTTATTTCAATTTCCTGTATTTTATTAATTATGTATAGTTTTGTACTGCGTAAACGTTTAGCTGCTGATGCTCTCAGTTGGGCAGATCCCTTGATAGTCTGATCGTATCTTTTGCGTTTCGGCTTTGGCAAAGCACCAGTTGTCACGGTTGTTAAAGTAGATTCCAATTGGGTTTTGGCTATAATCGAATTTGAATTCGGGTTTGGCAGCTCTGTGATGACAAGAGGGGGACGCTGGGCTGGCAAAGGGAGGCAAACATAGTTGTTGATCAAAGCCATACAACGTTGCATCTGCAACACGAGCTTGTTCACCACAGTGAAAATAACTAGAAGCAGAAAAACTTATCAGGCTAAGAGCTAGGAACAATCAAAAACAAATAACACAACAATAAACAACAAATTGATTTAACTAGTCATATGCTTCAATTATCAATAAATACCAATGAAATTATTAATAAATTGTTGTGAATTTAGCTTCCATTAAAATTAATGGATATCACAATTAAATATATATTAAATGGAAGCCAATTAAATATTTAAGTGTTTAGTCGCATTTTAAATTTACATTAAGGAAAAGATGCCAACTTAGATTTAAGTGGGATCAAATTTGGCAATAGTGATAAATGATTTGTGAAGTGCTGGAACATAAATTAACTAATTGTGTAGTTCTGGAATTTTTAATTTTGTGACATAATTAAATGGAAAAAATCTCAATTTCAATTGAATTAAACACTTACAAAGTGCGCGACGAATTCGACCTTTGGACATGCGTTTGGGGTAAGAAAAGGGTGTATCATAGCCGAGTCCAGTCAACTTTGGTGGTGTACACTTGGCACCCGTCATGATCTGGCTCACCAAGATATCCACTTGATATTGCCGCCTTAGGTGGGAACAGCTGCAACGAGAAGGATGAAAGTTTTCCTCAAATTGCTGATCCTCCTCCTCGACAATGTCTAGAAGTTCCGGTTCGGCTTGTGCCCCTGACTCTAGTGGCTCCTCGACGGCCACCTCATCATCATTCATCTCCTCCAGCATTAGTTCCGGCAATGGAGTTGCCATCCTTACTGGAGGTTCATTCATCAGAAGACGATGTGTTTCCAATTGACGCTCGAGAAGCTCCTGTTGCTGAGATACAATATCCAAAAGCATTTGTTGTTCCTCAAAAAGCTCGTACAAATCTTGTTCCAATTGATACATATTATATTGTTCCGAGTTTTGTTCCTCGGGTGAAGAGGGACGCTCCGATATTGGCATCTCAACAGGCAAAAGTTCCAGAGTTACCCCTACAATGAGAAAAATGTTTACGCCCAGTCAATTATTGGTTACCTATTGGTTATTGGTTATTTGTTAATCCTTATTGAATATTGGTTATCAGCTATTGGCCATCGCTTGCTGGCCCCGAGCAGGCGCAGTAGACAGCCACCTTTTTTTCAATCAGCTAAAATGCTGAGAGGGAGCTGCCAGACAATTGTTAAGACTTGCAGCAGAAATTGTGTAAAAAAATCAGCAGACGGAAGCTGCACTGAAAAAAACCGTATATCCGAAATAAAATTAATCCAAACTGTATCAACCATTCAGTCACAGTTTCTTTTAAACTAATTGATTAGATTAGGTTTCTTTATACCGGTCTTAGCAAGAATTTGTTTATCGAGGTTTCTTAGAGAATTTTGTAATTGGATCAAATATCTTAGGCCTATTTCCGCATGAATTTTAGATATAATATTTTATTCTATACAATTAAAAAGTTCAAATTAAAATCAAGAACTTGCAAGTTGAATTTGAATCTGATTTTTTTCTGTGTAGAAGAAAAATGCACATAGCGCAGACAAGAAACAAATGTAAAGCGTAGCATGAAATTGGCAGTCGTTTGACTGTCGCTGGGAAACAGGGAAAATGGGAAACTGAAAAGCTGAAACTGGGAAATTGGTAAACTGGAGAGACTGGTAAGAGAGTCTGGTTACCATTCAGCATGGTCAGCCACATCCTGGGGCCCAAAATGCACAATGCTAACCGTAAATTGCTCTCCATTTTTATATAGTTTTCGTTATTCCCTCGAGGACAGGAAGGCGGTGTCAATTTTAGGTAACTTTCGCAGCGGGAGTAAAGGGTATTCGGATAGCGAAAGGTTTAGAGCTCAGCAGGAAAGGCAAATAAGAATCTGCAGAAGCTATCCACGACTACATGTTACCCTGTACACCTATCTAAGTCATAACTACATTCAATCATATTAAAGTCTTTATGTACTTGCAACAGGAAGAAACTCATATTAAATAAATATTTATATATAGGGTATGTAGAGGAATAACATTATAAAAATATAACACGAAAACTGCATTCTGTCCAACATGCAAACGTTGTCTTTAATAAATAAGTTACTTTTATTGCAACACTTTTGAAAAATCTCAATTATGAGGTTCTAATTAAATATAATATCGATTATAAGAATATAATAAAATAACTTATTGATAATAACGTGAACGATAAATGGATTCTTGAATAGATGAATTATGTTTATTATATCCGATTGGAACTGAATTTTAAAAATGCGATGAAATCAAGAAAACCTACAACTTATTCTTAAAATTCTAATTGAAATTAGGCTTTTCTGATGTTGTACGATAGTTTTAAATTCTAAATTATACAAGATACAATTTATGTTTTTACAGTCACAAGAGAATCGTTATGCCTGTTTCAAGCAGAGTATTAAAAATTCTACATGTCCATTGCGGTTTGAGTTTTTAATAATCAAATTGGGGGTATGTTTTGTCCAGATATGAGTATTACCTCAAGTGAAACCAACAATACTTGAACTTAAAAATGAAATTTCATGCTCTTCCCTCTGCGGTTCCCAATATTTTTGGAAGAATTCTTCTTTTATACTTTAGTTTTTGTACTTATTTAATATCGTTAAGTAAAGTGAACTGCTTTGCATTTGTAGCTTCAACTAAATTCGGTTCAGTTTAAGAGTTGAGCTTTTTTTCACTCACCCCCGGGCTAGACCCGACTAATAACTAACGCCCTACCCATGTCACCATCTCCCTCCCTATCTATCACTCTCCCTCTCTCTCTCTCTCTCTCTCTCTCTATCTCTCTTTTATATCTCTCTTCTCTGTCTCTATAGCTCTTGGCCCCCTGGCTCTATCAAACTCTACAAAGTTAGTTTACGGCCAAAGTTCAGCTTGAAAAAATAGTACATAAAACTCATAAAAAATTGGCCAAAAAGCTAGTCACAAAAAAGTCACAACGTGTGAGAATCGTTAAAATGCTGTAAAAAAAAGCCAGACGAAAAAAATTGGTTTGTAACGCAATTTTTTTTATTCTTTTTTATTTTTTCCTATTTTTTTTGTGCTTTGCTTTTCATTTGGCGTTGGCAGCCATTAGAGCAAAAATCAGCAGCATCAGCGGGTAAAGTGCGCTTTGGCAAGAAGAGAAAGGGGATAGAAAGGTGGTTAAAGAGTGGAAGGGGGGGGGGGGAATTAAGGGGGGATTGCAGTGTCTGAAAGGTTAGTTGTTGTTGCAGTTTTCAGTTGTTGCCACACATGTGGAAATTGTGCGCGTTTTGCAGTTTTTTAATTGACCAACAAATTTATTTGATTCGTTAGCGACACGGCGTTTTTCGCAACTCGCATTTTTATTTATTTTATTCTTATTTTATATATGTACATACATATATACACACTTATGAATATACATACATATTTTTTTTGTTTAAACCCTAACTCTACTAGTATATATATAAAATAGTATTTGCATAAGCTTAAAGTCAGACTAAACTTCCATTCCTTCCCATTTTGTCAGCCCAATTGATATTCAAAGCGAACAACGCCTCGACAACTGTTTGAAGAGGGGATAAAGGGAGAAAGGGGGGGGGAGTGTCTTGTTGTTTCTAAGGATTACATATTGGTAAACAACGATTGCATTAACAACAACAGCTACAACAACAACAATAACTTATTGTCCTACAAATTTGTTTGCCCAATTTCCAAAAAGGGAGCTCAGTCTGAGGTTGCCTCTGAGGTTGAGACCTCTTTTAAGAGGGGGACTGTTTGATTTGGATTGTTGACTTTATTGGTCAAGCGGCCCTTGGTTGTTGTTGTTGTTTCTGTTGTTATCACGATGTTGTTGTTGTTGTTGTTCTTTGGGCTTCGCCTTAGCTTTGTGTGTGTATGTTGTTTTAGCGATATTTAATCTATGATTAGAATCGTTTTGAGACCAGTAAAATCAATTAAACGCTACACTTGACTTAATTTATTGTCGCGCTCGGTTAGCACAAAAGACAAGTAGCCGCCAGTCAACAGCTCAGATACCCTGTGCTAATATATTGGTAATAGATAGGGTATAGCTGACTACAAATTAATATCCATATAAAATTAAATAATTAATTCATCAGCTGTAATAAAGAATTGTACAACAAAAAGTCGAAAGGGAAAGAAAATGAGATTGGAAAGAGTCAACAATTATTCTTAATTATACATAGACTCAATACATCAACAAACAAATGTAATACCTTAACATTAGATAGTTAGATAAGCTGATGTATAAAAAACAAATAATAATCGAATTGTGAATTAAATTAGTTAAATTTAAAAGGGGAACTTTGTTGGATTAGAAAAATAGATAATAATAAAAATTATTTAATAAATGATTTAGCATCATTTCAGTCGAGACTTGTTTGAAACTAAATCCATCAAAAGTAATGGGTATTTTTTAGTCAATCATTATTCAGTCAAATATTCTTGGCAGTTTTTTTGTTTTGTTTGCTGTTATCTGTATCTGTATTTCGGGTATTTGAGCAACCGAATACGAAAACCGATGCAAAATGATATCATATGAACTGAAATGGTCGTAAAATCAAATTGGCCTCTCGAATGCCAATAAAAATACGCCAAACAAATCTGAAATACGCCAGAAACAGAAACACTTTGTCGGTGGCTCCGTTCGCTTGTTTGGCATTTATCTTTATAGCTCGATCTCTCGTTTTCTCGTTCTCTGACCGATGCCGATGTCGATGCCGATGACGATGACCGGCAAACGGCAGCGATAATTTGTGTACTTGAATCAGACGAGAGGGGTAGAGAAGTTATAGTAGATATATATGTCTATCAATTATACCCATAGCAAATTGCAAAGAATCTCAAAATTAAATTGAATAATAAAGCATTGAATTCTCAGCAATTTCAATTTGGTTTCTGATTTCCTCAGATTATCTTCCTGCAATTATCTGCAATTCGCTATAAACTATGCTAACTATACTTGGTTTTTAATCTTTTCTCTTTCTTTATTCCAAACAGGTTCAATTTTGTTTGCCGAAATTTATGACAATAAATTGTTAACCATTTTGAATGAAACCATTTGTGTTTGGGAATGTTGAATTGATGTATGTTTAGTTAGAAAGGGAATAAAGAAAAATAAGCAGATGACATGACAGCTTATTTTCTTTCTATCAAACTTCTCTTTTCCTCTCCTGTTCTGAAAGCGTTTAGGGAAGCTAAGGAAAGAAAGATAGAAGGAAGGAGCTCTTCTTAAAGTCTCAAATCTGCTCAATTGAAAGCATGTTAATGAGTTGCAATATAAATTATTGACCTAGTCACTATAAATTATCTACTAATAAAGCTTCAATTTGAATTCATTAAGCTAGGTACTAAAAAAAAGTAATTAATTAATTTAAAACTTTTGGGCGTTTTTACTATATTATTGTGAGTTAATATTTAGGGTGTTCACTCGACTCTCGCAGCGTCGCAGGTAGCAGATGTGAAACTTGTCACAACAAAAATTTGTACTGAACAATTTCATGCGGGATTGCGAGACCCCTGCCTATGAATACGAAAAGTGTTTCACATCTGCGCAAACTAGAAATGTGGAAAAGCACGATGAATGTCAATATACTCGATACATGTTTAGTATATTTTAGTATATTCGGTATATTTTAGTGCTAAATGTATGACAACTTTTTAATGGAGTCCTAAATCAAAAAAGTTTAATCCAGATAGCGCAACTAGCAACAATCGACTGGATATTGATAGGGAGAATCTTAAGCTATGGCATCAAGAGATCTTATTTTTGAAGGAAATAGAGGAAAGCAGAAAGACTCTTGAAGAAAACAAGTTAAAAATGGAGCAAGCTAATGCTGCATATGAATTTTAATACAAGCAACCAGAGCTCGAACAGAAGGAGCGAATATTAAACCATGAGCTTGTATTAAATATAAAAATTAATAATAATAATAAATTAAAATTTAGAATTAAGTTTTATTTAAACATAAACACTTGTTTTTTTTGCCGACTACAGATAGTCTACACCATTGGGCTCGGCCTCATCGCTTTCCAACCCTTCATAAATATATTTCTCGACATCTTCTAAAAGAATGTTGTGAAGAGAGCAGCGTTCAAGTATCCAATAGCAAATTAATTAATTAGAACTTTCTTTAGGCTGCAAAACTTTCCGTTGAGAACCCTAATACTGTTTTTACACTGCCGCATCATTGTCGAAGGTGCGGAAAAATGATGCGCGTCGTTTACACTGGAGCCGCATCTTTTTTCGCATCATTTGTCAGCTGTTGGCCTGCCCATGTCAGATTTATTTATTGAAATAGAGACAATTATGAGTTCTCAACTGGCAAATGTTGTATATGGTGCAATTGTTAATTGCAGTGCACTTTCAAAAATGCTTTTAAGACTTTGAATTTTGTCTTTTGTGTTTCTATTTGAAATTATTATTTCCGCGGTTAAGCTATATTACTATTGATTATCGTTATACGATGAAAAAAAAAACAGCTGTTCGCTGTCGATACCCCGAAAAATTGCAGTATTAAAAAAAAATACTAACAGAATACGGCAGCACCTGCCAATGATGCGTCGCATGATTTAAGATGCGGCCGCATCATTGTCTTCTTCTATCCACAGGGTTCTTATGGGCATCATTGCCGCATGTTCCGTTTAACGGAAAAATCCAATGATGCGGCCCAGTGTAAACACAGTATTACGCAGTTCTCTACTCTGACTCGATATTGGCTGTCTTCTGTTGAAGCGGAGCTGTACCATACTCCACGTCCATGATCCGGGTCCATTATCCGGGAGGTATTACTTACATTCTTTTAGATGGCATTTTCTTGAACTAAAATTGTGTTTATGTTAAAAAAGTAAATAAGCAGATTTTTTAAATGTCAAAGTAGCTCGAATATAAATATCTAACTGCGCACACTTGCTACATAAAAGGGTGTTCACACGTTAGGTGTCGCAAGCTTGAAAAGCTGCTACGATGCGAGAGTCGAGTGAACACCCTAACTGTGTTTCAGGGCGGGCCGGGATGTTTGTGAACGCTTTCACATTATTGATATAGCGCCAAAACAGCGCCCTCTATATTCCAAGATCAGAACTAGTTTTATTTCATCACTATTGTAGACTTAAGCACACACACACACACACATACTTGTATTCACACATTTTGTCTATGTATGTATATTGGCGCGTCGCTACATCGGCGTCTTGTGAAATTCATTATTAAAAAAATCTCGCACCGATCAAGAGGCAAAAGTCAAACAGTCCACTTTATTTATTCTAATTACATCGGAAGTCCGGGTTGATCAAACAGTATCCACATTTAAGGGTCAGGTGAATTTAAGATTTCTGACACTTTTTCTAATAGAATGCCTACACGATGGTGTCTAACTCTTTGAATGGCTGCCGATTCCAATTTCCTAGCCATTTCGCAAAAATTGCACATCTGGGAGTCCCGAGTGGCTAAGGGTATATTACAATCCCTGCATACGTTTTCCAAAGCTGAAGGAGGTCCTAAAATATGTACACAGATGCATAAGTGAGTTTATCTGCAGATTACTATTTGATACTTACAGTATTATCCATTTCAATTCAATTTCAATTTGCAGATTAAATTATTGAAAACGATGGCAAATGACTTGCACGTGGAGATGACAATTACTCTATCAGAAGATGGCAACTGTTGTTAGTGCAACTCTGTTTTTCCGATAAGTCGCTAACAGAATATTAGTATTTTGCTTTATATAAATCAGCTGTTGTTGCTGCTCATAAGCAAAACAAATTTAATGCTGCCAATTTTAAATTAAATAATAATATAGTCGCTTTCTGGCCTGATGATACATTATAATTATATTATATATTTATTTTGTTGGGCATATCATTTTAATTAAATACATAAAGTCTAATTAACTTGTTTGGTCCTTATGACCTTTGATAATCTGCGGTATTTAAGCAGTAACCTCCAATTAAACGTCGTTAATTCCCTCACACCATATTTTCCCCAAATTTTACTATTCAATAGGTCATAATTTCATCATTCTCTGATGAAATAAGGGGTGGAGGCTTATTTCATTACGTCAAATTGAAATGGCCCGCAAACTGTGCTATGTTAAGTCTAACAGTGCCATTTTGAGTTTAGCAGAACGGCAGGCCCTTACGTTATGAAACGTAACGAGAAGTGTGAACCAACTTTGAAATGAAAAACGGGAAAAAAAACTATATTATTATTTTGTTTATAAGTGGCAGCATTTAATTTGTTTTGTTTAACAGCAGCAACAACAGCTGATTTATATAAAGCGGCCACAACAACAGCGTAGATAACACATATATCGATATCGAACACGTATATCGATAACAAAATACTAATATTCTGTTAAATGAGTGAAAAAACCAGATTTTTTACGATTTCATTTTGACGCGAGTCTAAATACTGCTTATGGAGTTTTTCATTTCCACGGCGTTTTGAGGCGAGTGTTATATATATATCTCGTACTTTATCATATTTACACAATAGTTGTATTGTTAACTTCAATATTAGATTAAAAGAGGTAAAAACTTGCTTTGAATTAATATCGAACTGCAATAAAACTGATAAAGTTTCTCTTAGAGTGATAAGTATTTTAAATGAAAGCACAAATAGTTATATTTTGTCGTAGAATGTATATAAAATCATGTCAAATTCAGAAATATATCTTAGATAATATTTTTTTATAAAAAAAATATAGCGCAAACTAACTTTGGCGCGCCAAAGTTTGGATACCCTTGCAGTGCCCTGTGTAAGCCGTCAGATTTTTTACAAAATTTGTTGATTTTTAACCGATCGTTCCTATGGCAGCTATATGATATAGTAGTTCGATTTACACCAAATTTAATCAACCTGTTTAAAACTTAATCAAACACATAATGTGTATATTTGGTTGCGATATCTTGAGAAACAAAAAGTTTTTCATACTAAATGTTTATTTTCAACCGATCGTTCCTATGGCAGCTATATGATATAGTTATCCGATCCGGCCGGTTTCGACATATGTACTGCGTGCAGCAAAAAGACGGACCTGTACCAAGTTTCATCAAGATAGCTTCAAAACTGAGAGACTAGTTTGCATAGAAACAGACAGACAGACGGACAGACAGACGGACATGGCTATATCGACTCAGCTCGTCGCCCTGATCAAGAATATATATACTTTATGGGGTCTGTGAGGCTTCCTTCAATGCGTTACACATTTCGTGACAAAAATATAATACCCTCTGCAAGGGTATAACAATAAATAGTGAATGTTATTTTTTAGACCCAGTACTTTAAAAAAGTCGAAATGGGTCTATTACGTTTGTGCAAATGTGCGTAACATTCAGAAGGAGGCGTGCCAGACCCCATAAAGTATATATATTCTTGATCAGCATCAACAGCCGAGTCGATATAGCCATGTCCGTCTGTCTGCCCCCCTTTTTTGAAGACGTAGATCTCAGAGACTGTCAGAGCTAGAGACACCAAATTTGGCATGTAGGTTCATCTATATTTTGCATTGATCAAGTTTGGTTTGAAGAACAGGGTGTGAACGCTTTGCCCTCATTAAGTACTGGGTCTCCTACTGTCGAGCTTGCTCCCCTGAAGCTTACTGCATTTTTCTATTTACTTTTGAACTTAAAATTGATCTTTATCTTTAAGAAATATGTAAATAGTATGTAAAAAATAAAATGGTAAATACTATAAAAAAGTACGTATTGTATTTTATAAGGACTACGTACTTCTATGAGGATTTGAACTATTAAGAATTATTATTAGCTAGAAATGTTTCAGATAAGTAGTATTTTTTCAGATTTGTATTAAAAATTTAAAACTAACTTAAAGTTTAATGTTTGATTGAATAGGAAGCCTGAATTCAGTACACTAGTAAATTTTAACTCTTCTCATCAAACTCCAATAAATTCAACATATCAAAGTTCGAAAATTAAAAGAAAACTTGACTTAAATTTAATTCATATTAATTGTTAAATAAATAATTACATAAAATGGCTCATAATTTAAATAGTTTTACCTTTAATTGTACAAATCGATTGTCAGAATCAGTCATTGAAGTTGATTGCTAATTTCGAAACCATAGTTATGGCTTAATAGATATCGCAATTAAATCGCCTTCTATCGTTTAAATTAAATAAGTATCTTTCAAACTGAAAGCAAATAATAAATTGATGTTGTCAAATAAATACTCTTTCTATTAATACTAACAATTCTTTATTTGTTTGTTTATTTATTGGGATCACAAGACAAGTCAAGTAAATGAATGGCAAGTCCCTATTTATAATTAATTTATTAAACATCTATTTAAAACTTTTAAGTAAAGAACTGTTTATTATTTATTAAATTAACTTTAGTTTATATATCTAAACTTTCTTATTATGTTCTAATTAAACTAGTAAGCTAGTTGCTGCATATTATTTATTTATTAAAGTCGTATTTAAAATGATTAAATTATTAATAATAATTTTTGAAATGTTTAATTTTGTCTTATTATTTTTACATAGATTTTTTATTTTTGGATTATTTTATTTTTAAAGTTTCCTTTTCTAACTGTCTACGAGTATGTGGTTGAAATAATATAAATAAAAGACATAAATAGATTTGGATTGTTTTCATGTCCATTAATCTGGATCATCGTTTTTTCCTGTATCTCTCTCTCTCTCTCTATAGCTTTTATATAATATACAAATGCCATGAATATTATTACTTTTATAATGCCAATATCCAAATAAAACATGTCTTCCACGTATATGGCAGCTCTGCACTACGATTTGGCAATTAATGAAGGGTCTTTAGAGGGGGAAAGGAGGGATAGAAGGTTGGTTTTTTAGGCTGTCACCACACGCAGACAAAGCCAATTAATAAATTTTCCATTTACCATCAGCTGCTGCCGTTGTTGCCATTGCTGCATGCCAACATGTTATTGCTATCAAATCTAATATTGTTATTATTACTATTATGTTTTAAATTAAAGATCTAAATTCAATTTTATATTTTTATATTAGTATTAGTCTTTTTATTAAATTTTGTTTGATATGGAAGAATCTATACCATAGTTATTGTTATGAGTATCTTAATTTTTCTTTTGTTTTAATTAAATGAATTAGTGTAAAATATATATTTTTATTTATACTTTTTCTTTAAGCTTATTTTTGTTTTCTTTCTCAAAATTAAATAAATATTTTAAATTTGTGTTTAAAATTTTTTCTTTATAAGTATTTCGTTAAGTTTTAGTTTTTTATTCCTCTTCACTAGTTTATCCTTTATTAGTTTATTTTAGTTTTTAATGAATGTCTTGATTTATATATATGTATATTTATATATTTATGGTACACAGATTTTCTCATTCTTCCATTACCAAACCTTCGCATGCATATTAAACTCCTGCCTGTGTACACAGTACACTGAGTGCAAAAGTAATGTCTGAGGTATGAATGTGCATTCAAAATTCCGTTTAATGATGCAATTCGAATTTGATGAGTTGGAAAACTGACTGAAAATCTGACAACAGCTGTTGATGGAGCGCAATCAATGCGTTGCCACTTTTGATCCAGAGTCCTTGGTACACATGGTTCTCAATCCTGATACAGATTTCCACAGATTCAGGATGGAGATGGAGATGTGGAGATGGGCAGGTAAATTGCAACCAATAATAATGAATAATTGAAAATCCAATCAAACACCAAATGAAAACGGAGGCGCACAACGTTGCCATTGCCATTGGCATTGCCATATCCATATCCCATATCACACAGATACACTCTCACACGCAGATACACTCTCAAACAGATACTCTCACACTCCCTTTAGGCAGATTTGACAAGGCCATGTGGACGTTGGCATCCGTTTGCTGGTGTTGATTTTGCCGGCTTTATCGAAGGACATTAGCAAACGGTCGTTGGATTCGGTGAAAATGCAATCAAAAGTGTGGGCCAACAACCAACAGACAACAACAATAACAACAGCCAGGAGAATAACAACAACAACAACAAAGAGAACAACCAGAGTAACAACAAAACCAAAGCGACCTGCATAGATGACACCCCAGGGACATGACCAAAGTCAATGAATGGTAATAGGTGTCGACATGGCGTTAGGGCGTGGCAGGGCAGCCTCCCGCCTCCCGCCACCACAGTTACCATCTCACGTGTGTGTGTGTGTTGTTGTTGCGGCTTTATTGGTGTTGTTCTTGCTGATTGCCACTTTCGACCATGGATCGAATTGCGCTCCACAGTCTGCTTGCAACTCCCAACTCTCAAACCTATATCCCCAAACCTTTCCCTGGCCTAACCTTTGGTCTTAGCTCCGGGGACGTTGGACAGTTTCAGGTTCAGGTTCACAGGCAACATGCATTAATTGCCAGTTAAATTGACTTTGACTGCCGAGTTCTATCCTGTATCCTGTGCATTGATTCCATTTGATAGATGAAACACACAGCTCACAAATCCTTACACATGTTATGAGCTTGTAATTCGCCAGGCAAAAGCAATTACTCACTTAATTTCGCAATTTTTTATAGATAATTCCTTCATGGACATACTATAACAAAACAACACATAAACACAACAGAAATTGCAACTGAAGTTTTTATAACTTTTCATAAATTTGAATTAATTTAGCTGTAATTTTAATTCTTTTTCCTTAAGTAGTTTCTCCATTAAATATTGACTTACTATTTATTTATTATGTTTCATACCATCGTTTTCCTAATTTCGTTATTGACCACTTCTTGCCTCTCATTCCTAACTGTAAACTACTTGAGGTAAATATTTATTTAAAAAATTTGTTGCTATTGCAATTGGCAAAAACAAAATATCAATTATTTCTCTCTTTCGTGTGTTTGTTTAAGGAAAATATGTTTCATATTTTTATGCGCAAAATAAACAAATATTGTGTATTGAAAATGCCACAGGATGATCGACGTGTCCCTTCACCCCTCCCCGTCCCACTCCTCACTACCTATTAAAATTGTTAGCTCTGGTTGCAAGCAACCCTCGCATCGAAAACCGCAATACGCATTGCAAATTGTCGCCTCCGGGCGTGGCAAGACAAAAGTTTGTGTTTGTGCCACTGATGTGGCAGCAACACACACACAAGCACACACATTTGTATACATATCAACTTATGTATGTGTGTGTGTGTATTAATTTTTGATATAATTACACGCAAATATGCCGCTAACGTTGAAATTTTCATCAAATTGAGTTGAGCCGAAATTCTGACTGTGTGTCTCTGTCGAATGTTGTTCAATTAACGTGGTTGAAGTGTTTTTGTTTTCGTTATCTGTTAGTGAATTGCTGTCCCTTGCCACATGCCACAAGCCACTTGCCCCCTCGCGAGTCGCGACGGCAACAAAATGACACCGCGAGCGTTTTACCTTGGCCCAATATTGAGTTGAGTTCAGTTGAGTTGCATTTGGTTGAACGCGGCATCAACATGTTGCACAAATATAAACATAAATCAATTAACAATTTCGACAAGCAACGTGCCCACTTTCTGTCCCACTCTCCTCTCTCCTTCTCCTCTCTCTGTCGCTCTCTGTAACTGTCACTGTCACTGTCTCTCTCATTTGCCCTGAGGGTCATAAATTCAAAATCGACAATTTGTGGCAGCTGCCGCCGCTTGGATGTCTGTCAAAATTGCACGTTGCCTACTTTTAGGCGCAGCTTGAATGTGCCAGGAGCGTGTGTGTGTGTATTTGTGTGCTAGAGAGTATGAGTATGAGTGTATGTGTGTCTGTGTGGGAGTGTGAGTATGAGGCAGTTATATTGAATTATCAGCTGAGGACTTGACTGTTCAAATAATTCCTTCATCTCATATGAATATAGGCAATTGAGATATTCAAAGTAATTCTCTAAAAACCTGTTCTAATAATAATTGTTATTAAATAATTAAAACATTTAAGTTAGGTAAAAGTATTTTTTATTAATGAGATTTTATTTATCTACAGTTGCAATCAAAGTCCGAAAAAGATAGAATAGTTTTTCAAAACAGTGAGTCATGGTCATGTTTATATTTAAATTATTAATCTCTGTATTCAAATTTGTGATTTTCATTATACAAATTGAAAAGAAATATTTTATTATGATACAGCCCCTAGTCATGAATATTAAATTCAAGGAGTTAATTATATGACTATTACTGAGAAAGATAAATAGATGTTGTTGTACAGAAGTTTATGTATGGAAAGTTATGGAAGCAACTTATAAACCGCTTTCTCTGCCTATAGACAAAAACAGTTTTATTTGCTTGTCAATTATTCAGTTGAATGGCATTGTGTCCCGCTCGCATATTTTATGTGTGGTCTGATTCACATAACGTCAATCTACGTCCTAGTCATTATGGCCAAAACACAGACACAACAAAGGGCGAGAGAGACAGAGAGACTGAGGTAGAAAGTGTGTGTGTGAGAGAGATAGAGAGAGGGAGCATAAGAGATATATGTTTGTAGACAGTTGGTCGATAGAACACACATGGCCACAATGGGGGCAAAAGCGTAACAAACTCGAACCGAACCGAACCAAAACTCGAACTCGAACCAAACTCAGCTGAACAGAAACCGAAAAACTTGTTTCATAAATTTTCTATTCAAAATGTAATTAAACCCTTTCGCTGCTGTTGCTTTTGCTGTAGCTGCTCATCTAATTACAACAAAAAGGCATCCTCGAGCACCCCAGAAATAAACACACACACACATTACACACACACCCAAGTCAAGACCTGGTACAAGCTCGAGTTCTATTCGAAGCAAATGGCCACAATGAGGGGCTAGAGGCAAAAGGCAAGGGGAGAGGGGCATGGGGATGGGGCAATATACTCGATAATTGCAAACGAAATGGCGCAACAACAACATCTAGAACTGGAACAAAAACATGATAATGGGGTAGAGGGACAAAAGGGAGTATTTCCATAAATATCTTCAAAGTCATTAAATTTCACACATGTTGGAGGCAAAATGCCGAATGCTTTTAATTTTAAAATTATTGTCATTAATTGATTTTTGATTCAGAAGAAGTCGGGCTATAAATCTGCATACATGAGTATGTAGATGGGAGGAGAAGGAAGAAGATTGAGAGAATGACAGGATTAAAGAAGGGGAACTTCTTTTACAACTGTTGTGCTAAATGCGTGAAAAAGCAACAACAGAAATAGCATAGACAAGTTAATAAAATGATGGGCTATAAGACACCCTGAATTAAATCTTAAATCTGTCTCTAAGTACATATCAAACTGTGTACGGTAGATCACGCCAGGAGTCCTTTCTTTTATACACTATTAGAATTAGTATTTTATGCGATCTTAATGTAAATTAATGTAAAATTGTAATTAGATCAAGTATGTGAAATTTGAATAAAACTGCTTATGGTAGACAGAAAGTGCCATACCAAATTAGCTGTTTCTAGATATAAAAGACCCTGAGACCCTTGGACACACAACATAGGTGAAGCAACCGAAATAGATACTGATCATGAAAATATTATATATTAACTATAAATATTTCAAACATGAAATAACATTCTCTTATACCTACTTTCACGGGGTATACAAATTGATGCTGATCAAGAAAATATTTATTTAATATTATAAGATATCCTTCTTCCTGTTACATACAATCCTACAATGCAATAACACCCTACTGTGACCATTTTCAATAGCTACAGGGTATACAAATAATTAGTGACTCCTCCAAATACAAAAAACTTAAAGGGTTAGACGCCTAGGCAATTGGTGCTTTTCCTTTATACTTGGGTTACGGGTGGATGGCAATGAAATTGGGAAATGGGATAGGGAAATGGAAATGGAAATGGATGTGGAACTAGAGTTGTTGGTATGATACTAGAGATTCTATAATGGAGTTGGGGTTGTTTGGTCGGTCGGTTGTCTGTGTGCTGCACTTTACGGTTTTTGTGTGATTATTGAGACCATTATTTTTGTTTAATTACGTTACGGGCGTTAATGTGCGGAGACCAGAAACAGAAACAGCAGCTCATCGTTATGTGTATGTGTGTGTGTGTGTGTGTGTGTGGCATGAATTCAACTCCCCAAACTCAACCTGCACGCATTAATTTCATTTTATATTTATATTCAACAACAACAAGAGCACTAAGTAAACATTTTCGTAAAAAACATTTTTTGGAATTTTCAATATATGTATATGTTTTTATTCAAGTCCTTTAGGTAGTTTTGTCCCAAGGGTGCAATGACAGCTGTTGGGGGTTGTCTCATAGATTTACTATCCGCAAACCAAAGAGAAGTATTATTGAAATTGAATTCAATGAGAACTTGTCTACAGGACTTGGTTAGGGAGACACATATATATTGGAAAAGGTATTAAAATATATTTACAAATACAATAAAAATCAATAAGTAAATATATTTAAATAATCGTTAATTTTAAATTATTTTAAACTCTCTTAATTCATAGTAGTAAACACTTATCGCAGTAAATTAAAAGTAGTCTCCATAGTTGTAATACAATATAATGTATAGTTGTATACAATATAATAACTAAAAAATAACCATACTAATTTTAAGTAAATAGGTTCATTCAAATCTGTTCAGTTGCATTGAAGCTTATTATTTGTATCGTATGCACAAAAGAAACTGAAAAGTTACTCTAGGCATAGTTATTTTTGCCACTGTGATGGTTTTATTATTACCATTTAAATCCTAGTACCGAGGTCTGTATTATCTTTTGTATCCTTTTCGGAGTCTACCGCTTTTCCATTGGCATAAGCTCGGGCTCTAATATTAAAATTTATATTAAAATTGAGGAATGAATGAACTCTTTTAAAGCTTTTACCTTAAGATGAAGACAAAGAGATAGATCTAACTCTTACCTTTCACATTTGCGATCCAAATAACTTGGAATCAAAACTAATCTAGGCACACAATACGTAACGTCCATTTGGGTTATTCCTGCCTGGCTTACAAATACATACAGGTAAAGAGAGTTGGGGGATGTGTAATCCCAAAAAGTAGGCAACATATTATATTCTTTTATTTTCATTTTTTCTCTGTGCTTGACGACAAATTTGTGACACGTTTCCGACACGTTCGCCATGTCGATTTTTCTTAAGCAAAGCGTTTGTCGTTCGTCCAACTCATATATATTTTATAACTGTAGACAAGAATAAAAAGGAGGAGAAGGAGGATGAGGAGGAGGTAAATAAGAAGGAGAACTTCGCGACGATACGAAAATATATCAGGGAGCATGAGACTTTAGAATCTGACTGGGGTGCATACCTGTGCCAAAGTCACACTGGGTGGTTGTTGTAACTGGTAACTGGTAACTGGTAACTGGTGTGTGGTTGGAGGTGGTTGAAAGATAACCGTCAGTGCTGTTGACTCATACGCAAATTTTTACTCATATGCCAGCCTGTTCCTGGCCAGAAGCAGCTCTCTATGTTGTTGTTGTTGTTTTTGCTGTTGCCGTTAATGGTTTGATGGGTTTAAAGTCGTGTGTGGAGGGTGCGTCAATGTATCGCCTTCCTGTCCCCTCCCCTTCCCTTTCCCACTAACCACCAGTCAGTAGATACTCGTACACTCATAAACTCGTATATTTTGCTTATGGACGCACGCCTGGGCGGGCATTGGATGGCAAAGAATCCACCGAACCACCTAAAAAAAAATAAACCACCCAACCCACCCAGCCGACTGTATCTTATGGCTTTAATAACTTTAGTGCTGGTACGTGCCATTGATCCTTGATGTGTGTACTTCCATATGCATAGGTATAGATAGTACATATGTATATTATTTTATACAAAAGCCTACATGTGTGAGTGTGTATGTATGAGAGAGTGTGTCAAAGGAATCTTGAACAAGGAAAAAATATTAAACTAACTATGATTTCAGTAAAGATGACAACAGATGCGTTTTAAGATGCTTTTATTTAAAATAAGTAGTGAACATTCTTGTGATACTAAATTCCAATCATCTTAAATTTAATCAATGAATTTGATAGATTATTGATTTGTCTATGCTATTTTTAAATCAATTTCGAACCTCTCAAGTTAAGCTTTTCAATGGCAGCTCAACTCTGTGTGCATTTCCACTTTATGAAATGCTTGATATATTGTTATCATTGAGGGAGTTTCCTACTTCTTATTTGAAAATTTTGATGCATTTTCTTTCCCTTTTTTCAGTTTTGTATCCTTTTAATTACAGTTTTCTTTTGATTGCACCCATAATGAAGTTATCATTTAGAAAAGCGTATGTATATTGTTTCCAAGCAATATTATTTACTAATGAATAGAACGATAAATATAAAACTATTTCCCTCTATCTTCCAATTTCGTATCCTTTTCCTTAGTTTTTTTAATTCTTTTTGTGACTTTTCGCCGCAGTCTGATCAGTTCGCTCTGTTTTCACTAAGACTCTGAATTCGCCCTTGCTGTCAGAATTATACCGCGTAAGTATTCTCCCAATTGCCAATTTCCTGAGCCTAATTTGCTATATTGTTGTATTCCTTTTTTTCTCAATTCTGTATTTGGCTTTGTTTGTTGCTTTATCGCTTCTTTTATTTGCAAGCTTTGATGGCCTATTTGCCTATTTTGGCCCGCTTCTTGAGCCACATATATTTTGTTTTTCTTTTCGTCGGCTTTATGCATAAATTTCATTTTCTACTCGGCGCTTATTGTTCATTTCTTTTGCATTTTGCATTTTGTATTTTCCCTTTGCTTATTTATTTACGAGCATGGGTGTGTGTTATTAATCTTCGTGGGAGTTATTGCTATTTTCTCGTTGCTCTTGGAATTATTTGTAATTTTTTTTATTTCGGTTATCGTTGTTGTGTTTTCATTGTGGTTGTTGTCTTGTGCACCACTCGTACACCCAAACGCCACCCACATCCACACCACCGCAATGATTTGCGTTCATTTGTGTATGAAATTAAAATCACACCCATGAGATGCATTGGACTGGGGAAATGGAGGCTAGACCTGGAATTGGACCTGGAACCTGCAGCTGGCAGCTGATGAATACATACATATATAGATACATATACTTATAAATTTCCATTTTTTTGTTTCTTTCATATTTTTATTGTTGTTGTTGTCGTTGTTGTTGTTATTGTGGAAATGGTCACCCTGTGGGCAATGGAATTCCGCGTCCGGCAAAAACTGTAAATTGAGTTGTTGCCCTTTCGCCGAAACAAACCGACGATGCTGGCCAAACTTTGGCCGACGTCTAATTCATTCATGAAAACCGTTGAACTGCCTCCTCCTTCCCATGCCATCAACTCTCCTCATCCCCTCCTCAATCCCCTCCTTTAAAGTGCCTCCCTCAAGCTTCTTCTGTTGCTGCTTAGCATACAATTGCCACATTAACTTGCCAGCCCCCAAAGATAAATCGCGTAGCTAGCTGCGAAATATTTGTACTTGTTGTTATTGTTATTGTTGTTGCTGTTGCAGTTGCCATTGCAATGGTTGTTGTTATTGTTGTAGTTGTTGCAACTATTTCGCACTAAAGCCCGCAGCGCAACACACACCAAAATCGAGACAAGTTTGGAGGAAATGCTTTTTTGCAAAGTGCATTTGAGGCCTCGAGGCACACGGCTCACACACACACACACACACTCACACACACACAAATATACACAAACCCACACAAGAACAAGTCGAAGGCTTTAACCAAATTGGCCAAAACCGAACTCATAGATATGGTAACAATTAAAACTAAGAGATATATCATCTTTAAGTAAATCAATATATTGAAACAACATCTTAGACATTTAAAAAATTAATGTTAATAAGAAAAACTCATATTAAATTGAATAAAGCAGTTGTAAATTTAAGTACATAAATTATCTTTATTAATAAAATTAATAAATATACGTTAAAATTTTGGATATAACAAAAAATATCTAATTAAAATATAAATATTTTTAAGTGCAATTTAACTAACAACAAAATTAAAACATAAAAGTTTTAAATGAATAAATACAAAAATACAAATTATATTTTAATTAAAGATAATGTACAAACTTAATATGATATAAAACTAATGTAAGGGAAATGTCAAAGACTTTAATCAGGGATGTTCCACAAAGCTCTAGCAACCCAAAAGCAACTGAAAAGCAATTTTTGCTGGTTTCAAACAAGCAACATATGTATGTATGTACAATCTGCATAGTCGTCCTCAAAATAAGTTGAAATTTGTAAATATTAATATTTTCAATATAGATAGATTTATACATATAGATCCAATTAATTAATATTCTCTATATTAACAGTTCCCATTGAGATATTTCAATTTAGATAGTACAAGTTGAGTAAATCTATGACATGTATCTAGCAAAAATAAGAGTACACTCGAATGGAGCAGAGTAGAGTAGAGTAGAGTAGAGTGTAGTATAATCGACACTAACAACAATAAGAAAGACATGGAAGAGTAGAGAAGCATTTTTAATGTGTTTGCGCTTTAGCCAAAAGTTGGCGTTGGGCCCATTTTTCTTGGGCTTGTTAGATGCGGCTGCTCTCAAGATTCGAAACACTTTGCCAAAAGGTTCGTTGAGGCAGCCAAGTGCAAGAGCAACCGCCAGAGAGACGGACAAGCGGACAGAGAGACAGGCGGACCGACCAGACAACTGCCAAACACACACACACACACACTCACAATTTCTTGTTGTTGTAGTTGTTGTTTGTGATACGTCAGTTGTTGCAGTTGTTTGAAGAAGTTGTAAGAAATAGGCTTGCCAGGCAATGCAGAGTCCAATGTAGTTGAAGCTGAAGCTGAAGCTCAAGTTGAGGTTGAGGCTGAAGCTGAGGCTGTGAAGCCGCCAACCACCAGACAAATGAGAAGCCACCGCACTGAGCCACAGTGCACAGTGGTTGCAAGCACCACAATCATTTAGTATGGGTATCGAAAATTAAACAATACTTAATATTTGTATTCATTTAATGTAATGAAATAAATTAAAAATGCAAGTTGGTTAAAATAAAAATTAAAATATTAAATTTGCCATTTATTTAAATTACATAAAGAACATAAGGCTTTCTAATAAATATTCATTTCAATATCGATATCGATATAAACATAAATACAAAAAATAATAACATATCTAAATAGTTCATATAGACAGAAAAATATATATAAAAATTTGGTAGACTGTTGAAATATATGTGGCTCAAAAATTAAGTTGAAGACACGGTTAGGGGCCCCAAAATGAAGTAGTTAAAAATGCGCTAAAAAAGTCGTAGCATCTATTACTGGAAATGCATTGACTGTGGCCACTTTGAAGAGCTTCTCAACACATGCAAATGCAGGAAGTTGCCGTTGCAAGCAGGCAGGCAGGCAGGCAGGCAGGCCCACTGAACCAACCCGTTGATGAATTAGACACAGCCTCGTGGGCAATGGACAACAGACAGTGGACAATTTGCAACTGCAACTAGCAACTTGCAGCTTTCAACTGCATAGCTCATTTTTCGTATGCAGCGAGTGAGAGACAATTCATTTATTAAACTGCACTTAACATCAACACCACATCATCATTAATATTGCCAGCCGTGTTAGGCTGGGACACATGCAACATGGCCAACATAGCCAACATGGCCATGCAACATGGCCTCTTAAATGCGTTGAGGAATTTCCCTCAAAGCCTTTGACAGTCGCTCCTCATGCAGTCATTAATAATGTACCTCTAACTAAGCTCAACTATAATTTCCTTGCTTTATTGACAATAAGCCACAATCAATTGACAATTTTGGAAATAAATTACTGGACAATAAGAATACAGAGCTCGACTAAGAAATACTATTATTTAATCAAAAAGTTATGTATATTAAAAATGATATGGCAAAACCAATTAGTTTTAGATGAGAAAATATAACAAATATATATGTTTTATATAAAAAATTAATACGCACTATGATTTTGAAATAAAAGTTTAAGTATAAATATTGTTTATATTTCTATTTTTTAACTAGATCAAGAATACAAGCTAAAATATATCAGAGACCATAAATTAAATGAGTTTTAAAATAAATTGAATTTTCAATGTTGTTTTTAAATCAATTATATCATAATTCTACATTCATTGAATAAATATTTATGCCTAAACTATATTTATTTTTTAAATTTATTTTTCGTTTATTCTTTCAAATTTTCTTCTCGATTAGAAAGATAAAATTCTTTATTGTAATAAAAATTTTAAATGAAGTATAAAACGAATTAAAAACCATGAACCCTTCGGCTTTAATTAGGAACTGTCAAAATAAAGCTTTCTATAAATGTGACTATATATTTTTATGTGGAGCCTAATATATCCTGGACTGGAGAGTTCTAATTTAACTATTATTTCTATTAGATTTTTCAAAGAATTACTTTATACGAAATCAAAATTTGAAACAAGAATTGACGTTTTCCAAATTCTGCACGCCAGGCAATTGCTGAAATATAAGTTTATCAATGATGGGATTTTCGAATTTAAAACATCTCAAGAAATGCCAAAGACAAAATCAATGTCAAAACTCAAGTTGAGATGGAAGTCCAAGTCGAAGTTAAAGCCAAATCCAAATCCAGAGCCAATTCCCGCGCGCCAAATGTCAAGAACTCATGTTCAAATGTCAAACGCAACCGACAAACCGTTAATTAGCAAATCAAGGATATGCCACGCCACAGTCGGAGCTGAGAGTTGGACTTGGACATGGAATTGGAGTTGGAGACGGAGACGGAGATGGAGATGGCTGTGGAAATGGAGTTGGAGCTAAAGTTGTGGCCAAAACCACTGACAGGTCGGCAGAAATCCGACAGTTGCGCACATTCGAAAAAGATCAATGAGAATTGTGAAAGAAGCTGAAGAAATACAGCAGACGGCGAGCAATTAAAAGCCCCTGAGGAGCAAGAGAGAGGGAGAGTAAGAGAAAGAGAGAGAGAGAGAGAGAGAGAGAGAGAGAGAGAGAGAAACAAGGAGGCGGAGGAGGTGCAAAGAGAAGCTAAAGAAGCGGCCAAAACCAAAACGTTTAAAGCGCCCAAAGCACGTCAAGTTGTCAGTGCGGATGGATGTGATCGCACTGGAGGACTGCGATGAGAATGCCCATAAGAAGAGGAAGAATGGGAGATGAGAGAGGAAAGAAGAAAGAAGAGGAGATCAGGAATATGCGTATGGTACCAAGGTGCACAGTGTACAATGCACAGTGCAGCTCAATTCAGTTGTTGTCAATCATAAGCTCTAGCTTTTAGCTCGACATCTATCTCTACAGAACATGTATCTTTTCTTCTTCTTCTTCTTTGGCTGCATCTTTGTATCTGTATCTTTTTCTGCTTCTAAGCGCTTCTAACGCACTGGCGTACTGGCGCAGCTGTCGGATTTGCATTACCGCGTCGACTTGCCTTGAAATTATGTGAAATTGATCAATTTCAACGCTCTGCAATCCACTCAACTCTATCTCACTCTCTCTGTCTCTCTCCCTCTCTCTTTGTCTCCCCATCTCTTTTTTCTATCTGTATCTGTATCTTTTTCTGGTTCTTCTCGTGGTCTGTGACGCCTCTCAAGTCTACAGCGAGTACGTTTAATGTAAAATGTCAATCAAAAATTGCATATACACAAATAAAAGGAAAACACGTTGAGAATTTAATTAGAAATGCGATTGTGGCGCTTTTCACTAGCTCGTATTCTCATATTCTCTTCACATCTCTTCATCTATACATTGGCCTGGGAAACTGCAAAAATATATTAATATTTGACTTAAAACTGATTGGTCAATTGAAGCCATGAGAACTTTAGCTTCATTTGATGCCTAAGCAAACTGATGGCAGAGACAGTTATGAAAAGCGGTTGATAAGCATTATTTGAGATTAATTATAATATGATGTGATATAAGCCCACACTCTCTCAAGTAGGTTTACATCCAGTAGGATTTGTAGAGGCAGCTGATTTAAATATATGTAGTATGAATTGAAGAGAAAAGTTATCGCAACCGAATCAAGTTGGCAGATTGTAAATATTATTAAAAGCGAATTTTTAAGTTTTAGTTGTAGTTTATTTACAAATATAGATGTGAATTCAATTATTTAATGTCATAAAAGTATGATGAGCAGATCAAATTAAACAGGTTGGAAAACTTATTCACTAACTGTTCAATTTTGTTAATTTGTATCTTGAAACTAACACAGGCTGAAAATTAAAGCTAAAATTTCAGCAAATTGGTATGAAAAATAAAAATAATCACTTGAAAATAGTAAAAAATTAAAAAATGACTTAACCATAATATGATTTCTGAATTAAGTTTAAACTGATATATTTTACTAGAATCCTATGCATGTATTTTCAATGGTAGAATTAATTCCCAGATATCTGCAAGTTGCAGCTAAAAGAGCATAAATTAAAAGTTACAAGGGATAAGTTTTTTGTGTGGAAAATAAGACTGTTTATAAAGACATAACTCAAAAGCAAATGATTGTAAATATGTTGAGTTTGTCGCTTGACATGTGTGTTATGTGTGTTATTAAAGTTTTAGTGCTCGATTCGCTGGAAAGTGTAAAACAAGGTAACACACCAAAATGGTCAACAACGGTGAGAAAATGCTCGGACCATCAAATTATTGCGTTTCTATATTGTTGTTATTGCTGCTGCTGCTGCTTCTGTTGTTGTTGCTCTCTTTTGTTGTTGGTAATTGTTAGTGTTTTAGGTTTTTATAGCACTTCCAATTATTTGGGGAACTGCAAGCGATTCCAAATTAGAAATTCAAGTCCAGGCAGACAACCGACGCGTCGGTTAACTTCAAACAAACCAATTGACAGCGCCACAAAACTGAGAGCTCAGTTTTGTGTATCAATTTGTCAACCAATTTGACAATGCAAAAATATGCAACAACAAAAACAACAACAACAAATCACAAGAAATACAACCGATTTTGTAGCGTGATCTGCCGAATTTTATATACTCTTAAAAACATCTGTCACAATATAATGTATTATAGAAAATATTGTGGGTTCAATAAAATGAATGCACTTTTTAAAATAAACTGAGATAAGAATACTAATAAATTGGAGCTATTTAAATGCATTGTCTTTTCTCAATTCCTACTTACAAATAAATAAATAAATTTGTATTGATCAGAAAGCTTATAAATAAATAAATAATTCTATTGAAGAATATCTACTTAGATTGGATAAACTGAAATAAGAATACTAATAAATTGGAGCTATTTAAATGCATTGTCTTTTCTCAATTCCTACTTACAAATAAATAAATAAATTTGTATTGAATAGAAAGCTTAAAAATAATAAAATAATTCTATCGAAGAATATCTTCTTAGATTGGCAGATTGAAGCACTTTAAATACTGATATCTAGTACTAAATCCTTTTTAAATGAATAATTTATATTAAATAAACTCTTAACACTTTGCATTGTAAGATTTTTGATGAAGCTTTAGGCTCAGTTGAGTATTAAATAGATCTTTAAAACAGATCACTTAGTAATATTTAGTTAATGCTTAGGTAAATTCCTTGACATAGTTGTAATATTTGATTGGGCAAATGACTTGTTGCTTCTTCAATGGGGCCCCATCGCTAATTTAGTTACGAGTACGAGTACTACGAATATGAGTACACGAGTGTGAATACACTCACAGAGTTTGAGTGCGAGTATCTATAACATTTTTTTAATATGCTTCATTTCTTTGAATTTCATAATTACACGGCTTTGACCGCTCAACGACTCTTTGTCTTGTCTTGTTTTTTTTTTCGGTCTTTAGACTTGGGGCCGTCTTCAGTTATGAGTACAGGTAAATATTTAGTTATGTTGTCTCCCCTCTCTACCAGCCCCCTCCCCCTCTCAGATGCCAGTACACCTCCCTGCTCCCTGCATGCGTGCTAACTGTTTTTGTCGCCATTCTCAGTGAGGTTTTTTTTTGTTGAATGAAGTGGCAACTGGACAACTTGGCTAAGTTGGCAACTGGTTTTAGTTTTTATTTTGTTTTTTCTTTTTAGCGCTTTGGCTTAATTAATTACGAGTATTGTTGTATAATTTGTAGTTGTTCAAGCATAATTCACAAGAAGCTCATGAATGGCTCGCTTTACACATTTCCGGTACAGTTGTGCCCGAAAAATGCTCGCAGTCAATGGGCCATGGCCCGCCCAGTTAACTGAATTAAAAACAAAATTGTACTTACTCTAAATGAATGTATGTGTGTGTAAGTGTGTGTGTGTGTGTGTGTGTGTGTGTATAAAAAGGGCGTTGTGGGCAATGTCAATCAATTGGTTGGTTGGCTGCTTGCCTCGTTCGCTTGTTCGGGCCTGGTTGGTTACTCTTGGCCAAAAGCGAACCTGTGGCCCAAGCAAAAAATGGCAGCTGACTGACAGACAGATCGAAAATGTTGCTACAGCAGCACCAGCAACAACAACAACTGAAATTGTGCCGAGGACTGGTCCGACTGGTGACTTGACTGGTGACTTGACAGGCGGTGGCATGGCACGGCCACGACTTGCAGCCAGTTCAGAGCCAGCCAAATCGATTGAACTGCCTTCATTAAACAGACCACTAGCCCTCTCTCTCTCTCTCTCTCTCTCTCTCTCTCTCTCTCTGTCTCTCTTTCTCCCTGTCTCTGTCTCTATCTGGTCTCTCTGTCTGGCACAAGCGCCAAGACTTTAATAACTCCTTTCCTGCCGCCGATTTGTAGTCAGAGCCGCCACAAGATCCAAATCGAGATCACGGCTGCTGCTGCTGCTACCTCTGAATCTGAATTGGAATCTGAATCTGTTGTTGCAGCTTCGATTTAAGGCAGCAACTGAATGGACTCCACTAATTTCCATGTTGGCCACAATTTGACTTCTGTTCGTTGCCTCTTGCTTTGGCCACATTTTGCAAATTTGCGAGCCGTGATTGCGGCCTCAGTTTCAACTCGAGCTTCGACTTCAGCCTCTTGGCACGCAATTTGCAAAAAGCGAAGAAGCAAAATAAAAAAAACGAAATAAAATAAAAAAAAATCGAGCAAGACACATCTGCAACAAATTGGAAGCCAATAATCAAATGTCAGTCAGAGTTCTTCTCTCTGTCTTACTGTCTTTCTGTCTCTCTGTCTGTCTGACAGTCAGTCAGTTAGTCAGTTCAGTGTATTCGCGATCCGGCCACGTAGTAAATCAGTTTTACCCCCAGTGCCTCATTATTCAAATCCTCTTCCCCTTCTCTCTCTCTCTCTCTCTGTCACTCTCCTACCGTCTTCTTAGCAATCTCTGTTATTTTTGTTCTTTTCTTATATATGTATATGTATACTTTTTTTTGAATTCTTGTGGCGTGTCCGATCTGCATGTCTATTCATTTAAAAGTTTTCGATTTTGATTTCATTTCATTTTGGCATTTGGCATTTTGCCTTCACGCTTTGTTGCTTCTTGACAAGCGGCTTGAATATGTAGGTTAGGGAAGGGAGGGTATTAGCGGGGTCTGTGTTTGGAGATAGATCATTTTGTGGTAGATCTGAGTATGGTATTGCCTTTACCATGCTCTTAATTGTGCCCGATGTCGATCGCTTCTGTTTTTCTTAGTATTGAAATAATTATCAGTACCTTGAGAATTTCAGCCAAAAAGCAAATAAAAATTCAACTTGTTGCTTAGCTTTGAGTTCCCATTGATGAATTAAATTAGTGATTAGTTGCAGATCATTTTTTTCCAAGGTAATAGAAATACTTCTAGGAATCGAAAATGATTTGAAAAGATGTGTTCCTGATGCATTTTTAAAAACTAAGTTAAATAAGATTAAAATCACAGATTTTTTAGCAGAAAAAAACTATTTTATGAATTCCCATAGATGAATTAAACAAGTGATTAGTGATCGATTGTATTATGTAAGTATGTCTATTTTGTTTTATTAACAGATCTAGCATATTTCGAATTTATTCATTTAAAATCTCATTGATTCATTTTGTATACATGGACCAATATCTAATGATCTTACTACAAACGATCATTGATCCCTGAGCTTTCTCATATAAATACCTTAGTTTGTTAAAACTGAACTTTAAAGATCAGTAGAGATCAAAAACTATAAAAAAAAGCATTTATTTCGTATCGTAAGTAGATACTTTAATCATGTTGTGAACTCAACTTTTAAGACCAATGTTCTCTTTCTATTTTGCTACTTCAAAGGTTGCGTATAGTCAAAAAGCAATTATTTTCCTATGGAAATAATTCAATCATGTGATTAATTTTGATTCATATCTATTAAAATTTAAAATTATATGAATCAAGAATTGGTTCCCAAAACAATCTCGATAATTTGTGAACTTATATTTAAAATAGAGCCTAATTATAAGATATCAAATGATAGTCTTTAATTTCACTTTAATTTCATTATGCAAGTACCGTCTGGGAATTTGCTTTCCTGGGAAAAACAATCACTACAATGATACAAAAGACGAGTGACATTTCATTACATCGATACAATGTATTTTTTATGCATGTATTGTGCTTTTTACTTTTGTTCTTTTTTTTTAATTCTTGGCCATTGGCGTGTTTTGAGCATTTTTTGATTGGTTCCACATAACGCGCGCTTCTCGAATAATTAACAATAAAAAATTTCAAACACATTTTGACACAATTTTAATAGTCAATAAAAGTTGAGGGGAGCGTTAAATGAACAGGAGCGGAGTCAAAAGTGCCCCAAAAACAACAACAACAACAACAGCAACAACAAAAAGAAACAAGCAACAACAATGCTTTAAAATTGTTGCTGTTAATGTGGCCATTGTTCGAGTTTTTTGTGGCCTGTCGTTATTGTTGTTGTTGACAAATCGATAAACAGCTCAATTAGCATTTTTGATCTTAAAACGTTCCGAATGTTACGCCGCCCAACCCAATCCATTGCCCCCGTCCCCGTCCCTGTCCCCGTCACCGTCAACGTCTCTGCTTTTGCCCTTGCCACCAGGGTAAGATGGGGGAAATAGAAGGGAGCAGAGGGATAAATGGTAATCATAAATCAAAGCATAAAAAATTGAGTTCAATAATAAATTTGTATGCTCTTGTCGTACGCCACACAATTATGCAAAATGAGCTGTCAAACTTGGCAATTGACAGCTCAAAGTTGGAAATTGGAAGTTTCAACTTGGCTGTAAATTGTGACTATGGGCCAAGTTAACAACATGGAAAGTTAGACGTTAAGTCTGAGAAAGACAGCACATCAATTGATGCACTCGTTTCTGTTTTGAATTCTTGTAGGGAGAGGATTTTAGAGCTCTCTCCAACACTTAATTACCTATCTTTTACAGTACTGTTCTTCTTAAAAGAATAGAAGATAAGAAACTTCTAGACTTAAAGAAAATATGAATATTAATACATACTTCACTATTTATATTATTTTAGATTGTTTCTTATAAAGAGTTATTATATTAGATTAAACTAAAAGTAGACTTAGGAAACAAATCATTAGTTAATATTAATTACTAAAATATTTACATACATATAAGTATATGAATACATACATATTTAATTTTATTTATATGCATTTTTAATTACTTGTGGTAATATAGACTTTTAGAATAGAATGATTAACTATAGTAAATTACTTGTATACCTATATTTATTAAAACTTAATTAATTTTATTTATATATATTGCAATTTAGTTTACATCAAATTTGTTTAATTATTTATTATGAAGAGTTATCATATTGTATTATTACAATTTAATGAGTCAATAATTTAACTTCCGTGCATTAAAAACAGTAATGTAATATTAACAGTTGACTTGTCTGATAAGCTAATCAATAACTCTTAGAGATTCTTATCAGTATACAAAATATGCAGTGTAGTTAAAATTGTGTAAAACAAACTCTCTGACTGATGAAAGTTGGATTGAAATAAACAAACTGAATTGAAATACTTGATATATGTAATAACGATTAGCTATCGCGTTCATTTATTTCAACATCATTTGGCTTGTTGGCCTTCAGCTGAGTTGCTGCATCGTCCTCGGATTCGGCACCTCTCATACACTTCTGGTAACTCTCGAGGCTGATTCCTTGCATACCCTGGAGAGCACTCACGGCTGTGGTAGCTGTATTCAGACTGCTCAGAAAATCTTCAATGGTTGAGAAATGCATGCCACTGCGTCGGTAAGTGTTATCCGGAACTATTTTCTTGTCGTCGTCCTCCGAGCTGATTGATTCTTTTGTATATTTCTTGAATGCCATCTCATAGTGATTGCTAGGATTCTTATCCATTTTAATACTCACAATTTTATTTTACGTCTATTTATTTTTGGTTGCCAAAAGATTTCTAAGTAACAATGACATGTAGAGTTGCCAAGCTCTCAAATGCCAGCAACTCTCAGGGATGCATAGAGACAGAGACGGAAACAGAGACAGAGACAGAGGGGAATCGATTATAAATGTACGTAGTTCGAGTCAAAGTTATTTCAATAATTCAATCACGTGTTATCGAATAATTGAATAAGTCATCGTGTCGAGCGACACAAATTTAATTTCAATACGCAGAACATTTAACGAACAGCGTCAAAGACATTGCCGATTGTCGTATAGTAGAGAGAGAAAGAAAGAGAGTTGAGGAGGAAAGAGATGAAAGACGTAGACGGAACCACAAGCAACGTGAGTGATTGTCGCAAAAGCTCAAAGGCAACGACAACTCTTCGAATTGTACTGATTTTTATTTATTTTATGTTTGAACCGAAACGTTTATGGAATTACAAATTACTGACAAACTGATGGACAAACTGTTGGATTGACTTCTGGATTAACTGACTGACTGCGCCCCGACTAATAGGGAGCCCTCTCTTGATATATATTTATATATGTATACGATATAATACAGATAGCCCAGTTACTTGCCAATTGCTGTGGGAAAAAGTTGTCGAATTGGTAACAGGCGTGGCAAATTTCCATTAACATCATGTCCAACTTCACCTCCACCTCTGAAAATGATCGCGATTGTGATTACGATTGTGATCGCGTTGAATCGAATTTGAATTTTAAGTGTGCCCGTATTAAGGGCTACCTTGAACTTCAGATTTCGCCCAACTACACAAAGTTGACATTGATGGCTTTCTCACTCAATCCCAATAAATAGCTCAATAAATATAACACAATTGACAGCTATCAGGGCTTTCTTATACCCTGTAATGCTAATAGCGGCCTCAGCTTGAAAGTATTTGATAGTTATTTGGGAGTAGCACAGAATCCATTTCAATTAAATAGTAACTCAACTCCAACTGATATTGTTTTGAAATTAAATTTATTTTGATAAAAATCAGCCTTTTAATAATTTGCTCAATTTAATTTTTTGATTAAAATGTATTGAAAATTCATTTCCTAAACAGTCTACATCCCTCTTTTATTTAATTATATTGGATGTTTATCACAAATTATAAATTATTGCACTTCAGTGTTAATTTACAAATTAATTCTTATAAATTGACTCCCATTTGCGATTTTAATTGAATACTAACTTATTAGTAAACTAACTCATTTCTATCTATCTATCATCATAATAAGCCACTTGAGTAAAAATGCATATAGACATGGAAACACTGTAATTTAAATGTAACTAAGAATGTTTTCAAAATATTATATTATTTATCATGTAAATTTGTAGATGAAAATCAGATCAAAAAATCCTGGCTATTTTTATTAGTACAAGTACATTAAGAGGCACTACTGATGGAAACTATTTTCAAAAGAAAATCATAAAATATAACTTCTCTAGTCCCTTAGTTACCTTTAATATATAAGCATTAAAAATAATTTTAAAAAAGAGCTAACTATATAAAATGAAGTATTCAAAAAATATAAATGAAGTATATAATATTTGATCCAATTTTTAATTTATTTCTATGTTTGTATTTACTTTTAAAATGATATGAATATTCTTAAGAAGTAAGAATAGACTTGCATTTTCATTACTATTGCAAGTATTTCTGTAATAAAAAACTAAATGCTTTAATTAGTGAAAAAAAAACAAATACCAATTGAATATGCTTGAGAGTTAAGATCAATTATCGATCCTTTTGGCGACTGCATGCCAAGGTATAAAAGTTAAAGTGTCTGCACGTAATGTGGGTCGATAACTGACCTACAGGAAGGTTTCAGGCAGTTTTTTAGTTCCAATTCGCCAATCAGGCAGTTTGTCAGTCTGTCAGTTTGTCCGTCAGGTTAGTCAGTTCAATGATCGGTCTGTGGATTCGATAGATTTTTGACATACTCAGAGCATTGAACCTCTGGGACACTGAGATACCGCGTTGTGGATGTGGATTTTCTCATTCACACGCTTTGCTGTCCGTGGGAGAAAAATGCGTAAGTTGTTGTTGTCTTTGTTGTTGGTGTTGCGGCTTTTGTTTTGTGGCAAGTTGTTGAATGTTTTGTGGCTTTTTGGGCCAAAATTTGCGCTGATTGGGCCTGAGTTGAACTGAGGGCTGAAGAACTTAAACAAATCAATACGAAAACGATGCAAATGGCAAAAGGCATGTCAACAATGCTGCCGAGTAATTGGCAGTGCTCTGCAAAAGGAGACAATCAGGAGTTGGAGAAGCGGCTGATGATGTTTACTCTGATGTTGATGATTGTGTTATGCCTCTCTCGCTCTCTCTCTCGCGCGCTCTCTCTTTTTGTCTCTGATTGCGATCGCGTCTCTCAGTTGCCGCCAAAGTGCAGCTAAACATCTGGAGCATTGCCTCCCAACATCACTTGTCCCACTCTCCTTTCAGGCAGGTGGTGATCAGTGATCTTTGCCGACTCCATGCCTCGTTGACCAGGCATTGAATTTGTGCCTGTTGAAGAAAGAAGGCTTTGATCTGTCACCGCGCACCACTGACCCACCAATCGAATCACGGCAGGCGCGCGCATCACCAGATAAAATTATTGAAATTACATTGGCAAGACGCCGCAACGTCGATCAGTTGCTGCAACAGCTGCAACAGCAACACTGCAACAGCAACACTGCACCACAGCAACAGCAACTTCTTTAGCGATTTCTTTTGAGCTTACGCGACACGATTGCCAACACTTTGGAGCAACGAACACGGCCAGAATTAAAGATCCGGCAATAATTATCGCTTTTAGTTTCAACTTGGCCTGTCAATGTAATTCCAAATATGTCGTCAGTGTCGCGTTGTACTTGTGTAGTAGCTCATCAGGGCCAGAGATCCAACTCCAATTCCTTCTCCAAGTCCAGATTCAAGACCCAGACCCAGTCCCAGACCGGAGTCGACTTGTGGACTTGTGGAGTCGTCTCTTGATCGGCACACTGTGATTTTCATTCGATTTCATCTGTTCGTCTCTCACTTGTTTCCCTTCCTCTCTCATCATTTTTAAAATGTAATCATCATTAAAATATTTATGGGCCTATCTCTCGCTCTAACCAAAGCCAAACGTACAGCACCCAATCGAGGCAGTTAGTTGGACAAAACTGTGGACGGCTTGTAATGACCATACATAGCAATTGGTTCTCACGTTTCGAAAGAAACGCTGCCAATTTGGCGTCATCGTTGTCACAGTTGGACGACTTGCAGTTGGACCTCAACTCAACTTAACTCGACTCACTGTCCAGTTGCATCGGGAATCACACTGCAAGTTGTCGCTGTCATTGTCATTGTCATTGTCATTGTCGCCTGAGGCCAACAATGAACAAATATCTAAACAATTTCGTATTATATCGATTTGTAAGGCTTTCTTTAAAAAAAAAAAAGAGAGCTTCGAAAGCACAAGCTAACTAAAGTCTGAATTCCAGAACATTGATAGTATTGATTAAATAATTTGAGAAAAATATGCAGACAATTTTATATTTAACCGATTGTTCAATAAAAAGCTTCGAAAGGTAGCTGATTGATTTAAATATGAATTGTAGAATGATAGTATGGATTGAACAATTTGAAAAAATATGCAAACAATTTCATATTTAACTGATCAATCTAAAAAGAGAGCTTCGAAAGCACTTGAAGGCTATCTTATTGCTTAAAATCCGAATTCCATAATGATGGTATTGATTAAATAATTTGAAAAAAATGCAGACAATTATTTGACAAAAGAGCTTCGATAGGTAGCTGATTGAATAAAAACTAAATTGTAGAATAATAGTATGGATTGTATAACTTACAAAATTTAAGAACAAAGTCGATCATTTTGCCTTTTATTAAAAGAGAGCCGCATTTTAAAAGAACATTGCTGATTAATTTTAGAGTGAGGCATAATTCACTTTTAAATACACACTGCAATAAACTTGTAAGCATTTTCATATTTAAGCAATTAATTGAAGTTAATTTCCTAATTTTACTTAAAGCTTTTTACTATTCTAGGTCAACGATTAGAACTTTACATTAAATAATGTAATCAAATAAATAGTGTAGCTTAGTTAAGTATGAGTGTGTGATACTTTCTCTCTTAAGTTAATTTCTTAATTTGTAATTATTTTATACCAACTGTTTTTAGTTTATATTTAATAGTTAAATAGTTAATTAAATCAAATAAATGGTGTAGATTGGTTAAGAATTTGTATATACTTAGTTAATTTGAGTGTGTGAATTGAAATCCTTCTAATATCTCTCTCTTCCTCTCTCTGCCCCTCTCTATCTTTTTCACTCTCCCTACCCCTCATTGTTGCCACTTTTTCTGTTGCTGCCACTAGCGTGTTGCGTGTTTCCACCCGCTGCTGTTGCTGCAACTTGTGCAACTTTTGCCACATCAAAATAACGACGCTTCGATTTGTCTGCCCGTCGAGGCGTTTCACTGTCATTGCCATTGCCAGTGGTTGTGTGTTTTTCTGTGGGGTCTGATGAGGTCCGCATCGAAGTCGTTCGACTGACTTGTCATATGTGGCATATGTAGCCTTAAATGTTGCTGTCTTTCCTGTTGTTGTTGCTGCTGTTGCTGCTGCTGTTGTGGCAGCTGTTGTCGTTTATCAATTATGACAAATCTTTGCGCATGCGTGGCCAGCGACGTCAGTCGAAGGCAGTTGCAGCTATTTTTATATAAGTTTGGTTCAAGTACTGCCTTCTATTCTCCTTATTGCCCTTACTCATATGCCAAGCCCCTCCCCCTGCCCCTGCCCCTGCCACAGCCCATCCCCCCTGGCTGTCACACTCGGGCCCCGCCCCTGCCTATAACCATTCGCGTTTCATTTTAATTTGTAATTATTTCTCGAGCGTTTTTGCTCATCTTCGTCTTTCGTTTTTTTGCTTCTACGAGTACTTTTTTCCTCTTCTTCATCAACAACTTCTGCTTCTTCCTCCACATTATGTTCATTATCATCTTGTATAATTTCAAACGATTCTTTAGTTATGTATTGTTGTTCCTGTCTGACTGTCTTTGCATGTTGCTATTTTCGAACTTCATTTGCGCTTCGGTTCGGTGACAAATAAATTAAGTGGCCGAGCTTCAAAAGAAATAAATAAAAAGTTGACTGGCGACTTTGGTCATTATTACAACAACAACTATAACAACTAGCTGCAATTAAGAGGAGTTGTCTCTGTCGTTGTTGTTGTTGTTGTTTTGGTTGCTGTCCATCGCCTCCATCGTTGTTCTCAGATCTTGAGAACGCCCCTTTTTAAAGATTTATGAAATGTTCGGTGATTGGAAGAAGTAAGAAGTCCAGCCATTACATACTCATAATAAAGACCAATGTGTACACACTTAATAAGGGTAGAGTATGTACAAACTGATGCCAAAAGTGCCAAAGAAAAATATTTGGACTTGTAAAGTTGCCACACCAAAGTGTTACCAAACTTCAAGCTTGCATAGCCTTGTCAAAGCTTTACCGATTCTCATGCGGAATGTCATTTTGTTCAAGATTTGATCTACATATAAGTCATGTCATCATTAAAAATCTATTTTTTATTTTGCATTTGTTGCAATTTTAGATAAGGGCATAAGGCATTGTCTTATTCTTTTGTTTATTTTAATTTAGGATCTAGTGTTGTTGGCTAAAATGTACATATACTATCGATATTTTTATACGATGGACTTTTATCTATCACAAGTAGAACTTTTGGCCATCATGATTCTACATCACTCCCGTTCAGCTGAACAATGTTAAAAATTCCATCAATTTTCAATTTGTTCTTTTGATATTATTTATACCGTATCGATAGTTTATTTGAAGAATTTTGTCATATCGAATGTTTGATACTCATAACTAATCTCTCAAAGCAAAACAAAGAGTGTGATCATTTTGAAAAATATAGTAAGTGTACTAGAATTTCTAAAACTACGATTAGTCTGTGACTTGTGGCTTTCGTATAATGTTGCCACATGCTGCCCACACGTTGCCACAGACAGCAGACACTCAATCAGCATTCGGTCTGCCAACTTGAAGCCAAATCAGCTGCTACTGTGCAGAATGCAGAGCCACAGTCAAGAGTGGGAATAAGAGAGAAAAGATGGGAAGAAAGAGATTGGTCAATGTGATGGAAGTTGGCGGTGCCTCAATGCCTCAATGGTGAGTCGTTTATTAATTTGGCATATGACAAATTATGCGTTGGCCAGCAATTAGAATTGAAGTCAACAGACAACATGCAACAGAGTTCTCTATGGTTCTTATTCTCTCTGACTACACACAATTCTCAGTCGCAATCTCAGTTCTCAGTGCATTTAGCGCTGATTTAACTAAATTTTCTGCAAGACACGTACAAAAGCTTCGATCTGTCGACAAGGCATCAACAGACGACAAGTGGCACTTTGGCGCATTAAGAAAATCTGTACAAGTGTCACTTTGGCAGGGCACAGGCACAGAGAGAGAGAGAGAGAATCCAGAGTCAGAGTCAGAGAAGGAGATGGAGTCAGGTACTGAAAGAATTGCAGAAAGGGGCAATGGAGAAGTCAGGGAGTCGAGTAGAATTATAACGCCAACGTTGACCGGCAGCCAAATGCAATTTCACTGCACAACGAGGATTATAAATTTGAGACTTGCAACGGCCTCGTCCTCGTCCCTGGCTCTCTGACTCCATCTCCATCTCCATCTGCAACTCTGCCTCTGAAGCTGTGGCATGTTTAATCACTTTTCATTTAAGCAACGGCAACGGCAGCAGTTGGAATAAAAAATATCCATACATACTTATATACATTTATATATATAGTATATCTGAAATTTGTCCAGTCATCGGCATTATTTAATGAGTTGCCAACAGGTTGCACAGGCCCAAGCGAAGCCAAGCAGAAAATCAGCAGAAGCAGCAGCAGCAGCAACTGTTGTTGCTGTTGCAGTTGCAACAACCTCAGCCCCGTCCTGCTTCAGTTTCAACTGCAATTTGCTGAGTCAGTGCCGCAAACAGAAGCCAACAGGCCAAACAGGCGCAGTCGGCGCATCAGTCAGTCAGAGAGAGAGAGAGAGTGAGAGAGGAGTCTCTGTCCATGTCCCGGGTGCAAGTCCGGGTGCAACCTACGCCTGTTCAACGTCCAGCTTCCTTGTGAGCTTGAGCCTGAGACTGAGCCTGAGTCTGCGCCTGCCAGAAGTGTCATGTAAATGCAACTTGTTGGGCGCTGCCATCGCCACCGTCGACGTCGCTGCACTTGACATTGCCACTGCCGTTTGCCACTGCCACAGCCACAGTCCCTGCCACAGCTACAGTCCCTGCCACAGTTGCTGCCCCCTTCGTTGCCGCGTCGCAACGTGTAATGTCAATTTGACAGACAAACTGTCGACCGTTTGAAGCATATTCAGCTACTGTCTACTGTTGCCCATCCACCGATTATGATTTGTTTGATTGTTTTGCGCTACTTGCCACCAAATGAGGCATATTAATATTGGCCATCGCAAGTTTCTTACCAATTGCAAAACTTTGATTTATTTTGCCATAAGAGTTTAGTTGATAGAATCTTCAGCGTACAGTAAATATCTGAAGAGCCAAATATATAACCAATAAAAATATTGCCAGATTACAACACAATTTAAATAATCCAGTTGCTCCTTAGACTTGCTTACAATTCTGCTAAAATTTAATAAAATTAAATTAACGTGAATTGAATCTTTCAACAAGAGCTTTCAATATTATTATTATAGATTTTAATTTTATAATCTTTATCTTCGATTAGCTTAAAAAATCTATAAAATGAAATCTTTGCTTAATCATTCTTAGCGAAAAGTTTATTATGAGATTTAAAATATTTAGGCTAATTTTTAATTTGTTTTTGTATATCTAGTATAGGGTTAATCATTATGACAAGTTTTTGGGTTTTGTAGAGACTCAAACAGTTATTGCCGCCGGCTCAAATAAAATTTGGTCGATGGCATGTGGTAAAATCATATGCCAACTGGAAGCTGCAAGCTGTAGGAGGAGAGAGGGAGAGAGAGAGGCAGGAGGAGACTGGAGGAGATTGGAGGAGACTTGGAGGCTGTCTTTTGGGTAAGGGCATCTCGGCCAGTGGCTGCCACAGCTACTTCAACTTGAGGCGCAGACAAAGTGCTACTTCACATGCTTAGAGGCAAGCAGATTACACTTCCATATGCATATACAGATACAGATACAGATACATTTGTATCTGAGAGTGTGTATGGCCGCCTGGCGTTGGCATCTACAGCATTCAATAAAGAATTTTTGCGATTTTTATCTCTTGCCGCGTCACCCGAATACGAATACAAATACGAGTACGAATGAATACCCGTTTGCCCCTTTGGCCAAGTGATGTTAGTGCTCATTTTGCCCCTTTGCTTAATACTCATAATTGATTAAAAAGAAAATTTCCATGGCATTTATGCGTACCACGCCACTCATACACACAATGTCGACTTGTTGACAGCCCCGAGAAGTCCCAGAATGAAGACAGAGAGCGGGAGTGAGAGAGATCGAGCGACCGAGAATGAAAGAGAAAGAGATGAGAAGACTGGAGTTTGTTCTTTGGAAGTAGTTGTCGAAATGTTTTTATTTGTTATCGATTAATCGCTTGAATCAACAGCCAGAAAGCAGCAGTCAAGTTGTACAGTGGCAGTTGTCTGTCCGTCCCTTCCCCCCCCCCCCCCCATTCTTTACTCTCATTGTATCTGAAAGATACGCATTCACAATCTGTGTATATATTTGTATCTGTATCTTTTGCATGCCGCGGCAACAGCTTCTCCTTGCTTTGGAAATGTTGCTGTGTAATTGTTTTGAAGTTTGACTCAAAGATTGGTAGCAAACAGCAGGCCAACTGCCTGTCAGCCTCTTTCTCTCTTTTCTCTCTCTCTCTCTCTCCCTCGCTCTCTTGGCCAGAGTTGAACAGAGATTTGCGCGCCTGTCAAATGTTGAATGATCGATTGTTTGCACACGTTTTTATGAGCTTTCTTCTCGAGCGCATTTATTGAGTATTTTATTAATTTCAACTGATCGATGGGCCAACTTCCCCCTCTCCCTTCCTCTTTTCCCCTCTCTTCTTGCCACTGCTTGGTAGCAGTTGTTGTTGGCGCTGGCGCTGACTCTTTAATTATCCATGGACCTGCTACAATTCGATAACTTTCAATTCGATTGTGCGGGCGTCAAAGCTTCAGTTTCAGTTGAAAGCGTCTCGAATGCGACAAGTTAAGAGCTTTAGTTGAATGACAGATTAAGGCCATACAAATTAATTTCAATTGCCATCAACATTCAATTTAACCCTTAACCTAAATATGCTTACAATTCAATAAGACGACTTAAGTTTTAGTTAAAAAACCTTACAAAAATCACAATAACTTGGAAATGTTTTAAAAGATATCCTTATAAATTAATTCACTAGTCACAAATCAAAGCTATAACGTACAAAATAAAGATTTAAAATTGTCAAAAAGATACATTGCTTAAATATTCATATACCAAGCTATTCATTCTTTTGAAATATTTTGTATTTAATAGGTCTGTCTTACAGGGTAGATAAGCTTAAGATTTTCTTCTCTTACCGACAGATTTATCTATCCTGTAAGGTTATCGGCCCTAAATATCTTTTTGTTTTATATATACATATATAAGTATTTTGGAATAGCAAGGGATTTTTAAGGATCAAAAGCGATCAATCATAAGCTCAGATTTAAATATTTATAGTTTTACAATATTTTTTTATATTTTTTAATTTTAAATGTATTTTTCTCACTATTTATTTCTTATTTAGAAATAGAAAGGTACCCTAAAGTATGCCATCAAGTGCGAAACAACTGAAAGCTGTTTAAAGTAGGTTGAATGTAGATGATTTCAAGCTTACAAATATTCTTACTTGCTGTCCAAGCTCATCAAAAGCTTAGAAAGTTAATATTCAAACTAGAAAACAGCTTAAAGCATGTTGCTGATAAAGTCAAGCCGTTTTCTGAAATAGACTTTCAATTCTGCTAAATGGTCAATCTGTTTTAGTATCTTATATTAATACTGTCAACTTCAGTTTGACTTCAACGGAATCTATGTAGGTATTTATCTTTGTTTAATGATACTCGACTTCCTAACTTTACAGCCACTTAGTCAATAGTGCTCTGAACTTCATTTTTGGGATCTTTTGGCCCTCTGGGTCTTCTGCGAACTGATTGATTTCGATTGTGGGTCTATTCTACGAAGTTTGGCTACCAGTTGGCACTATTTGTAAGTCGACCCACTTGTCTCACGTGTCGATGGTCGCACAGATAAACTGCAGGGTTCCCCCTTACACCAGCACAGTGGTTCAAAGTCAATAAAAAGGTTTAAACAAGAAGAAATTGTTCAATTGCTGAGTTACAGAAATAAGATGATAAAAAAGAATTTAATAATATTTCATTTGAATTTACTGTTGTCGATACTCGTACCACTGTAAGGCGTTAGGGCGACAATGTCGCACCCGAAACGCTACAAAAACGCGGAAAAAATGTATTAAATACAAATTTCCTGGTAATAAAACAGAGACACAAGCGAGAAGGGCTGCCAAATAAAGAAATAAATCTTTACACCGCAAGGTAGAGAGAGATGGAGAGAGAAGAGAGAGAGAGAGATAGAGAGAGGGGGATCTTACACTGAGAGTGACTAACTGCTCTGTTCATCGACAACCGAAGGCAACGTTGCCTTTTTTAATACACATGCCAGGCTTTATTGTTATTTTTGTGTATTTCTTGTATCAGCGTGTAAATCTCGCTCACACACACAAACACATACACACAGAAATACACACACACACATACACAAAGAAATACTGAACTCAGCTCAGGCTCAAACTCAGCTCAACTTAACTCAAGTCAACAGAACTCAAGTCGACAGAATTTTTATTGGAAATCTGTACGTAGAAGTAGTCATCATCAGCATCATTATTATCATTCACTTCATCATCAATGATAATGATCATTATTATGATCATCTTGAACAGCAGCCGCTGTGCTGTTCCTTGGATTTTGGATATTATACTTATTTTGTTTTCGGACTTTTTGATTATGTTTTTTATATGTATTTATTTTGGTTTCGGTTTTTCTCTCGTTTCTGTTTCAGATGCATATCTCACTGAGCGCGTTGGCAATAAAAATATATATGAGCTGTTGATGACTGCATATAAAAATAATTCGAAGCAGACACAAGAGTATAAAGAGAAACAACAGTAACAATAATAAAGAAACCCTTGACTCTGCTGATATATACATTTACCATATGTATCTTATGTATGTCGAGCCTCTCACAATGCCACATCTGCAACACGACAACTTGCAACATCAGCAGCAGCAACAACAGCAGCAACAACAGATCCTGACAAGCGCCATGAAAATTGGCAGTGTTATCATATCATATGAGATCTCAACTGCCATCTTAAATCAAATATCGAAAGTTGCAGTCTAACAGACAGTCAAATGAGTGTTTGCAAATGCATGACTTACAAATACCCTCAATATTGGTAAACTTTGTGTTTTACTACATTTTATTTCTACTTATTTTCAAATAAATATTTAAGATACTTTAAGTATTTTAGGGCAATAGTTTTGTACGAACACTCTTCGAAATAAAAGTCCTTATACATATAAATTTAATACAAATACATTCTTGCATATACATATTGAAAATTATTACAACGCTTTATTTCCCATTAAAATATATTTTTATTTCTAAAGAATAATTGAGAAAATTACAATATTCTAAGAAAATGAATGGAACGATAAATATCCTTAATACAAAGCTTAAATAAAACAGCAAGAATACAATTTGAACTTGAAGTAATTATACAAATGGATTTATGTATAGAAATAAGATATAAATACATTTTCTTGTTACAAATATTGCCACAAATTTAGTACACACTTTCTGAATGCCTACAGGGTATATTGCTAAATATTTGGCAGAAACTTGCAAGCTCGAATTGCTCTAGAATATATAATTCGATTTCCATATATATAAATACCTCAGACGTTTCAATTGTAATAATAGATATTATTTGACAATGTTTATTCTATATATAAATGAATATTTTAAATGTCTTTCTAATATATCTTCTATATACATAATTGTTTAAGCGATTTGAGACTTTATTCGCTTTGTAGTTAATGACAATGATATCGTAATGCTAAAATTAGCAAAGATCTTTCAGATTAAAATCATATAGTATATCATAAACCTTAACTGAGTGAAATCTATCAAAGAGTTAACAAAGCTGGCACCGAATTTGATACCATGGCCTGCAACTAAACGATCTGGGCCTTGGCTATCAATTGACAGCCACACGAGTTGTTATGGCCTATAAGAGGGGTAAAGGGCAGAGAGGAATGATGGTGGGGGGGCAACTCGACGTAGAATGCATTTAATTGCTATAATTTTTCAATTGTAACAAAAGACATCAACAAACGGCATTCAGACAATGCAACAAATCACACAAAAGGCAAATGCGAATCCGAAATCTGAATGCGAATGTGATTGTGAATGTGATTGTGAATGTGATTGTGATTGTGAATGTGCATGCGAATGCAACGAGCCATTCAGCCAGGTGAATGAGTGTCTGTCTCTGTATTTGTGTGTGTATGTGTGTGTGTGGAGAGATTTCCTGAAATCAAATCTAGCAAATCAGACCAAAAACCAAAAACCAAACTCAAACTCGAACCGATGCTTAAACTGATGACTGTCTGTCTGTCTGTCTATTTGTCTATCTGTCTATCTGTCTTTTTGGGCTGTAACTACGTATACGTCAGCTAAAAACTAAATAGCAACATTTTAAATGCTCTTTAGAGTGGTTTACACTTTGCGAGCGGGTTAAAAAGGGAGGAACAGGCGACGGAGCGTGCCATCAATACGGCAAAAAGCGACGACAAACGCTAACTTAGAAACGACGATGCACAGTGGATCTGTCAAGAGACATATTAGGCAAAAATATAAATAAAAAATAACAGAAATATTAAGTACTAGCTCAATTTTTTCCAAATGAAACTCATCTTGTGTTAGTGATAATAAGTTACAAGTAGCATTGTGATGAAACTCATATTAAAATTAAATTAAATAGTTATAAGTTGAACTTTGAGCACACCTTGTCACGCCCCTTATTGATCTACAGTTAAAACATTTCTCAGCTTTTAAAATTGATCAGATATGGCTATTAGCATACGGGTATGATTTTGCAATTTGTTTTGAAAAAACGATCCACAGTGCGGCATTGAACAGTAGCCGAAGCTGTATCTAAACCAAAAGCTAAAGTTTAAGATACAGATACAGATACAGATAATAGATATAGATACAGCGACTGTGACAGCTATAGATACAAATACAATACAAATACAGATACAGATACTGATACAGATTCAGATACAAATACAAATACAGATGCAAAACGTACTTATAAATGGGTCGGCCTTGCTCTGCCTTTGCTTTGGGTTTGGGTGTACAATTACCTTAACGCATCGACAATTATACGAATGGTTGGCCGCCCCACAATGTGGCAAGCAAGAAGTGGCAACAGGGCGGTGTGCGTGTGTGAGTGTGTGTGTGTATGTGTGTGTGTGGCAAGCTGGAGCATTGGCCATCCCATCAGGTGCGATATGCGATACGCAGTTGGGCGTTTTGAGACAATTGCGACACGACACGACACAACGTTGCGACTGGGCGCCCAAGAAGATTGTCAGTCATTCAATCGCTCAGCCCGTCAATCTCACAATTCACAACAACAATAAGAGCAACAGCAATGGAAAGAAAAGAACAAGAGCGAATAAAAAGAAGAAAAGATAAACACAATGTCGCCCCAAAAAAACACTTTGGCCTGTTGGGCATGGAATATGTATGTATGTATGTATGTGTCTGCATGTATGTGATTAGGTGGTGTATCTGCCATAAGCAATTTGGGGGCGTTGTGAAGGTATTGACACCGCCAATAATGACTACAACAACAACAGAAACAACAAAGACTACAACAACGACGTTGGCAACGCGGACACATCTTATTTCTTAGTACCTTGCGGTTTTAATTGTGCGCGCACAGTGGAGCAAAGTCTCTAAGAATAAGGGAAGAGCAACAATTGGCAACTTTGTGTTTAATGTGCTGGACATATGTGTTTGTTGCTTATTTATAAATTTGTATTTAGTTATTTAATTTCAACTAAAAGCAATTGACCAAAAGTAATTTAGAATTTGAAACCATTTTAGATATATGTTAGGTATATCTTTCAATATTATTAAATCCCAGTCCAGACTTAAATCTACTGTTTGTAGATATCGTTAAAGTTTGATTTAATTGTTTAATTTTAACACTTTTCAGTGTGCAAGAAAAACAAATTAATTTAAGTCGAGTTTGTAAAGAGTTAGCTTATTTTTTATTGCAAAGCTGTACATAAAACTGTTTATAAATTTCATGTTATTTCTTTTACAAATTATACTTTAATAAAAAATTATAATTATTTTGATAGAAGACTTATAAAAGTTTTCCCATTCATGCTTTCAGAATAGTTTAAATTTCATTATTGTTATGAAGTAAAATAAGCTCCACTGTGCGTTGTTGTTGGCAAATGCAATGATTTCAGAGGACTGAAAACGTTCTTAGCACGGCTTCACTTTCTCCCTTTCTCTACCTCTATCTCTCTTTCTCAAACTGATTGACATACACGGCTCCCAGGCAACAAGCAATTCTAAATATGAAGATGTATGTGTGCAGATTGGATTAATTTATATTGAAAAGTTTTGCAACCCAAAGTCCCTGTAGTCCAGGAATGGGGTATATAACTAGGGGTGGGGGGCTGAGGAGGTATGGTGTGTAGTAGTGTGTGTGTGTGTGTGTATGTGTGGCAAAGGATGCAGGCTCTATTTACTTTTTAATTGGCAAAATTAATGCAATGCAATGAAATGAAGCCCATTGAGGTCGTTGATTGCCAGAGGGGGAGTGAGTGTGTGAGGAAGGGGTGGAGTGGAAAGGGGAGGGAAAGGAGAGTTGAAAACTGAAAAATTGAAGCCGGCAGCTGCTCAATGTTTTTGTTATTGTTATTATTCATGTTTTTGTTGTTTTTATTCCTTTTGTAATTCTTAGAAATTCAATTTTCAACTTAAAACCGCCGCCAGCCGATGCCCGGCAACAGTTCTCTCTCTCTCTCTCTTCGCTCTTGTCTCTCTCGTTCTTTCTCTACTCTCCATTGAGTCTGCCCTGCTCTACAAGTGATTAAGTGAAAACAACAACACTAAGAACAACAACAACAATCCCTGAAGCACATGCAAAAAAAGAAAATGAAGAACTGGCGGCTTCACGGTTTTGATCCATTCTCATAATAATGATGATCATGACGATCATGAAGAGACAACAACGATGGCATTGGCATTGCCATTGCCCCCTCTTAACGGCGCCCTTGTCAGCTATATATATTCCCCCGTCCAGTCGTCAGTCAGTCAGTCAGACAACTTAGTCACACATATTGAAATAATTATTATCTGCATTTTGAGATCAACACGCCAAGCGATGCCGAACCAGAGCGAGGGACAGAGAGAAAATCAGAGGGGAATAGAGAGAGAGAGAGAGAAAGAGAGAGGGCGGGAGGCAGCGACTCCACTCTGACTCTGACTCTGACTGCGACTCTGAGACTGATACATCGGCCTCAATTCCAACCCAGCTTCAAATTGAAGGCCATAAAAAATCAACGCATATTGCACACTGTCAAATTCATCAAGAGGAAGATAGATACATACATATATAGAGAGAGAAAGAGAATCTCGGAATTCTCTGCAGATCTCAGCAAGAACTAATCACAATATACAGCTCATTAGCAGAGTCCAAGTCCAGGTTCCTCATTTCAGTCTGGTCCTGCACACAAAAAAGGGAAGTGATAATCCTTTGACAAAGGCTGCGATTCCCTCAAAAATAAAAAAATAAAATAAAAAGCCAAAAATAAAATAAAAGACTTGAGAGATTTCGCACATTTTGGCACACGCAATAAAGGCGAAGAAAGCAGCACAACAGCAACAACAACAACAATAACAACAATGATAATGATGATGATGATGATGATAATTTTGAGGTAAGCTGAAGCTGAGTTTTGAGCCCGAAACGGCCTCTGGTTAAACGATAAATGTAATTCCCTCAGGAGTCTCCCAATCCCCGTACATGACAACAATCGAGTCATCCCCTTTCCCCTTCCTCTTCGCTTCTCTGCCAGAGCCCCTGTCTCCTCTACGCCTCTGACACCGTGTAATGCGACGTGTTTGCCTCAATTCGAGCATATGAAAACGGTTTATTTTGCTCGATTAAGTCGCCCGCTTTTGAAATGCGAGTGCAATGCAAAAAGAAAAAAAATGAATAAAAAGAAAATGAAAAAGAGAAGAAAGAGAACCAAATGAAAGGAGAACAGCCAGAGAAAAGGAGATGAGATGAGATGCCCAGCCCAACCCAATGAATAAATTGCGGGGGCGACGCGTTTGTCGCACAGGAAGCTGGCGAGCGACAGGAAGCAATAAAAATCCAAATTGGATGCCAACTATTGAAAACCGTTTGCCTGCCAATTCCTTTAGAACTTTCAGCAGACAGGAGCAAAAGGAGAGACAGGCAGGAGAGCAGGAGAGACAGACGACAGGAGACAGGCGATGACAATAGATTAACGATTTAAGCTGTTCCAAAGATGCTTAAGAAGAGACTGGAGGAGATACTAAAGGAGCTAGGCTAAGTAGCTGCCCGCAAAAAGGAAGTAAGGATGAAGAGTTAAGAGCTCAAAAGGCAATCAGTGGGCTAGTTTTAATCAAGAATGAGAACACAAAAATTGTGAAGGAAAAAGGGGAATACATAAAATCCACAGTTACTACAGATAAATCTATATATTTTACCATATGTATGTACACAACATATTGCAATTATAAAAAAAAGTAAGACATGTATTGTTTCGAAAATTTTAGAAAATAGTTTATTTACCTATATTAAAAGATGAATGCAAGAAAATTCACATAAGTCAAAGGTAAGTTAAAACTAATTTATCCACTAAGTTAACCAAATAAGAATATATTTGACTAACGAGTAAAAGATTTGATATAAAATTTTTCGAAAACAATTTATTTGTTAAACTTAACTTAGTATAATTTAGGCATAGAATATAATAAAAAATTAGGATTAGTTCTGACATAGTTATGCAAGTTTAAAATTGATATCCATAAATTATATAAAATACCATCAATAAGTTCAACGTTCTAAAGTAAAAACTATGTTTGATGTCTATATTTTGTGGAATGCGATGAGTTCCTTTCTTTTTAACTCTCACGACGTTTTTGCCTTGTCAAGTCAATGACTGATTCCAAACTTCGATAACTAGCGAAAAATGCCGTAAAAATTTCAGGGATTGCCAGCTGCTGAAGGCAATCAGTTGCTGTAACGACCGTAACAAGTCGTAAAACTTTCACCGATAAACCGATAAACATCAATGACTGCAACATTGCATTTCACTGAATGGACCAAAATCGAAGAAGTTCACAAAATGGCAATTAACAGCCGTACCGTACAGGTAGCACTCAGACATTTGGACAGTAGCTGAAGCCCATAGTTTTATGATCGTCATAAACCCAAACCAAAGATTTCAATTACACCCGGAGGCACTGAGACCCTCTTGATAGCATCTACTTATATACGGGATCGTCTAAACTAAATCTTCACAACAGAAGCCGTATTCTATCCAGAACCCATAAAAACCATGGGTTGATGCTCATAAATCGATGTTTTATGTTCGGATTCTCAAGATCTTTATGACTTTATTAGTTGTCATCCGAAATATGGGAAGAAAGTGAAAGATATTTATTATATTAAACAATTTTTGTGTTATTAAGATGTTTAGCGAGATCTGGTTTCTTTTATGTAATATTCTTTAATTAACTAAATACTATAATATAATATTTTAATTAAATATAATAATAAGTCTAATATATGTATGAAGAAAACATAATTTATTTTACAAAATAACATTTTGATTAAGACATACGATAATATTGTCCTTAACTAGATTCAATTTATTTTCTTCTTCGCTTTGAGATATATATGAGATTTTGCAGGTGTATAAAAAGTTTATTTTTAGTGACTGCAATTAGTAGAGTCTTAATATGACTTAGAATTCGATTTATCAAAAACCTAGAGATTCCATAATGTAATAAAAGTTGTTGCCTTAAATATCGATTTTATATAAAATTTCTATAAATAAACTCCCGGTTGAATTCTGAAACGAAGTCTTAAGTACTGCAGTTAGTGGAGTCTTTGTTTGATCGACAATTCGATTAATCAAAACCCTAGAAATTTCATAACTTAGTTGGTCTTTAAGATCGAAGTAGAACTTTTGGTATTTAGCAAACCGAAATGTAATTCAATTTATTCGCTTTGAATTGGCTTCGATTTTGTGGCATGCAAGTGGGCATGCATAAAGCGTGACGCCCACACAGACAGACAGACAGATGGAGAGAGAGAGAGAGGGGGATAGGAGAAGAGAGACAGAGAGGGAAGGGAAGGGAGGCAGGGAATTGGAAAGAACTGAGATGCGACTAACGCACCAACCAGGCGACAATATTTATAACTCTGTGGCGCGTCTCAATTCATTTGGCTCTATATGATTATGCACCGACCAAGGGAGGCTGTGAATAGGGAAGGTAACACAGAGGGGTGTGGGTAGGGTAGAAGAGGGAGTTGCATATAGTGGGTACTGAGTACTCTCAGCCTCACAGTCTCTATCTTTGACTCTGCCTCTGTCGTTGCCTGAGTGTCTGCCACCTACGTAAGCGTATAATTCGTTTAGCGTCAGCAGCACCAGCAGCAACAACGACAACAACAACGACAACAACGACAACAACGTCAACGACAACAACACAGAACAACAACCACAACAACACAGAACTTAATCAGTCACTTTAACACCAAGCAAAGTTGGCAAAGTTGCCACAGTTGCCACTTACAACGCACGGCAAAAACCGATCTACAGTTGCCTTCATCGTTGTTGTTGCCTGCAGTGCAGAGCCCGAAAAAGCTATATCAACAATTTAAAACAGCTAGAAAATTCTCTAAATAGCCAAATAAAAAGCGATAATACAGCCATGTTCTACAATTCTCTAACGACCCTTAAGCAACGCTAAATCAATATTTGGCACTTTTTAAAATCATTTTTAAATTTTATAATTAAGGCGTTAAATATATTTTCAAGGAATCTATAGGAATCTATTGCAGTTTTTCTTAATTACATTTGATGTCATACTATAATATTTTTGGAAGAAGTTATAAATCAGAAAAAGAAAAAATAAAGTTCCTTTAAGAGCATTCTCACAATCCATTATTTTAAAAACTAATTTAATAAATATTGTAATTTTTTATTTTTTCACTAATTTTACCCTAATAATTATTGGATACGATTTTTTTAGTTTGTACTGTATTATCTTTTCTATACTATGTAGTTTATACTAACCTGCTAACCAATCATAGCAATAAAGTTTGAACCAATCTTATACAATTTTTATAATGTCAGTCTATATTAACTTTATAACTTTCAAATTGTATTTACTCTTTAAAAATATCAATAAATAAATAAAAATAATAGTAAATAAATTTGTAAATAAATTAGTATATAAATAAAAAATGTAGAATGTTTTTGAATATTCTTTATAAATTTCAATCAGCTAAAACTTAACATATTGAAATATAAACTGATTGCTATTCAAAACCAAAATAAACAATTTAAATGGAAATTATTTTTGTTCTTTTAAACACAATATATAAATAATATTTGCCATTCAGAGAAATGGTCAGATGTGATTGTAAAAAAGCTGAATTGACATCACTGGTTGCAAGTTGCAAGTTGCGAGTGCGTGAGCGTTGTTGGGGCAGAGTTGGGGCACAAACTGGAAACGTTGATCGCCGCCTGGCGCTGCCTGTCATGGTCGATATTGCGTTGACACCAAATTTGCATTAAAATGCAATTCGCTCAGCTCCAGATCCCCCATTTGTGGATCGTAATGCATCTTTAGTGTCTATTGAGTGGTGCATTAGTCATATATACATACCACGCACCACAAGAAGCAGACACAACGGTGCAACAACAACAACAACAACAACTACTACTACTACTGCATATACTATATGCAACAAAAAGAAGTATCAATTAAAGCGCAGAAAATAGAAACGAAAGCACTCAAAAAGCACTTTGATCTTGCCAACTTTACGATCAGTTGAAGATCTTTCACTTTCTTTTAGTTGTGGTGTTGTTGGTGGTGTTGTTGTTGGTGGTGCTGTTGGTGGTGTTGGTATTGGTGGTGCACTTGGATCAGGTCAGACAAGAGACAAACAGACAACGAACGTCTCGGGCATTCCAATTAAAAATAGTTTTGACACGTCGCGAGTTGCGACAATTTTCTTGATGCCGCCTGGGGCAATAAATTAATTACAAAATTGCCAACGTGGCAGGCAAGTTGAGGGAAACTGTGCAAATTTTATGGCCATGGCTAAAAATCAAATGTCTCCCCTTCCTCCAACTTTCTTGCCTCACATGTGGGCGTGGGCCAACTGAGGACATTGCAATTCTCCAATTCTCTCCCCTTACTTCCTCTCTCTGTCTCTCTCTCTCTCTCTCTCTCTCTCTGTGTGGGCGTCTCGTTGACAACAATTCTATGCGAAAGGGCACTTGAAGATATTTACATGCCTTTCTCTCTCCCTCTCTCTCTCTTTTCTCATTCTCTCTTTTGGAGTTCTCCTTTTTTCCCGGATAGAAATCTAACTAAACGCTACCTGCTGCTCTTGATCTTTACGCACCTCTTCAGCGCTAGACGAAGCTGAGAGTCTAGTGTTTACTTGCCTGTTGTTTGTAGACAACTTTGAGTCAACCTCAGCTTCAGCCTTAACCTCAGTCTTCAGCTTAGTTGCAGCCTTCACCTCAGTCTTCAGTCTTCAGTCCTCCGTCCTCAGTCTTCAGCCTCCAGTCATCAGTCCTCAGTCTTCAATCTTCAGTCTTCAGGCTGTACGCCCCCGGATTGTAAAACTTTCAATTATTCACACATCATCGGGCACAAGTTTAAGCGCAGACAGATTCTGGTTATTGAAGGAGCAGCTTCTCAGCAACAACACACAACAACAAGATACAAATATGTATCTTATAGTATGAGTATCTTGTGTATTGTTTCGTTCATGTCAAATTATTGACCCGCGCCAGGCACTTTGAAATGTTTATGCGTTTTCATGACTGAGATGAGCAATTGATAAATCCAACTCGAAATTATGAATATGCAAACGTGCGAGGCCAACAAACAGACAGACAGATGGACAGAGGTAACGTGGCCAACAAGAAACAACCGGCAGCTGAGAGCCAAACAGGCAACAGTCACCACCCGCTGTTTTTGGGCCTGGTCAGTAGCTGTCACTAGACCAGAACTTCGTTTATACGTACATATATAATGTCATGATATTACTACATAATTTGATTTATTTGAATTATATAAATTTTCAATTTAAAACTCCCTTTACAAATAAATAATAATAAAAATATTTTATTTCGATATTTACACAAGTTGAATTGTAAAGCAATAATTATAATTTTATTATAATTATATTTAAGCAAATTCCTTTTTTTGAGTAAATAAAGTTGTTATTCCAATACGTATATTCAAAAATGTAATTATATTTCCTATGGACTTTACATACATATAGTAAAATAAAATATTTAATAATTACAAAGTCACTTCAATTATCAGATATATTCAAGCTTTAGGCGCCACGTGTAAACGTGTGTAATCATTGCCATAAGCTTTCAGCTCATCATCATAAAGCAAACACCGAAAGGTGTATGCAACATTTGTGTGAAGCATCCAACTGTGTTGCATGCCTCAACCATTTGTTGTTTATCAGCAACAAGCGATCAATACAGCAGCAATCAATATGGTCAATAAAGTTCGGTCGAGTCTTACTCGCTAGGGAGTCGAAGATGGAGTCGGATTTGGAGTCTTACGAGTTTTGTTGAGGTTGCTGTTGGACTTGGATTTTGGATTTTGGATTTGGCGACACAGACGAGAGCTGAGCTGAGCTGAGATCCCTGCGTGCCTCGAGGTCCACGTTGCACGTTGCACTTGGTTCGATACATGGCAACGTGATGTACACCGTTGAAACCCAAGAAGCCCCAACTCACAGCTCACAGTTCACAGCTTGCTCTGTGTATATTCCAGAAGCAGGAGAAGAAGAGCGAGGAGATGAAGAAGAAGGAGGAGATTGGACAGTAGGAAGGACAGCGGACTGCGGTCGTCACTGGCTCATGTTGTCACTGTTGTTGTCGCTTGATCGCAAATTTGCCATGGCAAGCTTGACAACTTGCAACGAGGCTGTGGCAAGGTAAGAAGCAGGGGCAAAGGCAGATACAGAGGCAGGGACTCGAAGCCGGCACCTTAAAATAATGTTACAAACTTTTTGGCATGTATCCAAGTACGGGAATCCAAGATCAGGGCCCTGTAAGCGTTTCAATTCGCCTGTGACTTAACTTGACTCTACTCGACTCGACTTGAGTCCATGCCACACTCCACTCCATACTCCATACTCTCCACTCCACTGCACTTCAATACGACTGCAGTCAACAACAACAAATTGGAGATCACGGTTTTCATGTACTACATGCAAATTCATTGCTACTGTTGCTCTCTGCCCAGTGGCAACCACTGAGCTCGGACTCTCGAGTCTTAACTCCAACTCCAACTCAGAGTCTCAGTCTCAGTCTCGGTCTCTGCTTGGCTACTGTGTGTATGTGTATCTCTGTCTCTGTATCCATAACCATAAAGCCTTGCCTACAGACTAAAATAAACAATCCGAAAACAACAACTAGCCGGTCTGGACTACACTACACTACACTACACTCTCGTCAACCCGCGAAACGCAACAAAATCCCCCAAAACGAAACCAACTCCAGCCGAAACTTGAAGTCATTCACAAAAGCAGCAACAAAGCTGATACCCTACACAAATGCCCATGAGTGAGCATTATCAACTTACTTGCAACATTGATTAGTTCTCATTCTCATTCTTCACAGATCTGTGAATTTATGGTTTATTGGAACTGATATCTTATTAATCGCATTGTCTAAATTTCAATATGTCTGATTATTCTTCTAATAAATAAAAAAGTAAATAAATAATTAAGTAAATAAAATGCTTACAGTTCAATTCGATCACTCGTCATCCAATCCCGACTGATCTCAGCAGAATTAATGTTCCAATATATCTGATCACTTGTTTAAAGTATTCTCCTTATTATTTATTATTCTCCTCACAACAATTAAGTAAATAGAAAATGGCATAATAGCTAACACTTTAATTTGATCACATGTCACTTAATCTCTAACGATCTTTAAATTTATAGTTTATTGCAACTGATATCTTATTGATCGCCCTATAAAAATTCCTATTTCTGATTATTTTCCGCTTATATAAATAACTAAATAAATAGCTTACAATTCAATTCAATCACTCGTCATTTAATCTCGACTGATCTCAGCAGAATTAAAATTCCTTATATCGGATCACTCTCCTCATAAGTGATTTAAAGCATACTTGATGTTATTGGAATCAATTGAGAACTTATATTTCAAACTGATCAGTTGTCATTCATTATCAACTGAGCTCTGTAGAATTTATAGTTAATGGTATTATAATATATTGATGCCATTAACCACACTGGTTACATATCGGATCTTATCCCTGCCAGTGTTTACTTGATTATTTCGATTGAAACTGATAAGTAACTGATAAATAAGCCAGTCTGCTGTAATTTGAATACAATATAAACTTACACCCAATAGAGTTGGCAACTACTTTTATGGTATATACAAAATGTACTGCTTTTTCTAATAAACTGATCCAATCAATTTACTTCATAACCTATGGTTCATTCCGCATTTAAAACTTTTCCAACTGAACTTCAATTGATCTTCACAAGGCATCAGTTTGCTCAAATTATATTTTTACAGTTTAATATATCCCTTGGAATTTAAGATCACCCTCTAAATTCACTTGACAACCGATGAACTCTAGTCTTTTCTGTGTACCTCACAGTTGTATGCAAAACAGCTGAACTGTTTGATCAGCTTGTCCAACTATCGAGTATTCGTCGCCTTTTTGGGTACCTTTTACCAACCATTTAGCCATTGGCGACAGGAAACAACCAACACCGCCCCCTCTGTCCCCTTTGGACCCTCTCAGGTAGCTGGACACTGTCTCAGTGATTGCAGCGCACGTGGCTAGAAATGCTGACAAGGGACAAGGCACAAAGACTGGGGTTTGGGTTTAGGTTTGGGATAGGGATACGGATGGAGATTGGGATTGCAATTGTAAGACGGCTCTGACTCTGTTACAGCATCATGATGTACTAATAGACACACACACGACGCTTTTGTCATTTCTGGCGCCATTCAGTGGGCGTTTAGTAGTTGATGTTAAATTCCCTAACACTGGGGACTTGGACCTGGGAGCTACCCAAGTGGAGAAAACTGTAGCTGAACCATCTTCTGATACTTTCTGTCAATGTAGATAAAGTTTTTGTTAAACTGTATTTGAGACTTCGCAATATTAATATCAATAATTGACATTGATTTGTTTAAAGATTTAGGCATTAGGAATGCCACAACGAACAGCAGATCTCATATCAACAAACAGAGAGTCGTCTGACAGTGGGGCAAAAATGATGTGGTTTAAAATTTGAATATGAATACCAATAAGTAAAAGTTGAAATAACAATAGAAGCTTAAAGGAACTAATTAAATAAACGGAATATAATTATATAACATATATATTTCCATTTTAAGTATCAATAGTTCTATTTGACAGAGTTGTTTCATTTAAAGTTGTAATTTAATGTTCACTTATAAATTAATATTATAAGAGAAAATTAAGTATGCTGTATTTAAGTTTTGATGCATGCAAGTTACACTGTAGTTTTCGGAAGGTTCTAGTTAGCTGACTCACCTGAATGTTAGTGTAAACAACTTGTTTCGCACCGATCTAATTTCACATTCACTGTTTTCAATTGTGTCCCGGACGGAAGAACCATTCAAAGCTCTGGATCTTTGCAAACTGTGCGAATTTCGATTGGAAGGCCTACAAATTGAATAAAACTATATCGATTGCAGTGCTGCCAACTTGTTTATCCAATTAGAGATATTGATGGTTTATTAATCGATGAACATATTGGATATGTTTAACATTAACATTGAGTATTAAAAAAGCAGTATATAAATGGAACTCCAGGCATGAAAAACATTAACAAAAGTCGTTTTATGTAGAATATTAAATTGGAATCACTTTCGCTATTAACTATTTATGATTATAATTTTTCTTTTTTATTTAAAGTGTCAAATTAAATCATTCAGAATATTTAAAGATATAAATTCCGCAAATATTCTTTAAGTTGGAAGGTAAATGTTAAAGCTGGTAAATTTATAAAAATCAATATTCAATATATAAAATCCGAATTTTCTTTAAAAAATAACAAAGTATATTGCAGATTTTTATTAATATACAATTTATTTAAATAAATATACAATTTTAAAATATGAAAAATAATATGTTAAAGAATGAAGCTGAAATAATTATATGATTAATATAAAATGTATCAAACCAAATATACAATAAATTAAAATTAATATTATAGTTTCATACACAACAAGATATTTATATTTAAATTTAAGATCAAATGTTTACATATATTTATGATTATTATATATGGAATATAATAAAATGAATACTATCATAGAATAAATATATTAATGAAAGAAGATAAAAAATATAGTATAACAAAATAAATATTGGAGTTTTCTATAAAAATTAAATACTATATATTAAAGAATGAAAAGGAAACATTTATAAAATATTTTAAAATAATTATGCGTTATAATAGATTGAGGATCAGATAATTATAAGTGCTTAGCTGACGTCACAAAGTGCTGAGGGGCTACCTCTTTCTGAGAACATGCCTGCGCCCAGCAATGATATTTCGATGAGTATTCTCAATGGGAAAGTTGTATATATTAAACATTTATTTTAAAAGAGATTGAGAGAGTTTAAATCGAAGAAGAGAGAATGTAAGTAAGTCGAATTTGTGATTATTCAAAAGAATAAATAAACTGTCAACGACTTTAAACTCCTTTAACGGAGACAGACAATTTGTGTGCCATTAATTTGCGTCATGTAGTCCATAAATTCGAGTTGACCAGTTGACCAGCTGACCAGTTCCCCGGGGTTACACTGAAGAGAGAAGAGAGCGCGGTCCGGAAACGCGGCTCGAGAAATTTGTAACAAAAAGAAACATTTCCTGTGGGTCGCCGCCTTGTTTCAGGTAGCGCTCACCTCTTGAGATTGGCCTTAAAAATTATTTATATTTTTTATAATTATTTTTTGTTGTTTTTGGTTTGTTAGAAAATCAAACAATTAACCTCGAACTTGCGCCTTGTTGTTGCTGCTTCAGCTTCTGCTTCTGTTGCTGCTGTTGTTGCTGCTGCTGTTGCTGTTGCTGTTACTGTCGCTCCGCGCTTACAACATGTTTGAGACATAAAAATTTCCAATTAATTTTTGTTTTTGGTTTTCGGTTTTAGTGGCGACGGCAGCAAACTTCCACGGAACGCCAACAAAAGCCACAAAATACAGAATAAACCAAACCAAACCAAAAAAAAAAAAGAGACGAGACGAGAGAAAAAAATTGTCACAGCCGCCGTTTACAAATAATTTTTGTTTCTTCGGCTCTTTGGGGTTTTCAATGGAAACGAAACACATAAAACATGGCCAACAAGCTGGCCAAGCGGCCGCCACACAAAAATACTATAAAAATCCACACAAATACAGACACACGCACACACATACCAAATGTTAGCCAGGCCCATACACACACCCCGATACCCGCTTCCTCCCCCTCCTCCCATGACACCCTTCATTTCATTCAGGCAACTTCAAACGGGAGCAATTAAAAATTGCTACGTTTATTTTATTCGTTCATTTGTTTGACTTTTTTTGGTTGTTGATAAAACACTTGAATAGTCGATGGTCTTACCTTTAACCTTATTTGGTCTCCTTGCAGACACCGCACTGACCTTTTTATCCGAGAATGTGGAAACTTTTGATCAGAGGAGTGGCTGGACGCTGGACAGGATTGAGGAAGAGATGATCAGGACCATCGAATAGCATCACATGGCTTAATCTGCTTATGGAAACCAAAGATTGCCAATAAGTAAAATTATTTGAAATGATCCTGGTATAAATAGATTTTTCATTCTAGTTCCTGATAAATGAGTTTGAGCGTTCAATCTACTTGGAATCTGGAATCAAAGCCGATATATAGTCCCATATATTCTTCTCCACATTATTAAACTTTAATTATATTTAATATGTACAAATATATTTAATAAGGAAATGTTTATATTTTTAAAAAACCATTTAAGTATCTAAAATTTATAACTTTATATATCTTAAAAATCATATATATGTTATATCTTGCATCTTTAGAAAGAAGTGCCAATTAATTCGAGTTAATGTCAGAACAAAATAATATTTATGCAACATGTATTTTAGCTTAGAGCTAATTTAAATATTTTAAAATTAAGATTATAATCCTTATTATTTATATTTCAATTCAAAAGTATCAATTTTAAAAAGATAAATGTTCCTAAATATATTTAAGCTTCATGTTAAATAATTCTACTCTGATTTCAGATACAAACTCTTATCAATTTAAATGATTTCAAAAGAATGAATTTTGAATCTTCATACATAAGATACCTCCCATTAGTTTGAGCTTAAATTAACTGAAATAAAAGAATTCTACTCATTGTCAGATCAAAGTAGGAACAACTCTTAACATCAGTTTAAGCTGCCTCTAACTGAAATTATTACAAGTAGTTTGAAGAGTTCAATAATTTGGTAATAAGCAACAGCATACTCGTGTAGATGTTTCCCCTGTACTAATAGTAAATGGGGCATGTCTGACTCTTAACACACACTCTATAGGGTCACATGTGTGTTCAAGTTGATTCTCATAAGAAGCTTCCTCGTACCCCGATTACCCCTGGCCACTATTTAAGTCTGTGTCTGGCTCATCAAGCTGATGATAAAAGTTCATTAGCGACGCTTCAGTGCGTCAAGTTGTGGAACTAAAGGGGGAGATGTGTTCAGTTCAGCGAGGGTTGGTTGGTCAGTTTGGTCTGTCAGCGTCTGCAGACGCCTGCTTGTTTTTATTGCTAATAAATATTGGATCATAAATTCATAATTAATATTTGTGGTTGATGTACGTCAAAGCCTCATGACACAGTTGCCTGCCTCCGCAGGTTGCACACAAAGCTACATTCATACAGATATGTAGATACACTCAGACACACACACACATGAGCATTATATATAATTTAGGCAAATATTTTAATTTTTAGGAAAATTGTCATTGTCATTTTCAGTTTCATGACTATAGCCACGCCCACCTGCGCCTCCATATGAGTTGAAATCCTTTGGACCATTTGACGCTCTCTATGATAAAATTTTATCGCTTGGAAATTTTTCAATTTTCCAAAAGAGAAAGAGACAAAGACAGAAACAGAAAATGAGGCAGAGAAAGTAGATGGGCGAATTCTCACATGGATCTCCACTGATGATGATGATGATGACAAAAGTCATAATGATGTTAATGATGATGAGGTTGAGCTGCAACGTTGCATTCCACGACAAATATACGAAAAGTTGTCGTGCTCTCCGACCAACAAAAAGATGCCCCTTATTAAGGATAACAACCCGCAACAGGACAAACAAGTTTTGTGAAACCCTCATTGCCGTTCATGGTACTAAAAAAGGACATGTTCCACTTGAAAAATAACAATTTCATTCAATTTTTGATCATTTGCTACCAGAAATGGCAAATCAAAAAGCTATAAAAACCGACAACGGCAACGACAAAAGCCAAACGACTGTCGGACAGGGGAACCGACAAGGACCAGCAAGGACTAGCAAACGGCCGACCCAAAAACGTTCGTCCTGCCAAGACACTTCTTAAGCGGTTTGGGGGCGGTTTTCCTTCATTTTTTGCTTCTTTTTTTCTTTTTGAAAGTCCTTCTCAAAGGGCCGCTTGTTGGCTTTAAAATTGAAATGACACTCGTACACCCACACCCTCTCCACCTCCCACCTCCCACTCTTACTCCCTTACCTATCCCTGTCGCATCCTTAGACTGAAGAGAGAGGACAACAACTCTGTATGTGATTGAGTTCTCGGCCAGGAGACGGCAGTTTCCAAATCCTACACGCAAAATTTATGTTGCATAAAATTTTTCAATGAATTTTATACCAGGAATTTGACTTGGTTTTACATTTGTGCTGCCTTCTGGCACATTTCCCCCTTTCTCCTTTCTCCTTGCTCCTTTCTCCTGCCCTGTCCTGCTGTGTGTGCTTTCTCCTTGGCAATGTCTTTCAATTTTTAAATGACTTTCGTCTACGCACGTGGCATATGGAGCGTAAAGCATTCGCATTCGCATTCGCATCGAGATTGGCATTGGGATTGAGCTGGAGATTGAAGCACCCCCAACCCAAGTTGCACCACTTGCACCACAGCAACCACCAAAGGTTGCCGTATCGAAATGTAAGCCAAGCAGGCCATTCGCTATTGGGATTTAAGGTTTGAGGTTTGTCTTATGGCTTTTGAGTTTGATTCGGGTTTGTTTTCAATTTCAAATTCGATGCTCAATGCATGTTGCAATTGTGGCTTGCCACTTGCCACTTGCCACTTAATACTTAATACATAATATACTTAGAATACTATTCATTATAATATCAAATATTTGGGACAGTTTCTGATATGTTTTGAAATATTTAATTAAGAGCTCATCTTAAAAAACTGTTCATGTTTATTAAAATTATTTTAATATTATTTATAACATTATGATTAACGTTCCCTGTAAATTAATTTGAAATAAGATTAAGAAATAGTTAAACTGCAATCTTGCCGCAAATGCATCGCGACAAGCCCACGCAGCTGCCATTTGCAAGTTGCAACATGCAACATTGATGATCATTTGCTACAGCTCAAGACTCGAAAGTGGAAACAGCAGCAACAACAGCAGCAGCAGCAGCAGCAGCAGAGGAAGCTGCCACAGGATGGGCTGAGAACTGAGAACTGAGAACTTTTGCAGACTGGACATGAAAATGCAAAATCTAGACACTTGATTGTTGTCAATACAAAACAAGCGATCCTCGACACCAGCTTCGACTCCAACTTAACTTGCAACTTGTGGCATAGTGTCTGTGGTATAGAGGGGAAGGGTAGGCGGCGCTAAGACACGACGCAATTTCATGTCCATGTGGCAGGGATGCAGAAAAAGAGAATTGAGGAGGATTACGTACAATTATTGCATTTTGCTGTTAAACAATGCGAAGGGCAATGTTGCAATGTTGCATAGTCAGGTAACCCTGCCCCCTCCCCAGGGGGCATGTAACAAATTTGTCGCTGTCTGTCGCTCTTTAGCTGCGGCCACTGAGGTGTGAACAACAGCGGCCTCTAAATTTAGACGGGGCAACAACGCGCTGTGGCTGCAACAACAACAACAACAACATGGCAGCAAAAGGTGCATTCGGTATAAAATAAATCAAAATTTCGATGCAATGTGGATGGGACCACCAGCGTCAGATAAACAACAAGGAAGGAGAGAGAGAGAGAGAGAGAAACGATCAGAAATGTGGCAAGATATTGAGACTGTGCAACTGCAACTGCAACTAGATTCTGAGGTTGCAACCTGCTGCGCATTTTGACTGCTGTGTTAAACGCCTCAACCCAAAGCCAGACTCCGGTTCTGATTCTGATTCTGAATCCAACTTCCAGACACTGTAATTTGATGAGGCCAGTGTTCTTGAGCTCGTTACTCATTTGTGAAGCTACTACATGGCATGCATGCAACATAATGTGGCATTGTTGTTTTTTTTTTGTGTAAGGCTCGTCTCATCGATATCAAATCGATTTGACCTCAGATTTCCTACTAATTTGTTGGGCTTGCATTGTAATAGCTGCGCTTAGCAAACCGAAATCAACAGGTAAAGGATCTCATTAGGGAGAGAGATAGAAATGGAGAGAAAAGTGAAAGTGCCGCTTAGTTTACAGTTGTTTGACAGCAAAGAAATGAAATGAATGCAAAGGGCAGGGAAATGTTGAGAATAGGCGAGGGAAAAAAGAAAGGGCAAAAGGCCAAAAGAAAGGCGGATCAGGGCTCTAGAAGTAGTTGTGGCAACACTTTTTGACTTATTGCCAGCGATTTGTCAACATTGGACATGGCCATGAACCTATCTATCTATCTATAAGAATTCTATGAAAATAATCTGAGAATCATCTAACAATTCTTCTAATAAGTGCCAGTCGTAAACATGAACGTGATCTAACTCCCTTTATCTCCATACTCCCTCTATATTTCTCTCTTGTTCTTCTGCTGGATTTTAGGATTTCTGTTGTTATTTGGGGCACGTTCTTGGAGCTCATACGAAATTAATCGATTGCCATTGATAATAGAATATGGTTGGAGAAAAGTCATCAAATTAATCATATAATATTCTTGATCGAGAAGCGGGAATTCTAACTGAAAAGTTGATGTAGATATGTGTATACTTGTGTCAGTATACGTAGTACCTAGTACCTAATCAAGGATCTAGGTATCAGAAATAATCATATAATTAACTTGGAAAGTAAATCTACAATTGTGTCAAGTATGTATTTTGTTTTGTTCTTTATACTGCAGTAGAATTAACAATCGTTTGTGTGTAGAAATTCTAAAACTTAAAAACATATTAGAATCTTTTTTATGTTGATGGATAGCTAAATACATTAATGTGTAGGTATGTGTAGGTGTATCAATGTGTAGACATAGGTAAGTATTATGCCTGGACATCATATATATCCTAATTTTAAACAAAGAAATATCATATATTATGTATTTACACAAACACTTAAGTGTTGCTTACACGTGGAAGCGAACAGAAGTAATAATTATTATTAAAGAGGTAATTAAATTGCTAAAGAAACCCAACAAGCTAATCAAGTTATGAGTAGTAAATATATAAGCTGTGTACAATTGTTATGTGTATATTCTATAAATGTATAAGTATGTACATATGTATATACATATATAGTTAGATATTTCCTAATCCAATTCCAAAAGTTATTAAAATAGTACTTAAAATGATAATTAAACCGCTTGGGCATTTAAACCACTTAAATCTTGTTAGGTTAGACACTTTTAAATTTATAGCTAAGTAGCTACTGTTGCTGATACAGTCGAACTTCCCTATGATGGACTTATGCATAGGAAACTATATATGTGAGTGACTCCATAAGGTAAGAAATATAATTTAAAAGTAAAAATTTTTACAAGCGCAGTTCTAAGTAATGAAATTTATGTTCATCCAACCTCCAAATAATCAGTACCTTTTAAAAGTAATACTAATAGTATCTTTATCTAAACTGTATTTGCTATAAATAATATATAGTGCAACATTTGATCTAAATCAATAACTCTATTTCCTTTTTACTTGTAGTAATTTATAATCTTATTAATGATCCTTTGGAGTGCTCCCAGTTTCTTTCTCAAATTGAATATAGTATAGTATAGTATATGGTATAAATATTATATATATATATATATATATATTTTTGTGTTTTCTGATTCTGGCTTTTGAGGGCGGAGACTTTCTCTGCTGCTTACTCATTTTATTGCCGTGGGCCAAATAAACAAATTACTTGCCGCGTTTTGTTTGATTTCTTTTGAACGGGCCCCGAATATTTACCACAGCCTCAATAAATTCTGCAGCGTTGCATTGCGACGCGGCGTCCATTGAAAAAACGCAGCCCGTGCGTCTTGTTTAGACAACAATTTTCATTGTTGACTTTACTTGTTATGTTAATGAGAGGCCCCGACCAACAGATCGCCCGCCTGTCTGGATGTGGATCTGGGTCTGGGTCTGGGTCTGGCTATGGATACCAAACGATCATTTGCTGCGGGCGGGAACAGTTCATGGGAGATGGTGGATGGGAGAGGGGAAAGAGAGAGAGTGAGAGAGGAAGATGGTTTGGGGGTGAGAGATAGAGAATTCTGTTTGACGCGTGGCGACGAGTCTGTTGACATTCTGTTTGACATTATTGACACACGAGTCAACGCAGTCAACGATTCAAGCAGACAATCATTCATTCAAACGAGACAATCAACATGCTAGCTTTTAAATAGCTGTCCCATAGCAGTCAGCTTTTGATTGCCAGCGACTGCCAATTAGCCAATGAATCCGATTAAATTTTCATCATTTTTCACACGAAACTCAACGATATCACGATATTCAATAAGTTTATGACAACGCACAAAGGCAACGAGAAACAAAAATAAAAATGAAATAAAAACAAAGACCAAAGTCTTTGTGATCGACTGTCGTCTACCCTGTTTATTTAAATTTGTGAATAAAAGTTTTCTTCTATCTTATTATATTATCACTTTCATTTGTGTATAAACATGAAACATAGATTGTTAAGACTACTATTTGTATTTAAGTCTTCCAAAAAATTCTCTTTCTTGGATAGACGATCAGCGCTAATTTAAGAACATTATTTGATTTTCTTAAGCCGAGGATGAATTTATTTTATTTCGATCTCAGTTAAAAAATTGTGCACTTGAATCTAATATTTTTAACAATTTTACAGAACTTATTTTATTCAGCAATTGTGGTAAACTTGACAGTTATGGAATTTCTAAACATCTTTCACACTATAGCATACCCAGTCTGTTGAGTTTAATAAGTACAGGATATATCATATAATATAAAGGCGGCTTAGGTCTCTTGTGTTGCTTTGGGCCTCAGCTTATCTGCAATTTGGCGATCGTAACAGTTTTGACAAATCACACACACACACACACACACACACACACACACATGTATGTATGCATGTGTGCTGAGTGAAAGAGATGCCGCTATTGTAGAGGCGATTTGCCAGGGGTGTTGGCGGGGGATAGGGGAAAAGGGTGAGGGGTGTGACGAGAAGGGGGAATGGGTACCTGCCAGGGCTCGTTGTCGGCAGCTTTGAGCTTTATTTTGATTTCAATCTAAAACACACAAATCGTTCATTCTGCCGCTGCCTGATGCCTGACGAGAAACTTCGACTTCGACTGCGACAGCGACGCTGACAGCGACTGCGCACATTGGAGCAAAGCTAAGCGCTTTTGTGATGTCGCCCACGGTGCGCAGCCGCAATTTTGTTCGCCCGTCGCCACCAGCGTTGCCAAAACACCGTCAGTTGATGAAAATTCTAGCATTTAATCTTACTGAACGTAAAATATCGTAGAATGGCATCATATTCAATCTATAGAAGCAGCAATAAATACAATTTACAACACTTAGCTAACTAAAAGATACCCAAAATTGAAAGTTAAAAACCATGAGAGACTTAATTCAAAGATTAGCTATTCATTAACCCTGGTCATAAAGGAAAATGTTATTATAAATAAATTAAGGAGTATATTTAAATTAATTGAAGCTAATTTTTAGTTTTGTGGAAAGTGATTGTAAATACCGAAAAATCTATAAATCAACACAGCTATGCGTACATATTCAAGAATATACCTTCATTCATTTGCACATTGCCAATCTTCACATTGTGTCTATTTTAATATTTTAGTTTGAAAATGACCCTACAGCTATCAGGTGTATATCAAAAATCTCTAGGGACTTTGTTGACCTTTTGCTTTGTGACTGCATTATTCTATTTTAAATATCAACAACATTTTTAATAATTGCTATATTTTATAAGTTTAAAAAGTTTCTTCTATAATTTAAAAATGATTTTGAAAGCACTGAATATGGATTTTCTGTTGAGTTGCAATTGATTTGTAAACCATGTCTAAATAATAGTTTTCTATCTACTTTTTTAATATTTTCTAGGAATGTATTCCTTTGATTTAATTGCTTATCTAGCTTTTTGAAGAGTTGGCAGCACTGTTCCCCATCCCCTTGTTACTCCCTCTTCCCACCTGATGGCAGGACCCAGCCCTTGCCATTGAATGACATTTTTATGATGCTGACGCGCGTTGCTCAACACGAGCCGACCAACAACAAACTGCCAACAACAACAGCAACAACAACAGCAACAATAACAACAACAGCAACAACAACTGCAGTGTGGAGCGTGTTTTGCATGCATAAATAGCTGGCTATGAAGAAGTGAAGGAAGATCACAATGGAGGTGGAGGGGAAAATGTGCATGAACTGAGCTTACCTTGTTGTCAATGCAGGAACGTAGCTGAAGGGAGCTCTGAGGAGGACAGAAGATCAGGGGGAGTTGCCTGATTGAGTTGACAGATTTGCTGGGCCTTTTGCAGAGAATAAATATACTTATTTATAAAAAGGTATATTTATGTCTATGCCACTTAATTGGTTGTCAGAAAGATTTGAAAGATAAGCGAGATATTAAAATTGGAACTAGATATGGCATCTATATTTTCTATAGAAGAACTAGCTTATTCTTACGATTGCAGCACTCGTAGTCTTTTGGCGTTAACAATTGATTTGTCACATGAATTTGAATTTGAAGTGGCCCATTGAACTGTCCAGAGATTTACCATAGTCAAATCAATCAAAGGCCAAAACATCTCCGATGAGCCATTCGCTCTATGCAACGGTCTTGCCCAGCGCGTTAAGCTTAAGGCAAATCAAATTGCAAACCAAAAAAAAATATACAATCAGACTATCTTTGGCACGCCAAAGATTTCATACCCTGTACTCAACACTCGACTGATGAGTAAAATAAAATTTCGACAGGTTGTATAAAACAATACTAAATACATTATCTGCAAGTTTGGTAGAGATATCACAAGAAACTGAGGAGCTTTTCAACTAAAGTTTTACTTTTTATCGATCGTTCCTATGACAGCTTTATGATATAGTGAACCGATCCGATATAGTGAACTGGGGAGCTAGTTTGTATAGAAATTAAATTAAAAGTCTATAAATACATAGATATATACTTTACAGGATGTGCAAGTCCTTACTTATTGTGTTTCACATTTGGTGGCAAAATATAATACCATCTGCAAGGGTATACAAAAATAGACTATGCAACAGTCTTAAGCCCAACAAAAAGCAAACAGAACTGCGATCGTGTCACGTACGTGGAATTGGGTTGGCTTTGGTTTCGGTTTTAGCTTTGACTTTGACTTTGACTTTGACTTTGGCAAGGTGCCGTTGAAGATCACAGAAGAGCAGATAGATTTAAGTTGTTCTTCAGACCAGAGCAGAGGTCGGTCCGTCATCGAGTCATCAAGTCATCGAGTCATCGACATCGAGACATCGACATTTCGACAGCTCGACATCAGCGAACGTTTACTAGAACGAATTTTGTTAATTTTTATTGTGATTTCCTAGAACCAAATGAACAGCAACAGCAAAAGCAACAACAACAACAGCAACATGCAACAGCAACTTGCAACAACAACTTGCAACATCGGCCAGGTAAGTCACGAAAAAGTGTCGGCGGACACGCGCCTCTAAAAAGCCAACGAACGTTCCAATCGAATCGAAATGCAAATTATGCAACGCCGCAACGTTCTCTTGTGGTCTTCCTGGGATAACCAGGGGTACCACGGAGAGACTAGGGATGGGTAGGGAGGGGATACTTCTGAGACCGATTCCGATTCGGTCTTGTTCTTGTCCGTTGTCTTTTGTTTTCTGTCTTCTGTCTGTTGTCTGTTGTCTGTTGTCTCTTGTGGCCTGCTCTGTCTGCAGTTAAAGTTAATTTTTAACGACGCAAAATTTGTGCATTCAGGCGCTACAAATTGTTTATTGTAGGCCCCATGGCCCCAAAATATGCACAAGTAATTCCCTTAGACCCGCCGACGACAACCACAATAACAACAACAACAACAACGACAACAAACTAAGTGACGACTCATTTCCAAATAAAATTTGTTGTGGTCAGTCCTCAACTTTTGAGGGCATTCAATCACGTGACAGTAACACAACTCACATTTGTTCGGTTCAATTCGATTTGCAGTTTACAGTTACACGCTTCGACATTCTCAGTTTCAGTTGATTTTGAGGATCATTTTTTATAGGAATATGGTTGGGAAAATATTCCGATTTTCATCTAAATTTCAAATTGTATTATCATAGTTATAAAACCAACCAAGAATATATTTATGTAAATTTCAATACTATGCACAAGTATAACGTACATTTATATATTTCTCGATCAGAGACGGTTTTGAGAACATTTTATTAAATAAGTTTATTTTTAATATAGTTTAAACTGATGTCACATCTAAGAAAAATAATAACGTTGAGATCGTATTATTAAATATATGAAAAAATATATTAAACTAAATTTAAATATATAACATAAACAAATAAATATTCAATTAATATAAAAAAATTAATAGTAAATACACGTTTTATAAGAACTTGATAAAAACAAATAAACAAAAACTTAAATTTAAAAATAATTATTAGAATATTAATACATTAAAAGAATAAATCCATTTGATTAGTTCTAGGAGAGCAATAATATTAATTAGTCCAAAAATTTATGGAAATCCTTGTTGAGATAGGAAATAATAAGAAATAAATTTAATGAAGTTAACATATGATTTTGACAAAGATGTGAACACTTGTATTAACATATAACATTCCGTAAGGTTTCCAAAAGTAAAGGAATGGTTCCTGAACGGCTTTAAGTCAGCTAAAAAATTGGTTTTTATTATAAAACACGGAGCATAATTAAAAAAATTAATAGAAATAATAACAAAGTCAATAGAAAAATAGTGATACTAATTATTTTTAAATTTTATGCTTGGATTAAGTATTTAAAAATCTTTCTATTATATGCCATAGAATCCAAAAATCTGGCTCTCCCTCTGTGTATGTTTATACGCATTTTTATATTTTATTTATTAATATTATATTATACATCTTGATTTCATTTTTACTCTCTTTTTACTCACTCTACTCCTGACTATCCGTTAATGTTTCATTCTTCTTCTAATACATATATTTTACTTTCGAAATCATCACAAAGTAGTTGAACTAAGTATAATGTTTTCAATCTTCATATAACCAGATGCAGAACCCTATCTCTTTCTCTCTTTCCACTTTTTATTTTTTCTCTCAATCCATTAAATCAGTTGCGAGATCACAAAGCACCGCTTAAAAATTAAGTACTCCGATTGAAGTTCCGGTTTTTTTTTTGGCCAAGGTCAACAAACTGTTTAACTGTCAAAAGTGTTTACACAAGAAATCGAAAATACAGAATACCGAAAAGAGCCTGGAACTGAAACTGAAATGGAATCTCAACCCGATCGTCATACATACATACTATATATCATCTGTGTGTGTATGGGGGTATTCATATTAAGCATTTTTGGTGGTCCCATCTTGCAACGTGTCGCACAATTTGTCGAAATTAATTGAGTTATCGGCTAATAAGCCATTGGGCCCAAAAGACGTGATGCCATCATTAATAATGCTCAGAAGCGATTTCTCTCTTTTTTTTGCCACCCCAAAAATAGCCGTGGCAAGATGGAACATGCAACAAGCAAGAAGCAACATGCAACATGGGGGAGTCCCAGTCTGGCGTGGCGATCGGGATCGCATTGAACAGATCAATTATCGTCTGGGCTGGCGGTGAGGCATGCCCCATGTGGATGCTGTTGCCATTGGGGCGCATAATCAGTGAGGAACGGCAGCTACATATATAATTTTGTTTTTGGATAAATCACGCAGAGGTTGAGGCAGAGACTCAAACTGAGGCACGGCAGCAATAATCTATCACCTGTCAGCACCTGTCATTCAAGCGTCGCAGTTGCGATTGGCAGTCCAACAACAACAGAGAGTGTGTGTGTGTGCGTGTGTGTGTGTTGTTGGTTGATGCTGTGAGCTGGTACTCTGCTGGTACTCTGCCACTCTGCCACAGTGACTGTGGCACGGTTTCGTTCATTTCATTTTCTTGCCACAACCGGACGGGACAGCCATCCAGGCGTCTGCCTCATGCCTCAAGTGTCAGTTTGACATCATTAATCATGCGATTAGTTAAGTGGGTGTTTTGCTTCATACATTCCCATGTCCCCCCTCTCTTTCTCCCCCTCTCTCTTACACTTTCTCTCTCTCTCTCTCTCCCTATCTTACTTTCTTGCCGCATCCTCTACATTTGCTACTTATGTAAAATCAGTTCCGAGCTGTTTAATTTGACGTTTGAACGCATGATTGCATTTTCAATTTGACAACTATACAGCACGCACAGCTTGCCAGTTGCCACTTGCCCCCTCTATCTCACCATCTCTCTTAAATTGATCTGCCCCCCTTGCCACTGCTCACCTTTTAGCCATGGCTATTGGAACTTCCGTCAGTATTGCAACTGCCAATGTTGCTGTCAAAATAATCACACGTACAATTAGCATGACGACAAGCTCATCAATTTGTTTGACAGCATTTTTAGAGGCGCCCCAATCAGGACAAGTTTGGGGCAGGGGCACAGGTAACAAGGCAGCATTGGAATTTTAAACATTTTCTAAACAATAAATGGCCATTACTTAACAGAACAATTTAGTGGGAATCTGTGAACTGTAAATAAACATTCGAGCTTGAATGAAAACTTGTCACTTAAAGAAAAGCTAAAAAGTTAATTTAAATAATTTAACATAATAAATATATCAAATAATTGTTTACTTATTTATTGCATAAATTATATTTATTATAATAATAATTAAGAAGTCGCACAAAATTTAACAAACAAAAATTTTAGAACATGGTTATTACCTAACAAATAACAGTCAGTTGATTAATATCCATGAGACTATTAACAATGATCATTTTAATTTGAGGGGAGAAACTAGGAATTTGTTTTTAATGTACTTATAAGCATAATAAATAATGAACACAATCATTTACTTATTTATTTACTTATTTATTTTACAAGTTTTTATTGACAATCTATCTTTTAGATAATAAGTAAATGTTATTTGATTGTTTTTATAAATTAACTAATATACTTATTATATAAATGAAATATTATTTAAACTCATATATGTACAACACCAATTGATTTATTAATAAAGAGTGCATTCTATAAATTAATTCAGTTCTATGTAAGTTATTATATTATATTTTTAGAAATGTATTATTTATCACTAAAAGTAGTTATTGATAGGGCATTTCTCATTCTCTTAGAGCTTTCAGAAAAAAGTTCTCCAACTAATTCTTGATAAAAAGGCCCAGTGTTCTGGTTCAATCAGATCTTGAACAATTGATTAAAAAACCCCTCTGGAATCTAATAAATCCATCACATGTAATAAATCAAAGATATCGTAATAAATATTGAAACTAATAGTTTGTAGTTCACACTCTAGCAGAAAATAATGCTAGACAGTTAATGTATAAATATTTCTAAGCTTAATAGTTCTTTCTTTCTATCTCTCTTTTTATATCTTCCATTGCCTTAGTCCTCAATCATTTCAAATGCAAACTATTGGAACTATTGAAACAAGTGTCGAGGAAATACATAGAACATGCTCATATCACACTTCCATCTGCTGTCAGTTTCATGCCGACTCGTCATCCATTCATTTGATTTCCCCCAAAAGAAGGAGGCATGCAACATTGGAGCTGCAACATTCGGTGGCGGGCAGGTCGCACCTCAATTTTGCGCATCGTCATCTAACGTGTGGACCACCAGCCAAGCCCAGGCAACACCTACAACGACACCTCATAGACAGGGTCTAGAGTTGAACCAGAGGAATCGAGGCATCGAGGCATTGAGCAATCGAGAGGAAGCAGCAGCAAGTTGGGGCAGCTGTGGCAGCAAGTTGTTGCAAGGCTGCGGTCCGGGTATCAAGTGTGTAATTAATGTTTTATTAATACAAGCGACAAGCGATCGCTGCCAAGAGGGGAAAAAGGGGATTCACAGCAGGAACTTGAAGCTCAGGTAACGACATTCGCATAGTGAAGATGAACAGCAGTCGAATTGCAATCGAACAGCAGCAACAGCATCGACTAAGATTCATATGGACAAAGCCCATAAAATATGTGACCAGCAACAGAGAGAGAAAGAAAAGTAGACAGAGTGTGTAAGAGAGAGAGAGAGAGAGATGTGTAGAGCTTGGCTTAAATGAATTACCAGATTAATGGACAGCATAAATCACATTATCGCTTCGACTTGTGGCCCCAAAACACACGCACACCGCATTTAGAAGCCGACTGGGGACAGACACTGTTGGCAGTCACTGTTGGCCAAGGATGAGGCGGCCTTTGTGGGCGGCCGCTCTCTGCATATTGTGAATACTGTGAACAGAGACTGTGGAGTGTGGACTGTGGATTGTTGTGGTGTCTGGTGCTCAGTTAATGATGCTACGCTGGGTAGCTTGGTTTAAAATTTATTGAACCATTGCCTAAAAGTCCAGGCAAGCCACAGGCTGATTCACTCAATAAAAAAATAAATGCCAACTGTAGACAGACAGAGCGAGACAGAGAGAGAGGGAGAGAGAGACTGTGTGAGAGTGAGAGAAAGAGAGATGCGATCGGTACAAAGACAAATCACACCTTCTGCATTTGTTGAACAAAATAAATCTCGTAATGAGTTACGATAAGACGACGATTTCGACAGCTAAACAAATCACCTGCAATTGATCTTATGTACGCAAATCGCAACGGGGTAACAGGACTGAAGACTATAGATCAGAGGGGACTTGAGACAGTCAAGGGGGAAATTGTGCATAATGCGCTTTAAGAGGAATGCCTGCGATTCCGAATACTGGAGCAGAAAGAAGCAGAAGAAGGAGACCAGACGATACCAGACCAGATCGGACCGAAACCGAACCGAACTGTAGATCGTTTGTTGTGCCTGGTGCTTGGTGTGGACAATCAACAACCAAACATGACATTTATTGACTGCATTGCTTGAAAGTATAAATTACGAATACATACTTATACACACAAACACGAACACACATAAGTATGTGTATACCGACTACGATCGCAAAAGATCGCCAACGATCGTGCCTTTGAGTGAGATATGGGCACAGAGTTGGGTTCGACACTAACACCACAGGACATTGGCCTACTCCCTCTCCCTCCCACTCTCACACTCGGCTACACTCAGAGAAAAATGCTGTTACCAATTGATTTACTCAATTTGAAGTCTGGACACTAAAAAAAAGTGAGGACACTTTAAATAAGTATTAAATATGAATACAGTTCTTTTAAATAGGTTTTTTATTAAATATAATTTTAAATAGATTGTGTGTTTTACTTTGGTTTTACTATTTCCATGTTAACTTAGACATTTAATTATGTGTTTAGTCAAGTCAAAGTATAGTTGAGTTTTTTTTTGTATTTGTTACAATTACTATTATAATTATTATTTATGGAAAGGTTATAGTTAAAACTTTTATTCTAACTTAAGGATGCCAAAGCTATCATCATCGTATTTAAATCCAAAATTATGCATATAATTTTAGCTTACATTTTTCTTTCTGAGTGTACTCTTCCCCTCTTTCTCTAACTCTCTCTCTCTCTCTCTCTCATTCTCTAGGTCGACAGGTAGCACCTTTAAAAAGAGCAAGAGACCAACCACAGCGGTGGCAAGATCACTTGAATTACCAACTGCGTGCCGTTTCTATGAGGAGGAGAGAAAGAATAACCATATAGAGTGGATTGTGATAATGATCATGACAGTCTATATAGTCGCTCGAAGTGCTGCCAAATGACATTTGTCTCCACACACACACACACACACACACACACACACACACACACACACGCACACACACAGACACACACGCACGCACACGATCCCTCGACGACCACTTGCTGTGTTTTTATGCCTGGCAAAATCAAAACCAGTGGCTAAATTGCAATAATAAGCCACCTTTATAAATCGACCAGAAGAATGACCACAACAATAACAACAACAACAACAACAACAACAACAGCAGCTACGATCCAATGGCTCTTTTTACGCCTTGGATATATGCGACTATTTGTCTATTGCAAACCACACGGTCGGCCTGCAGGGGGCGCTTTGATGGGGAGCGTTACAGGGAAGGGATAAGGGGATTCAGAGTTGAGTATGGTGAGCTATTCGTTTGTCTGCTAGAATGCGAGAAACGCCCTCAGTAGGTGGGCGATGGCAACAACAACAACAATAACAACAACAGCACCACTCGACTACCGATGGCCACACTCCGATCGAGTGGTGCGACATGATGGACACCCGGCACGCAGTCGGTGGTTTCAGGTGGCGCCTAAAGTGGGGCGCTTGATTTCTTTAAATTAATTCAAGTTTATGATCCACTTAAGGATGCCATATAATCTGTTATACAAAATTCTAGTATATATATTTTCGTTTTAAGTAAGTTATTCACTCGTTAATCTACTTAAAGATATATTCTAATTTGAAAAAATATTCTGGTTTAATTAAAAATTAATATAAATTAAATAAACTACTCTGCGACCTACCAAAAGTTGTCATTTAATTTGACCTAGTTTGATTATGCATTTACATTTACTTTCACTTATGTATTTAGTTGATTTTCTCATATAAATTTTTTTATATTTATTAATAATGCTTTTCTTCATTTAACATATATATAATTATTCGTTTTTACTTATTTTAATTTTCTTTAAACAAAATTAGTTTATATTAACTAGTTTACTTTATTCTGAAATGATTTTGTCTGCTCATTTATTTTCTTTCAAGTGATTTACCTGTCGCCCAATTGCTGAACCGCTCCTGGCCACAACACTAGACGTTGCGCTCGCTCTATACATTTTTGACAGTTTGAAAAAATTGCGATTCATTGTGACCCCTATTGTGTGCCGTGTGGTAGCCACTGTCGCTGATCAGTGATCATAGAGCAGCGAGAGACTGAGGCTGAGACTGAGACTGGGATTGAGAATAGGAATGAAGACTGAAGATTGAGGACTGGAGACAGAGGACCATGGACCGAGTTGTGTAACACGAGCCAACAAGAGGCGCAGCTTTTCATATAATAATGGCACTTCTGGTGGGCTTCTCAGGGCCACGACGGCGACTTTGTTGGCTTTAAAGTTAAAGTATCTCTTCCTCTTTGTCGTTGTTGTTGTTCAATAGAATTGTTTGCAAAGAATTATGCTTTATTGATGATGATAATGATGTCCTTGTGGCCGAAACCACACACCAGATTCGCGTGTAAGCATGAAAAATTCTCGGAATGCCACAAAGCTTCGTGCCACTTGCCACATGCCCCTTGCAACGCCTTGCCACGCCTCGCCATTGTGTGTGTGTGAGTGTCGCATAATAAAAATGCCATAAGTCAATATCAGGAACCGAGTCCCCTTCTCTCTATAACTGCAACTCTGGCTCGCGACACTTGCTTAATGAGTGGAGTTGCAAGTTGCAAGTTGCCGCATTCCCTGCCACATTTGCAAAGGGGTCAACTTGATCAGTTCGAATGCAGCTGCAGAAACAATGATAATGTGCCAATGCGGACACTTCATTTTGATATCATCAATTAATGCTAAAGAGATCGAGAGATCGAGAGAGAAAAAGAGGGAGGATCGACAGATCTAGGGATGGGTTTTCATAATTTAAAAATTGTTTAACTTCTGACCACAGTTGACAAAAATTTAAATTGTAAATAGGTATAAATAAAAATATAAATAGATATCGATAATAGGTACTTATTTATTATTTAAGCTTCTAAAATCATCTAATATCTTATATTTTAATTTTTCAATTACAAAAATATATGCACTTAAATAAATTTAAAAATATCGATACCCATCCCTAGACTGATCGACGCATGAATTACGAGTACATATATATGAATGTATGCATTTCTGTGTTTGTGTTGTATTTGCTCAGCAGTTAGTTTTAATTGAATGTGACATTTCAATAAATTGATTGTCTGATCTCTCTTTCTCCCCCTCGCCCTCCCCAACCATGATGATGATGATCATTAATGGCAATGGGATCTGATCTCGTGCCGTACTCCGTATACAACTTCCATCTCCATTTCCATCTCTGCCATCCGCTTTGGGTGTTAATATGATCAACGGCAGCTCATCAGCATCTCAACTTTGCTTCGCTTCGTTTTCAATTATCGTTTTTGTCTTTCTCTTGAATCTTCCCTTCTCCACTTCTCTCCTCTCTCTCTTCTCTACTCCCTACTCATCTCTTTTGTTTCATTGCTTTTTTGTATTTGTCGCTGTCAATGAATGGCGCTGATCATCGCTGATCGCATGGCAAAAGAGCGTGTGAATATGAATATGAATACGTTTATGAATACGTTTGTGAGTGTGAATGTGAATGTGAGTGTGAGTGTTTCAATTGCAGAGAGACCAACAGCATTTAAGTTAATTGAAAGTGCTGGCGTTTATACTTTTTTTTTGTCATCATTTTAATTTCCGTTACAAAGTCAAGTGGATGCATGTTAAACATTTCCAATGATCATCATTCGATCACTTGAAGCCATCATAGATCATACAGATCACATCTTTATTCTGATGAGGGGTTAATATGTGGATTTTATAGCACAATTTTAATACCAATTTAATAGAGGAATGTGCAAATTGATGCTGCATATTGATAGCTTATTAAAGAAACCACATTATTATTCATCTGTTAATCTACAAAGGGATCGACTGGGTGTTTATAAGATTACTTAGTAATCAAATCATCAAATCAGCTATTTAAAAATATACAAAAATAACTATAATTTCAAATTAAAGCTTTTTAACTGATCTATTTAGATCAGTCTTACCAGAAGCATATAATTATATTTAGTTATACTACTTTATTCAGCATCTACAAGATGAAATTTTTTAATTTTGTGCTCTTCACAATTACTCTTTCAATACTGTTTTCTAATTTTAAACGCAATTCTTTACTTAATAATAAAATAAAGCAGTTAAATATTTGGTTACATACAGAACTAATCTTGCAACTTTGTCTGCTATCTAATAGTACATAATCCCAAATCAATTGAAATTACATCAGTGCTGATCCTTGGTAGTTTTTTAAAAACGTATATTTTATCTGAGCTTTATTTATAAATGTTAATCTGTGAATCCGTTGATCATGTGTAAGCCCAAAACGAGTATTTCCCACTATTACTAACTAAAGTCGTTATCTTGCCATATAAGTTTCCATAAGAGTTGTGATTTCTGGCATAACTAATTGTATGTATTTCATATGTTTTAATTTAAGTTATTCCATATTTTTATATCAACAACAAAAGCTAATAATATATTTAAAAACATTATGTTTATCTATCTATCTGTTAACCAATGAATCCACTATAACCTCACTTCTAATATGTTCCAATTATGAACTATTTTGTTAGTGTTAGCATCGACAATTGCTTATATTGTTGTATTACTCTGACCAGTAATTGCATTTAGAGTTAATTGCTGGCGTTTGTCCAAAAATAGTACGTAAACAGATCTTCGGGATTTGGATTGGGTTTGGGATCGGGAATGGGAATGAGATCGAAATTGGGACTCGGGCAGCTATCAAGGTGGTCCAAGCTGGTACCGGGTGCATTGTGGTCGTGTCGGCTGCAATTTTTATGATTTTTGTTCATTTTTCTATGTATGTTTATTTGTTGCTCCGCTCTGTCTGGAGTACAGTCTGTATGCGTGCGAGGGAGAGGGACAGCGAGTTGGGATAGATAGAGAGAGGGCCATCATTAACCCATTAAACTTCCGATTTGCCGACAGCGATAAACGATGCCCGTCGGCGGCGTCTTCGAGTTCTTCTCGTTGTTTTTGTTGTTCTTGTTGTTGTGTGTGTTCCTTAGTTTTTTTTTCGGTATTTTTTGTTGTTGATTTTGTTTTTGTTTTTAATGACATATCGTAAAGATTTGTTAAAAGCCGACACAAAGATCTTTGAAATGCGCTACGCTTCCTGCGTCCATGGGCTAATTTTGTTGATGCGTGAAAACGTAACGACACTAACTAGAGACAAAGATAGAGAAAGAGAGCGAGAGTAAAAAAAGTGATTTTTTATATTTTATTTCTTATAACTTCCTATTTTAACAAGGATTTCGTTAAATTAATAAACAAGTCTCTAACATTCGTATAATTAGTTAAACATTAAGAACTTGTTTTAGAGCTATTCAAATGGATTTATTCATTGTATGAATACTTTATATATTTTTAGTATGATTTAACAAAGAGATATGTTTTTATTTAATCTACTTTTATTTCATATGTATGTTTGAACAACTCAAATAGATTTATTTATTGTATGAATACTTTATATATTTTTATTATGATTTAATAAAGAAATTTAAAATATATTGAATATGTTTGAACTACTCAAAAAGGTTTTCTTTTTTATTATGACTACTTTTATTTTATTTTTGTTATGATTTAATAAAGAAATTTAAAATACATTTATTTTTTTATTGACTTTTATTTTATATGTATCTATTTATTTATTTATTGTTAATACTTCATTGATTCTTATTATGATTTAATCAAATAAGTTTACATATATTTATTCACTTAACTTACTTATATTTAATTTAATTTGGCTGATTCAACCAAGTAATTCTATTTATTTGCATTTATTTACTTCTGTCTTATGTTTATTTTTCCACTAGTATTTAAATGCGTATACTTAATTTATGTGTGAATATTTTGATTTATATTATTTGTTCTTAATTTGATTACAACAAGTTATTTTGTGTATTATATACTTCTGTTTTATGTAAACTATTTTTTGTCAACTATTTAAATTAATATACATGTTATTTCAAAAATATATCGCGAGAGAGACAGAGAAACACAGAGAGAACAGTATAGAAGGGGAGAATTGAAAAATACTTATAATTGAATTGGAGCTAAGGCCCACCCAATATAAATTGACCAAATAATTTCGCAATAAATTATGGGCTGCCTCAAAATATTGAAACGTGTTCGAATTGTTCCTGTTGTTGTGGTTCTTCTTCTTCTGTTGTTGGCCCACCTCAGAGCTGGGGATTGCAAGTTAGCTTTAACCGCAAAATGTATAATGTATAATGTACAATGTATAATGCCAGATGCCAGAATGCAATGCCACAATACGAAATGCAAACAAAGCTAATCAATTTTTTGTTATGGCCACGACTTTTGCAGCATTTTGCGTCATTTTGCGGCGTTTTGCGGCGTTTTGCTCGCGTTTTTGATTGAAAATTGCAAATAAATTGTATAAACGTCATCAACTCGTAAATGCAAATATTCTCGTATTATTTACTGATGATGGTGGTCCCAGATCCAGTCCCAGTCTCAGTTCCAGTCCCAGTCCCAGTCCAGGTCGCAGTTTCAGTTCCAGTCGAGGAATCCACTGGACAATTGAGCAATTTGTGAGAGACGACGCATAATTGTGGCACGTTCGCATTTAATGTTGCATCTAAGGTGGAGCTTACGGTCTTTTGGGTCTCTCAGCCTCTTCTCTCTTTTGAGATCAGCCTCATTTCGGAAGCTGGTCGGTAAAAACCGCAGAACATCGTGATTACAGCTATTATTATATTTACTTATGTCTTTTACCCCATCTCAGCAATTGTCTTTATGATTTACTTCTCTTCTTCTCCTCCTCTTTCTCTCTTACCACCACCTCTATTTAAACCTTATAATGATCGCTACTGGTCTTGGGTGTTGGCCAAGTGTTTAGTTCAAAGATCGTTACACTTTTGCTGCTTTCTGTGTACAATTATTAGAGTACTTGGTGGTCCAGATGTTTTTATTAGAAAACCTTTGCACATTCGCGAGAAGTTTTTAATTTGAATGGTCGAAAGGTGAAATGCTGTTAGCCATATTAATTGTTCAGGGAAAGCTTGCACCATCTTCAACTTTGATCTGTAAGTTTCTCCCGGATTAGTATTAAGTTAACCCCCCCCCCATAGTTATAAGCTTTAAATGCATACATGGAAACAAAGGGATTAAAGGCGGATGATCATGCATAGTCCATCAAAGGTCATTTGATAAACTATATTATCTTCAATTTCTTACAAATTATAAAATTATAATTATTAAAAGTGGAATATAACTCAAATTAACTTGATTCATCTAGTGCATGCATCTATAAGGATATCCTTGTAGCACTAGAAAATAAGATGCATTAATAAAATTGTTAATATAGTACTCTCCCAGCTCAACATCTATCTATCTCAATAGAGATTTCCATTAAATGTTCTAGCACTTTATATATACATACGATCTATAGCTGAATTGTTAACTACAATTTAACAGTTCAACGTATACTTAAAATGTAACAAGTTATCCAATCAACCCCCGAGGTAAAAACTTGATGTTAACTTGTACATTTACGATCATATATCAAGTGTACTCTATCAGCGATCTGGCAGCACTATCTGTGGCCAAAAGGCGCCATTGAGGGCAAGTTTTATGTGATTTTTTACACAAAAGTTGTTGCGATTTTGCGATTGTACGATTGTGATGGCGATCGGTTGATCGTTCGTTGGGCACCACCCTAAGCAACAACAACAACAGCAACAGTAAAAAAATAAATAACAATGGAAACAACAGAATAAACAAAACGTAAATGAAAATTAAATTAAAATGCTTTTGAAATGCTGCAAATGGAAAATGGAAATGGAAATGGAAATGGAAATGGAAATGGAAATGGAAAATGGTAACAGGCAGGTGACGCTGACGCTGATGACGATGACGATCAAAATGACGATGGCGATGACGATGACGATGAAGGTGGTAGCTTAAAGGAAACAAAAGACGTCGCAAAGTTGCCACGTTCAACGATCATCAACATCAACAACATCATTATCATCATCAACATCATCATTGTCATTATCAACAGTAGTAGTAGTAGTAGTAGCTGAAGCGGGAATTTTAGTCATGAGCTCTACATATAGAGTTTGGATTTGAGTTTTGTGTTTTTCTCTGTGGAGTCAAGTGTGGTAAGGTCTTTTTGCAGAGCTTCAGTAGTTCCCTCATTTGATGTTGTCTATTGTGTGGGATCTGGGACCCTTCCCCTATACCTCTCCCTCTACACACACAAACACACATGTTGCCAGCTCTTTCTGGCCTATAGACATTGAGTTGATAACTTGTGTATGTAACAGGAGACATGCTCTACTGAACATGAGGTTCGATTAAATGTTAATGTTGGTTAACTTTGGGGTTTTTCTTTGGCTTGTTTTTATTATTGTCTGTCTGTCTATCTGTCTGGAAGTCAGTCTGTCCGTCTGTCGGTCTGTCTGTCCTATAGCTATGCAGTTTTCAACGTGTGAGTGTGCATCTATTTAACTACCCAAAACTTGTCTGCGTTCACACATAAAAATCGCATACATATCGGTAGCAACAACAGGGAGAAAGAGACGGAGAGAAAGAGAGAGATACATATAAAGAGAGGGGTAGTGTAGAGGGGGTATAGAGAGGGGTCTAAAGGGGGACTTGGGGTTTGCTGCTTGGTTGGTTGACGCGCTCAAACGTAATGGACGACGCTTCTAGCCTAGAGTCAAAACTTGAGCTCTAAGTACGATCAAGTCTCTGAAATTTTCGTTACACTCTGCTCTCAAGTGTTGCCATCTCTTTTTAACGCCCACACACACATGCGTGAATGCTTCCTCTTATTTTTATTTATTTTATTTTTTGGCTGCGCTTGCGCTTTTGTGGGCCTAACCTCAAGCCAAGTTCCAGGCAGGTGTTTGGGAGCTCGTCTCGTTTTTGAACTCAAAGTCAAGTCATTGTTGTTGTTGGTGTTATTGTTGTTGGTGTTATTGTTGTTATTGTTGTTTGTCTTTTGCACTTCACTTCACTTGAATTTTTGCATCGCTTGGATGCTTCCTCAGCTCAGCTCAGAGTCAGATTCAGAGTCAGAGTCAGACTTAGGCTCAGTTCAACTTGGTTTGCTTTGGGTTTATTTTATTTATTTTGTTTTTTTTTCTCTTTTTTAGGGGAGATCGGGTCGTAAATTTCTTTAGGCCTCTTGTTGTTGTTGTTCTTATTGTTGCTGTTGCCTATTAAAGTGCGATTTGTTTAATGATTTTCTACAACTTTGCTGTATAAATTTTCCATTTGAAAATTACCTACATGCGAGACGAAAACTGAGAAACTGAATAACTGAAAAACTGAAATCGGCACACACACACACACACACACATACATGGGGCTTTAGTTCAGTAGAGTTTTAGGAGTTTTGGAAATGCGCATGAAAATTAAGTGTTTTATTATGCAAAAATCATTCGTTGGCAACACCAAAAAGAAAACCAAAAAAAAAACAAAAACTAAAACATATATACAACAAAATAAATACTACGGCCAATGCGCTGATTGCGCTTTGAGACCTCAGCGTAACCAATGCTTCCACCTGTTCCCTCCACCCCCCACCCCTTTGCAGTAACCTTCCTGTGTAGCTGCCTTCTCTTCCGACCCGCTCCCCTTTATCCACTCTCCGCTTTTAACCAACTGAGTTACGCCGTTTGCTTTTGTTTGAACTTTGCTGCGCTTTGAATTCCATTTGGCGGTTGCTTTAGTTAGTTAGTCAGCTAGTTAGTTGTTAATATTAGTAGCTTTAATTAATGGTCCACTTGCCTGTCCTATCTGTATGTGTGTGTATGTGTGTGTGTGTGTGTGTGTGAGTGTGTTGAGCAATGAACTGATTTGCATTCAGTTAACTTCCAACTGAGCCATGAGAAAATTAAATAAATTGAGACAAAGCGCCATTGGCAATCGCTGAGAACTCTTTTTAAAAGTTGATTTAATCCTACTTTCTCCTTAGTTCAGCACATTAACATTTTGCAAGTATTTTTTTGAATACAACATTACATTTGACAAATACATTGATGAAGTTTATTGAAAGCATATATGTAAATAACGAAAAGGTATTTTACTGGCAGATACCCTGTAAGAAGCAATCGCTGAGAACTCTTTTTAAGAGTTGATTTAATCCTACTTTCTCCTTAGTTCAGCACTCTCAAAAGCACGTTTAAGTAACTTACAAGAGCTACTTGCAGAAACTTTAACATTTAACAAGGATTTTCTGAATTTAATTTTATATTTGAAAATTACATTGATAAAGTTTATTGAAAGTATCTATAAAACGCTAAAGTATTTTACTGAAAGAAAAGTGTTGAGAAAGAGAACATGAAAGTTTAATAAAGTGTTGAAAATTGAATATTAAAGTATTTTTTGGATTTAAATAATTTTCTATTATTTTTGATAATTGAAAATTGAATATTAAAGTAGTTGGATTTAAATAATTTACTATTATTTTTGATAATCAACGATATTAAAATTATTTTATTAGGAAAGTCCCTGTTAAAAAAGCTGCAGTATTTATTATTATATTCAAAAAACCATTAAAAAACTTTAATATTGATTGGCATATATGTTTGAAAGAAGCATCTCGGTAATTCTTTTCTAATTTAGTAATTTTTCAACAATAATCTTTATTTACGAACTCTATTATTTACCCATTTTATTGTTATACTAATCTGTTTATTTGTGAACTTTAATTTACGCCTTCAACTTGTTTAACCACTGAAAGACTTGGATTAAGAAGAAATTAAAAATGTACCTAGACAAATTCCCAGATAAACTTGTAAGTTTAAAAAAAAGCAACGGGTTTCTATGCATAACCTGAACAATCAGTCAATGCCCTAATTGAAGAGCTAATTGAGAGAGCAGAAGAAAGAGCGAGGGAGATTGAGAGAGAGAGTAAGAGAAAGGGGGCAGAGAGGAAAGAGTGCTGTGCCAATTGCCGCTATTTACCACACACATTACACGATGTGAGCAAACCAAACAACGCCAATCTATAAACTCCACGACATTGTGGACGATATATGGCGCTTGCCACAAGAGGTGGCAACTGTGGCAGCAGCGGCAATCAGAGAGCCAACAACTAATAATTCAAATTGTAACACATGCGACGCCTCAACACCAAGAGACAGAGAAAGAGAGAGAGAGATAGAGAGAAAGAGAAAGAGAGGGATACAATGAAAAGTAGAGTGAATGAGTTAGCTATAGGGAATGCCTGAGGTTCATCTTGAGGTTGTTCAAAAGAGGGGGAGTAGAGGAGAGGGTATAGACCACTTCTTAGACCTCAACAAGCGGCCGTCATCATTTTTTGCTACTGATTTATGCCCAAAGGCATAATGACTGAAAGCAATGGAGTATGCATTACATACAAGTCCATGGCAATGGGGATTGGAGAACAGTGAACAGTGAACGGAGAACAGTGAACGGAGAACAGGGAACAGGGTACAGAGAAAAGGGAAACGGAGAATAGAGAATTGGCTATACTGAGACATTGGCCCCATACATCAAGGAAGCCGTGAACGCGAACGGCGATTCGCGTGATAGAACAATGTAAAAATTATGAACGTGTAAAATATGGGCAAAAGTTTTCTTCTCTTTTTTACGTTTTTTACATTTTTTTTTACTACTTATTTTTTCCTGCTGCCGCCCATAAATATGCATGTGCGGGAGGTGCCAAGAGGATGGAAGGGGCGGTACAAAATCTATGGCAATGCCTGACAGTGTATAAGAAATAATTGATAAAGCGAAACGCGCCATCCAATGCATCCAATGAGTTGCTTTCCCTTCCCTTTCATTCCCACACCAACTAGATCCAGACTAATACATTCAAAACATTATAGATGATGGTAATACCTCGACTATAGATTTAATTATAATATGGCTTTATAAATGGTTTGGCCGGCACTTGATTTGCCTCAGTGGGTTTCGTTTCATATGGTAGACTAAGAATGAAGAGCATAAACTGTGCTCCAAAAGTGGAGGCTACAGGGTGATAATTTGGAAAATAAACTGATATAGATAGATAAATAGATAAATACTTAGTAGATGTAGATAACAGGCAATGAAAATGTTATCCTTCTAACACAGAGAATGAAGATTAAATTGAAGCTATGAGTTAAGAGTTATACAGAAAAAAACTAAACTTAAATGTGCCTCACTTCTTATATGTTTCTAAATTTCAGTAATTCACGAACTGCTTTAAAACTAATAAATAATTAATTTCAAATATTTCAAATATCAAATATTGTAGTTAAAGTTGACAAAGAACTTTAAGATTTATTTTGATAACAAATTATAGAAAATTATATGTGTAAGTATTCATATAATATTTCATTTTTATAATCAAAATTGAATTTAAAAGTTTTATTTAGATTTTTATACACAGATTTAAATTGTACCACTATATGATATGACAGGACTTTTTTATTTTTTTGTTTTAAATCAATAATTAATATTTATTTTACGAGTATTATTCTAAGAATTACAATCCCTACAGTTCCTGGTAGGTATAGATTTATCTCTTTATCTCTATCTGACACTGCCCACATATCTTGTTCAGTCCCTCTTTTCCTTCCATCTCTCTTTCTATTTCTCTCGCCATCTCTTTCTCCCTCTCCCGCTGTCTCTAACAATTCTTCCAGACCTTAATCCAAGGTAAAGACACAGCAAAAGAAATTCGACCAAGAGAAGAGACAACCAATGGAAAGCAACTTCCGAAACGCGGCCAGAACAATGGGTCATAGATCAAGTTTTAATGACGACTCCAACATCGTTGTACCGTACAATGAACTTTCAATACTAGTTCCTAAACCGCTCCCAGCAGCAACAACTACTACAACAACAACAACCTAAAGACAACACATTTTCACAATTTTTGTTAACAATTTCATTTGTTGTAGTTTTTGTTATATTATTCTTTCTTAAAGCGTTACCCAATTTTTGATATACACATTTCCATTTGATTCCCCACCTTGTCGCCTATATACCCAACTCTACGTACAGAGTATATGCATATGTAGATGTCTATATATGTATATATATTTTTTTTAATAATTTCTTGTTGTTGGTGCTGCTTTTATGACAATAGCAACAACAACAACAACAACGACGTCGACGGCGCGTCTTTTGATTGGTTCAACTTCAGAGTTTTTTTTAACGAGCTCTGATTTTTGCCTTGTCGTTGTTGTTATTGTCGTGGTTGTTGTTGTTGTTGCTGGCACGTTTATCGCCAGTGCGATCAACGAGTGGGGCAGAGCCGTCAGTTGGCTATATTTTTTTTATGGCTTCTATATAATAATTCACCTATACGTTGACGCGAGGCAATTAGCTTGCCTAGTTTCCAGATAGATTCATAGAAGAGACCAAAGTCAACTTCAGTGCGTGGTCGTTGTTTGGAAGCCGCCTTAAGCAACAACTACAAAAAAATCAAATTTCAAAAAATATATATAAAGGCTTCTTTGGAACATTCTCGACTGCACGAGACCCTGTACTTACTCTGTAAAAGGAACACATACACACACAAATGGAAACCCTGAAAGCCCTTATTAATAGAAGAACCTCCAAGTTTGTTGCCTGATCGATATGGAATTTTCAAAACAGATCCAAACTGCAAGTTCTGAAACAAACTTGATTCAAGCAATATATAGAGATAGGTACCCACTTACCAATTTTGGTGTCTCTAGCTCTTATAGTCTTTTGAGATCCATACAGACCGACGGACACGATTATATCGACTTGGCCGTTGATGTTGATCAAAGATATATAATATATATACTTTATGGGGTCTACTTCTGCCTGTAAACTTTATAGACCATTTTTATTTTTAGGGTACAGGGCCTTTAAAAAAAAATCGCACACAGAGACACCAAAAAGGCAACCCAAAACAACCAACCAGCCAAGAGAAGATCAACAACAACGTTGACACAACGTGACTACGATGCTCAGCTCAAGATTAGAGTACTTCACCACAGATGAAGAGCGAGAGAGAGACCCCAAAAGAAAGACTAAGTGAGAGAGAAAGACTGAGTGAGACAGAGATGGAGAGTCATATATCATCTGTTGGGGCAGGATGGCTCCAAAAGATGGCGATGGGGGCATCATACAAATCATAATTCTCTAAGGATGTCGAGCAGAGTTGAGTTGAGTTGAGTTCAGATCAAGCAGCTGATAAAATGCTGGCAAAACGCACTAATGAAGATCTTTGGCCTGGGAAAGTTTTTCCGCTCAACGCAAACCAACAAAAAAAATAGAAATAATAATATAAAGAAGCAGCAGAAGCAGAAATAAAAGATGCACATCATGAATGTCCACTTGGGAAATGTCTTGAAGCAGCTGCTTGTATGACTTTATTCGCTAGACCATCATTTAAATTTGAAACGATCGATCGATTGACCCTCACATAACTTCCTAATTACATGACACGACCGCAGTGGCAGTGGCAACCGTTGTGGCATGGGGCAGGGGCAGGGCCAGTGACAGTCGCAGGGGCAGTAACAGGGGCAGGTTCACTCACTGTTGCTCTGTGGCAGGTCAGGGAACTGCCGACAATCGCACCTGTAGCCGACGATCGCGCGCGCGCCATTTACAACATCTCAAATGCGTGGCGGGGGAGGGAGACAGTTGCACAGTGGTTCGATTATGAGAATCCCTTGGCAAAATTACAAAACAAAACAGAATCTCATGGAAATACAATTTAAGAAGCTGAATGCAGTTTTCGTTCCGCTCAAGAAACATAGGCAGTTTTCCCATATTTATTTGATTAAGGATTTCTTAATAATTTTGCTAAAATTTTGTAGCTTTTTTGTTTTAAAGTATCAATAATTAGATTAAATGTTATAGTTTTATTATTTTTTATTAAAGTTTTGGGTAAAGATTTACTGGCTTAACGTGGTTACGTTGAATTTCTAATAAGCATATAACATATCAAAACTGACACAATGATATTGAATTTGTAAAGTCAAAAGCCAAAAAGTGCCACTGTGCGGTGTCTCAGCGGTGGTTCAATGACTACGCTGGCATTTTAATTGAAATTGTTTGTGTTTTTGGCGTTTGTTGCGCTTGATTGATTTAGAGCGAAGAGCCGATGAAGACCCGCACTGCAATGTACTAAATGCGACCCCAAAAACAACCACCATCGTGGTGCACATTGTGGTGCAAGTCGTGGTACACCTGCCTGCCCGCTAGCTGACTCCTTTGCAACTTGCAACTTGCCACTGCAGCAACCAAATGCAACTGACAGTCGCGTAATGAAATTCCAAGCGGCGTGCGGCATGCAATGGCAATGCGATCACTTTACCCTTAACCAAACCCTCCTTTCCTAGCCCTGACCCTCAACCTCACCCTCACCCTCACCGTCACTCTGAACTCAAATGAAGTTCCCAGTTCTCAGTTCACAGTTCCCTGTTGCTCTTTTCCAGTGGCAAAGCGATCTTGTCCGTTGATCTTTTTGGTGCATTGGCTAAGTTAATTGGTTGTAAAACAATTTTTCGAATTAACATAAAAATGTTTCATTGGAAAAAATATTGCAGACACAATTAACATTTACATTATAGAGTGCGGTTGCCAGTTTCGATATGCGGGCACAAAGGGAGATAGAGAGCTAAATGGAAATGCCTGAGAAGGGGGTGGTGAGTTAAAATGAGGAAGAAACTGTGGTGGGATTATATCTTCGATTATCCATTGAAATAAACATTTCCTACCACATTTAAAACTTTCACCAATTATCACAATGATAAACATATTGCCAGTCCTTCTGTTTATCTATTCAATAAAATTTATAATTTTTTGAAAAAAATTAACCTTAATCTAATTTTTTCAAAAACTTTAAGCTTAAATTTGAAGAGAAAATTATATACCATTTACATACATAGTTGGATTAATAACTATATAAATAAAAATACTTTAATAAATATAAGCCCTTGTTGACCAATTTATAAAAAAAGTAAACCTGATCTTATATGGCAACCATATTTTCGAAAATTTCAAGCTCCCAAAACTTAATGAAAGTTGAAAACAGAGTAAAATTTAGAAAAACTATTTGTAATTCACTTTAAAAACATAGTAAGAAAGCAAAGTTGCTAAAAGAGAGTTAAACTTTGAGAACAGAGTAAAATTTAGAAAATTTATCATATTTAATTTTTAAAACATGGTAAAAAATTAAAATTTCCTTAGGAGAGTAAAATGTTGACAACAGTGTAATATTTAAGAATATTGAAAAGAAAAGTTGTTTATAGAATTTGATCATAAGTAGCAATCTTGCCCCTTTTTTCTCCCATTTTGACAAGTAGTCAATTATCATGTTTCGATATTGACAGCGTCATCTCGTCATTGTTATTGTTATCGTCAGCGTCATCGTCATCGAATTCGTCACATCGCTAATGTGCGAGATGCAATGTAGCGCAACTGACAACTGACTGAGAGAGATGAAAACAAAAGGCACTACATGGAACTCAACACCAAATACTCAACCAGCCGGACAATTGAATTGTTTTGGGTTATACACGAACTCTGACTTTTAAGTCTAACACCCGCACTCTGGTACCCGCAAGACCATTCAACCATACACTGTCCGGTATTCCGGTAGGCCAACAACAAATGCAAATTGAAATGAAATGCTAATGGAAATGAGTGTGAGTATGAGTATGAGTATGGGTGTGAATGTGAGTATGAGTACATTGAGTGCAGGCTGCGCACAGACGCGCGACCCGCGCAAATAAAGACAATGAAGGCAACTTTTATTGGTTCCATTCGATGATCAGACACTCTATAGAGTTTGGTACCCTCTCCCCCTCCCCACTCTACGTCCGGTGCACTCTGCACCGCACCGCTCCGGTTAGGTTCGGTTTGGTTTTGTCTTGTCCCATTGCTGTCTGTTTTGCGGCGTACTTAGTGACACCATTAACAGTCTCTTCATCTCTCTCGATCCCTCTATATTTTTCTTTTCTCTCTCTTTCTCACTTTCAGTGTCTACTTCTTTACCCGGATCAGTTGCCCCAGCTAACAAACACACATTCACATCCGGCGTGCGCGCATGCGCAGATGTCGACAGACCTCTGTGGTCCCTGCGAGGGAGAGAGGTCTCTCCTCAGTTTGATTGATTCTGTTTCAATGTAGCGCCTTTCTCTTGCCGCAGTTCATTTTATTGTTGGCCGCTTGAATTTTTATTGCAATCGGTGTGAAATTTCACACCGCAATGCTTAAATGATTTCGGCCTCCCTTTAAGCCATTTTTTCCTACTCTTTCTTTTGGCTCGCGAATGAAGCGAGCAACTGCAACTGAAGACCATACTATTGACCCTATAAAGTCATATAATAGATTTTTGAGTAGCTTCCAAATAAAAATAGCTAAGCAATAAACAGACTCTTGAATATCCTTTGAGCTACTACGGAAATCCGAAGAATACTTATGACTCTGATCTATGCTCAAAGTTTTGAAACTCACGACTCTACAGTATTTTTGAATTACTTCTACTTCATTATTGTCAATATCTAAAATTCTTTAAATGGATATGGACTTACATTTGCCAAAACTTAATAATTTATTGAAATATTACCCAAACTTGTTGTACAGAAATTTTATAATAACTAATTACAGTTGCCTTCACCTTCACCTTTTTTTATTATCTCCACATGACTCTGTGAGCTCGTTGTGGACTGCGAACCGTATCCTTATTCATAAAGGCCATAGTCAGATGACGGTTAGCTGGAGTTAATCCCGATCCTGAGGTACCCTTGAGTCCAGCAATGCTGCCCAAGCTGCTGTTAACCAAGACACGACGTCTACGACGACGTGACTTCAATTTCATCTTTGGTTTATTAATGGGAGAATGGGAACGGAATTGAATAGACATTTGTCCCGCACAGGGTTTTTCCCGGAACACAGGTTTGGCCAACTCCTCTAAGCGAGCACTGAGTTTGTAGGTGCGTTTCCCCTTCCTAGAGTGGGTGCTGAGAGATTTCTTAACCTTAGAGCTTAACATGCTGCCTGCCTCCAAACGTTCCGTATCATCGATGGCTTCCTTGCACTCCAATTGCTTGGCTAACCTTACCTGAGATTAGAGATGGGTTTAATAAAGGAAAATGATATTATAGTTAAAATCTATATTGTATTCAATGCGATATATTTATAATGCATCTATTATTAATAAAATACTTTACTCTCATGGGTAGACACTTTTCCTCTAAATCTAGCCTTCTTCCACCATATCTAGCTTGTTTTTCACCAAATATAGCCTTTTCCCGCAAAATCTAGCCTTTGTCCTGCCTATTCTAGCATTTTCCCACGAAATATACACTATTCCTACCAAATCTATAATTTTTCTACGAAATCCGGCATTTTCCTTAAAAGTCTAGCCTGTTTTCTGCCTAGTTTCTTTTTCAAAAAATTTAGCTTATTTTTCGTCGAAATGTGATGTTTTTACCCAGACTCTTTCACTTCAAATCTAGCCTCCAAATGTGATTTCTCTATTCCCGTTTTATAATTCATAGCACGATGATATTATTCCTACCTGAGATCGCTTGGTCTTCGTTTTTCCGACATTGGATTGTTTATAATGCTTGCTGATAGGAAACTTATTGTTGTTGATCCTCGGCTCAAACTTTGATTTAGAACATTGAACATTTGGTCGCTGTGTGGCACCAGCTCCACCGGGAAACTGATATGGATTACGCCAAGTTAATGCGGATCGCTTTTTGTGCAGTGGGTTAATTACTTGACCGATCTTGGTTAATATACCGCCAGCCCTGAGGCTCTTCGGGGTTATCTTTTTGGTCACCTGCCAGTTCTCCTGCCAGATCTTCTTGTGGATGAGCTTGTTTTTTGCATTCGACAACTGCTTCAGACTCTTTTTCTTTTTAATAGCGGACTCAAAAGTCAGGGGCTCGGAATCGGGTGCAACTTCGGGCTTAGCTTGTGGATTCGGCTTGGATGTCTCCTGCTGAATGACTCTGCCAGCATTTAAACGCTGAACATTGGATCCCATTCCTTGACAGCTTAGGGGACGCTTTATTTTAAAAGGCTTACAGTTTTGATTCCTCACCTCCGACTTGACCGGGACTCTTTTCCTGGTAGTGACCACTTTAGGTTGACCTTGGATTGCTAACTTGCTAATTGACTTGGGTTTGGTCAGTGACTTGGATGGTTTAGGCTGACGGATCATTTGAGAATTGTTGCATTTAGGAATCTGGGATTGAGATTTGCTTTTAATGGATTTGATTTTGGGCTTAATCTCCAATGGATGGCCATGCCTAATCATATGGTGTTGGTCAATGATGAGACTCTTATTCGGCTTGTTATATGTGAGGAGACGAGAACGAGACTTTGGCATTTGATTTTTAAGCCAAATCGCTGCATTTGCTTCTGATGGATCATCTCATCAAATGCCTCCTTGGACTGAGTTATCTGCTCGGTCAAATCAATCCGACCCGGCTTCACAAAGAACATGTGACCATTATAATCTCCCACATCCCCCTCACCATGTCTCTCCGATATCACACGGGCCACCACACGTTTCAATTGCGTTCGATTCAGTTTCAATTGATTGGCCAGATTCTTGGCCAATGCCTTAAGAGCACCTCCCGATCCGGCCATTTGTGAGGAGCTCCATATTTCAGTGTTCATAGTTTAGAGAATTGCGAATTTTGTCAGTTAATCTGCGCGATTATATAGTATTGAATTTACTCTTTGCTCCAAAATACAAAAATTAAAAAAAATGTTATCTGTTTTTTGAGTGTTACATAAAGAAACTAAAATATTAATATGGTTGAATAAAACATAACTCGAATAATACCAAATGGATTAACGCTCAAGTCAGAGCCTGCTTTTGTTCAGGGCTTGTTTTTGAGTTTAATTGAAAATATTTATGATAAAAGAAATTATAAGGAAACTCTACAACTATTAAGAAATAAATTAAGAGTACAAAAGTAAAACGTACAAAACCAATTACAAGTTGTCTATAATGCTTTATGAATGAGCATAGAGATTGGATAATGTTAATAATAGTTTAAATAATCGTAATGAAATTCATAGTATTATGAGTATGATTAGATGTGTAAATCTAAATTTAAAAACTTTAATTTATTTTAATTATTTCCGATTTAATATAACTATCTCCTTACGCATTTTACAAACTATTTTATTGATTGTCAACCTTTGAGAAACGTTGATATATTTTAAATATATAAAAGTTGAATGGGAAAACAGTCATAGAGACTGACAGACAGACAGATGGACAATTTATAAGTGATTGGAAGCAACTATGGAACTAACAACCTGACCAAATAGAAGAACAGTAGCCAATTGACCAGTCAAAGGTTCTATTGTGTGTTATTCTCTTGTTGATGTTATGCATTATTATGTAGGTGGTATATATTGCTACTCATCCTGACAGCAGTTGTTGCTGCTGCTGCTGCTGCTGCTGCTGATGTTGTGGCTGCAACAATTGGCGTCACGCTTCGTTGACTGACAACAGCAACAACAGCAACAACTGTGAGGATGATGACGATGACGACGATGTTGTTGTATAGGGCTGATTGAAAGATTATTTTGCACTGATAACGCTAAAAATGTATGGTTGGATGGTTGACCACAAACCACCACCAACAGTAGTAGCACCACCAGCAGCAGCAACAACACCAACTACAACAACAACAACAACATGAAAAGTCAAATAGAGCGAAGCAACTCTGCACAAAAATTGCAGTTCGAAAATTGTTGCGCTTTTGGTTTGCGTGTTTACATTTTGTATTTAGCATTTTATATTCATTGCGTTGTTGGTTGTTTAGTTGTTGTTCTCAGTTGTCCGCTGTCTCTTGTCTGTTGTCCGTTGTCCGTTGTCTAAAGCGCCTTTGGGGTCGTCATCAATTCGCAATGCATTTCCCACATTTTCAACGGCGAGGCGACCATCATCATTAATAATATTGAAAAGCCCTAATTACGGTTAAGTGGCCCAAACGAGGCATACGAATACGAATACGAATACGAATACAAATACGAGTACTCATAGGAACTTGACTAAAGGGTGCCACATTCACAGTCACAGTCACATTCACATTGAATTCACATTTTGACTTTTGAGTATGTATAAGGAACTTGGGCTCATTGCGTAAATCATTTTTCCCACCCCTAAATACTGTAAGGGGTCTTAGCCTAAACACACCTGCCCAAAGGTGCCACAGGTCGTTGCAGGTTGCGCAGGTGCATGGATAACTACACACACAGAGACAGAGACAGAGAGAGAGAGAGAGAGAGAGAGAGAGAGGTTCCTGACCCAGAGACAGACACTGATGATGACCCTCACATAATGAAATCATTTATAACTTTTCTTCCTTTTGGCCTAGAGTTCAACTTGTTGTTGTTTGTCAATGTGGTCTTGTTCGTGAGCAGTTTTCTCTGCTCAGGTCCGTCTCTATCTTAGTCCTTAAAACTGGCTGGCATTGATCAACCTGCAAACGGTTCATTGCCTGCACCCATTGATAAGAACACGGCATGCCGCACGTGGCAACTGCGCAGCTGCGGCAGCTGAGGCAACTTACTGGAGAAGAGTGGTAGAAAGGGAGAGGGGGAGGGAGCAGAAGCCAGAGTTTTGTAATGATCCTACCTTTTGATTAATCAAGCTGCAACTATTAACTTCAAATGCCCTTAACTATTATTTCCATTAAATTATCAGCGCACAAATAAAATTATTTACATACCATAAGTAGATTTAAATTCAACTCTGTTTTTGAAGTCCAAACAAGAGGAAGAACTCCCAGAGAATTTTTGGGGTCTAAACAAAAAGATGAGTAGTTTAATAAGTTAACAACAATATGAATACAGCTATAAGTCAACAAATCTTCTTATACAAGTTTACAAAAGATGGAAAATAACTTCCACTTAAAATAATATGTTTCTGCTAATAAACTTTCAAATCAAATGTTAATCGTTTAAATTAAACATTTACATATATAGCTAAAATTTAGAACCAACAACCTGTCAGCTTTCTAAGGACTGTTAAGTGAACAAAAATAGTTATAATATATTACAAGCTTTTTAGCCTTTGTTTAATAGCCATTTTAACCATTTTAACATTTTTTTAAATTGTTTTGCTATTTCTAACGCTTTAAAGTTGGCAACAGTGGCTCCCAGGCATATTTCTATGAGTGTGGTGGCAGATACAATTTAATCAAGAAAAACTAGCTTTAGTTGACGTAAATGACTTCGCTAACATAATGAATGGAACACGTTTCTTGCATCCTTTAAAATATGAATAGGCAATGATCCAGAAATAGATGCTAGTGACTGCAAGAATAGATAATATTAAGAAATCAAATCAATACATTTCAATACTTGCATATGTTAATTATGGCCATGGATAATTCGAATTCGAAATTCTCTTCACACTTGAACCAGATATAGCTGGTAACTATGTAAAACAGAGCCTGGATGACATTCGTTGTTAGATAAACTATCACCAAGTGCGACATTTGCTGGAAAGTAAGTTAAAATAATTAAATTGAGTCAAATTTATTAAATTAAACTTACAATAATGGCGCTTAGAATGAGCATAAAACAACCCATGGCATGGCTAACATCAATAATAGTAAGAAATGTATCAAGAACAAGATCTATGGAACAAGTTGTATCTTTAAAGTCAAACCAATAACTTATTAGAATTCTTACAATTGCACATATGAAGCTTCACAGTATGAATGCAAGCGTCAAGGATTGCAACCATAAAGCATCCCAAACGCAGATTCACAAACAGACAACATTTGGCAAGACGAATTTTCATTTTGAACAAATTTTCAATAAATACAAATGAAAATGAACTCTTAGCTAACTGAGAAAATACGATTTTAACAGCTACTCCCTACACTTTTCCTATTTTTATCTCAACTACCAAAATTCCCTGTTAACTTTATTCATAAATATATTTAGTTTTGGAAAAGAATTTTCAGCAAATCACAGGAAGCTCCCCTTTCTTAGTGAAAAGCTGTTTACGTCCTTGCAGCTATTTATTTATTTTAAAATTAATTATTTCAATATTATAATGTCTGTTATTATTACCAAAATCATGATCACCCTTTCCGTTTGGATTGTCGTGCATGTAATTTAACTCTCTGTCACATAAACTTGAAAGAATAAGAAAAAAAAAAGAAAAATGTGGCGTGTGCTTAACTTAAAGCTCTGTTAAGTTATCAATACCAATATTCCTGTATAGAATTGCCGACTCCTTTGCTCCTTACACTTGTTGGCGTCGTCGTCGCCGTCGTTGTTCTCATCCTTGACTCAATTCGAACAAAATTTTTCATGCATGCAACACAAAACAACAGCGTTAAATTCCATGGGGAGTCAAAAGTCAGGCACAAAAAAATGCAAAAAAAGAGTGGAGAAAAAAATGAATGAAAGAAAAGAGTAACAGAAGCAAAAGCAAAAGCAGAAACAACCTCATAATTTAACTCGGTAAACTTTTGCGCCTTTTGTTCGGCTGCTTTCACTACAAGTTATTGAAAATCGCGCAAGGGTTGCCAGCCTGGCCGTCGAAAGGGTTTGAAATTGAAAAAGAAAGCGAACGCGTCAGGTGGCCGCCAAAAAAGGGTGAAGTGGGTACTATACAGGGTATATGCGGGGGTGGAGGGCTGTGGGGTGGTCTCATTTGTGTTGGGGTGTGGGTGATTTAGTGTTAAATAAAAACTTTTAAATTGCCATTTGATCGTTTGTTTAGCGACAATAATGTCGTCGTTGTCGTTGTCGTTGTCATCGCTGACTCCCCTCTCCTCCTACTCCTCCAGTCCCTGGGAACCATTGAGGTCGACCCAGGCCCTGGTTCCTGTCCCTGTGACAGGTTTATAGGTCGCTCACTCCAAGACAGTCAGACAGTCAGCGCCGTGACAATGACATTGTTTCGCCTGACAGTTGTAGCAAATTTATTGAAAAGGTGTTCCTACGTTTTCGGTTCGGTTCGGTTTCTTTTGTTGCTTCCTCTTTATTTTAAGTTGGCGGAGGGGGAGGAAACTTACAGAAATTGTCAAAAATTTATTGATATGTTGAAATTGCTTTGCCTCATAAAAATACAACAACAACCAAATGAGAATCCACTGACAGCTCAATTTTTTTCCATCGAGTAAGTTTATATTATATTTTGTTCATCTTACTTCCTTTTGGGCCTTTCGCCCTCTCTTATTGTACTAAATTTGACAGCAATTGTTTTGTTTGACAGTTTGTCGTCTCGGCAAAATGATGATGTCAATATGCAAAACAGTCAAAGCCATAACTGGAGACCAGAGACCCAGAGAGCGTGGCCATCTGAATTTGCATTTGGTATGTGGAACATTCAAAAAGGGTGAACACTTTTAGATGAGTTATTGAAGCGCTCCTCATTGTTGACAGTTGACAGGCAAATTTTCGACATGTGTCAATAAATTTCCCAGAATGATCCATGATCCATGATCCATGGCATCCACTTGCAGCTCACAAAGTCTAACAGAGGTCAAATATGTCAGTATAATCAGGTTAAATAACTGATATTTATTAATTGATTAATCAAATGATTTTCAAACAAGTTCCAAAATGGCTTCACTACACAGAAGAAAAGAAGTCCCGGATTTCCGAAACAAAATGCATCCAAACAGCGTCAAAAAGTTAAATGATCTTAAATTTTCTTAAGACGAGTAGTAAATAACTGAAAAAGTACGGCATTTCTTTTTTGAAGAATTTTGTGCTTGAGTTTAATATGGAAGGTTTTTTCCGAAATACTTAGCTAAACAATTTTAAACCTAATTAAAAAAGTTGTTACTTTAAATCTAGAATGATTCCCTTTTCTTGTGTAGAGCTTGGCATTTGAATCCTAAGTAATAAAATGACATTTATAGGTCATATAATCCTATGAAATAATCGGTTATATATATAAATAGATGGATATATATATGTATGTATTTTACGTCAGTTTATCATTCGGGTAGTTGTTTGAGACCTTATATGGACCTTCCAAATGGCCCTATAACAATTAAAGGTTTACTAGAATTAAAGATATAAATAGTTTCTTGTGTCTTTAATTATTAAAATGTAGCTATTTATTGCTATACAAAAATAATCACATAATCTTATCTGTATTTCCTTAATTCATTGAATACACGTTCCACAAAGATTTCACTTGCAATCCAAATCAAGTTTGCAGATTAAAAACTGGATCTAATTGTTTACAAGTCATGATTTAACCGTTACCCTTTGACTCAGCAGCTGTAGAAATTCTGTAACGTTTTCTTACCCACCCAACAGCATCCACTTGTGATCCACAATTACCTAACGACATATCAAGTGAAACCGATCGAAGAGAACCACATATCATGCAAGATAGTAATACAAATAAGATCCAGATGATGAAGAGACTTTTGAAAGATTAGACATACGACTGATCACGCAATGCCATCCACATGCAATCCCCAATCCACAATCCACAGTACACAGCGCAATTTACCATTGAACTTTGCAATCCACATACAATACTATACAACATACTTACTATACTACATAGCATCAGGTAACTTCAATTTGCTTTCGAGATCTGGGCCCAAGACTAACGACAACGCAATAACAGTCACCATTTTTTAATTTCTATGTACGATGTGCTGAGCTTTGATTGTTATCCACAAGCAAATGTACAAATGTATATATACATATGTGTATATATAAACATATTCATATATAAATATATATATATATATATATATATAGAGATAGAAGCAGGCGCTGAGCCACAGCGATATTTTTTATGAGACTGTTTCGTTTTTCGCTTAATCGCACTAGAAAATCTCTAGAAATGGTAGAAGGAAGCAGTAGAAAAAAAAATTGCCGAGCGTTCAACTTGAAAATATGCCAAAAGACAATTGGTTGTCGGTTGTTGGTTGTTGGTTGTCGGCCACGTTAAGGGCATGGCCCAAGCCCAACTGAAGGCCCAGACCCAGGTCTATTCTCAGTCGGAGTTTTAGTTTCAGTCTCAGTCTCAGTCTTAGTTCTAGTTCCAGTTCGAGTCGCAGTTGCAAGAGTCTTTAAGTTTTCTTCAATGTTTAGCGAAGCGTGAACATTATTATTAGAGAGCGGAGAGTACGGAAGGAGGGGAAAGCCAAAAGCAGCAGCATTTATTAATAATTACCACACAGACCTAAGCTGAACTGAACTGAACTGAATTGAGGGAAGGGAAAATGGTCTAGTATATATAGTACTACTCATAGTAAGAAATTTATTTGTTATTTATCTTTTTGGCATTATGCATGAATAACAATAAAAATATAAGTGAATGCTATTGTTGTTGTTGTTGATGTTGTTGTAGCTGCTGCTGCTGCTGCTGGCATAAATAGTTAGCCAGAAATGTGGCAGCAAAAAGCGTCATAAAAATTATAACAAGCCATTCGCTTGTTGCCAGGTTCTCAGGTGGCGACTCCGACTTCTTCGTCTCCAACTTCAACTTCGACTTCCATTCCGTCTCAGAGAGGGGGAATAGTGGTAAAAAAGGGGGATTCTCTGGGAGTTCAGTCAATAGATTTAGATCACTTTTGGCTAGAAGCGCTGGGCACAAAGAGCCATAAAAATAATGAGCCAAGCACGACGATGGCGACAATCATGAGTAAATGCAGAGTAAAGGCAACAAAAACAGAGATGGCAATAAGTAAGTAGCAAAAAGCAAAGAGCCAGATAAATAAAGACAAAGATGTTTCAGGCAAATGGTAAGTAAGTAATACCTAAATGGAATGTCAACCTAACTACCAATGTGACTGCAGATAAAGATATACTATAGTAGCAACAAATAACGATACAAACACTTATGCAGATGCAAATCATTATAACAATTTAGTAATTAAACATGCAGATACATTTACTGATTAAGTTACAAATACAGTTAGATATGGATTGATTGATTGTTACCATGAAATAAAGATATCACTGTTAAAAACATACAAATATATAAAAATAGTAATAGCGATAGCTGCTATTTTAAAATAGTATTCCAATTAAATAATAATAATAACAATCAGTAAATCTACACATCCAAATTCAATTTTCGTCATTTGTAATAATACAGTTTTGTTCTTAATCTAATTTGATTTGAGATCATATATTACCTGAAAAACTAATTAACAATAAACTTCTTATAATTGTTTCAACTTAAACAAGTTTAAGTTAGCCATTTTAATATTTTTATTATTAAAATGCCCTTTTTAAAGTATTTTTCTATAATTAAAATATTGAACTTGGACTTTTGTCCATTTAAGTTTTTCATGTTTTGTTTATTATATTTTGAGATTATGTTAAATTTGGATGGATTTGTGCTAATCCCTAAATAAATTAAATTAAAGAAAACAGTACTGCGAAATGCGAAAATAGGAACATGGTGACATTAGTTATCTTTAAACAGCTTAAGATTCAGAGTTAAATTTATAGATACTTCTACACAAAACAGATAATGATAAAGATAATCACAAAAGTACTTTAAATTAGACGTCATACAAATATATACAAAATGAATACATAACGACAGTTCAAGATACAATTTTTGTTACATTTGAAATAACAAATTCACATAACTTAAGTTAAAGCTACAGAAGCATTTCTTTGTATCTGTTACTGATAGCTACTTGTGCAGCAACAGATAGTTACAGGAAGACATAATATTACAGATTTTATATCATATACATCTCAAGAGATTCAAATACAGATACGTAATTGTGTATACATTAAGTTAGTTAGAGCTTCAGATACTTTTGATTGTATCTGTTGCTGATAACTTCAAATACAGATAGCTGTAATCTAACAGATTCTCTGACTTAGAGATACACATGATGTATTTGTATCTGCTCTGCTGCTCTGAATACAATCATAGTAACAGTTGCACTCACAGATTCAGAAAAAGTTAGTTAACGTTATAGATACATTTCATTGTATCTTTTACTGATGCTACTCCTCACTGCAATCTTATTGACTTTGTGGTACATGCCAGATCTTGAGGCTTTCGGGATATTTGACGGTCCGTGTTTCGTTTTACGAGTATTATCAGTATGTAAATAGAGGGTTTTGGATATTTATTTGACTGTGATTGCAGTTGCCGTTGCCATTGTTGCTGTTGTTGTTGCTGTTGTTGTTGATACTGTGGGCTGTCTAAGATATTTGTTATTTGTTATTTGGTAAAGCGGGGCGGGCAACTTACCAACTATTTATTTGAACGAAATCACAATTTATTCTTGGAAATCAGCCTCATTACTTTGGCATGCACTTGCCACCAGCTCTGACTCTGACACTGACACTGACTCCCAGTCTGAGGCAGTGGCAGAGACTGAGGCAGAGACTGAGACTGAGACACAGACAGAGGCTGAGGTTGAGCCTACAAAATACTCGACTTGCCTTTCCTTGAATATATGTTTGTGTGTATGTGAGTGTATATTTCTTTTCAGGCACAATACTATCTTATCGTCTCAGCCCACATCAAAGCCAGAAATCTTTAAACAACACAAACACCAACGCACACCCCCGCTGCCTCCGCCCCTTGTCTCTGCCACCGTCTATGCCTATGCACGCAATCCCTGCCTGATAAAGTTCAAACAAATGATTTGAGGAACAACAACAAAAAATAGCTAAAAACAAAATACACGCGCTTATCAAAAACAAAAAAAAAGAACATGTGTACTTGCTTAGTCAAATGTCTATCTAAGTATTTCAATGTGAGTGTGGATTTTGTAAAAGATCCTATTGTTGAGCTATTCAACGTTGAACTATTTGATATTTGCACAAGATCAACAGGTGCCCTAAAACATGCAGCAGTGTCACAGTGATTTGAACAATGTGACAGCAACAATATCATTATCATCATCATCATCATCATCGTCATTAGCATTAGCATCAGCATCTAAAAGCGTCAGCAATTGCGCAATGCCGCCTGGAATGCATATATAGATCATTTTTTATTATAGTTTATCATACTATACATAAATTACACTGTGAACAACAAATTTGACTTTCTTTTCGTTAACTTTATCAATTCAACATTTTTAAGAATATAATCTACCATGAACTTTATATCATTATTCCAGTAAGTCATTATCGATTTAAAGTAGCCTTACATTCTCTAAAAGCTAATGAATATATGAAATACATATTATGTATCTACTCAGAATTCATACACAATTTTCAAATTAAATCATTGGATTTGCAGCAAACCATCTTTAAACTATCTGGGATCAATTCTAAACATCAAAAAAAAGACGAAGATTTAGGAAAAAACAACAAAATTAAAGTAGGTTCCGACATTCCCTAGTAATATTATGAAATGCAAACTCTCCTTTAAAAAAAACAAACAACTTTAAAGATCGAGTATTCCAAAATTTATAAACATAAACAATATTTTGTCATAGAACATTTTTAAAATACAAGTTTTTCATCGCAAAGTGTACGAAATACGTGCTGTCTAATGTGCCTCCCATCCAAATGCAATCCACAGTCAAATTTGGACTTGAGCTACTTACAAATACTGTGGTATTTTCATATAATGCATGTTATTCATAGTCCAATTTGGTATTAGTCTTTATCTTGAACAATTTGCATAATATTATTGCATTTCACATGAGTTCCACTTGGCTTCTGCCTTGGCATTATCTAGAAACGCTATTCGATTTTATTTAAGTAGCCTATTTCTTTAGCCTATTGACAGCAATTTTTAGTTATAATCCACATAAGTTCCAAATCGAAAAAGTACAGTAGATCATTCAGTGGGCAAGTTTTATTGTGTACAAGGCTTTTTGACAAAAGACCTTGTAGAAACTTTGTTTTTTGAATTTGTTAACATCACTTCTACAGTATGTACTGCTTAAAAAGCACCATCCACCGCAGAAATTATCCCAAAAAATAGCTACTTACAATCCACATGCGATCCACAGCTTAATAAAAACTTGTAAGGAAGTTAATTTCGTACAGCACCGCTGCATTTGAGAAATTTCAATAATTGCGGCTCATTAAAAATACACTGTCAAAGAAGACGATACATAGACAGTTTTTGGATGGAGACAACTGAAGTAACACTTCCGATTATGAAATTTCGTTTGACAAAATGCCAGAAAAGTGTCGTTAGTGCTGGTGGTTGTTGTTGTTGCTTGTGGAGGCAAACAACGGTAATCATAACATGGAAATACGTATTCATATCTATAATGTAATTACTGGCAGATCGAGGTGACTGCGGTAAAATTAACTGAACATCACAGTCGTCAGTTGTAGTTGTTGTAGTTGTTGGAAAATCAGGTAAAAATCCAAAACGATCACAGCGCCAGTCGAAGAAGCAACAACAACAATGTGTATAAAGACGAAGACGACTCATTAAAACAATTTTAAAAAATAATACAAAATAATTACAATAAATTATGATTACGCTTGACAGTGACAGTGGCCACGAATGCTGATGGCTCTTTGGCTCTTTGGCTGTTGCAAGTGGATGGAAGTGAAGTTGGGCATGGCAACAGCAACACCAACACCAACAACAGCCACAACTTGGGAAAGATACTTAGGCGACGGCGACGACGACGCCGACTTCGTCTCGTCATCGCCATCGTCATTGTGCAGGTGCAAGTGAGTCGCGGCGTCACTGGCTAGTGACGATGAGCACAAAACAGTAACAACAACAACAGCAACAATGGGAGCAGCAACAACAACGACAACAGCAACAAGACATTGCCGCGACAACAACGACAACGACACCCAAGAATCGCTCAACTGTGGCCAAAAAAATAAAGTTCGTTGTTCATTTGTGCGCTGCTTTGGCTTCTTTAGCTACAATTTCTGGTCTTATTTCTCTCATACACCTCTGCTGGTCTTTTCCTCTTGTACTTCTACTTAACATCCACAATTTAATTCAATTCAATTTGGCCACAAAAATAATTACGACCTGTCCATGCTGACGCGCAGCGTCTGAGCCCCTTGAACACACAGGCTACTTGCAGCGCCACCCAGCGGCGCTGACATGTACTAAAACACATATATGTGTGTGTTTGTGTGTGTTAGGGATGGTTATCTATATGGTGATATCGGTCCTAGATCGATACAGTTAAGCCACTCATTAATGTATGTATTAAATTCATCCTTGTCCTACAAGTAAATTAGAACGTTATTAATTAAATTTATATTTTATAAAACTAACAATTTGGGTATTTCAATTTTAAGACTAAATACACACATAGGTATATATATCCTAATTACATACTATATATATTATTTTTTAAATTAAATTTGTTATCACTATTTCATAAAACCTATAAATGTGGTAGATATAATAAAATTAAATTAAACAGCAGCCTATACTTAATTAAGGTAAAAGAAATTAGTTTTAGCTCCTTACCAAATTGGACTTTTAGGAATAATCGATAATGTGATCAATACGTCTTAGACCAAACACATAATATAAAATATCGTTATTGAAAACGATGTAATGCGATGCAATAAATTATTATAATCTCCTATTTGAAATCCCTTGGTTTACTTTATCTTCTGCATTTCTAAATTATATTTTGAGGTCGATTTGTATATTATTTCATTCTGGTTGGTTAAAATTGTATTTCTTAAATAAATTAGGTCACTTGATTGTTTATCTAATTCATAGTCTAATTGTAAGTAGATATGCGTGATGTTAAATTTAATTTAAATTGGTTGTCTTTAATTTGTATTATGTATCTTTGTTTATGCAAACACACCTTAGTAAATATTTAATAATATAACAGAGAAATATGAATAAAATAAGTTTTTTTGTTTAATAGAATTGTTACTTTTTTAGTTTGTGCTTTAATTGTGCTTTAAGCAATTTAATATGGTTGGTAAAATAATCCTCTTAACTTTAAGTTTTTGAATAGTTTAACTAATTAATAATATAAATATTATTACGATATATTCAATATAATATACGTTTGTGATACGTTTCCCGATAAGTATCGACACATCCCTAGTTTGTCTGTCGTGGGCGTTTGCATTGACAAACTCACATAAAAACACTATCGAATCGGTAAAGGAAATTAAAGCAGAAAGCCACAAAAAAAAATAAAGAACAGGGAATTTATCAAAAGGCCATCAAAATCAAATTGAGTCAACAGACAACAACAGTGACAAACAAGACAAGTTAATATGTGTGTCTGTTGGCACGAATGGATCCATGGATCATGGATCATCAGGCAATATATCAGTCAGTCAGTCCGTCAATCTGTCCATCAATCTGTCAGTTTGGTCGCCCTGTCGAATCTTGTCAAATGCATGACATAAAAATTCTTCTCGAATCGTTAAAAATGCATCATCATCAATTTTTGATGCATATTTAATGTAAGTGGCGCATCGCACTGGACACAGCATTCCCGTTGGGGAGACCCCTTTCCCCTCCCCCTCTCTACCCATCCTCTCCCTTGTCTGCCCCCAACAAATACTTGGCGCTCCACATTAACTGCAAAGTGCGACATAAAAATTGATTTAGTCGCTTCGCTTCGGGGTCGGCAAATGCCAAAGTAATGCGGCAAATGATGCCGCCTTTTTTTCTTTTCTTCTTTTATTTTTGTTATTTATTTATCATAGGAGTTGCATTGTGGCTCAATTAGAGGCGTTAAGGGGGAAAAGGCGGGGGTGTGTGTACTGTGATAAAATATACAAGCAACAGCTACAGGATATCCTGCAGAGTCGCCGCCTGCCTTCTGATGATTAGCGTCCTGGTTAGCCACAAATAAAAGATATATAAAATAAAAAAAACATAACAGGTAAAATAAAAGCGGCAACAAGTGAGCGCGAAATTTCACATGTCAACATGAAAATTGTTGTTTGGTTTTTGGTATTCGAGCAAACAGATAAGGAAAATCGCCTTTTTGGTCTTTCCCGGAAAAGTCCTTGTCGGCTGCCTTAGATTTCTTTCACTTTCCCTGCAATTTTCTTGGCAACTTTGCTTTGATATCTTCTCAATTGAAGTCTGATATTTGCCTGCGAGTAAGCCAACCATGATTTAATCTAAGGGGAAAGGGAGTGTGGAATTTCCGGCCGAGTTCCAATAAAAAACCAAGTCTGGCTAACTTTCATAAATTAGTCATTGAACCCAGCCAGCCTAGTCAAATGGCAACAATAATGGCTAAATGTGAGCATAACAATAACAACAACAACAACACTTAAACTAACACTAACAAAAAACAACAATAGACAGACATTACTAATTTTTTTTTATAGTGTGAACCTAGCGCTAAAGCTTAAAACAATATACGCATAGTAGCTATCGGACTATCTGCATAATCATAATAGTCTCGAATTTACGCTTTAATAACTTTAGACATGCGCTACTCTAACTCAAAAGGGATACATTAATGCAGTCAACTGGTTGAAAGCTTTTACAGGGTATTCCAAGCATAACATTGATTATTTTACGTTGACAAAAACTAATCGACCACAAATTGAAATTGTAAATTGATAATATAAATAAATAAGATTTTAAACAAGCTCTTAAAATAATAATTAATTTATAATTCAGATCTTTAATTTAAATAAATAACTGATTTTATTATATTTTCATCTTAATTTTTTGTATCTATTTGCAATTTAAATATTTTGCTGATTGCTTTCGCTCAACTCTAAATACATAAAAGCTTAAAACAAATTAAAACATTAATACTTACCCTTATGCATTAATTTTAGCTGTCGTTTTATAGCTTCTATTGGAAAATAGTATTTACATTTATGGAATTTTCTCCTTTCAAATATATCAATAGATTCTAAAAACTATATCATTATGTGATCTCAAAATATAAATAGTATAATTAAGAAGTTCTCACATACTTTATTTTATTTACCATCTCCATCTCTTTTATATACTCTCCCATCCATAATTTCAGCTACTTAACTTGACCATAACTGACAAACTCAAAACGCATCTCTGTTGATCTACAAAAAAAAAGAGATATATTTAATTTATGCAATAAGCAAAAAACATAAAAATAATAATAATATGAATAAGCAGCAACGCATTATAAATGCTTGAAAAGAAATTCAGGTTATGGGCCTGCGGGTGGAAGCGACTTCCAAGAGCATTTCCCCATGTGTTTCCCATGGGCCACGCTAATTAGCCAAATACAAAAAACCGAAAAACTACAAAAAATAAATGATAAAAAAAAAAACTGCCCCGAAATATTATTACAATCTAAAAAACCTAACAATGAGCATAACATTTCAAATTCTATTTCTTTCTTTTTATTTTTCCAAATTTCAAATTTTTTTTATGTTTATTTTTGTTAATTCATATTAGAGGCATTCGTCCAGAAAACGAAATTCCAAAATGGCGTGTGTGTGTGTGTGTGTGGGTGTGTGCGTGTGTGTGTGTGTGCCCAAAAAGCAGGTGGAATGTAGAAGGCAGTACCACCACCACCACCTAGATAAGACCCACAAAAACCCAAGACTCGTGTGCCTTTAATGCGTAGAGTGAGAGGAGTAGGAGGTGCCCAATGGGTGACTGATGAGGGGCAAATGGGGCGGGGGCGGGGGAAGGGGCGATGGCCCTACGCGCTTCGCTGACTGTTTGACTGACTGACTCAGCTTATCCGACTTCGAGGCAACTGTACGACGACTTCGTTTTGGCATATTTAAATATTAAGCCAAGTCGAGGTAAACCAAACGCAACTCAACTTGGCTTAAACTCAAACTCAGACTCAGTCTCAGACTCTAAACCGAACTCTGCTGTGCTGTGCTGTGATCCATGACCAGAAGATGGTGCTGGTGGTGCTGCTGGTTATACTGGTGGTGGTGGTGGCGCCATTTTTGATAATCGCGTTTATGATTTGCCAAAACCAAAAAACCAAATAGAAACATGAAAAAAAAAAACAAATCAAAAACAAACTTTCTAAAGACCGACAACAGAGGCAGAAAGTCAAAGATCAGGTTCAAGAGGTTCGTTTCCAAAAAAAAATAAAATAAACAATTCAAAAATTTGCAAAGTCATTTGCATGCACAGGCGTTGCCAGATCGTCAAAACAGTATGACCAACAGCAGTATGGCAAGTTGAGGCTAGACAATTAAATATCTTGTTATCCAAGTTACTATATCACAGCATAACTAATTATCAAGTGATATGTTCGATAAATGAAGTAGTAGATATTGTGTTCAAAACTTAGGATCATTTGATAATTAAGAGAAGGTATTTATAATCAGATATCTGTCCTTCCTTTGTGCAGTATCATTAATCAGTAACTGATGAATGACCTTTTTTAAAAGGTTTTGTTTAAAATTTATTATGATATATTTTCATAATCAGTCTAGTTAGTAACTAGTAGTTACTACAATTGTACGTGCAAAGCTTACCGATAGTTGAAAATTTCCAGCTGACTTTGAAAAATCAAGTATCAGGAATAGTTTTCCAACTGATCTGCTGAATGACGCATTTTTATTAATACAAGCCGAATCAAATCTGAAAGTATAAGAAAGCTTATTTCTATTTTGTATTTTATTTTAGTAAATTGGTAGTATCTTAAATATTTGTGTCAATCCCAAGAAAGATACACAACTTTTTAAGCTATTCTAAATTTTATATGCTCACATAAGACAATATAATGTTATGTGAAATTGTAATATTAAAATATATTGTCAACTGATATTACAATCGAGTAAAGTTAATTGTATTTCTTTCATGATTTGAGTATTAAATTTTAAAACAAATGTCTGTATTATCGATAAACAGATGAAAACTGAAAACTGTTATGATCCCAAGTGGATAATTAGTCAACTTATTTTATTAAAATATATGCTAAGAGTGATTTATAAAATGTTTTAAAAATATCGGAAAGTTAACACTTTTAGGTTTAAAACATATGGTATAATATTCTTAAGGTAGTTCAGTTTAATTTATGTTCCAGAACTTAGAGCTCTACTTACAGTGCTTGTCGATAGCTATTTGACTAGTTATAAAAGCTAAAACCAAGTTTAACTGATGATGTCAATAAATTGCATGGCACGAAAAAAATCAGTTGCTAGTTTCAACTAGTTTCAGATTTATAGTATGATATAAATGGGCCTCTGTGACTTTTACAGGATGTCATCAATAAGCATTGTGATCAGTAGTTAAAGTGAGCAACTGCATCATCATTCTCATGATGATGATGATGATGATGATCAAAAGTATTATCATGATCAGAGACGTGTGTGCAGCGCACTTTTAGTGTAAGCAATAAAATTTAGTTTTATTAAAGAAAAACGAAACAAATTCAAAAGAATTTTTCGCAAGTTGTTTCGGCGTCGGCGACAACGACGACATAAATTTAAAACCACCTACACATAAATATTTTTGCTAGCACAAAAAAATAATAAAGAAAGAAAATAATAAACTGCAATAATCACAACAACAACAACGTGTGCAACAGCAGCAGCAGCAACAACAACAACAGCAGCAGCAACAGCAAGTGCAACTGTCAACTATTAAATGACATTTAACATGCCTACGAGGGATCTCAAAATCGGGTGGCCTCTGACAGAGGGGGTGGGATAGTTGGGGATAATAGAGGAGAAAGAGGAGGGGGAGGAGGGGAAAGGGGGTAGGTGTTGCACAGAGTCTTCTGTCGTCGAGCTATGGCGGCATTAGTTTCTTAAAATATCATTTCAAATTTCAAATCAAGTCATCAGGCAGCAACAGAGGCAAATCCAGCCAAAGACACCAGAGACGGGGCAACAACGTGGAATGGGGAACTGACAACAACAACAACATTAGCTACGCTTTTTATCAGTTGTTGTTGTTGCTGCTGCTGTTGTTGCTGTTGTGGCAGATTGCAGGCACAAGTTGACACACGTATATGGATATTTTCAATTATAATTTATATGCGATCACATTCGTATTTTTAGACAACATGAAATTGGTTTCGTTAGCTTCTTTTTTCCAGGCAGGCAGATGGATAGCGTTGCAACATTGTCAACGGAGTACCGTTATTACATATTGCAGGTAAAAATTCGGTGCTGCTTAATTTATGAATATCAGCTATTAAAATAATGTTGCCAAGCGTAAACTATAAAGTGTGAACAATTTTAAGAATATCCCTTAGAATAACATTCTGAATACCAAGGCTTGTCAAGATCTTAAATAGAAACCTACTAGATTGAAGCATTATGTAATTATGTAGCTGGAAGCATGAAGCAATTATACTTAGTATATATATATATATTAGGACTTTAGAGGCCAAGTAACTTCTGTTTGCTAAGATATTAAGCTCTATTTTTTCGTTAAAAATTTGTGGTAAATTGTCATGACTATAACTTTGTCAAAACAAAAAATGTAATACACGAAATTCTAAGTTTATCCAAGAACATAAACTTACTACAAAACAACTACACTTATTAGTTCTAAAATAAATTCTCGGCTTATAGAATTCATTCTTCAACATTGGAATTCGTTTTAGAATTAAGAATCTTTTCTATATTTACATCGACAGCTGTTTAATAAATTGTTGTAAATTAATAAAACTGCTACAATATATATTTTCTATACACCTCAATATATGTTTTCTTAAATTTTCTTCAAAGTTAAAAAAAAGAAAACATTTTAGTTTTATTGGGACTTTGACAAGCTCTTTCTTCCACCTAAGTATATAATTGCATCATGGATTGAGATATTATTTGAAATACCTACGGATGGAATTGGTAGCGATAGGTAGAGTTATGCATCCAAAATAATATATTATTGATCATTAACTGGAGTTTCTGCCATATGGGCCAAAAAGAAAGGCATCAGGATGAGGAAGAAGTTATTCGTGCACGCCATATGAACATTACCCCCCTAAGGGCAGAACCAGCACTCAACCCCTCTTGGCACCAGCGACCCTGCACATTATTCATCATACATCAGCTAAGTCGGAATAGGGGGTGGTGTGAGGGGTCAGGGGGCAGGGTCAGGGGAGATTGAGCCTGAACAACTTCATCAGCATGCAGCACATTTTCGCTATTTTCACATATTCGATGAAATATTATTATATATTTTTTTCTCCACTCTCGTTTTGTGTATATTTTTTTTTGTTCTTCCTTTTTGGCTCTTTTGTTTTGCATAAATGGAGTGGGCAGGTCCATTGCTCGGATGGGCTGCCAATTCGTTTTAACAGTTAGAAGTCGGCGTCGTCGTCGTCGTTGTTGTCGTTGTTGTATTTTGATTGATTTGAATGTTACGTTGAGTGCGCGACGCTGGCAGCGCTGCTTCGAATGTGACTGATGATTGATGGACTTAAGACCAAGTCATAGTCCTACCTCCCCCCCCCCCCCCACTTACCCTGCACATGTACCCGCTCTACCCTCCTGTTCCGGTGGGCAGCCAGCGCGACCCTCGAACTGTCTGACGAAAGCAACAGAAAAAAAACGCAACAAAAAACCCCAAAAAAATTTCAGTTCATTTATAAAAAAAAACTATAACTGAAAATGTTATGCAAGCAGCTCGAATAAAAATGTGCCATATTATTATATTAGCAGCAACTAATACAACTGAGAAAAAAAGAAAGAAGAAAAGTAAGAAAACAAAAAACAAAGTAATTTCCAGTGCCTGACAGGCGTATGTCAAATTCGACGACATGCGAATTTTAATAAACAACAGTCGAGGCTTCTCCACCTCCAATAGAATCATGTGTAGAAAGACAATAAGGTTTTGGAGTAGTATTAATGTTAACATGGAGGTTAGGGAATGACAATTGAGTGTCGGTAAATCACGACAAAAGCAAATGAGAATTGGAAAAACTTCAATCAACTAAGGGAAAATACCACACATAAGTTTATAATCTAGAAAACTATATATAAATACCGATTAAAAATCAAATACGTCATTGTACTATTAAGTTGAAAATTTTTTTATGCTATGTATACCATCTATTGTTGTGACTAGTGCTTTAAACTTGCAGCACTAGGATGTAATTAAATAAACATAAAAGTATAAAGTAAAGTAAGCATAATAAACATAATTAATAATAAATATATAAGAAATTTCTAAGTACAAACCATGCTTAAACATTGTTCATGTAATTTAGAACTTAAGAATTTGTTATAGATTTTCATGCGGAATGTCATTTTGATCATGGGATTTATAAATTGATTGTACAACTTTGTCTTTATAACTTTGTCAAAGCTTAACCGATTTTCAATCGGAATGTTATTTTAGCTATGGTGTGATCAACAGATTGATTGTATATCTAAGAATAGTTTGATTTCGAAAGTTAATAAAGCAAAGAAGGGAAAATAAGCTTTGTATTTAGAAATGTAAATTGAACATTTTTAAATCCGTGAATTCCTTGAACATTCATAAACCTTGTCACACTCTCTTCTTTGGTAGTATGCCCATTTCTATTTTAATACAATTTCCGAGTCTTTGGAGTGTGCGTTGGAGTAAATGGCAAGTGAATGGAGTGTAAAGCTTTGTTATACTTTTAGCCACTTGACTTGGAAGGCTTCCAATTTTTGACAGTTGAACATCAACGCAATCACAGGACAGCTACAGGTAAGACACTGTATAACCGCCAACCACACACTGTTACTTGATGGTTGACCCACTGAACTTTCTCACCGCTCTCTCAGTCTTTCTTTAGTACCTCGGTCAGAGTTGGAAATGGAGTAGGAATTGGAAGTTGAAGTTGAAGATTGAGTTAAGAGTATGTTTCACGTGTGGGAGCGTAAGTTTAACACTCACACAAATGCCGGATGTGGTTGCGTAGAAAGGTGGCAGCTCCCCCCTACCTCCCACCCTCCCTCTTGAGCCCTTGCCCCATTACAGACCAAGCGTGCAACTTTCTGTTTGTTTAAAGCCGCCACAGCAACAGCAACAGCAGCTTCAGCAGCAGCAACAACAAAGACAACGACAGTAACTAAAATAATAACAATAATAGTGCATAATACTAAGTAAAAATGCCAACTTCCGAAAGACGACAGAGAGCCGAAGCTGTAGACGAAGACGAAGACGAAGACGTAGACGTAGACGAAGACGGAGTCGAAGTTGGCGTCCAATGTTGCCCATCATTACTCCATTTTTACCACAATTAAAAACACGAAAGCAAAGTTAACTATGATATGACGAGCTTCAAATACTCTTACAATTTCTGCCTATTTAAAAATTAAGAATTTACAAAAAATTTAAAAAGAAATACTGAAAGTATTTATATCATATATTTATATGAAAAGGTTTGATTTAGATTCAAGAAACCCTGAAGCCAAGATTTTGGTTCGAGTCTTGATTAAATTAAGAACAACGACATTTTTTATTTTCTTTATAATGTTAAATTTTTCTTTTCTTTTTAAACTTATAAATGTATGTATAATGTATGTATAAGTATGGCTACCTTTTTAAAAGCTCTACTCCAAAATCTGTTGTTATATATTATTATTGTAGTTTTTCAAAATTTAACTATAATATTGTACAATAGTAAGAATCGAAAAATTTTATTTAAAAAAATGGTCCTTTTCGAATTTGGGCTCACGCGGCGGACAATTTTATAGATTCGGTTTACGATCCTGTTAACCGAAATATCCAAACTAAGCCGACTTATACCGAAACTGGATTTATATTTATGGTATTATGTATATGTATGTATTATGTTGCAAGCTGGCTGCCTAAGTTAGACTACCCTCTGCTAGGGTATGCAAATAAAACGTTAGCTCTGTCTGACTGCCCTGAAATGATATCGTATGCAATGGAGAGGGATATCGTATCTTGGCTCGACTTTTTCGAGATAATGCGGTGAATGTTATTTAATTTTATTTATTTATTTTCGTTACATTTTATTTACTTTAGTTTTGTTTTTCTATTTTTTTTCTGCCATGTAGTTATATTGTATATTTTGGAGTCCGTTTGTTGTCATTTGTTTTCTTTCGTTGTTCGCTTTTTAACTTTGCTTAATGTCAACTTCCGCAGCATTTATTGTAGCTGCTGTGATCTTTTTTCAGCATTTCAATAAGCAGAGAAATCTGAGAAAGAGAGAGAGAGGGAGAGAGAGAGCGAATGAGGGAGAAAGGAAGTAAAGTGGGGGGTATTCAATATAACCAACTACTTATTTGAGTTGAGTATTGCCTCATGTAATTACTCTTGACCATTTTCTCAGTTGCATTTGTTGCTGCTGATGGGAACTGAAATTTAGCTTGTATTGTATTTCGTATTATCGCTTAACCGACAATTTAAGTGGAAGAGGAAGAAAACATACAACACGCAATGCAGCCCCAAAACCCAACCCACAATATTCCCTTCCTTCTTTTTGGAAGGTCTCCCGTTGATAGTCGCCGACATGGCAGACAGCTGAAGGGAAAGCAAAGAAAAAATAAAGAAAAAGAATTGAAAGGAAAGGAAAGGCAAGGAATACTCAGGTCCAAGGCAGTCTATAAAAGGATTCAATATAGAAATTAGTGCCAACCGCCTTGCAACTTATGCCGAGAAACAGAAACAGAAACAGAAAGAGATAGAAAGAGAGAGAGCAAGAAAACCATAAAGAAAATAGAAAAATTGTTAAGGAAAAGCAAAGAAAACAACAGCAAATGAATTACGATAAGCTGCAGGCAACTAAAGCTATAAACAACAACAACTACAATTACAACAACAACAACATAGAAGGCACCAGAATGGCGTCACTTGGCTGGTGGGGCACAAAGGGGTTAAGAAAGTCAGCGAAAGGGGCGAAAAATTGCACCAAAATTAATAAGGAAAAAAATTACGAGACGTGAGTAACAAAATCTTAGACAAGTTAACAAAATAATATAACAAGGCATATGCGACAGTTGAAGGCGCTACAGTAAAAGAAAGACAGAAAGTCTGAAGTATAGGAAATTTGAGAAGAAAGACATTATTTTTAAATATCATTGCTTAATCAGATAAATTTATGTTGATGAAGTAGTAGAAAAACAAAAATATTACCTGTAGATACTTTTTCGCATTGAGATATCTTCAAATAATTGTTTTTAATAAACACCTTGTACTAATCCCCTTGTTATACAAACTCTTGGAATATATATTAGATACAAAAATATACCCTTTAAAATGAAAACTTTAAGCTGGATAAAACAGATAAAACCCTATTTTAGAAGTACTCTCATTGAACTCAACTTTTAAGCTCAGCTCACTTAAATGCTCTACCTTATTCCATGAAGATCCACAGCCTTTGGCAAAAGTAAAAAATATTGAAAGTTTATGAATATCAAAAGAAAAAAAAAAGAAAAAACAACAATAACAACTAGAGTAAATGGTTGCCGGTGTTTGGTTGAAAGGGGGGAAGGCATCGAAGGACGACGGCGTTGCCGCCTTTGATTTTCCTATGTCTTGGGACAACAACAGAGAAAAAAAAAAAGGAAAAAGGGATTCAACAATTTTATTGTTACACCAGAAAAATAACAACAGCTCATTGAGGACACGGAAAACGGTTGAATGGGGAGCAGGGGAGCAGGGGAAACGATGACGGTTGGAGGGCGTCGCATTTTGGCTACGTTTCCGTTTCCGTCGAAGTTAAAGTCAGAAGTTGAAGTCGCAGTCAAAGTCAGAGGCATATCGAAGGCGATTACCGAGTAAAGTCAAAGGCGTAAGTAACTGGTCGATCTGGCAAAATAAAGGTGGGGAAAAAAATCAAAAAAAAATATACAAAAAAAATTAAACCCGAAACGGGTAACAGCCAGAAGGAAATTATAATAATTTTTGCGTGCTGGACAACAGCAGCTGGCGGCCTGCATGGGGCAGGAGATAAAAGGGGGGAGGTCTTGCCTTGCTTAAAAATTAATCATAAATTAAAGGAAAGGTATATCTTTGGCACGCCAAAGGTTTCATACCCTAGCAGAGACCAGTTTTCTACGTTTGACAGATGATAGCTATATGATATAGTAGTCCGATTTTAACAAACTATGGTCAGGTTGTAGAGAACACTTCAAAGCACACAATCTATAAGCTTGGTTCCAATATCTCAAGAAATAAGAGAGTTGTTCATACTAATGGTTGGCTTTCGACCAATCGAACCTGTATGATATGGAATTCGAATTTATCAGTTAATCCTTAGGCCCATATTTTCAATGTCAATATAAACTTTATTTGATAGGTATCTTTGAATATGACATTTGTATCTATAAATTAGTTTATCATTCGGATAGTTTATTGAGACTTTAATCTTAGAGTTTGGTTGAAATATTTTAGAAAACCAAAAGTTATTTATACTAAAGATTGTTTATTGATTAATTGTTTTTATTACAGCTAATAAGCCGACTTAAACTAAACTTAGTCAGGTTGTAAGTTCGGTTGTAACATTTCCAGAAAATATAAGTATTTTTCCAAGTAAAAGTTTGTTTATTGACCGATAATATATCTACCACGCCTTTTTTTATGCATTACACGTTTCAAAACAAAATTATATTACCCTCTGCAAGAAATAAAAACAAGAAGAGAAATAAAAATGTTGCAACAACAAAAGAAAAATGCCAAGGCAAAGAAATCGACAAAAATTAAAATTAAACATTGAACAGTGTGCGAAAGAGATGCAGCAAGTTACCTGCTAGAGCGAGAGCGCAACAATGCAGAACACCAAAGGCAAAAAGGGTGCAAAAAGGCAAATCAAACAAAAGATGGCAACTGTTTTCTTAACGCTTTTCTTTATAAATACCATGTAATTGGAAAGACAGGTGGCAGTGGGTATCCACGATCCTCAAACGGTTATGACAGTTTACAAAAAACTGAGATACTTGAAGAGCCAGATATTCCCAGAAGGTTAGATTAAGATTTCATATTTCAAACTCTTTTTAAAAGATATGAGATACATTTTGATTCATTTAAGAAACAACTTGTCTCTTTTTACATTTACTACCAAACTGCTGTCTATCTTCTACTCAAGCCAATTTTTCTAATATTATATTTAATTCAATATTTCTTTTAGAGAATATATATTTCAGATGTGCTGGTTATATTTTCATTCACTAACTGATATGCTATGAATCTTCTAAACGCCAAGCAAAGTCGTTATTCGGTCGGTTCTCTATTTCAGCTAAGCTTTACCCCTCTGCAGGGTATCTTAAAGTCGCGTTGTCTACTTAGTTGTGGTCACATTCTTTGCTTTGTGGCTGACCAGGGTATCGACTAGCGCGGTTCATGTCTGGGTGGCAAGGGGGCGTGGGCTGCTGCTGTTGCTGTTGCTACAATTTACAATTTTTATTACCCAATTTCTGCGAGTCAAATTAAAAATTAATTATATACACGACAGGCAAAAAAAAATAAAAATCAAAAAAAAATGAGAGAAAAAAAAGCAAACACTGAGCAAAAAATCTTTTGATTTCTTGACGACTTTTTTTCCATTGCTTTTGTTGCTGCTATTGTTGTTGCTGTTGTTATTATTATAGTCGTTCGAAATAATTCAATTAAATGACGCCACACGCAGAGGGCGGAGTGAAGTGGAAGTGGAATGGGTTGGCTTTCGGGCGGTTTTTCGACTTTAGCAGTAGCTCGATGGGGTTTACCAGGGAAGAAGAGATAGAGAGAGAGATAGACAGAGAGAGAGAGAGAGAGTGATCAAGAGGGGAAGGGGTATATTCTTGATGATATGGTTAGCTGCCAGTTGAAACATACGACGCAATTAAAAACTTCCTGATTAAAACGCAAAACAAACACAGAACGAAGCTGAATTGTGTCGAATACTTATACGACGATATACGATGATTTTTTGAAAGGCAAGATCACAAAATTTCAATTAAGATCAGCTCTCGAGCACGATTCCATCAGATGTATGTATGCTTGGATGAGTAAGTGAATGTGAATTCAACTTTATTTGAATTGAATTTATGATTCAATTCAAAACATATGTACATACTACTTCTACCTACCCTCCCCAAATCTAAATAAAGAAATAAATAAAAAGACACGACTAACTGCAGCCCTGAATCCCGCATTCCTTACAAGCAAACAACTAATTGAAATTACAGGAAAATTTTGTAAAGTTAATCTAATGAACATGATATTTATGTTATTATCAGAGATGATCTATTGAAGAAATCAAGCTCTTGAATTTAGTTCTTTATCGTTTAATGAAGCGTAACTAAAGCCCACAAAAGACATTTAAATTATTGACTGAAAACTCTAAAGGAAATCTTCAAAAAAGTTCAAAATAGTTGGATAATTGATTGAAGATTGTTGCATAATAAAGATCAAGATTGCTTTAGAGTTAATGTTGTTCCAAATTTGTTCTCTGTTTCACTTTAATTATAATTCTTAAGTTCAAATAGATTTCTCTGGTACAATATACATATATAGTATTTGATAGATATCTGAAGTTGTATTAAAAGAATCACAGAGTAGAAAGAGATTCAATTATATTTTGACTTTCATAATTATTTAAAACCATTTGTAGTCGTCTCTTTCTAACTTTATTTCTGTCTTTTTCTCCGCTTTTCCTTCACTCTTTCTCACTCTCTCTCCCTCAGTTTGTGAAACTTAAGCAAGCTTCCAGATTAATCATTACCAAGTAATGCAATAATAATAAAATATTATTATTAACAACCAGTTTTCAGTTATTATTATGATTACTGTTTTGTTAGCTGTCAACTTTAGTATTGTTATTATTATTATTGTTGTTGTTGTAGCTGCTTCTATTTTTGGTTTTTTTCTTCTTTGCCTTTGGGCCTGAGACTTGAACTTCAGCAGATAGCTTCAAAAGTACAGTGCCTACCAAAAGGTTTAATTGAATACTAGCAAAATGTTTACCGATATTAAATTTAATTAAAAACAATCAGCATCAATTGTTTATCAAATAAAGTAACTTTTGCATTATAGAAAATCGGAAAATAAAAAAGAGTTTGATAACTTCGATTGTAAATAATAACTCTGTTAACACCAATTATCGATAAGAATTCCATTTATTTCCGTCTCTGTTCGATATAGTTTATACCTTGTGGCTACTAACTTATCGCAGTGAGTGTATTAAGTGCGCTTAGCCACTTAAACTTCAACTTCGCCGTCGTCGGACAGTTTATGACAACAATTAAGTAATTTTTTAAATACTCTCCGACTTGGCTGACTGACTAACGCTTGGCAACATCAAATAAAACAAATACAGCGGCTAAATATGAATCTCATGTGTTCGTTTATATACTTACTTACTTGTGATATATGTGTGTGTGTGTGTGTGTTCTTATTACTCAACTCAATGCAAGGCGAGAAAACAAATATTAAAAATTAAAGAAAAAAAAAGGTAGAGAGTTCCAAAAACCAAAAAAAAAAAAAAAAAAGAGACAGTCAGCAGCAAGAGCAACAAAACATGCAATAAAACTGCCAAAAATATACGTTAATTACCTTTAAAGGTTTTCAAATTAAACTCGTTAAATTATTAATGTTGTGTGTTGAAGCGGGACGGCAATAGCCGAAGCTAACCGTGCACAGCTATGGCCAGATCGGACCCCTCTGGACCCTCACTTCGCATAGGGTCTGCGCTATTTTTTTGGGGCCATTGCATATATAACGTGTGAAGTTAATTAAACCTGTGTACAACTTTATTACAAAATATTATATTTGTTCACACACTGCCTGAGGTGGACGCTCCATACGAAACTAAAATTATAACTAACAGAAGCCCTCATATGACACATAATACAGCTCTTATTGTTAGTTTCAACCCTTTTTTGAAGACAATTGCAATTCAACGAATCGAAGGCAATTATACCTAATATATTGTTAATCTCACTTTAAGATTTCTACGTACTATATTAGTAACTAAGAAGTTGTGTGATAAATATGCTAGTTGCAGTTTCTTTGATTATTTATAAATATTGAAAGGTAAATCTTGACGGTGTTTGTACCATAAAAACATTGCTCAAATATTTGAAAACTTTCATTAATAAAGAGGGATTTAAAATTTTTGTAGTTTAGAACGTATAAAAAGTAATTTCGAATTTGAAATAATATTAGAAATATATCTTGAAATAATATACATTGATCTCACTATAAGATTTATACGGATTATACTTATAAGATACTTAGAAGTTGTGTGATAAATATGCTAGTTGTAGTTTCTTTGAATATTTATAAATACTTTTTAATTTCACAAACACTATTGAAAGATATTTCTTGACGGTATTTGTGCCATAAAAGCATTGTTCAAATATTCTGAAATGTTCATGGAAAAAACGTTAATTTAAAATAAACACAACTTAAAGTAACAATTATAATAAATCAAATACATTTAAATTAAAAACTGAACGGATAAAAATAGATTTAAAAATTCCAATTATAAATAAAAAACAGTTTGATATCAGAAATTTTGAAAACAATTTGAAGATTGTTTTAAAATCTTAAACATTCTCATGTCTACAAAAATTCATTGGAAATTAACTGAAGACACTTCTCATAGAATATTAAATATTGTTCCGGATAGAATTACCACAACGTAAAGAGGCTTAATATGTAAGACTTAACAATTTGACAGACTTTGATTAATATGTCTGCAAGGATATTACAGACATACTCATATTTGTATGTATATACACTGCCCGACAACCGATTAGCGCACCCTATGCTCCGCATCTTAGGAGCTTAATATCAGGAAAACGAATAAAGCTTTTGAGATGAATTTTTTTGTCATTTAAAAAATATTAAATTCTACACGAGATTTAATAAGAGATAAAATATTAACTTTATTAATAACATTTTAAATGAATTTAAGCGAACTTAACATAAAAAATTAACTTTCATTTTTGCGACATTTGATTAGCACAGTCATTTGAAAACTTTAAATAACAAGAAAGAATGGATTCAAATTTTATTCAAATTATTTTTTAACATTAATTTAAATATTTTTGTTTATTTTTAAACAAAATTTAATAATATGTTGACCCTCCACGGTTAAGTATGACTTCATACATCCGCTTGGGTAAGGAGTCATATAATTTTTTAATGTAATTGAGTGAAATAGCCTCCCAGGACCTCTTAATTCCTTCAATGAGTTCAGCTTCAGTTGAATATTGCTTGCCGGACTCGTACACTTTGCGTGCTAACCTTCCCCAAACATTTTCTATAATGTTCAGGTCGGGTGAGTAAGGCGGCCAAGTCAGCAATTCAACGTTCTGACCTTCAATCCAGGACTTAACGATCCTGGCTGTGTGAATTGGTGCGTTATCCTGCTGGAACTTGCATTCCAAGGTTCCAAATATATCCTTGATCGAAGGAAAAGCCGTTTTCAGTACTCCTTTGTACGCAATGGCATTCATTCGGCTGGTTAGAAATTGCAGTTCTATGGTGCCAAAGTAAGAAATAGCTCCCCACACCATGACACCGCCGGCACGGCTGTGCAATCGATCAAGTGTATGCTCTTCCTTTCTGAGATCATGAAAGTAGTAGGCATAGCCATCAGGACCCTCCAAATTGAACTTTTTCTCATCCGAAAAGACTACACGCTCCCATTCCTTGGTCCAGGTCATATTTGATCGACAGAAATTGAGCCGTTGCATCTTTCGAAGTTGGTTTAGAGGAGGTTTTCTTTTTAATTTTAGACGCTTTATATGTTCAGCATTCGAAATAACTCTTTGTACAGTCCGAACGCATGCTTTAACACCAGTTTTTTCTTTTATTTTAGCGGCTGAGTCGTGAGAATTAGACGCGTGCCTCAATATAATTCGCTTGGCGGCTGGTGTTATTACTGATGAGGGCCGACCTTTCATGTTTTTTCCATATGTCTCCTCATTGTTTAAAAATGCGGTAATAACTTTACGGCTGCGTTTAATATTTTTTGATATTTGAAGTATCGAGTGACCGCACTCCCTGTAAGCCTTTATTTTGCCTTTTTCAGACTCATTCAACGGTGTTGCTTTTCCCATTACTTCTTTATTTTATTGATAATTGATCACAATAAATAAATAATAGCTTTAATCAGCCAAACACGACAGCTTACACGCAAAAATTGATACTAAAGCAAAAATGTGCTAATCGGCTGTCGCAAAAAAAATGCATGCATTTTTGTCGCACTTCCAATAAAATAGCAAAACAAAATAACGGTGCCCTTCCAGAACTCAAAGTTACTCTCAGAATGAGTAAAAATGATGAAGAATAGAAGAGACAAAAAAAAGGGCATGAAAAATATTCAAAGATTACAGTTATTTGCCTTTAAACAGATGGGTTAGAGGGTGCGCTAATCGGTTGTCGGGCAGTGTATATAGAAATAGTCGGAACTCTGAGACATTAAACTGTTCCTGCTATATAACATAGTATTAACCCATGGCATTTGCGTATACTATGAAGGTCCAAAACTGGCCAAAAGCCAACCCTCTATAAATATGGTCAAATACGGAGGTAATTGTGAATGTGGAAGTGGAAGTGGAAGTGGGTGAGATTGGATGGTTGCTGATTGAGGGGGTTGTGGATTGGAGGTTTAGGTGGTTACACATGCACCACTGACATATGAATATTATTAATAAATGAATTGCATGTTAACAATAAAAGTTAAGAGCACGCTGCCTGAAAGGAGCCAAAACAAAAGGCAGCAACTGAGAAAAGCCTTTGCCATGAAAATGAAAAGCAGCTGAAAACTCGTGAAAATTACGACGGCTGGCTATGTGTGTGTGAGTGTGTGTGAGTTCCGTTGAGTTTTCGGTTTCGGTATCAGGTTAAAGCAACAATAACAACAACAAAAACAACAACAACCGCGAATAGTTGGTAATAATAATGAACGAAGCGAATGAAACGTTTTTGGCTTCGACTTCAGCTTTTGTTTTTGGCATTGGCTTTGGCTGCTTGTTGGCGCGTACCAAAAAGAACGAAAGAACAAAAAAAACTAGATTAATATCTCCCTCGAGTCCTTTTAGTCAAGTTTATACCAAATATACAAAGTTATATATTTGTATGTATGTGCATATGTAGCATATGTATGTCCCATGAGTGTCTGTATAGCTTTGCATATGAATTCTATGCGTTTCACATGCCGTTGCCCAGCTCAGCACAGTGGTTTGAAACATAACTTTTCATGCGAAATATCATTTTAGCTATGATTTGAAAACAATCGATTGTACATATAACAATAGTTCTTTTTCAAAAATCAATTGATTGTACTTTTGTTAGAATTCTGAAAGAAACAAAATTTCGAAATTTTAAATCTTGATTTTTCATTTTTAATCAGTTCCCAAATTAGTAAAACAGTATACTTTTAAGTTGATTCAGAGGTGTTTCATTTTTTTTTTTAAATGCATGCCAAAGTGATCAAAAATTGAACTTGTTAAGTTACCAGACCAAAGGGATACCAGACTACAAACTTCCATAACTTTGTCAAAGCTTAATCGATTTTTATGCTGAGTGTCATTTTGATCATAATTTAATCTGTAGTTATATTTGTAAATATAAAAAAGTTTGTTTCATATAAATAAATTAATTTTGATATTGGTACACTGGTTGTTTTACCATTATTTTTCTATATGTTTGCTCCAATGTGGCAGCAGCTTCGTTGCCGTTTGTCGCTGTCGTCGTTGGCCGCAAAATTTGGCCTTTTTAACAAAGGTAACGAATGAGTTTTCACATGCAATGCTTTCGTCATATATTGGCGCTATATGTGTGTGTGTGAGTGTGTGTGTGTGTGTAGTTATGTACCTGCCCATTATCGTTACTATTTGTTGTTGTTGGTATAAAAATGCCGTCGTTGACTCTATTCGTTGTACTCACATTCGCATTCGTATTCGTATTCGTTTTAAATGAAAATTAATTTATGCGAATCGATAAGCCCTTCACATTCAGCTCCACAGTTCAGAGAAGAAACTGAGAATTAAGAGTGTGAGTATTTAGTTTTAGTTTCCCCCTATAGATGGCGCCATTTAACTCGATTTTAGCCCAAGTGCTGTCAACCCCTTTTAACGGGTGATCAAAGCCAACCCCCTTCACCAACACCATCACCATCACCATCAGCCTCACCCTCAACAAGCGACCCTCTGACCTGTGACCCTCTCGTCCTGTGTGTCCCTGTGTGCGTGTCCTGTCCTGAGTTGGCCAACCATTTTGGTTAGTCACTGGTCAGCTGAACGGACAGTTAATTGAAGTCATTTTTCTAGCGCTCGTTTGGCCAAGTCAACTGCTTGACTGCTTGACTGCTTGGCCAACATGACTTTGCCCGTTACCACCAACCAATTGGTCATGTGCATTTTATTATTGAAAGGTGATAACAAGCCACCTTTTCCTACCCCTCTCATTGCCATGTCTATGGCGGGGGTGTTGCTCACACAAGTGTTAAATGGGGTTAAGTTGACGGTGCGTTGTTCATGTTGCCATTTGTTGTTATTGCCCCAGTTGTTGTTGTTGCTGTTGTTGTTGTTGTGCTCATGTCAAGAATTTAAAGCGATAATGCGAGTTGTGTTTAGACATTTATATATATAGATACATATAGTATGGCAAGGTGCTCGACCTGGGATAGATATTAAAGTCAAGCTTTAGAAATATTTTAAATGGATCAACAATTTAAAACATAATTGTTTATGTCAAATCTTAATGTTAATGCAAAACATTTTAATAAAGTTAATAAAAGCGGTAACAGAAAAAGATTAAATTATCATAATAGTAATTATTATAATAGTAATATATAGTTTAACAACCCAAATTAACAGTATTCTAAAACGAAAAACAGCCTAAAATAAACAAAATAATATAATATAATCAAAAATTATATAATCATTTGATCTAAACTCAAAATTTAATGCATATCTCATGTGTTTTTAACGTAAAGTTAACGCTGAGCTAATCTTAATAATGATTGTAATTTGAATCGAATAGGAGTACTTATTAGAATCAAAAACAAATAAATAGAAAAGTACACATAATAATGCAACAATTGTTATCAATAAAAGTTTATCTCCATAAGTTGTTCTAGCTTAATTAAATTATTTCATTTTAATAAAAGTTTAGTTCCTTTGTCAAAGTCTAATATAAGTATGTCATAAATTAGATAAAAAGTGTTGTGTAAATTTGTTACCTTAATAAAGCCAAGTGCATAATATTTAAAATAATGATTAAAGTCTGTTGCAGGCCTTTGGAGTTGTCTTTAGCAAAGTATTTGCTTAGATTTTAAAAATAATTTAATATACACAATTCTGTTAACAACTTTCAGTCAAATAAAAAAAGCTGAAAACAATCTTAATTTTTGTAAAGAGAGTGAGAAGGCAAATTAAAATGAGAACATACCTCAATTTAATGCAGACTAAAAACAATTAAACCTACCATCAAAATGTTGAAGCTCTCATAAAGAATTGTTTAAAAGAAGACCTTGAAATTGATTTAGGTTTACTTGTAAGGAGAAGCCGTCAGTGTAAAAAAAATAAAGAAAAAAATATAAAATAATTATTGCGTTGTTTGTGGAGCAAAAGTTGAGTAAGTTGAATGTTATCGGACGCACGTTGATCGCAAAGTTGGATGAGCACATGGACTCCAATCGATAGTCAAACAATTGTGCGACAACAACGATGATGATGATGAGGAAGATGATGATCATGAGCATGTTGATGAGGATATTGATGATGTTGATGTTGATGTTGATGATGATGATGATGACGATGAAGACGACGATGACAACAAAATGCCGACACGTGCCTGCCGCTTGATTCCGTATCTTTTAGGTAGATTTTTGTCGCCAAAGCTTCGTCGTGTAGCAGCATCTGAAGCTGAAGCTGAAGCTGAGGCAAAGGCTGAAATTGAAATTGAAGTTGAAACTAAAGTCAACAGAGTCTGAAATTCTGCGTAAAGATTCTCATCGTCATCTGTACAAATGCAGCGCACGCATAAGTCATAAGGCAAGATCCGAGCAGGAATCGAGTTGAGTTAAAGAACTGGAAGCAGTAGAAACTGAACTTAATAAAAATTATTACACCTTTATGGGTGATCACGTAGCTGGCGAACAAGTCGACTCGAGCAGCCAATAAATTTCACTAGAAGACGCACAACAAATGATCTGATGGAAAAAAAAACAACAACAAAAAAAACAAAAAACAGAAGAATAACAACAACTGGAAGAGGCAGCTGAAAAGATGACAAAGATACAAAGGGAATGATAAGCCAGTGAAGTTGGAGGGAATCATCACAGTGGGAATGAGAATGAGAATGAAAATGAGTAGCTGCTGTTGTTGATTTTGGGAGGGAAGAGAGTCGAAAGCCAAGCCCTGTTTTGGCCGCAATTAACAGCCAAGTTGTTTGCCTTTTCTGGCCTTAATGAGTCTAGCGCCAAATACTGGCTCAATAAACCCAATGGGCATGTCTACAAGGGACTCAATTGCTAACGGGGCTTGCATGAAAATCAGCCCCCAACAAAAAGCATATGAGAATAGAAGCATAGAGAGTAGAGGATATCCATAGAGGGATGGCTATCGATTTGTTGATATCGATATTATATCTAGACAAAGAAACTAAAGTTTAGTTGAAAATTATATGATATTTAAAGTGAAAAATAATTTAATACGATTATTTCAATCTCTTATTTGAAGTGCCTAGTTTTACTGTTAATATGTAATATTACTTATTTAGTTAAACTTTAATCAATTTTTTTTAAATTCAAAGTGTAAGTTCTTAAATTAATATGCGGGCTATTTAATTGATTAAAATGAGATTTCTTAAATTGTTGTAACTTTGACTCAACAAACACATCTCCGCACCTCTTTAAGAATATGTATGAGTTATACGAACACCATATAAATATAAATGTATATTTTTTTTGTCATAAAAATATTGCAAACTATTTTAATGTTTTTCTTCAAAGCATTGCGAAAAAAAAGAATTATAATTTTTATTTTATATTCTTGAACAATTTAATTGATTGATGGCGATCTTTATTATGTTATGAAAATTCAATAATCTATATGATATTTCAACCGATATAAATATCGAAACTTTTTAGCCGATACCCATCTCTAACAATAAGCAGGATAAATTAAAGAACTGTAAATGTGAAACAGAACGTGCGCTAATAATGTAATAAATATTCAAATTACAGTGTCGACCATTTTCAGTGCTCAACTTTTCATATATTCACATCCACATCCATATCCATATCCCTATTCCATTGCCACTTCCATATCCATTTCCATTTCCATACCCATTTCAATTTCTATTGGCATTTCCACCTGGCCAGGCCAAGAGCCAAACAGTTCATGGCTCAAACAAATAACCGAACGTCAACATTTACACTAATAAAATACGCCTAATGTGTATATCAGGCAATGTCAACTGGCCACGGGCCAACTGAACCGAGTCCTCTTCCCTTTCTCCTCCCCCACCCCACTTTGTTGGCTCTTTCCAAGCCCTCTTCCCTCTTTGCAGTCACCTTCCCACACTGTGTATAGGCTTTGGCTATTGGTAAAAATAAGCTATGGCACGTTTATAGTTGCATTATGCTAATCAAATGACACCCAATGGTGGCATATACCAAGTGTATAGGCCCCGCCAATTGCCTGTAACTCTCACTGGACTTGGCCAGCTCGGTAACGGGCCAAAACACAACAGCAACTGGCAACTCGGCAACTGGCCATGAATTCAGTTCCTCGAGGGTTGGTCGCCTTTATTTTGACATTCAAGTTAATAGATCGGTTTTAGTTATAAATTAGCATTTTATATATGAACAGCAGTATGTGTGTGAGTGTGTGTGAGTGTGTGTGTGTATGTGTGTTAGCCCTCCTTTGAATTGACGTGGTCAAGTGTAGCCAACAAATGTGACTTGGTGGCGGTTTTTTATACTCTTCTGTGACATGCCCTTTGGGGTTGACTAAAATAAAAGTCGATTGGCTAATGAAAACAGTTAATATATTACAGTTAATACGAAAAGTTAATATACATATCATTAAAACTACATTTCATATGCATTTTCTTATCAAAGAGATTAAATAAATTACATTTTTTTAATGCATTTCTCAATGAATGACAATTATTTATTTAATGTGCATTTTATGGAAATTTGACTATTTTTAAAAAACATAGCTTTCAAATATAGATATAAAACAATATTTTTAAGTATGGAAATTTAAGTAACAAATAGTGCAAAATATATCTATTAAAATATACTCTGAAAATTGTAAATACATCAATTGAAGGTAAACATTATATTTAAAATGAATTTCCAAATATTACTTAATTATGTCTAGCTTAAGCAAAATCTGAATTTAAATGAATATTTGATTTAAATAAAAGAGTGTACAAAAATTAAACTTTGTATAAGAGTTACATTAGTCACAGTTTTCGTTTCATAAAGAAATATATATAGTTAAAAATGTATCGAAATTGGAAATAATACAAAACTGTATTCAATCCAAATCTGTTCAAAATGTCATTGAAAATTGATGTAATTTCTTAATGTAATTATGCATGAACATCTGTTAACCATATATATCTTTCAGTTAAATTTTAAAGTAATTGGATTAAGGATGTAATATACTTTATATCCATGCTCCCTTAGCAATTACACATCGCTTACTTAATTGTGGTCAACCTTTAAGTAATACTTGACTCCCTTTAAATGAGCCCAAACAATATGACAGATTTTGTAAATTGCAAACAATGCAAATTACAATGAAAAGGTAATGCAAAAAATGTAGCATTGATCCTTTCTCCATTACAAGCGTACACACGCGCTCTGTCGCTTGCCCTTTGACCCCCCGCCCCGCTCAACTTTCACCCCTTTCACTGGGAGAGAGAGAAAGGAGAAAATATAAATAAAAGTGCAATACAATCTCGTTGTTTAGCCAACTTTGCATTCTTTTTGCTAGCAAATTTTCGCACAAATCGCTGAGGCTAGACAATGGGACAAATCGATCCTTTTTTTTTGGGATCGCAAAAAGGATTGCAAATTCGATATACTGTATTGAGATTCATATGGTGGCAACTCCTATCAATTACCGCAAATGCCACTTCAAATGTCGCAAATCGCACAATGCGCACAATTAATTCAATTTTTTGGCAAATTTGAGCAAAAGGTGATCCTTTGAATACAACCCGAAAGTAACCCCTTGAAATCCTTTTGATAGATCTTGCAGCCGCCAGACTAGTTCGAGATTGAGAATCAAAGAATCGAGAGTTGAGTTGAGAGTTCGACATTTGCATAATCATAATCTGAATTTTTTGTGTTTGAGGGTTGATTTCTTGTTACCTTTACCATATACCTTCACCTTTACTTTATCTTTATTTTTGCCTTTTGCTTTCAATAGATTTCCGTGTGCGTCTTCACCTTCGCAGCGACCGATAAATTTACATATCAATGCAACGGATATTATTTATTTTCATTATTTTCGTTCATTTCAAATGAAACGAAAATTTCATGCAAAGCTGTGTTCGTCCTAATGGGTGCAGATGGTATGCAGCAGTTACCCCTGCCTCCCCTCCCTCCCTCCCCTCTCATATCCACTGTAGATTCTTATTTTTGCCCATACTTCTTGCCTTTGGCCAGCATTTTTCTCATAATTATAAATGCAGAAGGCACTGGGCGCAACTGAGTTACTTTTCATAACTCACAAAGTCTCAATAACGCACTGACAGGCACAGATCGAGGTTGTGATCGTTGGAATTTCAAGATCTCATGTCTCAGTCTCTCATCATTTGCATACCAACAAAACTGTTGTATTGATTGATCTTCAGCTACCGAATATCAACTACCAAATACCGAATGTTTTCCTTTTTGCTAATGGGAAATGGGCGAACCTTGTTTGGAGCTGTTTCATCAACTCGTTTTCATATGGTAATCTTGGCCAAACGACAGCTGATCTTTCATACTCAGTTCTTCTTGTTATCATTATTATTTATTAAAATGAAATCAATTCAATGTTGAACAACTGCAAAGCCAAAACTGTGAAAACATTAGCATAGCATCTAGAACAAAGCAATACAATTAATCCAATGTTAGTGAAACTAACTGAAAGAAACTTTCAGAAATGTCTACCATGAGAATGTTGATTTCATACGAAAGATCATTAGCAATACTTTACTGAAGTACTCGTATGGGTAGTTAATAACATAAATAATGGCCATCAAAATAGCATAGATTATGTATATTTCCTAATTGTAAAAAAGTTTAAGAAATATATAGATTCAGATAATTAATAATATAACAAATAAAATTTGGCATAAATGATGTACAAGCATAGAATAATATAAAATTAATAAAAGATCTCAACATAAACTTTCATAATGAATAAGTACATCAAGAAACAAAAGTCTAATAGCATCTTCAAACATAAATAATTGTCAATTATTTAAAATGATCACAATCTTTAAATTAAGATCAGTTTTAAAACAAAACACAAATAACAGAATTATAATTTTTTGCACTTCTCTTTTAATTATTTAGTTTATTGTGGAGAAAAAGTAAAAAGTTTAAATACTGCTTTAGATTTGCTAATAATATAATAGTGTGTATCTTTATTCTTAAAATGTTTTTCAAAGATGTCGTTTATTTAAAAATATTGATTGTTCTGAAAAACAATTATAAGGAAAGCAAATAATTGTAAAATGTACAGCATCTTTGGAGTTTAGTTAATAAAAGTAAAATTTTCTTGAAAATATTATAAAGGTTTCTCAAAAAGTCTAGGTGTAGAAAATCTACAATATTCTCAATAATATAACAAATTAATATTATCTGCAAGTGAAATTTGGTAAAAGAACAAATGAACAAATGAACAAACACATTATATACTATACATATTAAATATATTATATATCATTCTGTGTATCTTTATTTTGGAGATCGTCAATCAAACAATATTGAATGTTATGAATAAATATTATCAAGGAAACAGATAAATTTGTAAAATTAATTTTTTAAAAATTTGTAAAATAGAATAGAACATAGACACATTGTAAAGATTTGTCAAAATGTCTAAGTGTACAAAAATTGTTTCCGAATATTCCAAATAATATCTGCTGATGTTTTGAGTAGTATTGATGAAGAGCGCAACTTCAATACTTCAAAGAGGGAATCCCAAGTCAATCTATAGAGAGCTCCACCCACAAGAAATATCTAAAAATAGAGATTGTCAAGAGATGTGGCAAGAGGCAGAGTTAACTACAGTTAGTCCGAAAAGACTGTGATCAAGATCGAGCACGATTACGGCAAGACCTGCAGTAAGACCTCTTGTAAGTAGTTTGCTTTTTGTTTGGCTAACCAAAGTCGAAAAAAAACAACAACAAAAAGAAAACACAACAAGCAGCGAGCACGCGCACTTTAATACGTGTGTGAATTTCGCATCAAGTTTTTATTGAGTACTGTGTGTGTGTGTCCGTGTGTGTGTGTGCGAGTGTGTGTTTGTATCTCTGTGTGTCTTCGCCCCAAAAACTATGCATTGGTTTGCTCTGGGACTAAGGCACTTGCAACAAGCGGGGGCATGAGGTAGGGGCAGTTGCAGAGGTAGAGTCAGAGGCAGGGGCAGACGCAGGGAGTTATCTACAAGTTGTAGTCGTTGTTTGAAGCGGTCGACGCGGCTGTTTGTCTATTGTTCTAGAGCTCCGGCTGTTGCACGAAAATTAATTTCCAACGGCAAGTGCAATGGCAAAATGCAAAGTGCAGCCGTTGCAAGGGCTCCGCGGCATCTAAGGGGAGTGGGAGATAAGGGGCAGGCAGATTTGCCAAGCGCTGATAAAACGAGGCGCTTCGGGCTTGAAAAGGTCGTCGCCATTGTTGTTGTTGCTGTTGTTGTTGGTGTGGTTTTTGTTGCTGTTGTTGCCGTTGTTGTTGTTCTTGTTGCTGGGGCACAAAAGTTTTGCGCGCTGCATAGCAAAATGCACCGTTAGTCGAGGCAACTTGCCACTGCACACTGCCACCTCCCCAACCCCTCGGCCGCCACTAACAATTTAGCCTAGCCTACGTGTATTGCTGCCGCTGCGTATCTATGAGATACAAATGTTGAAGCGTGTGCATATGCCGGCCGTTTGCAACAGTTGCCAACAACTTCAGTTGCAATTTCTTCCTCCTACTCCTACTTCACCACTCCTCGCCCTCTCCCTCACTCTCTCTCTCTCTCTGTCTCTCGTATTTCTCTCCCCAAGTCCAAGTCTCTGTTTGCCACTGTTATTTAGTAGTTAATAATGAGCATGTTGAACCTGTCGCTGTTTGTTTTTCAGCATACCCCATGGTATCCAATCGAGTCTTTCGGGTAGCTGTATAAAAAAGAAAACAAATTCATATACAAATTATAACTTTAATTCCAATGTTTGTTAGTATTTAATTTATATAATAAGTTATATTTTTAGTGCATTAAATAGGTTGCCTCAGTATGATGAAGTACTATCTACATTGAAAGGATATGAAAAATAATATGTAATAGTTGAATTAGTTGAATTTTGATGTTGATAAAATAATTTAAAAAGCAATTAAGACATTTTTGTGATATGTTAAAATGAAAACTAAAAAATACATTGGAAGTCTGCCTTGAAACAGATGTCCAAATAAAATAGTCGATTTTCATATCATAAATCTTCATATATAATATTCAAATCTTTGAATATATATGTTTTATAAAGTAATGGATTCAGATCAATTACGGTTCATTTGAAATCTTTAAGAATTTTAAAAGAAAGTACAAAGAAATTAAGTATTAATTCTCTACACATCATACTCGAATCTTTGAATATATATGTATTATAAAGTAATGGATTCATATTAAATAGAAATCTTTAAGAATTTTAAAAGAAAGTGCAAAGAAATGAAGTATTAGTTCTTTCTGTATCATACTTAAATCTTTGAATATATATGTACATATTAAAAAGTAAAGGATTCATATTAAATTGAAATTTTAAAGAAATTTAAAAGAAAGTTGGATAAAATCCTTGTCCAACAAATTTACATAAGACCAGGGACTTTTCAATCCATACATAAAACAAATTGTATTATATTTATATTGTATATTGCCGTAATTTAATCATTTGAATCCGCAATAAAATTAGTTGCAAGAAACTAAGAGGGTGACAAAGCAATGTAGATATTGTCATTTATACTCATGGTGAGATATATGACAACAGCTGGAAAAATCTGTAAATACAAAAACTTATAAATTATGATTTTCATATTATTTACTTATTCAACATTCTAACTATCACTGAAAGTTGAAGTCATATTGTAATTTGTACCTTAAATTAAAACCAATCAAATAACTACTTCAAACTAACGAGTTTAAAATAAGTTTAGATAAAGATGCTCAACCTTTTTTGTATGGTACGTGGTATCAGCTAGTCGAGTTGTATTTTATTGTGTTTAGAATATTGCGTTACTTCCTTTTCACTTCGCACTTGTTGCCCCTATCGACGGCGATGCGTAGCTGCGCATAAGCAGTCCCTGCCACATAGAGCCTGCCACATGGCAGAGGGCAGAAGAAGAGTACAGGGACTGAAGCCGTGCATAATGCGATATTATCGAGCTCTTCAAGGACACGGAACTTCTCACGCGTCCACCGAATGGTAAACGTAGCGTTCTATGAATATGCGAGTTAATACATATGCAAATGTGCCACAAAAGAGGGGCACAAACACTGCGAGAGGGAGAGAGAGAGAGAGAGAGAGAGAGAGGGAGGGAGATAGGGAAGTGCATTGAGTGCGCATTAGTTTTGTATCTGTTGCATCTCTCTGTCTCACTTTCACTCACTCTCTGGAGTTTAGTTGGGGGTTGCCAATAGGCACCTACACATTGGTTGGCTCACGCACTTGTTGAACGATGTGGAAACTCTTCGGGAAAATTTTCCCAGGGGCGATGGACCTCGATATGCATTAATCAATATTACAAATTGTGTTATGCCAAATGAAATGGCTTTGGTTTATGCTAATCTCCAGCTGAAGGTCGAGAATGCACGCTAAATGCCTCAAATGCCAATAAATCACATGAGGGGGAGAGAGAGAGGGAGAGAAAGAGGAGAGAAAGTAGAAAAGGAATGCTGTCTGTGGCTGGGAAATGTGTTGTTGGGTTTTCTCTTCACAGGCTGCGACTTTGCCACTTCACTTGTCAGCGGCATCATTAATAATCCTTTACTTCAACCATAGCATACTTTGTCGCGTCCTCTTAACTCGCTCCAGTTTCAGTTTCAGTTTCAGTTACAGATACAGTTTTCAGATTCGACCAAGACCAACAACAAACAAGGTAAATGATGCAAATAAACAAATGTCATATGCGTTTTCCAGCTAACAGAAGATGAAGAAGAGGAAGAAGATGGAAAACCCTTTGCTGTCAACCTCAAAAATGTCATTAGGCAACGCCTTGACAAGACGTGCTTCTTTTCAAAGTCCTTGACAGCATATTCCGCATATACTTACGTACATGTACATATATATTTTCAAGTTCCTGTTTCTATTCCTCTTTCTGTTCCTGTTCCTTAACTCCTCTGCCTCTGTCTGTCACACATATGCTCGATTGTTGTAATTCGATTCAAGGAAACGAAATGAAAAGCGTTGCGCACATTTCTTGATTTGGAATTAATGCAAATTAATGATCCAGACAACGATGCCTGAAGTAGGCAGCCAACTGCCTCAGGCTACACACACACACACACACACACACACACTCACATACGAAATAAAATATAAAAAAAAACCATATCAAAAATACAAAAAAACAACCAACTGGCAAATAGTTTTTTAATGCTTTTCGGGTTTTCCATTCCATTCGAAAGGTTTGCAAAGGCGAATCAACATGAAATGTCTGCACATAATCCATTTCATTTCCCAAATGTTGCATGCCACAAACTCTCTCTTCTCTCTCTCTCTTTCTCTCTCTCTCTCTCTCTCTCTCTCTCTCTCTCTCTCTCTCTCTCTCTCTCTCTCTCTCTCTCTCTCTCTCTCTCTCTCTCTCTCTCTCTCTCTTATCTAACACATTTCTTTCTATATCCCTTTGAACTATGCTTGTCAGCTTCGTGTATTTAATAAACGTTTAACTTTCTTTTACATATTTAGTATATTTTTCGAATTTTATTTTGATCATTTTCCAACTAATCTATTATTCTAAACTTCCTGTTATTCTGTTGATAATTTCTCTTTGTCTTTTAATACCCTAACTTCTCTTTTTCAATATCCTTCTTTCCTCCTTGTGTATTTTCTTAATATTCTGATTATTCCATAAAACAATATAAAATATTGGTAGTTGTACAAATGTTTGGGAAATGTCGAGAGTTCGATATTGAAATTATGTTTATAAATATATTGTAAGTAATGTGGACTTTATAAAAATCATAAAGTTTAAAATTATTGTTAATTTGTCTTCAAATATTTTTATAAATCATCTTTTTTGTCTTCTTTTCTTTAATTATATATAGTACAACCCTCAATGGTCACATAATTTTTTAAATTCTTTGCTACACACAATGCCATTCAAATATGTATTTGATTCACATTATTCAATGCATATTTTCCTTTAATTCCCAGATGCATATATAGTCCTCCATGGTCACATTATACCAAATATACATATTTCGGTTACATAACATCATTAAAATCGCAATTTCAATTCGAATTTTTGGCTTGCAGCCGCAAAAATATGCAAACAATTTAGCTCGTTAGCTCACACAGCAGATTTCAATTGTTTAAATAATCTCAAAAAAAAAAAACTAAGAGAAGAAACACTAGAGTGATTGTCTAGCTGATACTCTGTAAAAGACTCGCTTTCCATTTTGAATAAAAAATTATATATAAAATATATGATGATATGCATATTGCAGAGAACATCTCCAATTAATGTATTATATACATATTTCTAGATTTTCCTTTCTTACAGGGAACAGGGAAAGAATTTGTAGGTATAATTTTGTGTTAATAAAGCAATAATGCTGAAATTTTTAGAACTCAAAGAAAAGATATAAATTAATATTTAGAACAAAGTTTAAAGCATTCAAATAAGTTTTAGAATTTATAATGAGCTTTAAAAATATTTCAGACACTACTAAAAATGCGGAAAACTTGTGGTAATATTTCTAGCAAAGCTTACAGTGTATATAACTTAATAAAAATATGCATAAATACAATATGATTGTAATTGTGATTGCGATTATTATTAACATTACTATTATGATTATTATTGTATTTGTGGGCTTGGATGGCAATATCAAAGTCTAACTAACAAATTATATTTAGAGCCTTGTGGCTTCGTTGTTCAGTTGTTAGCTGTTGGCTGTTGGCTGTTGTCTGCCTTTTTGGCCATATAACAAACGTGGCTTGAATGATTTCAAGAAACCCCATTAACCTCAATTAGTGACTTGCGTATGAACAATGCGACTGAGTCTCTCAAAAACTCAACTAAATATCTCAGTCCTCAGTCAAGCAGCTGACAACAAAACTGAACAAACTGCTAATTAAAATAATGTCAATAAAATTGTGGTCCATTATACGCTACCGAAAATTGCAGCTAAAAAACAAAACAAAAACAAAACAAAATAATAACAACAACAACAACAACAAGCGATTGCCAAACGTGTAATTTAATAGAGCTGCGAGTGGGGCCAAAAGTTGAGATACTCGTATTCGTAATAAGTACAAACGGAAAAATACAACAACAACAACAACAAATACGAAAATACAAAAAATCACAGGCCGGCAATAAATGCCGAAAACAAAACTCAAAAACTCAAAGTACAAAGCAACCATAAACGAAAAATGAAAAACGAAAAAAACAAAAAAAGAAGGAAAACAATAAGTTTGAAAGTTGGCGACAGAGAGGGGTATTCGTGACTTTAAATCTGACTTTATATAGATACATATAACCACATATAACCGAACAATCGAATTCAATGCATAGCTAAATTCCCAGGGAAAACAACAACAATTACACAGATACACACACACACACACATACACAAAGATACATTTCGTAACGACCAAAAAGAGGCTGCAATTTTTGCCAGCAAAGCTAATTATTAGTTAACTTGTATCTTTAAGATACGTTGCTTAATAGACCAGAACACAAAGAATGCCAAGACAAGAGACAACAAGGAAGTGCGACTGGAATGGCTATAATCATAAAGAGAGAGAGAGGGAGATAGAGAGATCTGTCCATTGTCATAACACGTATTATTGTGTCTCATGGATGCACAAACCAATAGCACAATTCATTGACTTTCCCAGCACTCTTCATCGTTAGATGCGTGATTTTCACATGTATCTATTAGATACGTTTGTATCTTTTGGCATGCAGCGGCGTGTCAATGCGTAGCAAACGACACAGTTTACAGTTTACAGCGAACAAATGAACACGCCCACCTCTATCTATACACTTCTCAGTCAGTCAAGCAGTCAAGACACTGCCCCAGAAATTATAGTTCACTTCATAACAATTTCCAACTGCGCCTCTCTATATACTTAGAAAGCTGTGGGAACATCTCAAACGCAAAAATTAAAACCTGAAGGCCCTCAGGTCTTAGGAAATAGACAAAATATAATAATAGCAAGAAGAAGCAGCTGAGACAGAGACAAAATGAGAGGGCAGACAGAAACAGAAAGAGAGAGAGAGAGAGAGAGTGGAAAAAAGCTAACAGCTTGCCCGCTCAATGGGGGAGTTTTTCATATGATCGCCAGGCTAAATAATTTGCATATGACAAGTCCAGAAATCCAAATTCTCAATATGTTCATGCCGAATGAATAATACTCTAAACGAACTTGGAACACAACAAAGATAATCATTAGGTGGAATCTGATATTTTATAGATTGTATCCTTAAAACTTAACAGAAATAAAAGATCATTCTAAATATCAAGTTTAAAATTGTGTGTATGTAATATATAGTATTTTATATATAAAAAAAAAGTTTATCATTTGAAAACAAACTTTAAAAAGTATCTTTAATATATAAATATATTATTAATAATTAAGGATAGACAATGACATTAATGCTCTTCAAGTTATAATATATATATATATGATACCTTATATATAGTCCAGTATTTTATAGAATTAACAAATTATTTGAATCTACATTCATGCAGGACACAGGTTTATTAGCTAGGAAGGATACAATTTAATTTAACTGAAATATAAATGCCAAAAAAGATCGAAACAAAAACTTGGTTAAAGCTTAAGTATATCTTCAACTGATTTGCCAAATTAAATGACAACTGAGATATACCCGCCAAGGAATAGAGTATCAAACGCTTTTGGCTTTCGGGTGGTGAGTCATTAGAAAAGGTCAGGAGTTTTGTCTTGTTGTTAAAAGCAAACATTTGGCATTTATTATTTGTGTTCCCGCAGGACAACGCATTTCTATCTCACTCTCTCTTTCTGTCTTTCTCGCTCTCTAAATTGCACTTCATAATCCGAAATGTATCTAAAGCTGTATGCAGAGATGTATCTATAGCATGTATCTGGTATCTGTTATTGGTAATTGTATCGCGCTCTTTTGGTTGTGGCATATGCAAGAGCCATAAATCTGAAACTCTCCCTTCCACTCTTGAGATTGTATTTTGTAGCTACCTCAGCAGGCATCGAGATTCGACACTCGCTCTCTGATGATGAGCTATGAGTTTTCTATGCAAATTGTTCTTGTTGTTGTTACTCGTTTTTAATTGAAATGCAAATTCAAAATGCAATGGAAAGACATTGTCCAAAAACGGAATCACGCGCATGTTTGCATCTTCAAGTTTTCCAAACACGATCGTAACGAATGCCAAAGCTGAAATTCAAAACCACAAGAAAACTTAACAACTAAAAAACACTCTAATCGAGACGACACAACTGCATGATACCCAGTGCCCAGGACCTTTTAATACGAGTATCTTAACACGCATACTACTAAGAATTCATATATTGGGAAAAGCATTGGGAAGAGCATGGAAATCAAATAACAAAATAGGAATTTGCGAAGGGAAAAGTTAAAAAAAGCTGCAAAAATATGTTTGGTTTACTTCAGTTTTGTGAAGGTTCGTACATAATGTAATAATAAAGATTAAGTTTCCAATTCGAAAACTTAACCGTCAAAGATACTTTTCTTAATGTTACTGAACAATACTTTTCATATTTATTGTACTCCAAATGCTTTACTTAAGAAACAAAATTGATCTGCCTGTACATAGTTGGTGTCTTTAGCTCTTAACATCTCTAAGATCTATCACATCTAGTTCAGTCTTGTTACATAAGTAAGCATAAGCTTATTGCACCTTCGGTACAGGGTATGAAAACTAAAGCCCAAAACCGAAACCAAACCAAAAGCCACGAGCTGACGTCTGTTCTGTGATGCGCAGTCCAGGCATTGACTTTCATCTAAGTATTTGTATCTGTATCTGTATCTGAGTATCTGTATCTGTAGCTATCTTTTGTATTATGCTGTAGCTATCCAATAACTTGAGTATCTTCTGCTAGAACAATGTAATTAGAACGCCAACTGCTGAAATGTATCTGCTGAATTCCAATTAAAACAAAAACTTTGCAACTTTAAAACGAAATCTGATCATTCTCAATACGCGGATCAACATGAGGTGTGTGTAGATCGTACTGAACTAGAACATTATCATAAACACCACTACATACTTATTATTACACATATTTAATATCAACGTGCCTTTGATGATGCGACGTTGCCAAGTTTCACAGTCATCAACACGACAGCTGCAGATACAGATACAAATGAATATTTCTACTACATATATAAAGACTCTATATGTATTTCTTCCCCCTTCGTCTTCTACTTCGACTTGATTATAATAATTTCCGTTTTTTTTCTGGGCTTCGCCTTCACCTTGGCATTTGGGAAGTGGGACGACACCCAACGCTCAGTTTTCTTAAAGCATTGATCCTGCTGCTTGTTGCAATATGCAAATGAGCTAGAACACCCGGTAAATTTTTAAATGGTAAGTGGTAACTGGTATATGGTATGGTAGCTGGTAGCTGGTAACTGGCAGGACGACAGGACAAGGGCAAGGACAACCCTCTCCTCAAGACGACGTAATGAGCAAAGGTGTTTAATTGTCCAAAGGCTATTGAACGATTCTCCCTCTCTTTCACTTTCGCTCTTTCAGTCTCATTCTCTTCTGCTCTGGAAGCAGCTGCACACCAACTTTGCAAGTGGGTCAAAGTACAAGATATATTGAATTTTTTCATAAATGTAACTCTACTCGATAAATTAAAGGATATACAGATTCCCTTATAGATTTTCTGATATAGATTTTCTGTCTTTGGTTTTGTTTTCCCTTAAATATTTGCGGATCCCTTGACCTTACAATATAAATATAGTTGGGGAGTTTATAATAATATATATCTATAGATTCTATTGGCAATCTTCAACTATTTCTTTAAATATAGTGGATGAGTTTAATATACTTAATATGAATATATTTCTCACTTTATTCTAAATGATCTTGGCTTTTCCCTGTAAATTCGAATAAATAGTTTATGAATCCTTCACATGAATCTAGAATTATTTCTTAACCTGACAATTTGAAAATACTTGAATCATTTAATATAATATTTACAAGTTCTACGGCTTACATTTAGTTTGCTAAAATATTTCATAAAATGCTTTAAAAAAATACAAACAAAGTAATATATATATATATATATATATATAAATTAAATTTAATTGTAATTAAATTTTCTAGTTATTTTTCTACTTATCCATAAGATCTCTTTATTTCTCACTTTACTTGTTCTAAGAACTACAAAATATTGTATTACAATAAGCAAGCAAAAAAACATATATTTTGTATAGCAAAAAAACATATATGTATTTTCAATATTGTTTAAACATTAAGTTAACCAACTGTATATATAATAATAGACATTAACTAGTCTTTATTTTGGTGAAGCTTTTTAAGTGTTGTTTAGAAAATCGGCGCATTGATTTGCGTAATTTATTTGAACCCTATCTTTTATCCAGACAGAAAAATCCCCAGCAATTTAACACATTGTCGCCCCGCAGCCGTTTCTCTGTTCCTCATCCTCGTCCTCTTTCCCTTTCCCTTTCACTTTCACTCTCTCACTCTCTTTCTCCATTGTTGTAACCCTTTTTCAGTTGCATTTTGGCCTGTGGCCATGTAAACAACTCTAAACTCGAATCATTTATCTATTACGCAATTACAGACACACACACACACAACTGTATTGCCTGTTGCATGCCTCAACCCCTACTACAATCCGTGCAAATTTGCACCGCAAAAACAACAACAATAACAGCGAATTTTTCCTTCATTTTTCGCGAGTGCAAAAAAAAAATACAACTACAACAACAATGGCAACAATTGGCAGCACACGCACTGTGTGTGCCACCACCCCCCCACCCCATGTCCTTGCCTCTCCATCCCTTGGTGGCCAGCAACCCTTAACCCTTCGCCTAGATCCTGCTGCTGCCTGCTGCTGACGTCGCTGCTGGCGTCGACGTCACGCAGGCCTTTAGGGTAGAATTGCACTTGGCACTGCCAACACCTTTGTCTTTGTGTGTATGTGTGTGTGCCAGTGTGTGTGTGTGCTCTTATGTGTGTGTGCTGTGCAATTATCACGCGTTTATTGCAAAACAATGCAAATATTGTAACGGTAGCAGCAGCAACAGCAACAGCAACAGCAACAACGACAACAACAATCCTTAGGTGCAGTTGCCCAACAACAATGCGTGTGAATTTGAGAGACCCTGTACCTTAATGTGTACAAAAAGACTGATAATTTCTTTTATTTCAATTTATTTATTTGCTGACATAAGTATATAAGTATATATATTTTTGATCAGGACGACGAGCTGAATCGATATTTGTTTCTATGCAATTAAGAATCTTAGCTTTGAAGCTATCTTGATGAAACTTGCTACAGGTCCGCCTCTTTGCTGCACACAGTACATAAGTCAAAACCAGCCGAATCTGATCACTATATCATATAGCTGCCTTAGGAACGATCCTTTCAAAATCAACATTTCGTATGAAAAACTGTTTTGATTCTTTAGATATTTCAACCAAACTCACAGCTTGTGTTTCTGATATTATAATGTAAATTAATAACAAATTTGGATAAAATCGGTCCACTATATCATTAAACTGTCGTTATCCTTTGAATATTAATGATAACTGCATTAGAATGAGAATGAATAACTCCAATTTCTCAACCGTTTTCGTGCTTTTAACAAGTAAATTGAATTTTAAATTTTTTACTGTAATTGTAATTTGTGCAATAATACTGTATTTGATAGATCCCCTTAAGTAAAGGGTCTCACAGAGTCGAGCATGCCTAACCGCACCTTTTACCTATTCTTTTTTCAAACTGTTGCTGCTGTTATGCAATTTGCTATCGTTGGTGTTGTTGTTGCAGTTGTTGTTGCCATTGTATTTTTTCGGCAAAGGTCAAAAGGCGACCTCAGCCTCAGCCTCAACCTCAGTCGCTGTCGCTGTCGTTGCCTGTTGATGTCCTGCGGCGACATCAGCGGCTGCGTTTTTGTAATTGCTGTCAATCTTTTTGCCATTGTTGTTGTTGCTATTATTGTAGTTGTTTTTGTGTGTATTTTTTTGGAAGGTTTTTCGTTTTTGAAAGGGAAAGCGATTTTTTGCTGATTTTTTTGCTATTTTTCGGGAAGAGACAAGCCAAAAAAAATGTATTTCAGTGTTTTTTGTATTTTGACTCTCGTGTTTACATCTAATTAACAGTAATTAACGCATTAAAGGGGCGTGTGGAAATGTGGAAATGTCACTGACCAGAGGTGAAAGTACAATTTGATCAGCATTTGTCGTAGAGTTTGTTAAAAAAAAAAAAGTAAAAGCAACAAACTTATTAATTATTGAACGTCTTGGGAAAATTTCAAAAGCGAATTGAATCTTAAATAATACAAAAATAAATAAAAAGTCGAACAATTTATTGAACTATTGACAACAACAATCAACTGCACAAAATAAGTAATTACTAATCTCTAATAATAATATTAAACTAACTTAGTTTAATATTATAAAAATACAATAAACTTCCATACATAAATAATTTAATTTCAAAAGGTAATAAAAAAAAAAATTCAAAATCCTAAATAATACATTTTTTAGTTAAGACGAAATATTCTGAATCACTTAGGGACTATTAAAGACCTTAAAATAATTATTTAACTACTACTAGCTAACTAAATATTTATGTATACCAATTTCAACTTAATATTGAGACTTTATATTTGATAAATTTATTTATTTACCTACTTTGTTACCTTTTTTTTAATTTAGTTTCTTAGGTGTGTCACAAGCTTTGCTCGAAACTGTGAAGCTGTTGTAAGAGTTTTTAAATTATGCGGTAACTGCTTAAGTAGACGAATATTTATAACAAAAAAATAAAATATGTATAAATAAGTAAGATATTTTTGTATAGTGAAGTTTCTGTTTGTCATTAAAAAAGTTTAACAAGTTGCATAGTTATAACTTAATTGGCTACCGTTGTTTGTAATTTGCTAATTGTTGTTGTTGTTTGCTATTACTGTTGATATTGTTATTGTTGTTGCCGCCTCATCAAGTAGCACAAAATAAATAAATGCCACACACAAATCAAATCAATTTGCTGCATGCACACATACACACACACAAACACACAAACACACACACACAGAGACACGTTGCCGAATCAACCAACCAAAAAACAACACTAATATGACACTTTAACAGTTAGGCCAACACTCACACACATACGCAGTCAACTCACTCAAACTCACACACAGCCACACACACGCACAACTAATAATAAAAAATCATAATTTCAATCAAAGGCAACAGCCAACAACAATAACAACAGGCGACAGCAGCAGAAGCAAAAGCAGAAGCAGCGACAGAAGCAGAAGCCGATGACGACAACAACAACGACGACGACGACGATGACGAAGACTACGCATCGGCACCTGCATAGCGCGCGCTCTTTTACACCTATGCAATCGGTGCTGGGCAGTCGGCAAAAACGAAAAAAAATTATACATATACATATATGCACATATACAAATAACAAAAAAATCACTCAATGGCAAAGCTGCTAGTCTCAGTCTCAGTCTCCATCTCCGTCTCCATCTCCGTCCCAGTCACAGTCAAAGCTCAAGTCATGGGGAATTGAGCGCGTGCGCGCAGCGGAGAACGGGAGAGAGTAAGTAAAAAGTAAAAAAAAAAGAAAAAAAGAAGAGCCGAAAAGTAAAAAAACAACAACAACACACTTGAAGGCAAAAGAAATCAAAGCCAAAAGCTGTTGAATAAAAAAGCAAAGACACACACACTCACACACGCACACATGTTCAGAGAGACAGCGCCAACTTAAGCTCAATTCAATGGCGTTTGGTGCGAGCGAGCGAGCGAGTCATAAAATAAAATGCTTGTTGTTGCTGCTGCTGTTGCCTTTCTTAACTTATTACAACAACAACAATGACGACGACAACAACAACAACAGTAGTAGCAGTAGCAGAACAAATTTGTTGGCGCTGCGATGCTGCGTCGACGTCAATGTTGTTGTTTTTGTTTTTGTTCTTGTTGTCGTTGTCTTCGTTCGATGAATGATGTTGGCTCTGTCCGCAGTCGCTGCCGCTGCCCGCTGCTACCTGCGCAGCACTCACACTCATACTTTCATACAAACGAGCACGCACACATGTCGCACACACATGTGTGTGTCCATTGACGTCGTCGTCGTCTGCTTTGGCTCGCCAATCAAATGGGGCGGGGCTTAAATGCTACTTTTTTTTGTTCCTGTGTTTTACGCTTCTTCTTTTTTCTTTCTGCTGCCGTGTGACATTTGCGCTTGTGTTGGTGTCGCTCTCTGTGTTTGTGTGTGTGTGTGTGTGTGTGCTTTGGTTTTGGTTTTTATTATGCGAATTATCGAAAATTGAGCGACGTTCGCATCAAACGTGTGTGAGCAGCATCTCCCTTCCTCCCCCAATGAGTGAGTTCTATTCAGTGCTTGAGAATTTCGACAATCGCGACAAATTAAACTTGTTTATTCATTCTAAACAAAGGTGTATTAATAATGAACAATATTAAAACATTATTTAAGCTGAAATTATTATATTTTATTTTAACGGCTGTTATTGCTAGCTTACATTTATTATTTCAAAGGATTACTCAAATTATAAATTATAAGAATTGGATAACGAATTAATGGATATGCAAATTGATGAATTAAATTCAATTAAAGTTAAGAACACTGTTCAACAATACATATTAATTGTTTAATTAGAAAATTAAATATTAGCAACAAATTTGATTTGTTTAATTACAATTTTAATTAAGAATATTAGTAAAAATTGAATCCTTACTGCAGTAGAAATAAGTATTATTAAAAAGAAAAACAAAATTTTTATGATTGAAAATAATATTAGTTAATTTTATACCATTTTTATTTCTATAACCCTTGAAAGTATCTTTTGATTGTAAATTCATTCCTTAGAAATTGAATTTTAAAACATTTAATACAATTAACGTTCTTGTTAGGCATTTAAAAATCTTTGTAAAATTAAAATGGACAATTCCTTAAATAAACTAATTATGTTTAAATTTAGCACTTTTTATAAACATAAATATTTTAAAAGATATGATAGAACAATGCAAGCCGGTTTCAAACATTTCTGTCCTGCCAAATGATTTATTTAAATTATTTAATGTAACGCATTCTTGATTAATTTGCTTGCAATTAGAAAACTGTAATTACGAAAATACACAATTAATTTATTCGATGTTTTTCCATAATTTTTCGAATCAAACAAAATTATAACACAAGATTCAAGAATGTTATTTCCACTCAATTAAAATGAGTTCGAAAAAGTATTTCGAACATCTTGCGAACCCCTGCGCTCGATTGCAACTGCAACTCAAACTTCTTCCACGTGTTGAGCGAGAGCGCACAAACGAATTCACTCAAAAGCGCTCGCTTGAGTGGAATGGAATGTTGTGGTTGTTGTTGCTGTAACAAACACTTGTTTGTTTTTGTTTTGGACTGCATTCATCCATCGATTGTCAATCACCATGTGCACAAATGAGAAGGAACGAGTGAAAGAAAGAAACACACACACACACATAGACAACTGTAAAAGAAATGGTTGGCTGAGAAGCAAAAGAAAGACCCAAACAACAAAAAAAAATCTAACAGCAATGAAATGAAATGAAATGAGTTTCGGCACTCGCAGTCGCAGTCGACGTCAACGTCAGCCCGAGCAACGACTCGTGTAGGTGGCTCTCCCGCCCCACACCCCCTGCCCAAAGCCCTTACTTACACTCAGCTTCATCTTCGCTCATCCTCTCTTTTCTCAGCCACACGGGTGCACAGTGACGCGTCTCTCGCACACTGCACTGCATTGCTTCTGCTCTCTCTCTCTTTCTGTCTGTTTTGCATTAGGTTCAAGCTTGACCTGCCTTCCCCACCCACACCCACTCACAACTCCCAACTCCCACTCTCTCTCTCTCTCTTTTAACTATCGCCCATTGAACGCTGGGTTAAGGTTGCCATCGGCATCTCCGACTTCGTCGATGATGTTCTTGTTGTTATCGTCGTCGTTGTCGTCTCTGCTCGGCTGCTGTTGCTACTGCAACTGTGACTGCGACTGCACTTGACGCTTCGATACAATTTGAACTTTTTTCTTTTGTTGTGTGCACCGAAAATAACGGTTCGCATCAAACTTTACCGAAGAGTGGGTGAGGGTGAATGAAGTGTGGAGAGGGGGATTGGAGGTGGGGGTCTTTTGATATGCAAAGATTAATCAAAATATTAGTTATTTATGAAAAGGAAAATTAAATAATTTTACATATTTTCTATTTAAAATTTATAAATATTAGCTTCAAAAAAATGTTTGAAATACACAAACTTAAAAAAAAATTGTTATTTATGAAAGAAAAAACAGAGCTAAATTAAAAAATACTCCAATATTTGAAATAAACTATTGATCTCTTCAGGATATAAATATTTGCAGATAATATTTACTGTTTTAAAGCACTATCACTAATAATATCTGGATATCTAGAAAACTACTCGATTTATTATTGAAAACTGTCAGCTTCCCAGCTATGTATGTAATATGTAGAACTTAAAAAACGAAATCTTTCCAAAACGAATTTCAGATCGGTGCTGTCAAACCTTAAAAGAAAAAAACAAATGCATATAAAATTTGAAAAAATCTTTAGATATTTAGTAAATTATAAATTTTAAATTAAATATTAAATTAATTAAAGAAGTAAATAAGTGAATTAATACATGTATTATATTAATAAATAAGCGCTACTTGAGACAAAAAGTTCTGTATTAATGTTATGTACTTTAATAGATTTAATATTCTTACAGTCTTAAGAATTTACTGAAATAGATTCAAATTAAATGAAAAGCGTTGCTTGATATTTTGAGCTACTTTATATTCATAAATAATCTTTTTTAGCCCAATAAATTCTAGCAAGACTTTTCACCTGCCTTTAAAGCTAGGGTTACCACCCCCATCTACATCCCCCTGACCTTTGGTAAGCAACTTGAGTTAAAAAAAAGTAAAAGGAAAAGCTTCTCATAATAAGTCTCCTCTCTCACACACACACACAACCAGACACAATAATAATTTGAATTATCCCTCCCCCTCCCTTACGCCACATTTTCTCCTCATCCTATATAGAGTAGCAGCAGCAGCAGGAAAACAAATAAATAATAATAAAAGAAAAGAAAGAGAAATTTAATTCATAAACAAGAACAAGAAAAATGCACTCAAAGTAAAGACTTCCCCTCATATGCACTCTCTCTCTCTTTCTCTCTCTTACTCACTCATTTGCGCTCTCTCTTTTTCTCTTACTCACTCACACAAGTTCCACTCAATCTGCGGCTCAATCAACAAAAAACTACATGAGCTAAATGGCAAAAATTGTGAGCACAACACATTTTCCTATAAGGTTTTCCCAATCAGAAAAAAGGCGACAGTCGACAGAGACGTCGACGTCGCAGCTACAAATTGAATGCCAAGCCACAGAGCCGACAACAGCACATATGTAAGAGGAAGCGAGAGAGAAAGAGAAAGCGAGAGAGAGACAGTTTGAATGAATGAATTTCAATACATGCAACTGACAGTTATCACAAAAAAAAAACCAAAACCAAAGCCAAAAACAAACACAAAAAAAAGTAAACACACAAGAACTGTGAGCGCAAGTTGAGCGTCAACGAGAGCGCAAAAGCAAAACAAAAACAAAAACGAGAAATTAACGAAAAAAAAGGAATCTATTGAAAAAATAAAATCAAAAGCATTGCACAAGAGGGCAGTTCAACAAATTGAGTGACTCTCTCTCGCACTCGCACTAGCACTCGCTCTCTCGAGCGCTTGTTCGGTTCGTTATCGAACGTGCGCTCGTGTTCGTCGTTGCGTTCGTCGTGTTCGTGTTGCGTTCGTTGATTTGTATAGCGGTCGTGTGTGTTTGGTTTTTTGGGGTTGTCGACGCTGCGAGTCGTTCAGTGTTGTTCAGTCATCAACTGAAATCGTGACTGGCAACGTCGCCTGTGTGTGCCAGTGCCGCCAGTGTCTGAGTGTGTGTGTGTGTAAATGTTGTCTGTAACTGTGACTGACTGTTGACTGTTGTAACTCAGTGTCTCTGATCTGTCTGTCTCCCGCACAGTGGAGTCATTTTAAAGCCAACACGAAACAGTTACAAATTAAATCAATTATCTATAAATTACAAAATAAACATAATAATTAATTAACAACGACAGCAACAACAACAGCATCAACAACAACAACAACGACAACAAATGCAATTTAACTGTATTTTCAGTTGCTTACACATATATTTTTTGATCTATTTTTTTTCGAAAACACAAATTTATTTACAATTTACAACAAATGAAATGAAATGATGCAAATCTGCAACAACAAAAATATTATAAATATTTCATAAATCACAACAAAAAATAAAGTGTGCGCGAGTGTGACAAGTGTAAACAACAACGACAACAACAACATCAACAACAGTGCAACAACAAACCACAACCACAACAACAAAAACCAAACACCCACAACAACAACATGCTAGAAAATAAGCGTTAAGCTTCAAAACAAAATAAAAGCCAAATTTATCTCACATTCAAACAGAATTTTCTTTGGCCACAACTTTTCACGCATTTTCCCTCCATTGAGAAAGATACAAAATAAAAAAACACAAATGGCAACAAATTTCAATGCCGTCGCAATTGTTGCAACAACAACAACAACAACAACAGCCGCAACAGCAACAACAAACAAACACAGCTTGTGTTGTGTTTAGTTACAAGTGTTTTCTGCGTATGTGTGTGTGCCTGCGTGTGTGTGAGTGTATGTGTGTGTGTGTGTGACAAAACCGTTACAAATCAAAAGCTAAACAAATGCAGCACAATTAATTAACAACAACAACAAGAGCAACAACAACAAATAAATTGGCAGCAAAAGATACAAAAAATTGTTGAATTTTTTTGAGCACGTAGAAATATTTAAAAAATAAAGAAAAGCCAAAACAAAGAGAAAAAGAAGCTGCAAAAAAAAGTGCGTGAATATCATAAATATTTGTATTTGTTTAAGTGTGTGAATCTGTGTCTCTGCTGCAATTAACTAACTACATAAAAAAAGGCTAAAAATAAGAACTACTTTTTCGCTTTTTTCAATGCCTCAACAAACGGCGCAGCAGCCGCCGCAGCAGCAGCAGCAGCAGCAGCGATAACAGCAACAATAAATGATAAAAACGAGAAGAATCTAAAGAAAAGAAAAGAGGAAGGAAAAGAAAAGAAAACAACAAAAGAATCGCCAAAAACATAAAGACAGCCCACGAATGCAGCCAACATTGCCACAAGCCGCTGGGACAGCCGATATGGATCTGACGGCTGTTCAATCAATCAACGATTGGTTTTTCAAAAAGGAGCAAATTTATTTATTGGCACAATTTTGGCAACAGGTAAGTCAACCGAATCCCCTCCCTCCCCTACACACACACACACACACATACACACCCCTCAACAACAACAACAACAACGACAAAGACAACGACAACAACCAATCAACAAACAGTCAAGATTCCATGCCAAATAAAATCACTTCAATAACTCTGTGCAAAATAAACAAACAAACTTCTCGCAAACGGAAACGCCCACAAAAAAAAAAAAAAGTGTCAAGTGTTATTAGAAAATTGTCAATTTTAAAGATTTAGCAAATTGTATGATTTAATCATAAATTGTTAAATCATATTTAATCAAGGAAACGTTTAGAAAAACAGTGTCAAGTGTTTTTAGAATATTTGAAGCTTGTAGAAAATTTATTAAAAACCATTAATAACGTTCTTAAGAAAATTAAATGTTAACTTTGCTTTAAAGAAGTTTCAATTTATAACTCATAGATCAAGTTTAAAGTTCATTGGTAACGTTTAAACAATTATTAACGTTTTTTACTTATTAAAAAGGTGTCAAGTGTGGTAAGAAAATTACAAGCTTAAAGATTAAACAAAATGTATTTCTATCAAATGTGTAAATAAATATTATAGTCATCATTTTGAATAGTACAAGTTGCAAGTGTTGTTTGAAATTAGAAAACTTATAGATTTGGCAAATTATAGATTACTTAATTAAATTTATAGATCAAGAGTCAAGTTTTATAGCCACTTCTTTGACGAATGCAAATTCAAGTTAAGCCAAAATCAAATTCTTAAATGCGGAAACGCCCACAACACAAATTGGGAAAAGTTGTCAGGAAGTAACAGAGCGAGATTTAAATTGAAACTTAATTAAACTAAAGACATAACCGGCTTTTTAGCTCCAGTGTAGGAATATAATTTTATTTATTTATTAAGTTTATAAAACTAAAACTAACAATATATAAATATATATATACAGCTAGTTGCAAAGGTTTTCGGCTTTTAAACGAATATAAAATGCAAAAAGATTTTGTGAAATTCAACCAAATATTCAATAGAGAATCATTTAAAAATACTTTCTTGATATTTGGTGTTGTTTCCAAATACCACAGTCCAAATACCACAACTGCAATATATTTAAAAGAGTCTTCAACTTAAAGTCAAGATTATTTTCATTACAACTTGATAAAATTGAAGCTTGGCTTAAAGAAAAAATAGAAAAATCCCAATACAATGTAATTTTGAACAGATTTTTTGTGTTGTTATGCATTTTAAATGAAATGACATAATTTTTCAAGTTTCTCAGCATATAAAATAGAGGGGAAAATAGAAATATGAAAATGGGGGAAAACAAAAAAGAAAAACTCCCACACTTAAGGAAAAACAAACAACAAATATGAACAAATGATATGCAATGCAATTATTTTCCATTTCATACAAAAAAAAATTTGTTTTCTATTATTTGTTGTATTAATTTTTGTTTTGTTTTTTGTTTTGTTTTGTTTTGTGTGTTTGCAATTCAGTTGCAACTAATTGAGTTTGCGTGTCTGTGCCAATTGTTTTTATTGATTTCTGAAAATTTGTTTACAAAATGTAACAACAACAACAATAGTAACAACAGCAGATGCAACAATAATAAGAATAACTAATAGCTGAGCGATTTAAGGCTTGAATTGCTTGCAAATTGTTTTGAGAAAAGTGTTCAACAAGTCTCTGGGGATTTTTTTTTTGCATTTGTCGATCTTTAGCTGATCGCTGAACCAAAAGTTAATGAGCACACACACGCACACACACACGCACATACACAGATCATTTTTCTATTACTTTTCCTCTTAGTCTTTCTAAATAAATTAGAAAAGAAAAAAACTACACAAATCAGTTTGAGTGTACTCCTGAAATACAGATCAATTGTAGCTAGAAAGAAAGTCCAAGACATTCCCAACATATTCATCTCATAATCAACACAACATCATCATTGTCATCATCATTATCAGCATTATCATGATGATGTTACAGAGCAGACGAGACGACAATTTTTGGCCGCATGCCAAACTTGAAACTCTAGCAAAAAGAACAACAACCACAACAACAAGAACAAATAGCTCCAGACTCAGACATGTATCTGCCAGATACATTTATGCATCCATCCATCTATATATCTGTATCTATAACTATATGCATATGTATCTATAAGTTAGCTTTTGGACTATGACATATTAATTGCAGTTTGTCTGGCTTCTAATTGGTTTTCCAACTTCAGATATCTATCTATATAACTATCTTGAGTTGGCTAGAAATCTTCTGTATATATATGTGTGTGCATCCATCAAAATTCACCCACATATTTTACTATCTATAACTTTATGTATCTGTGAGATACTTTAAGCAATTAATTGAAGTTTGTCTGCATTTCTAATTGACTTTAAGCACACAAATCGAACAATAATAATAATCTGTAAACAGCTGCAGCTACATCCCTCATTATTCCCTCTTAACCACAACTTTTCCCCCCACTTCCCTTCCCTTTGCCATTTTCCTCATCCTCTTTGGGGGATAATCATTCGCAGAATGCAAAACAACAACTGCAAATTCCCAGAAATTGGCATTGCAATTGATTTACATTGACGGCGACTCTTCGCTAGACCTGAGACCAGACTTCTAAGTACTTTTCACAAATATATATTTTCATATTCATATATACATACACATATATATATATATATATAAATATATATCTATGTGTGTATCTAGATACATATATAATTATGAGTACATTCGTTACTTGATGTTTGGCTTCGTTTTGCCGTCGGCAAATTTTTGCATGCTTGCATGAAATTCAATCCAAATGCAAATATTTATATGGATACTTGTATCCACCACATCTGGGATGTGAGAAATCTTTGGAGATCTCGTTGTGAGATCTTGAGATTTGGTATTCTCAACAGAGCCAGAGTGCAATTAGTGCAAAGTGCAGCCAGCGAGGCAATCAATAAAACTTAAATAAGCAAAACCAATTTGCGGCCACGCCCCGTTGCTGTTCGACACAAGAAAATATGGCTAGAAAAAGAACAAGAGCAAAAACAAGAAGATAAAGAAAAAGAAGAGGAAAAAAATTACATATATATATATGATGAACTAAAAACTGTACAGAGTATAGCATAATAATCGACTAAACTCTTAGTTGTACTTCATGCAAAGTATTTTTCAAACATTGTTCAACTTTAATTCAAGTTTCTACTGAAATTTAGAATTTAACAAATTTTTTAATAAGCATTATTATAATATGAGATAGTGAGTTGAAAAATTATTTGCAAATATTTAAAACACTCTTTCAATAATCATGCCAATTAAATTCAACTATATTTCAATGTACAAATTAATTTCCAAAAAGGGAAAGATTGTTTAAACTATTGTATCTGCTATTGTTAACAATAGTAAAAAGCGTTAACAAATTATTCTAGTAGAGTATACAAAATGATTTTGAAAGCGCTTTTTTCGTGAGCTTCTATTTATTTTGTTGTTGGACATCGATTCGCAGAATTTTGGAGCGAAGCGCGTTCTTAACGAGCATTTGATTTGTTATTAATGGGAGGCGAAGAAACCAAACCAAAGAAAAAAAATAACCGCTGAAAAGTAGAGAGGAGCAAAACACAAAAAGACAAGCAACTAAGTAACTTGGCAAATTGTTTTTTATCTTTTGTAGGTTGAGTATTGAGAGGATTTCAAGTTGAGATCAGTCAACAAACAAATGATGTGTATGGCAATTAGACACAGATCGATTTGAAGTCAAGTTTGATCTGTGTAATGAGAAGAGAAGAGTCTTGAGTTGACGTTTTGAAGTGATCTCATCATCATCATCATCATCATTGGCTTATCAGCAATAAAGAACAATAACAATATTATTATTGCCAAAAATAGGTCGAAATCTGGGCTCATAAATAAAGTATCATTGACACATTGTACAAGTTGTGTACAAGGCAATGTATGTTGATCCGAAAAAATTGTGTAATCATAAATAACAATAATCAAGTTAAACATATTAATTTGTAAGGCCAAATATAGAAGTTCATTAAATAATTAACAGTCAAACGAGCCAGACAGTGAGACAAAAAGAGAAGAAAGACCGACAGACAGATAGACAGATAGACAGACAGACAGACAGACAGTTGAAGTGCAAACAAAACCTTCAACAGCTGTCCAAATTGTACGACTTTTTCTACTCTTCTACTTCCCCCCTGTCAATTTCCCCTCCAATGCCCCATTATCATTTTAAAGTATTCATTTCATTTACTTATTAAAGTTGTTCATTTTGGGCCTTCAAGTTAAAGACAAAGTTGAATTGGCACCAATTCAACAAGACTGCCAGATTGACAGAAATTATTATACCATATATCAGTTGATAATACTCTAGATATAAAAAGAAATACATATATATATATATATATATATATGTATATCTATAATAGAACTAGCACAGTGGCACCAAATCCATTTCCGTATTTTCGATTGCAAAGCAACTTCAACAAACAAAAGAAGACAGAGACTGAAAAATCAAAAAAAAAAAAAAAAACCAAAAAGAAACTAAAGACAAGAAGAAAAAAATAAAACAGAAACAACGATCTATAAAAAAAAGCGAAAACCCGGTCGCAATGCAATCTATAAACTTGACCCATTAACATGGCCAAAAAAAGACTAAGCACTATCTGTATTTGATTTTCGCTGAGTTGCAAACCAAAAATAATAATAAAAATTAAATATAATGAAATAGAAAAAACGTATCGAAAGCAACAACAACAACAACAAATTTTAATTGCCAAAATGCATTGCTGACATAAAGAAAAAAGAGAGAATCAAACAGATGAAATGAGAAGCAACTAGAAACAAGCGTGGTTTATAAATATTCTTTCTATTATTTTTGGTTTTTTGGTGGCATTAATCAAACTGAAACCGGTTCAAAGCCACCACCAGCAAGAGCAGGAACAGGAAAAGGAACGGGAACAGGACCACCACCATCACCACCACCGCGTTTTAATAGTTTAAAAGTTTATTTCAAATATGGCGGTCTCAGGATTGAATGTTCTGTTTCCCAATTTGCATATGGGAAGTTGCCGAAATGAGCAGCAGCAGCAGCAGCAGCGTCAAGGGTTGTGCTTAGTGGCTAAGCTATTAGATACACACACACAGATAGAGATACAGATACAGATACAGATACAAAGAGAGACGACACGGCTAGTGAGATACATAGATACATTGATAGAGATCAGCGGCGTGTGTCATATAATTTTTAGCGTTTTAAGTGCAATTTACTGACTGAGGAGGGGAACATAGCTAATGAGTCAGCCCAAGGGTTAAAAATCAGAGAAAACCACCCACCCACTTATACACAGCCACAGATATAGATACAGATACACACACACACTCAGACACAGATACAAATACAAATTCGAATGCTGACGAATCGAAGCGAAACTGAAATTGAAACGCTCGAATGTGCGAGTCAATCGCTCGATCGCTGGAGATATGTTAATATAATTAAATTAATTTGTCAGCACGGAAATTAAAACCACGCAGCCTCTAACAACAACAACAACAACCGCTACTACATCGATCTATATGAGCATATGTATCTATATCTATAACAGTCCCCAGAAGCGACACAACAACGAAAACGACACAAAAACTGAAAATCGAACAATTAAACGAGGGAACACATGGGCGTGGGTGTCCAGGGGGCAAAGGGGAACATAACACACACACACACACACACACACATATATTTCAAATAAAAAATCATTTGAAAAGTAACAAAAAAAAACAAAAACAAAAACTAATACTGAACAGAACAGAAATTAATAATTATTATTAAAAATTGAGTTCATGAACTGTGTTCGTGTGTGTCTGTGTGTGTGTGTGTGTGTGTGTATTGCCTCTGACTCTTGATCAATTTTTATTATTATGATTATTACCATTATTCGAGTGAATGTTTTTGTTGCTTTTCCGGTTAGCTAGAAGAGCTAGCTCTCCTATGCCATTAATTATTAATAGCTTTGCTGCTTGCTGGCAGCTAATTGAAGCATTTTATAACAATTTTTTATAACCATATAACCATATACCATATATCGATATATATTACTGTTCACATCACACTCGATCTATCGATAATGCAGCATCTTCAGCTAAAGTTCAGCATAAAGTTCAACTGTTTATTTCAGTCAAATTGAGCTAAAATTCGATTAAGTTTAGATATCCACTTATAATAAAACTGTTCTATCGGAACTCGACTTATAGACATTACAATGGGGTGAATTTAAGTTTACTTTTAAAAAGATATGCAAACAAATATTATTTGATATTTTCTACTATTTTATTTTCCATCATATATGAAAATGTTCTATCGAATCTTGACTTATAGATATCGCAATAAAGTCAATTTAAGTTAACTTTCTATAAGATATCAAAATGATTGTTTTCTGATAATTTCAAGCATGTTCTCTTTTTTTATTTTCCATGTTCTATGGTAACTCGACTTGTTTGTAAGTAGAGATCTGGATGAATGCAAACTGATAATTTCAGTTTGAATATTCAGAGTTAAAGACAAGTTAAATGTTTGCTATAGCTCAGTGTCATTATTATCACATCTAGCATGGCTTAAAGGCTACCAAAAATAAAAGCACAAAAGCAGCCAAAAAACACACACACAAAAAAAAAGAAAATAATAATAATAAATAAAGAGAAAGAAGTGAACAAATTATGCTTACATTTTGTATATATGAAAAGGAGATTCAACTGCTTTTGTGTGTACAACTTAATAACGACTAATTGTCTTTTTATATGCATGCCACAGTGCGGCATTGTGCGGCGAGTGTGGTGTGCGAGTGTGTGTGTGAGTGTGTGTAGTTGCACAAACCTGTCTTGAAAATCTTTTTAGCTGCCGCCTGAAACGATTCTTAACATTGCCCAGAACTTGAGGATGACGACGACGATGAGTTGAGTTCGTCTTTCATCTTCAGTTGTCAGTAATTTGTGCAGCTCAATATATCAGTCGATATCTTATGAGTTTTTAATTTCAGGGGTCTCTCTATGTCTCTCTGTCCCTCTCTCTCTCTTGCTCTCTCTCTCTTTCGCTTGCTCACATCAATTTGATTTCCTCTGTTGCCGAGTTTTTCCAGCCGCAGCCTGAAAAGGACAAATTGTTCAAGACCCTCAAACTGCCTCAAACTGAGCTGAGGATATTGAATAAAATATCATTTTGTGCACGCCCCTTTTAAAAGAGAAGCTGTACAAAATAAAAAAACTAAAACAAAAACAAAAACACAAAATAATAATAATAAAACAAAGTAAAAAAAAAAAATAAAGTGAACTCTCCTTTCAAGACGTTTGTGGCAAGTTGATGATGATGAGTTTTGAGTTGAGTTCCCTTGGCTTCTTCCACGGCTTGTTGCATATTGGCAACTTTTGTGATCGATACGGCGATGCAAAAGTTTCATCTGCAGCTTTCCCCCTCTCCCTGCCCCCTCTGCCGCACCACAACAATCCTTCCCTCTCTCTCTCCTTCGCCGCTGTTGAGTAATGACCAACGCCCGAGGAGCGCACATTAAAAAGGAATCATCATTATTGGCAGTTCGGTGGGGGGATCAAGGATTATATATGCTGCCATTAAGACAACACCAGGCACAAATATCTCTCCTCATCTCTCTAACTGACTGACTGTCTGTCTGACTGACTGTCTCCTCATCCGTCTGTCTCTCTGTCTCTCATGTCTGCTTGTGCATTCCATTTAATACCATTTCGTTTATTTATTATTATTTCTTTTTGTTGCAATTTAGCTATTTTCAGTTTTCAGTTTTCATTTTGCAGTTTTCAGTTTTCAGTTTTCCGTTTTTCTCGTTTTCAATTTTGCATGAAAATTATTTGCACACAGTTTTACAGCCGCCGTTGCGTTGTCGTGTTTTTACAATTTTTTATTGATGTTTTAATTAAGTTGTTGGCTTTTCTATCCGCCCGATCGCCCCCCCCCCTCCCCCTCTGCATTGCATACACGCCCACACACTGCCCCCTCCTACATCACCCCCTTCATTTACCCTCTTGGAAATTTCTTGCATCAAAATGTGTTGATTTTTATATGCAAACCTCAACCACCCCCTCCACCCCCTTAACCCACACTGTCTATCAGTTTTTCTAGCTGTTGTTGTTTTTATTATTTTTGGCACGACATGAAAATTAGTTTAGAAAATAATTTGCTTTGACTTTGAGTGCTTGTTGCGATTTGCAATAGTTGTTGTTTTTTTTTTCCTTCATTTTAGTTTTTTTTCGTTTTTTTTTTTTTTGTTGAGTTCCGTTTTTTGTTTGTTTTCTTTTATTTGTTGCCATTGCGGGCAAACGCTACAAGCATTTTAATGTTGCATTTTTGTTATTGTTATTATTATTGAATCATTTGCTGTTTATCCAGTTTATATATAATATGATTCTTTGCATTCCTATAGACTATCCATTAGAAGAACATATTAAAGACATGGTCAATGCATACCTATTTTATCATGTTCTTCTCATACAAATTTTTAAGCACTTTTTATAGTCATTTAACTATTCTTATTTGATGATCTATAGTTTGTATGTTGACGTAAGCAGCAAATAAATATGGAAAATATTAAAGTGGTATATTATACTATAACAGTATCAATTTTCAGCAAAATTGTGTGTCATTTGACCATTGTCAATTCGGGTTTTTAGGGTTAAAACTAAAGAAAAGTCATTTGAATGCTCATTTCAGGTTAGCTTGCATAATATTGTCAACTTTCAGCATTATTCAATGACGTTGAACTATTCTTCATCGAGTTTTCATAGGTTTAAACATCGTTTACTCAATGGTATATTGGTTTCAATAGGTTGGCATTGAAAGAAGTGGAACATTGCGCCAAGTAAGCCAATTTTCAGCTGATGGAAATATCACACATTTGGGGCATGCAAAACTCTATTGGGCACCTGGCTACTCAACCTTATCAGAGGTGTCAAATTTTTGGTTGAGCTTCTCTTTTATTTTTTTCTTTTTCCGAGGAGGAATATACTATAGTATCTCATGTTTTCTTATTTGGCGAGGGGTGCATTCACAGCAGAAAACTTGTTTCTATCATTATTTTTTTATTCACTTTCGTCTCTGCTGTTTTAATTTTTGTTGTTTTTTTTATTTTTCAATCTACGGAAAGGGTTCGATTACAGGCTGTATAAGTTGGCAGTTGTGAATATGAAAACTGATTGCGTGTGTGCCCATCATTGACCAGAGGATAATACCGGTCTACAGAGGTCTAGGGGTTGATCTCAATCTCCCCTCCCTTCCTCTCTATCATATCATCTAACTCTCTCTCTTGCTGGACGCTTCCAAAGGGTTCACACAGAGTGCGATGTGCGACGTTCTTTTTTGGTCTTGGGGTTGGCTTTAATTTTTTGATGCTTCTCGCAGTTTGTCAGTTTTTTTTTTTTCAGTTCTTTTATTTTTTTTCAAAGTTTTTGTGAGTTTGTCAATTGTCAGTCGGACGCGCCTGTGCGCCATAATTTATCAGTTGTATGCAAATGAGTTTGATTTATTCAATGAGCTGCGCACAATTTTATTTTATGCCCATTAGCCGGCGTATATATCTCATCTTCTTTTTTATATTTGCGCCTGCCTTTTTTTAAATATTTTTTTTACATCTTTTTTTTGTGGATTATTTTTTTGATTTGGAAAATTTTAAAATAAAAAGCCAACAGGCGACCCTTTTTATTGTGAATTGTCTAATTGTAGTGGTGGTTCAGCGTATATATATTTAGTAATATTCGATAGTTCAGATTTGGGACTCTCTCTCTCTCTCGGGATACATTTGTTGTTGCATTTGTCGAGTGTCGTTGTCGTTGTTGTTGTCGTCGTCGCAGTTGCATGCTACAAAGCAAATCATCGCCGCGGCTCATTGCAAGGCAACAGACGTAAAAAAATTACAAAAAAAAAATGAGGAACAAACAAAAAAAAAATGAGAAAAAAAATAAAGGAAAAACTGAATAAATCTAAAATATATCTGCGGCATATGCGCGATCATTGACAGGGAAGCAGCATGTAAAATAAAAACATATTTATGTGTGCTGTTTGGTTCCTTCTTTCTGAATGTCTGCTCTGTCTCTCTATCCCTATCTCTCTCTCTCTCTCTCTCTCTATCATTCTCTCTCTGTTTCGCTGTGTGTGCGCCCCACTCAATCATAAAGCATTGGCAGGCGTAAATCAAATCAAGTAGCAATGCAACAGCAACAGCAACAGCGGCAACAAGAGCAGCAGCAGCAGCAGCAACAGTTGCCGCTTGCTGCATGTTGCACGCACAGTCTCTTGACGCTCAGACAATGATTAAGTAGGCAAAATGCTCTCTCTCTTCCCTCATGTCTCCTGCCCACATCACTTAACTTCACTCGATACTCCTGCTCTCATTCTCTCTCCCTCTCTCTCTCTCTCTCTTCGATTCTCCCTCTCTATTGCTCACTGTGCCCATTCCCATACCCGACTCCGACTCCACTCCGTCCGACTACGATTCCGATTCTCATTCCCATTCCCATTCCCTGTTGTTGTGGCATTTTTTCCCCCTTTTATGTTTTTAATTATTACCGTACGGCATTTGGCGGCAGCTTGACTAAAAACACAAAAACAACAACTAAAATGTATATTATATATGTGTGTACACATAAAAAACAACAACACTAAGAACAACAACACTAACAACAACTTTAGCATATCAACATCAAGTTGTGCGGAACTCGTGTGGAGTCCCTCGATGTCTCGATGTCATATCCATCGTTCGAATCTTTCCAACTCCAACTCTCCAACTCCAACTCCAACTTCAAGTCCATTTCCATTTCCATCTGCCTCTGTCAGTCCTTGACAAGCACTGCCCTTGTGTCTGAGTGTCTGTCTGTGTTTTTGTTAGGGATCACTATTGATCTTCTTATAAGTATGTACATATATGATCAGAAATTAAGACTAATTTCAATACTTTGTGAGCCTTAAATTGCCATATGATAAGCAGATAATTTAATTTAATTATACTTCTCTAATATAATAATAATATCTAAGTCTACCAATGATTCTTTTTAATTCATTGGAAGAGCACATAAAACGATCCTCAGTTTGGCTAGTAAAAATATCGCATGATCAGTAATTACAACAAATATTATTATTAAAAATTTCATTAAAATGAACTTTAATGGGAATTTAAAAAGATATTTTTCAAGATCAACTGATCATTTCAGGTGTAGGATTCTTTATGAACTTACATTTGATCTTTAACTCTCCTCAAGCACAAACCATGCGTCAATAAATATTGTAGTTAGTGATTGCCACAAACCATCCTCAATTCAAGAATAACAGATGATTTCACAAAATGATCATCAATTTCAATATATATAGTCAAAGGATTCTTTATGAACTTACAGTTGATCTTTAACTCTGCTTGAACACAAACCATTCTCCTTTCGATATTATAGTTAGTGATTGCCACAAACGATCCTCTCAATGCGTTATCATAGTGATCGTAGTTGTTCAATTGTTCCCAAAACTGTTCAACTCTACTAAATGCAACTCTCCAGAAAGCTCTCTCTCTCTCCCACTAGCTATTGATCATTTAGCAGCTGAAGAAGTTTTCAAGTGATCTTTCGTGATTAAACAGAAAAACCAAATGTTTCAAGTGTTCGATTTACATAGAAATGAATTGAAGTAAGTATTCAAAATTGATCAGATCCCGATCAGTTTGAGATCGGATCGCTGTGATAAAGTTCTGATCATGTTTACTAAACGCCTACACACCAAAATCTATGAGAAATTCATTCTCATAAGCCAAAACATATCGTATCGCATTTGCTTTCCACACAATTTTCCTACACAACCGATGATAATGATGATCAGATGATCATGGTTCATCATAATGATGATCCGCTGACGCTGCCTTTTCTTTTTTTCATTTTTTTTTCATCTTTTTTTTTTTTGAAGTATGAACGACAAGTTCTTTGACGCTCAGCTCTTGTTATATATTCAATTTTTTTATATTTTTTTTTCTTCTTCAATGGCATGTACCCGAAACATGCGAGTGAATATATATGAATTATTATATAGATCAGCTGCATACGAATAGACGACAGATCAGCGACAGCGGCAGCTACTTGAGAAAAAAAGCCCCTTCCCCCACCCCGTCGGATACCCCCGTCGGATACCCTGTACCCATTCATACATACTTAATACGGTTGCTCTTGTCATTTACTAAATACTTTGCTGTTTAGCTGTTTAGAAGAACAAGCAACTGCCAAGCGATCAATGTGATCAATCGCGCTTCAATTTTTCTTCGGCTGCTTCCCCAAAAAAAGATTTCTTCTAGATGGGGTTTCTTCATATATCTCATTTTTTTGTTGTATTTTGTATTTTGTTTTTTGTTTTTGGTATTTCTGTTTTGTCGTGTCGGTTTGGTTTTATTTTTTGTTGTCAGCGGAAATCTTTTGTGTTGTAGCTCAAGTGGTGCCTCTTGTTGTTGTTGTTGTATTATTAGCTAGTTCAATTTTTGTCGGTTGCGGGTGTGTGCGGGCGTTCAGTCTCTGCCTCTGCCTCTGCCGCTGCCGCTGCCTTCAACAAGTGGCAGTTGAACGCCGCTAAGTAGCTCAGATAATGGCAGCGCGTAATGCCACAAAAGTCCCCTTCCTGAAATAATTGAGTGTCAATTATACACACACTCATACACACACAAACTCACACACACACACACACGCTCATAGATTCATAGATTCATCCATCCATCCATGTAGACATTTAGTGAGTTTTTGGTGTTACTTGATGTCAGCTGTTGAAAATATTAGACAAAATTATAGGCGTAAATATTATGCATTTTTTTCATGTGTTCAAGTCTCACAATTTTTAATGTCTTATGTTTTTTAGTGTTGAGACAGACGGCTCTTCACAAAAAAACAAAAACGCCTTCGTTATTAATTTACGAGCTCGACAAGCGGGAAAATCGAACAATTCCCGTGGAGCCCAGCGGCAAATGCAGCCGTCTAAATATACATACTTATGTTTAAATGTCTACAAAGTCTACACGGCTTACATAATGTTAAGGCACTCACTTTGTAAGCATTTAATGCAAATTTTACTGGAACTCTACAAAATCTGCAAGTTTAGAAAACTACAAAGTTTGCGAACTTCAAAACAAAAACCCTACAAGCATTGCTATATTTATTGTAAAGCATTTGTCAATTCTTCAGAACTCTACAGAGTCTCAAAAAATCTCGAACAGCTGCACTATAACTCCTTTAGTTTGTAATTTGAAATTGTAAAGGATTTGCTGCAGATTTGTCAAGTCTACAAACTCTACGCAACACTCTAAACTCATGTCAAATGCCATAGCAGAGAGTATCAAACCGCTTTCGGCAGACTAGTCAAGTATACAAACTCTACACAAAACTCTACACTCATGTTAAATGGCATTGCAGAATTGCGTATTGAACAAAAACAACAACACATGTGCACACTTTTAATATGCATAACAACAAATTGCACTTGCTTGGCAGACATCATCATCGTCCACTTGGGACGCTGCCACAGCCACTGTAAATGTGAATGTGTGAGTGTGTGATTGTGTGTGCAACTGCAACTGTGGGGCATTGTGGAACAGCAACAGCAACAGAACAGGCTAATAAAAATTTTCGCTTCTGCCATATCGAACGACATAAAAACTGATCGACAACGACAAATATAACTCGGCGACAGAGTGTGGGGGTGAGCAGGGGAGAGCAAGGGGTAAAGATTGGCTATAGGGATGTGTGGCGGTACAAAGGGGGTAGCTTTTGGGGTCTGCCGGACGGGAAGAGTATAATGTCCACAACTAGCTCTGTCTGTCCGTCTGTTCTTTTTTTTTGGTGTTGTTGTAAATTTTAATGATCTGTCATTTCGATTTATTTTATTTTATTTTCGAACACACACACAAACCAAAAAAAAAAAACCCCAAAGAGCCACAGACAAAAGAAGCACTGAGAAATGTTGGTTGGTTGGTTGGCCAAAGAGGGGAAACGAGGGGGATGTCTGTGCTGAGGGATCGCTCGATCGCTGACTGCCACTTCATAGAGCGCACGTCAGCTGCATATTAAATTAAAAGGTATTATATTGTACTAAATATACGTATATGTAGAGAGGAAGAGAGAGGGAGAGAGAGGGAGATAGGCGGATAGGCAGATAGACAGCATTTTGTGTGCATGTGATTTGACAAAAAGTGAACTTGTGGAACAGACCGACGTACAGTGGGACCAAGAAACAGACGGACAAACAGACAGACAGACAGACAGCAAAGACAATCCCACAGTTCGATAAAAATATCCAACACACATCGATAGAATTTGAATTTGAATTTAAATTTGAAACCAAGTTCTCAGTTCAATTTGGCATAGTTTCGGTTTTTGATGGGTGGTACAAAGAGGGGAGTGTTGCTTATAGAGTGGGAAGGGGGAGGGAGAAGGGGAACCCCATTGTGTTCATGCTGGGAACTAGAGCGCATTGCTGTCCCATTGTGTGTGTGAAAAAAGACACAAACACACACACACACACTCACATGCATCATATAAATATATTTATGTACATATATCTACTTATATTGTGTGGCTTTTAATTTATTTGTTTTTTTGATTTCACAATATTTCGATCGACCAAGAAAATAAATTTTACCACATAAATTTGTGTTTCTTTTTTTTTGTTTTTTTTTTGTTTCGTTGGTTTTTATATATTTATTTATTTGTTTTTATTTCGTTGGCTGAAAATCACAATTTATTGAAAATCTGAATATCTGCCACCGTTGAAATGAAACAAAAGAACGCAAAGTAGTCATAAAATTTTATAAGATTTTTGTTCAGATCTTTCCCCGGTTTTGCTTTTCAGGTCTATCTATAGAAGCACCCTCCCCTCCACCCCTACATACACCCCTCCCATAAATCTGTATCTATATATCTATATCTATAGCTTTATAGTCATAGATACTGGCTATCAGCTAAATTGTCGATTGCCGCCTATTGGCAAATATACATACATACAAACATACATACATACATACATACATACATATGTACATACGTATGTGTATGTGCACCTATGATACACATACATTTCCACACGTGGGCGTTCATTGTCTCTGGGCAACTAATCCCCCCTTATAGTTTCGCCTTCGTTGTGTCAACATTTTCTATTGCTAATTTCACGCTAATTTATATTCTTCAGACTCGAAATCTATATAGATATATACACACACATACACAATGTTTTATTGTAAGCTTTGTTCTTGGCCAAACACATTGCCACATAGATGGATTACAAGTTGCCACGCTTATTTTAACTTGTGATTTTCGGCATTCCAATGAACAGAAACACTAAAAAAAATGTATTCAATATTTTATTGATTGTCTTTTTTTTATAATCTGCAGTCTGAATAAGAAAAATATTAATTTAGCCCAGTTTTCATTGGCAATATCAAAAACGCAAAACACTTGTATTTTTTAACCAAGTTAACAGTTAGCTTTATTTTAGCCCTGTTCTTATCATCAAGTGGTTCCAATAAATGAAAACGCTTAAAGAAGAAATTAATAATTATTTAAATAATAGTCTCTAATTAGGCTCTGATTTGTAATTTCTACCGATTTATTTAACTCATTCCAATAAATGAAAGCGTCAAATAAAAGTATGATGGAAATATGGAATTTTTAACCTAGTTTATAATAGATATATTATTAATGTTGCTTAATATAATTTCTTGGTTTTTAAACCAATTAAAAATCGTAAAAATCGTAGTATCACAGGGAATGTCCTTATTACGTTGCTGTTGTCATTTTGTGAGCTCCATTAAACGTTTAATAGGCCATCAAACACATTCGTGGGCATTTATCAGTAACAACACACACTCACACCCGCACACACACACACACACTTTCATATACACTCACACTCGAATATTTTTACAGATTTATAGGCCTCCATCCCGTGCTTAATGTGCTTCAATCATAATTGCCAAGCACTGATAATGCAACCCTCCTTAACAGTATCCCCCTTCCCCACTTTCTTCCTTCCTCCGCTCCCTATCTTCCTTCCTCCATCGTTTCCTCACACTCCCCTTTAATTATGAAATAATGTCAAAAACGCTGTCTCTCCTCAATTTCTCCCTTCTTTTCCCGAAGCAAAACTTTGCTCACTTTTAATTGACTACAATTTTTGGCATGTGTGTGTGGGTATGTGTGTGTGTGTATTAGTTTTTGGGCTAGTTATCGTAGCAAATATTTCTATTGAATTTTCGGACTACTGAGGGTCGAGTTTATGAGATTTTATGGGCTCGTTTCCCAATTATGAAGTCATAATTTCTGTCATATCATGCGGACGCCTCGATCGGTGGCTATCGATAAGCCTAGTCTAGTATTTTAACAGGAATTACCACAATAACAAAGAGAAGTGGGAAGTAGAGAGTAGTAGTAGTTGTGTCAAGTGTGTTTCAAGTGTTTAATTTGTTGCAGCGTTGCCAGACTGTTGCCAATTGCAGCGGTGAAACAAGTCATTAACCCTTTGGATACACAGAGCAAGAGAGAGAGAGACATAAACAGACACACATTGAGAGAAACAGCAAGAGATAGACACACAGACAGACACTGTTATAGGCACATTAATAGTTTTGCTTTTTAGCTACTGCTGCTGCTGCTTCTTCTTCTTCTAGTTGCTGCTGTTGTTGTTGTTGTTGCCGAAAAACTATGCCAAAAAGTTTCAAGGACATGTGCAGCTTACACGCAACAGCAACACATGCGTTTTGCGGCTTTTATGAGACGCACACAAAGCGACATCGGAATGGGAGAGAGTGAGGGAGTAACCAAGAGACAGAGAGAGAGAAAGAGAGAGCGAAAGAATGGTAGATAGAGCAAGAAAGCGCCTAAGTTGCTGCTGTGATTTTTGTTTCGCCGCCGCAAAACGTGCGTAATTAAAAGTGTCTGTATGTGTAAGTGTGTGTGTGTGGGTGTGTGTGTGTATGCTGTCTAACTAAAGTACAACATCTGTTGTTCAAGTCTCTAAGCTACTCGGACAATCTAGGGATGAGTATCGGCAACTATCGAGATACTTATTTGTTCATAATTTAATTAAGAGTTACCTCAAATAAGAGATTAAAATATTTGTATTAATAATAGTTTCTTTGTATCAATTAAAAAATATCGATAACGATTACACATCTCTAACACACACTGCAGCCAAAATGTATGCAATGAAAATCATTTTTGGCGCTTTAAACTGTTGCTTGTTGTGTGTTTGTGTGTATTAAGGCCTGGCTAGTAAGCTCACATACACACACACACACACACACACAAAGACAGACGGAGCAAAGGCAAGTTGGCATTTTTGAAGCTCAAGGACATGGGCCACGTTTGTTGACTGCCTTTTTAGCCGCCTCCCATTGGCCAAGTTTAAGACATCAGCAGGCAAATGCCTTAAAAATATGTGCAAATATGCCACAAAACAAACACACACACACACACACATACACAAACAAACACACAGAAATAAACGTACATATACATATACATATAATATATACATATTTATATAGTACTTGCTACTAATACAGCTACTACGTTTTTGGCAGGCTGTTTTTTGCTACTAATTTAACTACTTTTCCTGGCAGCAGCAACGCTGCGACAACAAGCCAAAGAGGGAGAGCGTGAGAGAGAGAGAGAGAGGGTGAGAAAAAGAGAGAAAGAGAGAGTTAAGTGTGGGTTCTGTGTGGACTGTGTGTTGTGAAGTGGGAGTTGTGGATTGTGGGCTATAAGGGGTTTTATTTGCCGCCCACAACAGTTGTGTGCTTAATTTACTTCTTTAGACTATGTCTCTGTATATGTGTGTGTGTGTATTTGTGTCTCTCTCTGTGTGTGTGTTCGCCTTACGCTATGCAATAGAAAACAGAAAACTTGACGTTGCTTTTTCTTTAAATTTAATTTCTTTGCTAGTTTTCTTTAAGCCCCCCATTTTTCCCCCGTCCTTGGCTTTCCACCACTCTGCCGCTGCTTAGAATTTTCAGTATTGTTTGTTGTCTGAGGTTAGTTTTTCACTGCCGACGTCGCTGTCGTCGTTGCCTTTTGGCACAATTTTCTTCGGCTGTGCGCCGCCTTTTTACTGCCGGCTTTAATTAGAACATTTTGCACACTGACTGCTGACAGTCTGTGTGCCAGTCTCCCTTCTCTCTGTGTGTGTGTGTGTGTGGACGGGGGCAACAGTTGGCCAGCTTTAAAGCCAAATATAAACAACTTCAAGGCTTTCACTCCCCTCTCTCTCTCTCTCTCTCTTTTTACGCTTTTGATAATCGCATTGAAATTTTGTTGCAAAAAGTCTAGCGGCATCTGCCTTTTGGTTTAACCCTTTTTTATTTTGGTTTAATGCCTGAGTATCGCGCTGCATGGGGCTTATAGGGTTAATTTCTTGCTGTGCTAAAACCAAAAAATTCCAACACACACTCACACACACTTACACACACACACGCAGACAGACACGCGCCACAAAAATGTGCCACAAAATGCGGGAAACAAAATAAAAGATCTAAAGTGTTGAAAGTCAACTGCATTGTTTTAGAGTTTACTTTAAATATCGTTGTTGTTACATTTTAACTATAGTACAATGGATTAATCGATAAACACCGTATTAATAAAATTCTTTCTATTTTCTTTCTATTTTGCAGGTACGTTAGCTATCCGCTTTCCGTGACATATGTACATATTTAAATCTATACGCAAGTAAGCAAGTTTAGTTTTAGTTATTCGCATTGTTATCGATAGACTTTCGATACATGTATTGCAAATCAAAACGTATTTTCTTTATAAAGCTGATCTATCATTAGCAATATCTTTGCATTATTTTACTCTACAGGCAAGTTAGCACTTCTTACAAAAAAAGTTCCGATATGTTATTGATAAGTTATCGATACCAATATTTAGGTTGGTATTGAAATATTTATAATGCTTACGCATTATAAAACTGATGTATCTTAACAGTTGTGCAATTAGTTATCGATATGTTATCGATATCTTATCGATGTGCTATCGATTACTCGATTTGTTATCGATGATCGGGTGTTAAAATGTACCAAGGTGTCCTTGTTAAAAAAAACCAAGCACCAAAAATAGACGCAGCGTGTGAAGTTGCATGTTGATTGTGTCACAACAACGACAACAACAACGACAACAACACTGTGTTGCCTTTAATTAGGCAACGGCTGCGTCTGCGCAATGTGCAACCCCTGAAAAGGAAGTTGGAATCACGGGCACGACAGAGGAGTAAGAGAAAAAGAGATGGAGGGAGAGAGAGGAGGAAAAGAACAGGAGGTCACATATAATTCATATTGTTGTCTGTTGTGTTGTATAGTGTTGTGTTGTGGCATAAGTCCACATTTTGATTTATATGCACGCCCGCGCATATTTTTTAGTGTCTTCGATTTTTGTTGAGCTGTTGTTGTTGTTGTTGTTGCTGTTGGTATTGCTGCTGTTGGTGTTTTTCTCGTGAAAACTCGTTCCGAATGTTATGCAAATTGAGAACTGAACTGAACCGCAAAGAGCATAAAATCAACTGAACTGAGAAATCAAATTAAAAGCAGGCAAACGCATCATTTGCAATGCTGCTCTCTCTCTCTCTCTCTCTCTCTCTCTCTCTCTCTCTTTCTCTCAGCTCAGCCCTTATGCCCCCTCTTCCTCTTTAATGCATCCCCTCGAGCCTCCTTTTTTCCTATATGAGATGAAATCCCCTTCGGAGCATTTTTAATTTGAATTTCCGTTGAGCATAAAAATCTCATGTGCCGGCAATTCTACATACGTATCTGAATCTGTGTGTGTATGTGTGTATCTGTGTGTGTGCCTAATAAATCTATAAAGTGGCAAACGCAAGTACACGCATTATTACTTTGATTTTTTATGATGAAGACAGGAAGCGACTTCGTCGTCGTCGTCGTCGTCCCACACAACAACTATAAAAATGTATCTGTAGACTTAAGTATCTGTATCTGTAGCTGTAGCTGTAGCCGTATCTTTAGCTGTTGCTTTTGTTTTCAACGCGTTGATTGCTTTGATTTTGACTCTGACTCTGACTCTGAATCTGAATCTGACTCTGGTTTCAGCTTCCATCAGTTTCAGCTTCAGTTTTTGGATTGCTTTCAATTTATTTTGGACTTCCGTTTGTTCTACATTGACATGCCAAAGTCGCGTTCAAATCGAATTCAATTAAGTATCTTTCCGCTGCCACGTCCGCTCTTTGGATTAACTATTATTTCAACTGATTTACCAGTTAAACGCAACACTTTTTTCTCTCTCTCTCTCTCCCCACCCCACACCGTTTTCACGTCTGCGTTTTTCCTCCTCTTTTTCCTCATTGTTTTTTGACTTGGCAATTGATCATACTAATGATTATTATCTGACCGTCGTAATCGACTCAACTAACGAACTGACCAAAGACACAGACAGAGAGAGAGAGAGAGAGAGAGATAGAGAGACAGAGAGAGAGAGAGGGAGGAAGAAATGTTGCTGATGATTTAAGTCAAGTTAGCTCGATTGTTAAACACCGGATGTTTAGCTAAGATCACAGATGAACACCAGAAAATCAAATAAAATAAATAAAAAGAATATATACCTCACGCTTTCTAACTCTTCCTCTCTCTCTCTCACTCTCTCTTTCTCTCTCTGTATTTGTTAATCGATTATATAGCTACATTTTAGCATGAATATTCGAAAGTATTGCCTAAGAAACCACAGAGTCTGACTTGAGCTTAGTTTGCACGATGATGATGATATCATTCTTAAATAGATATTGTAGAAGACTATAAATAGACTTCTAAAAAGTAATTTAGCTTAGACCGTTATAGTAAAAATAGAGTATAGAAAATATCTAATGAAAAATAGGCTTACATTTTGAGTTGAACTTCAAAGATTGAAAAACTATGTTACATTTGAAAATGTTATTCCTAAATGATATTCATTAATATAATATTCTATTTAACAGAAAAGATAATGATGATAAATCAGATATTTAAGTTTTTTCGAGTAGTATTCAAGTTGATTGGTTAACTTATCCTATATATACTATATGCTATAGAAAATACATTCAGTTATCTTTAAGCTAACTTGGCAAAAGTAGGAAAGAAAGAGAGAGAGGGGAATTTATATATAGAATATATGTAAGAGGAGAAAGAAAGAAGATGGTAGCAAAAGCAAAAGCAAAACGCAATTTATTGCTAGTGGAATTCTATTCACATACATAGTAGCACATACATATACACATGCACATACGTACATACATACATGTGACCGCCTCCTCTCTATATACAAATGGTAGAAATCCTGCGCGCTCGAAAAAGAAATAAATTTTTTCTTATATGCCGCGATTTTCTTTTGCTGCTGCTGTTGTTGTTGTTGTTGGTGCTCGATTTTCATTTCTGCTAACGCGCGCAATCAAGAACAGGGAACAGAAGCTAACCCCCAACCCCAAAGACGCACACACACACACGCATACAGAAAACCCACAGACAAGGAGAGCAACTCAAAGCTCCCTAGCTCCCTAGCCTCCCTCCTCCCATCCAACAGCAGCAGCTCTTGAGAGCTTTTCGCCATTTTTCCTGTCTTTTCATTTCACTTCTTCATTTCGCTTTGGGTATATTTATATATTTTTTCCCATTTTTTTTCCTTTCATTATTTTTTTTTTACACATATCGAGAAATATCCTTGAATCGAAATATACGGCTCCTCCCACTGCCACACCCCCTTCCCGCTACTCTAGCATACAGCCCCCGCTGCACCCTCGTTCACTAGCTCGGAAAAATCTATACGTCAGAAAGAAACAGCAGCCGGTCATAAAAAAAATACACAAAAAAAAGAGGAGACGAAAAACCCGAAAGTGAAGATGAAATAAAATAAAGCAGCAGCTGAATGGGAATCACTGAGAGATACGAGATATAAGAGCAGTGGAAAAGGGAGTAGGTAGGGAGGGCGGAAGGGAGGTAGGTCGACTAGGGAGCGCTTTGGGGGCTGGCAAAGAAATAAAACAAAAACGAGAAGCAGAAACAGAACAGAAGAAAAATAAAAAAAGAAAAGAAAGAAACCCGAACGAAACGAAACTCGGATAAAAATAGGGAGCGCATAAAAATTGGCAGCAGTTTGGGAACCCGGACCCAGACCCGGATCCGGGACTGGGCAGACAGCGTCGCAGACAAGCGAAATCCCCTAACGCCCCTACCCCTCTCTTTATCCATCCCCCCACAAATTGTACCGCCCAGTCGAACGTTCTCTCTGAAACTCACACACACACACACACACACAGACAGTGGCGTAGGGAGCGTTGTCTGCCCAAGGAGTGGGGAAGGTGGGGATTTTCCAAAGGGAGAGGCTGCTGGGAAAGCTCATGCTGCCATCGTCTCGGCTAAAACGACAAATGTGAAAGGACATTGTCGTCGTCGTCGTCATCGTCATCCTTCGTCCTGCCACAGACTTCTCTGCTCGTTATTACCGACGACCGAAGTTACAATCATGGCTCGGCATTGACGGGATGGAAGGAAACAAAGGGGGGGTACAGCGGGTATGCTCGATGCTCTGAGTGCGTCGACACCGACTTCTGGCTTGTAATATCCAACTACAGTCTATTTCCCTACCTCCCTACACTTCTTTCCTTATCCACATACCTTTTGAGTTTGACTTCAGAGAAGGACGACGCCTTGTATTGGCAGTTTTTACTCTCAGACTGCATTGTTTGTGGCATATTTGTGCAACGCCTTAAATATTTGATATGTCGATAGCATCATATATCGATAACTACATATCAACAGTGAAGTTATCGATAACATTTTCGTTAATTCTATATGGAATAAATCAAGATATCATTTTTTCAAACCATTATTTTTTCACTGCTTTATAAATTATCGATAGCAGTTAAAGTGTTATTGCTTTTGGATTTGTTACAGCTTTTTTTTTCGTGTACAGTTCAGCCTATAATATATTTGAGCTTGATCCCACAAATCTTATTTTAGATTTGCCTTAAGAAAACTGTTAGGCTTGTACTCTTTAAGCCTAAGTTGGGTTTAATTTAATATCTAAGCTTTTTATAATTTTGTCAGTATTTCCTTTTATAAAAAAAAATTTAAGAATTTTACGTACTTTATATAAGGAAATTAAACAAGCTTTTCAAAATTCTTCAATTTCAGTAATTCAGAGTTTTATCTACTCGATAATTGAAAATTGCATCTAATTTCTTAAAGATTCTTACTTTATGGTTCAGTTTATTCATTATAATTTGTAATTTAATTTGAACATAATTTAAATCAATATATAATTTTATCGTTTAACCCGCTAGTTTCTTAATTATCTAAAAGTTGTATTTACTGTATAATAGATAGTTTTAAATAACTTAATTTTATATAGATGCAATTTAAGGCAAAACCCTCAATTAAAGACTTAAGATTTAAGGATTTAAAAGATAGCAATATAAATGTTTGAGGTTCAGTTTTTTATAGTTACAACTACTACTCTATACATATATAGATGTGGGATTATATGTAGGAAGGACTAATAGGGAGATGGAAACCTCATAGTTTGTCTGTTTTGGCTTTTCCCTTTTCCCTATATATTTATATGTATGTATATTTTTTTTCTGTCTTTACTGACGCGCCCCAATTGTCCTTGTCTGTGTGAGTGTGTGTGTGTAGGGCTCTTCTATATGGTCCTGCTGCTGGTACATTTCGTACATTTCGTTTCGTTTCGATTCGTTTGCTTCGGTATTTATCGACCAATGATATTGGAAATATGTCAGAGATGCGCACAAGCAGTCGTTGCGCTCGGACTCCCAACCCCCCTGCCACACACCCTCCTCCCCTCCTGTTCCACGCCCATGAATTTACGCCCCTCTTTGGTAGAGTTCACCTACCCAAGTTGTAGCTGACAAGCCACAAGCTTCAGTTCGGCTCCCTGGGTCGGTTCTGTGGTTCAATGAGTAAAGGCACATGGGTGTAGGATAAAGGGGGAGTTGCCCAGGGGGTGGTTGAAGGGGCATTGGGTGTTGGAGGGGGCATGGTTGTTCGCTCGTTCGACGGTCGGTGCGCATCGATTCGTTTTTGAGTGTTTATCCTCTTACTCTGCTTTTTTCTTTTTCTTTTTTTTTATGTTCGCATATGTGCATATATGTATGTATGTGTGTGTGTGAGTTAGCATCCCTCGCAGACACACACACATACGCCCCTTTGCGCTGCCTCTGCTTCTTCTCTGCGGCTGCCTCTGCCAGCGCTGACAGCGACGTCGCCTCGTTTGTGTATATTTTTTTTCTGTGCCATTTTGATTGGAAAATCGTACGCAATTGGAAATTTTTGCTATTGGCTGTGCGTTCGATACACACACACACATACACACACACAGACACACAGTGGCATTGAGAGCGGGAGAGGGAGAGAGACCGACGCTCAGCTTGCTTGCGCTCACATTATGGAAAATCAATCAGCAACAGCAAAAACAAAAAAAAAACACAAAATAAAACCAAAACAAAAAAAGAACTCAAGCTGCGCTGCTTTGGCTCTCATTCACTGCACTTGCTCTCTTTTGCACTCCTGCTCTCTTTCTCTCTCTCTGCACTTGCACTTCCACAAGTTTTGGGGCCAAGAAAATGCAGGCAACAAAAATAAAATATAATCAAAATAAAATAAAGCGTAGCCAAAGCACTCGAAAATAAAGCTCAATACAAAACGGGCCATTGAGTGGGAATGTGTACGGGTATTTGAGAGTGAGTGAGAGAGTGAGCGCGAACACGTCTGTTGAGCCGCAATGAGTGAGCGGGCGTGTGAGTGAGCGAGTGAGCAAGCATTGCGTGTTGCGCTCTCAACCAGTCTCTGTGTATGATGTGGTGTGATGAGAGTGCGAGAGAGTGAGAGAGCGGGCCTTGCTGCAGCTGATAAGACATACACATATGTACGCCTCTGTGTGTGTGTGTGTGTGTGTGTGTGTGCGTTCAATGTGTGTTCGATACGAGCAAATGAATGAAAGAGACTGTGTGTGTTTGGGTAAGAGGCGAGGCGGGGCGGGGCGGAGTATTTAACGAAGCAGGGTAGCTGCTAACAGTAAAGTAAAAGCAGTGCAAGTTCGACAGTGTACCCTGCACTCTATACTCTACACTCTGAGCTATGAGTCCGTATTTCTTTTGGCGACGCTCTCAATTCAACGACGCTCTCTTTTCATCATGTGTGTCGGTGTGCTTGTGTGTGTGCGGACATCGACTGCGTCGCCGTCATCATGAACATCATATATAGATAGATTTTTAACAAACCTGATTGGATGTTATTGACTGGCACACACACACACACACACGTCCACTTGTGTGCTGGCTGATTCGCTCGTGTGTGTGTATGAGTGTAAGCCACACACATTGGCAGCTTTTAGCCCCGTTTAATATATATATTGACAGACAGACTAAAAGACAGACAGAAAATGGTCGATCGGATGCATGGGTGGGTAATAAAGGGGGTTAGGTGTCTGTGTCTGTGTGTGTGTGTGGTGATTGCGGGCGGTGCCAATGGACAAAACACGTGCTTAAATGAACATACATACAAATGCATATGCACATATGTTTATGTATCTACGCACACATGCAGACCTGAGCTTAGCTTAGACAGGATTAAAGTTGAAGGCAAAAATAAAAAAGTAGATAGTTCAAAAAATTAAAAGCCAAGTTGCCAAACAAGACAGCCTTAAATTTTATTTATATTTATATCTTTATTTATTTAACGTCAACAACGAAAAGTTGATCAACTGTAATTAAAGAACATTAAAAATTCAGGAAATATATTTAAAATAATTTATATTTGGCAGCTAATTATTTAAAGGTCAAGAATAATATTAACCATTTAAAAAAGTTTTTACTACTTTTAAATATTTCTTTATGTATTATTTAATTGTAGTAAATCACGCGATAAGCATAAATAATTTTTATTGTTGAATATCTGAATCATGCAATTGAATAAGATAAGGGGTCACTTTATAGACAATAGGGAATTGAGTCATCCAATGTTTGCAAATTGTGTGATAAAGACTGTAAAAAGATGAATTATAAAAGAGAATACAGATTGGGGAATATCAATAGCGTTTCTTCAGCTTCAGAGCATTGATATTTAGTCTAATTCTATAGAAAGCTAAAGCAGAACACTTAAATTATCGGTTGTAATTGATTTCAATATTATTGCTTATCCAAAAGCTGAGTTACTTGAGGTTATTACATGAAAATGGACACACGATGCCTCACAGACACACACACACACACATACAGGAGAACGCACGAGGCGGAAAACCAATCAGAAGTCGTTCCAATAACAGTAAATAGAGGGGGTGGTGTGAAGGGGGATAGGCGTTGCCAATAATATTGAAAGCAATCCATACATACATATGTATGTCCATATATGCTATGTATAAGGGATATGTATTTATGTGGGGTTATGTACAAAAGGTTAACAGCATTTCCTCGTTCTCTGTCGCTGCCTCTGCCAGCGTCTCCTTCTCTGCATTCTTTTTTTCACTGGCTCCCTACACACACAAACACAAACACACAGGCAGAGCTTTGCTTTCGCCCAATCGAATTCAATTGACGCTCAATTTTTTATGTGCTGAGAACAAAACAGAAAAGAAAAAGCAACAGAAAACAGTCACCTGAAAACTGCGCCCAATGGCTGCCAATATGTTAAATGAAGAATGTGAAATGAAAGAGAAAGAGGAGAAGGGAAAATACAGAGGAGAGAAGCACCCAATAATCATCAACGCCAATTTACCCCACTGTACCCCATACAAAAAAAAAAAACCAATCCAATCCAATCCAATTTGATGTATGTATAAGTATGTGTCTGTGAAAGAATTTCTTTTGCCTTTACTTTTTTTACTTTTTCTCTTTAGTGTGTATTGTTGTTGTTGTTGTTTTTGCTCTCTCTGGGCGCAGTTGTCGTCCTTTTCTCCCTTCACACGATGCCAGCAGAGGCAGCGGCAGAGACAGCAGCCAAACGAGCGCATATATTGAATTTTTATAAAAAAAATGAGTGGGGAACAAAATCAGCAACCAGACAGCTATAAAAAGAAATACAAAAAAAAAACGCTAGAGCTCCACTTTCACTCAAGGCTCAATGCAGCAGCTGGAGAGAATAAAATCGAGTCAAAAAGTGTCAGAAAAGAGCCATTTTTTTAAATATCAAACAAAGATCAAATATGATTTAAAAGAAAGTTAAAATTTTATTAAATATCAGTCAGTCTTCTATTCTTTTTATTTTGTTTAAATTGAATATCTATCTTTTTATATTATCATTAAATTAAGACCCAAATAAGGTGCTGAAAAGTGTTCGAGTTTATTGTCTCGAATTTTTGAAGCTGAGTACAAAGTTCTTATTGTATCTAAACCCTGAATGAAAATTTAAAAAGTCGAGCTATAATCAAAAATTTTGAAGTTGAATTTTAGAATGTCTTTTTTGTCCAGTTTCCAAAAAAAGTGTCAGTTTTGGCTCAAAAAACGCCAAGACCAGCTATTGAGAGCAACGCAGCACCTTAAAGCGTCGCGTCGTCTTAAAGCAAGGAGCTTTTTTCTTTTGATGAGTGTGTGAGTGAGAGTGTGAGAGCGTAAGAGAGCGCAATGAGTAAGATTTTTTTACACGGTGGAAACACAAAAAAAAAAAAATAGTACAAGTGGGAGTAGAGTAAGCAGAAGAAGAAAAAGCAGCGTAATACATACCAACATCGATTTCGATTGGGAAGCCATCAACGGCAGCAGCGCCAACGTCAGCGTCAGCAGCAACAACAACACCAACAACAACAACTTCGTGCGTTGTCGTCGTGTGCCTCTGCCTCTCTCTCACTCGTTTACACTCACACACAAACACACACAGAGAGACATACGCTTCTCTCTTCGCCCTTCGTCTGTATTTTGTTGTTGTTGTTGTTGTTTCTATATGATTTTCTTTTTTATTTTTCTTCTTACGTTTTTGGGGGCATTGAATTGAAGGGCGTGGGGTATATTATTTTGTGGGGTGGCTTGGCCCCACACACATACACAGCCCCCCAAAAGGTTGACAAGTTTTTGCAGCCCAACCAGCGATGAGAGAAGGACAAAAAGCGATGGCGGACAGACGTCAATATATATTAAGTATATATGTATTGGATGTGTGTTTGTGTGTGTAAGTGTGCATGTGTAGGGAGCGAGAAAATAAAATAAAAAAAAGTAAAAGAGATAGCACGACTGAACGAATGACTGAGAGAAAGGAATGAAGGAACGATAGAAAGCAAGAAAGAAATGTAATCAAGTGCACGCACACAAATACACTGCAAGACATAAAAATAGTAGCATGCTTTTAGGTGCTAAGCAGCTCACTCAACAAGGAAGTCACTATGGGAACTTTTCCCACCTATTTCGGAATGAATGCATCAATCTGTAATGTTGCACACCAACAACATTTAAAAGAAAACTATTAAGTTTGAAGACTTTAAAGCTTAAACATATGTATGCATGTGGGTAATTTAAGTTAATGTATTTAGTATCTTGCCGATAACCTTAAAGTCTAGATAAACTTGGCAATAAGAAACCCAAATTTTAGGTCAAAATACATATAATAAACTTATAAGTTATCCGTCATAATAATCAAATACTACGTGATATAGTTGTCCGATATCGGTAATGTCTTAACCAAGTGTTAATATCTGAATATATTAGGAAAAAAGAAACAAAAGAAATAAAGAAAGCATGACAGCTCCAATTCCCATTGATATTATATGCGGAAATAAAAAAAAATAAACTTGTTTCTTTCTGGAGTTATTAATGAGTGCCACAGAAATTGGAAAAAGTTCCCATAGTGCAAGTTAAAGGAAGACGTGTGTGTGTAAGGATGTGTGTGTGTGTCTCATGTTATTTATGTCATTATTGAATATGCGTTCGAGGCGCAGCCAACCCAAATCTAGAGATGCCAACAGCCTTAGAGACATGTGTACATATATCTCTGTATGGGATACACGCACATACACATGCACACAGCAGAAAATGCTACAGCTTATGTACAGCTAAAGAGACACAGCCATACAGACATACCGACATACATACATACACATATAATACATACATATCTTATAGCCTGCGTTTTTATGCTTATTCGATTTTATTCGAGTGCTCGCACACACACACACATACACACACACACACACACACACACATTGAGAGATACGAGCGTTTGCTTGGAGCATCAGGATTTGCTGGTGCTTCCTTTCATTCAGTTGGCGTTGGGCCACCCTAACCCAAACCCCACCGTACCACCCTACCACCCAGCTTTCCTCCCTTCCTCTGCTGACTACGACTCCGATTTCTTTTCACTTGGCAGATTTTTCTTTTGCTTTTCATTTCTCGCATTTCTTTTTTCTTCTTTTTATTTATTTCGTTCATCTTTTTTTGTTTATTTTACTGATATTTTTTCAGCTTCTTCTTCTGCTTCCTTTTGCTGGCACTTGTGCTCCGCCCCGTTTTATTGTAGGGATTTTGCTTTATATAGTATATGTATGTGTATGTGTGTGTGTGTATAATACATATGTATCTATACACATGCTATACATAAATGTGCGCTCAATATATATTGTGTGTATAGATATAGATATGTACCTATACACATACACATATACATATTCAGTTATTTCTTTTCGTCCTTTTATTATTACCATTTTTATTTTTATTTATTTTTTTCCCCCTTTGCCTTTGCATTGACTTCGGTTTTTTGGTATTGGGCGCTGGCCATTGCCCGAACCCGAATCCTCAGTTCCGTATCCGTGTCAGGAGCTGGCCTCCGTATGTGTATGTGTATGTGTATGTGTATGTATGTGTGTGTGTTATCGAGTGCTGTCACTTCGTATTGGTTTAAAGTTTTGGTCAAATAGTGTTGCAACTTCCCCATGACTTGATTTGATTCGTTTAAACTATTTTAAGGAACTCTAAACTAGTCTCCACTTTACACAATTGATATTTGTAGCTGTGCTTAACTCTACAATGCATTTCTAGCAACTTTACGTTAGTCTCCACAAGTCTCAATTTTCTATTTTCGCTTTTCCTATGCATTTAGTAATTCTACATTAGTCTTCACTACTCTCCACTAGTCTCCCCTACTTTCAACTAGTCTCCCCTACTCTCCACTAGTCTCCACTTTGTATTTTTTCTTACCTTTTTTAGCTATAACCCAATTTTTATGTATTGCTAGCTCTTAACATTGATATACAGTAGCCTATACAGGCTTGTCAACATTATGTGTAATAATCTATCAGAGCACAATGCTACAGATTGCCCATGTACCCATTATATGAATGACTGACGGACTGACTGAGCTCTACACAGAAATCTCTCGAATATTACGCACTAATTAACTAAATCTTTGGTTATATCTGTAAAGTAGCTCAAGGTTTGTCACATACCCATCACTAATCAACTAACTAAACTGACGCCACTACCTAACCGTATCTATAGTCTATGTACACACATGGATATACCTAATATGGCTGGCCGATTTCTTTTAAATCATTATATGATCCTATATATACATACGGTACTTTTTATATGCCACATAAATCTTTCAACATGTTTAGTCAACAACTAAACAATTTATGACAATTGTGTGTGTGCGCGATTAACTGATATAGAGTCAACTTTTATATACATATATCTATACATATATATATGTGTATGTATAGATATAAATCGGTGCAAGTGAAGAGTGTGTGGAGAGTTATGGCTTATCTGTTGCGTCCGTTTATTTATACACCTATTTGTTTGAACACTAAGCTATATATTGTACATACATATCATTGCCAAGATAAGCCAATCTTATCTTCTTTTTTTTATGCATACATATATACTAGACTTAACTGTTAACTGTTGTATCTATAACTGTTTTTGTATATTTATCTGTATCTGTATCTGTCGTTGGTTGCGACCAATAGACAGTAATCAGTATGAGTTTTGTTGGATTCGCCCTGTTGGTTGGTTGGACAGTCAAGTCGTGACTGACTTGATTACGTCTCTATATAAATATGGCAGCTATTTTCTGGCGATATCTTAAGCAAACATTCGACTCTGTGTATTCAGAGTATATTCAGTATCTTTAGCAATATTTAAACGTCGCCCCGATTGCCACACAACTCAACTCAACTCAACTCAAGATACTTTAGATACTCGGATACCCAACAGGCCCCAAAATGCAGTAATTCTCATTATAAACCTTGTCCGCGCTCAAAACAATTTATGGCGCTTATAACACCTGACAAGTCATACCCCCTTAGCACCTCCCCCACCCCCCTACCACCACCACCAAGTTCTCTTCCTTCGTACAATTGTTGTTGCCGCAAATAAAATTGATAAAATTTGTGTAGAAGAAAAATAATCCCAAGAAGCATTTAATTTTTATAATTATGATGATGATGATGTGATGTATTTGTACAAAATGGTTGCTTGCTTTGTTATAGTGTTAACTACACACACACACTCACACACGCAATTACTCACACACACAGGCAGACAGTAGCTGCTATTATATGTACATATTTTATATACATTTCATTCTTTTTTTGTTTTTGTTCTTCTTTTTGGAGCTTTAGATTTCTTTCCATTTTGTCGTTTATCACAAATGCTGCTGACATGCGTATCTATATATATATATATATATAAATATATATATATACCCTTCTCCCTTTCTCTTTCACCTTCTTTCTCGCTCTTGCTCGCTCGCTGATGTGTAGAAGTTTTGCGCGTTCAGATTTTTTTGTACAATGATTATCTGCATCAGTTGTTAATTGCTATTTGACGAGTTTTAATCGGCTACCGACGTGTCCCGTGCTCGTATCCAAAACTCGCGCTACCGAAAACACTAGAAACCAAATACCAAATACGAAATACCAGGAAAAGAAAATAAATATCTAACGATTTCATCAAGATTCAACTACATTCTGTTGTAAGTCATCAGAGTATACTTTAAAAGTCAAGCATAAACATGCTGAACTATCAAATCAATATAGCAAATTCAGCAAATACGAATATCTTTATATCGTTCTAGTGATCTAATAGTTTTGTAGAATCTTATAGAAACTAATACTACTGATTTAGTTGCAAGTTATTGGAGCTTAGCTTAAAAGTCAAACACTAATTTAACTAACTATCCAATCAATATAGTAACTAGAGTAAATACGAATATCTTTAGATCATTCTAGTGATCTAATATTTTTGTAGAATCTTATAGAAATTAATTTTACTGGATTTAGTTGCAAGTTATTGGAGCTAAGCTTAAAAGTCAAACACTAATTTGCTTAACTATCCAATCAATATAGTAAATAGAGTAAATACGAATATCTTTAGATCATTCTAGTGATCTAATATTTTTGTAGAATCTTATAGAAATTAATACTACTGATTTAGTTGCAAGTTATTGGAGCTTAGCTTAAAAGTCAAACATAAACTTGCTTAACTATCAAATCAATAGGTACATTCTTTAGTTCATTCGATCGATCTTATATTTTTTAAATATTATATAAATATTACTACTTCTGAGTAAGTTAGAAGCAAACACTAATGTATTTGATACATTCTCTAAGTCCATCATTTTTTCGGTATTATATATTTACTATATAATTACTTGTTTATTTTAAGCATATACCCTAAGCAGCACTTTTAATTTGTTTCTGTGCTATTTAGTATATTAAGTATTTAGTAGGTATGTTTATAGTACTTTTATCTTGTTTATTTTTAATAAGTTTTACTAATTTCTGTTAGTATTCTTCTCTGTACATATTTCACTTTAATTAATGTAATTTACATTTGCTTCATCTCTTTGCAGGTAATTGTGAAAGAAAATACATAATTTAGGCAACTGGGTTAATCACACGACAGATCGTAAGTTTATTAACAAAAAAAAAAACTAAAATATAATAATAATACTGAAAGAAATGTGATGTGTTTCGTCTCTGTTTTGGAGTTTATTTGATGTCTCAGCGAGGACACAACCAAATGATAACTATAAGGTTCCCAATGCCTGTCTGACAGCCTGAAAGTCCGTCTGTCTGTCTCTCTGTCTGTGCATTCATTCATTTGCGTTTCATTCATGTCCTCATCAATGCGACACACACACACACACACACACTCACACACAAAGAGGAGGCACAACAAAAAATATGTCAAAACTTGTCTCGTCTGCCTGCCATTAGCAGCAACAACAGCAACAACAGCAACCACAACAACAGCAACAGCCCTTGGCAACAAAAGCAAGAAGAAGCAGTCATGTAGCACGCCCACGCCCACGCCCTGTAGTAGGCGCAACATCATTATCATACACATCATCATTATCACGTTTATGATTATGATAATATGCTGCAAAATGCTGATGATCAAGATCATCAGACTTTAGACTTGCAAGTTTTAAGGCATTTTCAAGGCTGCTGCTGCTGCTGCTGCTGCTGCTTCTTCTTTCCTCTTTTCTTGTCTTTTTTTGTGAATGAACTTAAAGCTTTTAACTCTTTTCTTTTTGTTGGCGTCACAAGCGTCGCCTTAAATGTAATTTATGTGCCAAGTGACAATAGATGAACACAGCTACCTATTTTTTTTTTTAATATTGTATCTCTGTGCAACACACACTGATTGCAGCTACTGTGCAACACACACACACACACACTTTTACACTGAAGAAAATTATTTGTGTGTGTGTGTGTGACGCCCCCGCTTTGCTTTTTAGTGCTCCCCCTCTGGCGTCTATACCCCCCTCTCTCTCTTCGCCTGCATTCATTATATGCAAATTTCAATTATTTGCACAAATCAGACGCACAAGATCTGCCCAACAACAACAACAGCAACAACAGCAATAACGACTACGACGACGCATTATTATCATCATCAACTTCATTATGGCAATCCGGCATGCCTTCTCCTTCTCCCTACCTCCCTTCTTCCCTCTATCATCATCGCCCCCGGTTGACGATCACCAGGCAAAATAATACAAAAAAAAACGAAGAAAATAAAAAAAAAAGCGACAAACGTTCAATTCAATTTCTGTGCCTCGTCGTTGCCTCGTTTATCGGGGCAAACAGGAAGAGCCATAATATAATTTATTGTATTAATGCCCCCCTCGCATGCCCCGCATAATATTGCCCCGCTCTGTGGTTCTTCAACTTCAACAGCAGCAGCAACAACAACAGCAACGGCAACGACAGCATCAATTGTTGCTGTAAATTCATTGATATGCCAATAACCAAAAATATATACATATATACAAGTACTTATATTACAAATTTTATATAAAATATATGTTAAATATTATTATTATTTTTAATATTATTATCATTCTCATATCTTTTCTTATTTTCCGATACTTGCGCTTTTTTCATGCCAATAACCAAAAATATAAGTACATTTATTTTATTATTATTTTTATCATATATTTATTTTATTTTAAGTGATAACAATAATTTTGTCACATATGTATTAAAAAAATATATGATATATTATTATTTTTGATATATTATAAGTGAAATATGATATGATACATATTGTTATGTTATTTTTATTCTTTTTTTTATAACTTATTTTTATTTTTCGTTTTTATTTTGGGGTTTTTTATTTAACGATTAACATAGACTTTTTGTTGCCCAAATAAATTTATAACTATTTTATGATATATATTAGAAATATACATATGTTGTATAAATATTATTGTTATTTTATTATAATTTTTCTTATTTTATGTATTTTTTTTTTGTTGTGCTCATTTTTTTTTTATTAATTTAAACATAAACATGGATTTCCTGTTGCCGATATGCAAAAAGAGAGCTTTGACTGATTCGTTGTTGTTGTTGCTGTTGTCGGTGCTGCTGTTGTTGTTGTTGTTGTAGTTGTTGTTGCGGTTGTTCTTCGCTTTCGACATAATTCTTTCGATCGAATTTCACAAAAATTGTGGCCCCGATTCTATGTTTGTTTGGTGTGTGTGTGTGTGTGTGTGTGTATGCTGTGTGTGCTGGGAGGAAATTAAATTAAGCGCTTGTCTCGCTTTTTGTTTTTTTTCTTCGTTTTTGTGTTTTTTTTTATTGTTTTTTATTCTCAGTTGAGGTTTTTTTTTGTATTCTGTATTGTTTCGCTGATGAACCGCCGCATTAAGCGGCAAAATTGCGTGGGAGCATCGATTTTGATTTGATTTATGCTGAAGGTCAGAGGCGACTCTCGAACAAGATAAACTGGCAACGCGACGGGGCACAAACACACACACACACACACACGCACATGCAGACAACACGTTGATGTTGCTGCTGTTGTCGTGTGGCAACAACATCAGCAGCAGCAAACGTTATGTCTGGCTGCCGGAACCAGAAGCCGCAAGTGCAATATGCCACAAAAAGAGTCGCTGCACATATGTGGCATGCAACACACACGGACACACACGCACACACTTACACATACGCTGACAAATTGCAACAATTGCTGCTGTTGTTGCTGCTGCAACTGACGACAGTTTTGTTGACACAAGAGTTTTTTGGAATGCCTTTTTTTGTGCGGCTCGACGACAAACGATGAGTACATGAGTTCATCATGAGAGTGTGTGGCATGCCACAAAAGCCTAACTGGAGAAAATACTACAAAATATATTAGAAAAGAATTGAAGAGATTGGAACCCAAATCACTCAAAGAATATGAATAGTTATAGAATAAGTAACGATCTTTGGAGCTTAAATAAATGACAGAAATTAGAATTTGAAAAAGAGTTTATGATATGGAAAACAAAAAGAAAATATAGAGCAAGGATTAAGGCATTTAAAAATCAGCTTAAGGGAAATGAGATATTAAGTAAAAATAAATAGATCTAGAAAAATAATTGGAATGTACTTACGATCTCTGAACCTTGAGAAACTCATAAGACTTTATAGAAAAGATAGACTGTTCTATATTTTATTTTGTATTTTAATTTAAGCTTGTGCTGAATTCTTCTTTATTGTAGATTGAACAATTTGATTAATAGTTTTTATAACTTTCAAATTTAAACTTAATTTAATTTACTTAAATTGACCTTACCTTAAATTAATATTCCTCTTTTGTACACAATTTTGGTCGCCAACTGTACTTTAGCTGAGACCAGTAGAAGAAGATAAAGAAGTGAATGTCCTGTGGCATTGAAACTCAAATGCAGACAGTGGGACAAAACGTGGGGAATGTGGGTTGATGTGGTTGATTTTTGGGTCCTCAAAATGCGTGCAACATATTTTCGCGACCTGCGCATATTGTTGACACAGCCAAACAAAGTGGGGGAGCGAGAGTGAGTGTTGCAGAGACAGACAGAGAGCGAGAGAGGAAGAGAGAGTGTGGGAAAAAAAGAGAGGGAGTTGTGGAGCAGTGGGAACACTGCAATTGACACAATTTTGCACACAGACAAGTCGACAAGGCCGGCCAGTTGGCATTGACCACGCCGCACGTGGCAGGCGCAGATGATGATGATAATAATGATGATGATGATGATACACTCACTGGCCAGACACACACACTCATACACACATTCACGCACACATATGCAATTGATTTGTACTTTGGGGTCAGCCAGCAATAACAACAACAGCAGAAGCAGCAGCAGCAGCAACAACAGAATGCCAAACATGCCAACAACACAAGTGCCGAGGCAACAACAACAGCAACAGCAGCAACATCATCCCAATGTGCAAAACCAGGCGACACCCTGTGGCACCCAGTGGGAACTTGTGGCACACCACTCCATAGATGATTTATCTGCCTCTCAAAGTAGCAGCAGTTGCTGAATTTTACACTACATTAGTAGTGCATTTGGCATGCTTTTCTCTCTTTTCTTACCTTATTTCAAGAATTACTTTGATTAAATAAAGAGGTTTCTAATTACTAATAGCTTTGCCGCTGACATCTCTCAACTTTCTTTTGCTCTGTTGCTGAAAGTAATGCTTTTCAATTGTATTTAGAAAACTGTGTTTAATATGTTTTTAATATAGTATTAATATTTTAGTTTACCTTCTTGTATATCAAATTTTACATCTTATGCAATTGACTTGCGTTTTCTAATTAAAAACTAATTTTGGCATTACTTTTCCTTAGCCTCTATCAAATTTTCTGTTACCCTAATGAAAATAGTAATCTTTTGGCAGTGCTTTTGGCATGCTGCCGCACCCCACTGTCCCACTGGGTAGTGTAGCAACAGTTTGTCGTGGAACGACAGCTACGCACAACATGAAAACCGCAACAGACACAAGACCCTGCCTCCCTATTAAGCCCCAAAAATCGCACGCTCCCACCCCCTTGTACACTGTGTGCCCTCCACCTTTTCCGACCACCCCCGCCCCCTGTGCCATGTGTTGGCGCGCGAAAATTTCGCTTGTTGTTGCTTTTCATTTGTTGTTGTTTTTATTTTTTTTTATAAGTATATATTATGATTTTTCGCGCGCGCCTTTTGCCCAGTTTTTGGGTGTCTGTGGGCGTGTTTTGTTGCTGTTTTAAAAAGGGGGTAAAGGATTTCTGAAGGGGTTGAAGTTTGGCCAGCTGCTTAGCCAACTTAGTTAACAGGGCCAAAAACGAGGTCAACAACTTGCCTTGGGCCGCTGAGAAATTTGAAAGACAAATATCAGACGAAGTATGAAAATAATAAAAAGATTAAGAAGGAGAATAAGGAGAACAAAAGCCAGCGACAAATGATGATGATGATGATGATGATCAACACACAAACACACACACACACACAAACACACACACAGCACAGACGACACAGACAAAGCGAGAAGTAGAAACTGGAACTGCTTCTTCTTCTTCTTGTCAATTAGTGAAAATCGAATTAATATTGTAATACTTTAATGAAATAATGCATGCATGCAGACAAACAGAGGCGTAGGCAGATGGGGGGGGCAAAAAAGGGGGAGACAGACACACTGCGACAGTTATTTATGCGGAACGACAGAGATGAATCTGTGGATATGTGATTGTGACTGTGACTGCGACAATTGCTCTCCCTTTCTCTCTCTCTCTCTCTCTCTTTCGCTTTGTTGCAAAAAGCCTAAACTAAAGTTGATAAAAATAAACGAGACACACACACAAGTACATATATATAGTATAGTATATGTAAAAGAAGAGTGAGAAGGGGGGAAAACTGAATGCAAGCCTTTGTGCTGTTGCCTTGCGAATTGTTTGGGCGGCAACAACGACAACAACAGCAACAAAAACGTCAACAACAACGGCAACAACAACGACAACGACAACAACGAACGTGGCAAGGTGTGGAATGTATGACAGGAATTGATATAAAATATGCTAATTGGTGCATAGACTGTGGACTCTAGAGTGTGGAGTGCGTTGAGTACTCGACTCACACAGTGTTGAGTACTCAGTGTTGAGTAGCGAGTGTTGAGTGTTGAGTGTTGAGCATTCAATGTGACAGGTTAGTCAACTCGTCGCTTATTACAATTATGCACAACACTAGCTGATCACTGCTTAACTGGAAGCTCTCAATTAATCAGCTTTCTGTAATCATTTGTGAAAGCAGCTTAAAGCTCTTGCCTATCTCCTGTCTGTTAATGAAAGCTCCTCATTAATCAATTGTTTAGTGCTTGAACTTTTGTTTAAATATTGCAGATTCTTTAAAGCTCTTCGTTTCATCAACTTAATCTTAATCAGCTTTTTAAGCAAAGCTCAACCTTGTTCATATTTTCTAAATCGAGATGTATACATCTCCTTCTTCCTTTCTCTCTCTCTCCCCTCTCTCTCTCTCTTACTGTCTTTCCTGACTGTAAATTAAACGCCTTAACAAAAGCGCTCTCTCTTTAAAGCTTTTTAGCCAAGTTTTAATTAGTTGAACTGACAGGCAGAATGTATCAACTTTGCTGTTAACTCAATTTGTTGCAACTTGACAAACTGAAGCACAGCAACAATAGATACTGCTACAATTGTTGCTGTTGCTGTTGTTGCTTTTGCTGTTGTTGTCATGTTATGCTGTCTATGCCAAAAACTATGCGAGGATCCCATTTATGTAAATTATTGGCAAAAATGCATAACGGCAAACAATTGAAAATGCAATCAAGTGTTGGCCAAAATGGCCGGGTTGCTGTTGCTGCTGCCAAATGGCGACGGCAATGCAAAATTTGCATGCACCAACAGCAGCAGCAGCAGCAGAAGCCACAACAACAACAACGCTGCCAATTAATCAAGAAATTCTTAAATAATTATTTGCCTATTTTTATAGTCGCACCAGCAGAAAGGGAGGGGGATGGATAGAGGGGTGCAGAGGGGGGTTGATGTACCATGGGGCAGCGGCCGACGCGGCTGACTGACTGACTAGCACGACGACAACAACATCGACAACAGCAGCAGCAGCAACAACGACAACGACAACGACGACATCATCGTCTGTTGGAGTGTAAATTTGTTGTTGCCATAAGCCAGATACAAATCTTTATATACATATATTTATATTCATATACATATATTTATATAGATATAGATACATATATATATATATATGGTCATAGATATATATCTATCTAGAAGCATGCACTTTTCGATTTTCATTTTGTGATTTGCGTTCGTCTGAGCGTTCATTGTTGTTGTAAAAATAAGTCAGGCAGCCAGACAAGAGACCAGAGAGCGATCCCCTGACTGTTCCCCTTCCCATACACATGCCCCAGTCAGCACAAACGAAATTTCTATGAAGCATTGCAGTTAGATGAGCCGTTTAGTGACAGTCAAGTCGTTGAGAACGGAGCAGGTGAAGAGGAGATCTCTCAAATAGAGAGAGGGAGAGAGAGAGGCGAGACAAAGAGGGAGAGAGAGCGAAGTATAGATCGCTGGCAAATGCAATATTGCTGTCACTGTCTCATGTCTGGGGTGATGATGAGTGCAACAGTCGCTGGTCGACTAATAATAATAAATATTTGTACAGAAATTAATTAACAACAACAACAACAACAACAACAATGACAACAAAGAAAACAAAGTTTAAAATGAAGTATGCAGCATATCTGATATATAGACACACACACATATTTATTGGAGTTGTTGCCAATAAATATTGCGTATGCGTCATGTGGGCCAATGCATTGTGTATTAAGTTGTCATTTAAAATGTCACTTTAACTATTAACATAGTTAGTTTAAAACAGTGCCGGTAAAGCGCTGTTAAATGTACTTAACACTATGTTAATTAATTGAACAACAAAGTTTAAATCAACTCCATTTAATTTGGCAATATCTTCATTTTCAACTAGAATCTACATGCTCATTTTCAAATTTTCGACTATAAATTGTTTAATTAAATAATAAATTAGGCATAATATTTACTATTTTATAAATTATTATTTATTAATACAAATAAATAAAATAGTTGCCTTATTGCATATTCAAAATATCAGTTTTTCATATCTGATGCTATGTTAAAATGCTGTTAACTAAACTATAAGAAGTTGTCTCTCGCTGTTAACTGCTCTGTTATTTTAGCCACAAGACATGCCAGCATCTTGGCAATTACTCAAATTCAAATTAAGTGGCGACACACACACACACACACGCACATACACATACAATCTCACATCGATTGGCAGTCAGACAGTTAGTAAAGTTTTCTCAGTCCCAAAACGAAATCCCATGCAATCCAAAATGCCGCAACTTGTCTCGTTTTGTAAATAACAAATCAGGCATTTATAAATGATGTGAGCATAAAATATATATACGCTATATCGAGGCAATCCTTCCCTCCGCTTTTCATACCCACCCCCTTGGCTCACCCCACAAAAGTAATCTTGGGAAAAACCTCCCCAAGCTAAACCAAATGAATGCTTTTTGGGTCCAGGACAACACTTGAAAACAAAAGCATTTGGCGCACAACACGAAAGGCAACTCTTCTTCATAGAAGACAACAACAACAACAACAAGAAGAACAACAAAAGTGTCACCCTTCCACTTGCCACACCCCTAAGGAAGGCGTCTTGGTTCGTCGTCGTCGTCGTCGTCGTCGTCGTCATCGTCATCTTCATACGTCTCTAATAAGACATGATTGTAATTAATTAAATTAATTCGTTTCGGTTTTAATACACGAAATGTTTTTCGATTTTGTCAGAGCCAAAAGGAGAAACCGCCCACTTTAATTTTTGGATACCTCCTCTACTCCTTCTCTTCTCTATATTCTCTACTCCCCACTACTCTCTCCTCTTTACCTGCTTCATATAGAAAGGGCACAAAAGGATTGCCAAATGAAAGTGAAAGATTTGTGATTTACGTTTTCAAATATTTGTTTGTCACACACTCGCTTCCCTTTCTCCCTTCTCCCAGCTGCTTCTCTGTCTGTCTCTTTGTCTATCCGACTGTCTCACTGGCTCTCTGGCTCTCTGTCTCGTTGTCTGTTTGTCTTACACGGCCAAACTATAAAATGTTGTCGATTTTGATTAGGCAAACTTGACAGGCAACTTTGTGCGTGGCTTTCATTAAAAATGCCAGGCGCTCGAGTTGCCATCTCTCTCTACAGTTTTTAGACAGGGTTGCTTTGCCATCCAGACATTTGGCGTTGCCTTGGTATTTGATGGTTGATGGGTTCTACCTTTTGCGGCTACACACCCCCTCTTTACTCCCCTTCATCCATTTCCCATTTTGCTCCTTTTGCGCATAATGAATTGACATTGATTGGAAATTTTGATTGAAATTGTAAAATGCTAAAGGATGGCAACGCCAAAAGGCTTTTCTTCGTCTCGTTTGTAGGCAACAAAATAAATTGCTTAATTTTCGGCTTAATTAAAGATTTGATAGATAGTAAAGAGACGACAAGTTCCCCCCCCCTCCACCATTTTCACTGAATTTCCTATTGATTTTTCTTGTTTCTCTGTCTGTCAAATGCTTTAAGATTAATCATATTATTTATGCCCTGAGCAGCTAGAAATACAAATAATATAGATCAAGAACAACTAAATAAACCTTATATAAAATAAAAAGTATATTCAAATATTTTGCATACATATTAGAGTAAAATGATTTCAAGCTTTAAATGTATTTAGCATTAGCATTAACATCTCAAAGAAATTAATTACATGTGGAAATTTAATTATTACATTTTATTAAAATATGCAAAAGTAACAAAAAAGATTCAAAATATAAATAATAAAAGACCTGGAGTAGACTATGAAATAGATTGGCTTTGTTTTCTTTTGTCTTTTTGTTCTAGTCCCCATAATGATAGCCATATGAGGGGAGTGCTTAGGGAAGGGGGTTATTATTAAATCTCTAATTTTTTTGTGTGTCTATTTGGCTTGCATGTTTTGTGCACAACTGTACCTGCAGCTAAATAGAAATCATTAATTTCTGTTAGATTTTACAATTTTACAGTGTCAAATTTATGTAACACACACAAACTCACACACAACCCATTCACCCCCACCCCTTTAGTACCCTCATTTCCTTCCCCAGCTTCCCCCCTTTAGCCCCTTCCTCCTCTATACACCCTTTTGGCACATTAACTTTGAGAAGCTTTTTACTTTTTTAGCTGCTGTTGTTGGTTTGCCTTTAGTTTGAGGCCCGCATAAAAATGTCAAAAATTACACACACACACACCCACCCACACACCCACACACTCACACACACACATTCACACATACTGGGGCATAAAAAGGGACTTCTAATCATTATTTGTACGGTCCCGCACTGCCCACATATATGAGTTATATATATACATATATATATTTATTTGTATTTGTCTGGACTTGAACTGAATTCTCATCCCTTACCAAACCCCTTCCCTTGCTGACCATGTGTGCTATTTGGTCAGTGTAATGCTTAATTATTTACTTTTTTCCCCGTTATTGTTGTTGTCTTTCTCAAAAATTGTTGCCAAAAAAAAGGCCTACAAAACAAAGTGACCAAAAGAGTCAGGAGTTGGGGTAGGGTTATAACAATAGTCCACACACAACAACAACAACAACAAAAAGGGTCACACATGTGTGTGTATGTGTGTTAATTTTTGATGTACGATTGGGCAGTTAGAAGGGGGCAGGGGGAGTGGAAGGGGAAGTCATGTCCAGGCTACAAAAAGGTATGCATACGTTATGTAATAATAAGGATAAGCCAAAAAATTATTATTACTTTTGCGTTTGGAGTGGGTGGGGTGTTATCAGTGGTGGGGGGAAGCTGCCACAAAGGGTTGCACAGAGAAAAAGACAGCGATAGAGAGAGAGAGAGAGAGAGAGAGAATTACCTGGTATTGGATTGTTAATGAGCATAAGCCATAAAGCATCAGCATTAAGCAAAGTCTGTACTCAACTGTTGGACGTGAAGTTGGCTGCAGCTCGCTCTCTCTGTCTTTCTCTTTCTATCTCGCTCGTTTTGAAGCTTTTACTCTATCGATCTCTTCAATCAGCCGAAACAATCTGGAATTTCCGATATAAAATTAATCCAAACAAATATGGGTTTTTCATTTAACTCTTAACTTATATTTTGTTTATGGGAATTTTATTTTTAGAACACATACTTTAGGGTTATTTAAGTTATTTAATGCTGAGTGCTGATATAAACTGAATATATATTTAAGCCATTTTATCTTAAATCAAGAGTTTCTTTGATAAGTTTTTCTGTGCACTTTTGATCTGTTCATTCAATCATATTTGTTTCCCATTCCTTTTTCATATCCTACAGATGTGTCACTTTTAATCCTTGCCATGCTTTACAGACAGCAATTAGAAATCGTCTAATTTGATGCACACACACACACACACACACACACACACACACACACACAGTAGCTTTTGAAAAGAAAGTGGCGCACACATTTTTCTTTGACACTTTACAGTACCCCCTTGTAAAAGCGAAACCCCTTTTTGGCCCTCCTTAGAAAAACAATTCCGCAGGCAACTTTATATTTTGTTGTCTCTTGTCAGACAGAGATAGACAATTACACACACACACATATATATACTTGGCTTGCCTTGTGATATGACGCATTAAAAATCGAAGCATATAGCTGAATTTCCCTCTCTTTCGCTCCCTTTCTTCCTCTCTACGACTCCAATTTGTGTTGTCTTCTTGCTTGGCGCGCATTAATCCTTTTTTCAGCATCTTTTCACACACACACATTCAAACACACACACACACATGACGTGTGTATATAATCCTTTTTTACAGTCCAGCCCTTGCCCCTTCCCAACCCCTTTTCACCCCCGCCCATGAGCCCAGCGGCTTCGCATATCAAAGCTAATTTATATTTTGTATAGCATACATTTGGGCGTGCACAACAGCTTTCCCCCTGCCCCACAGCCTCTCACCCCCTCTCTCTACACTCAGCAACTGCTGCTGCTGCTGATGCTGCTGCTTCTTCTTCATCTTCTTTTGCTCCTCTTCTTCTGCTTCTTCAGTTTCAACGTCATGTTTTTCATTGCCTGCTGTGTAAATTGATGAGTGTGTGTGTTGGAAAAGTATGTGGAGTAGGGGAAAGGAGCAGTTCAGGGATAGGGAAAACGGGGGCAAAAGCGAGGGGTAATAATAAATACAACTCTTTGTTTTTTCAATGGCTCGTCGTTGCCTGATTTTTGATAAGTAAATAGAAATTTTATAAAAATTTACATACACATGTGTGTGTATATTTATATGTGTGTGTGTGTGAGTGTGTATTTGTGTGTGTTGGGCAATAAAAAAGAAACAGAATTTTAAATTAGAAAATATTAGTTAGCTGAGCAGACAGACAGACAGACAGATAAAGACAGAGAGACTCTGGCAAAAGATATGTGTATTTGCATATGCGTATAGCCATTTCACTCACACTCACACACACACACACATTCACCTGCCCTGCGTACCCCAACTCTTGCTCTCTCGCTCACTTTGTACTGTACTTTTTCTTCGTCGTTTAGGTTTTTCTTGTTGTTGTTGTTGTTGTTTTTGTCTTTGCTGCACAGACAGCATAAATACACAGAAAGAAATGTGATTCCGAAATTCCAGTTTAAAGTTCTTTAATTTAGCTGAAATATTTTAATGGCCGTTTTCTCATCTTGCCGACAACCTTATAGTATAGATAAACTTGATAATAAGTGAACAATTTTCATATCAATACTCTCAATTATTTTGTAACTTTTACTTGATTTTTGAAACTTATCAACATCTAACATAAATAGATATACATATATACAAATTGATATATTTAAATATTTAAACATTTTGTATCCGGTTAAAGACAATCGGGGATTCCCCTAACTTTTAACACCGTTTGAATTGTGGATATGCTAGACTATATTTTTCTGTGTAGCTACCCCAACCCCTCCCTACTGCTGCTGCTTTCACAACAACATCAATACATCATTTTCGTCTTCTTTCAGCATGTGTGTGTGTGTTTGTGGGTGTGTGTTGATTTTATGCTTCTCTTTTAAATTCTCTTGCGTGAGTGTATGTGTGTTTATTTTTTCGGTTTTTTTGTTGCAGTTTTTTGAGTCTATCTGTCTCGCTCTGATTCACTTATATGCTCTCCTGCTCTGCTCTGTATGTTTGGGTATTTTTTGTTTAATATTTAAATAAATAATTAGCAAAAAGGGATATGTGCGTGGGTGTGTGTGTGTGTGTGTGTGTGTAAGCTCTCTGTTTATCCTCTCACACACACTCCCCCCACTACTCTGTGTGTGTGGGTGTGTGTGTTGCTAATGATGTTTGAAATTGTAAAGCAAATGCAAAGGCATGTCCCGAAAATAAAAACATGTGACGAACGTGTGTGGAGGGACAAGGAAGAAAGGGGAAGTGGAGCAGCAGCTACTCAAATAACTGTAAAAGGAGTACAGCATAAAGAGGAGTTGGAAAATACTCCAAAAAAGAAGCTGCAGCTGTAGTGCATTAAAAAAATTAAGCTCAAGTATGAAAGGCAGCTTAAAATCTAGATTAAAATCAGCAAAAACTTGTGCATACGAGTAAATGCAATTAAAAATACAAAAGAAAAGATCAAGTTATCGAATAGTTGTCTAATAATTAATTAGGATAGGAAATTATTCGAGTATTTCAGCAATTACTGTTTAGACACAAATTAATTAAACCCATAAAGCTTGATTTTAATTTACAGTCACTGTATGTAATGATCGAGCTTTAATCAGCCTTAAAGTATTTGAGTCAAGTTAAAGTTTATTTTGTTAAATCGAGTTTTTCATCACTTACTGAATTAAATTATTTATTTTAAACTCCAACTCTTATTTAATGAAGATTTAAAGCTCTTCAAAATTATCTAAAGCTTAGTTGGAGTTTTTACATTACTTTGCTCATTAAAGTAATTTAGGAATTACATAAAAAATAAACAATAATTAATTTAAAGTCAGCTTCAAGGAGCTTTAAGCAGCTTTCGCTAAGCTTTAAGTTGAGTCTTAAATTATCGGAATATTGGAGTCAAATCTTTAGTTGCTTCTTCTTTGAAGCTCGTCTCCTGCTAAGGTTTCTTCTGTTACGCACTCTCATTTTGTTGCCTTCTCTCTCGCCTGCCTTTCTTTCATTGCTTTCCTTTTGGTGCCTTTTGTTTATTGTAGCTGTACTTGGCTTATTCTACGCATTCAGCTCACAAAAAAGTACTTGGCACATTGACAGGCTTATATACAATACACGCATACCATCAAAGATACTTTTTTTCCCTTCTTATATTTACAGCTGTCAAGACATAAGCGTAGCGTCTTTGTCTGCGCCTAATGTCATGCTACAGTTACTTTTTTCTTGTCTCTTTCAATTGATATAGCCACACACACACACATACAGTGGCACATTTAACCCCTTGTTGCCGCTGCCACCTGCGCTTACAACTTTTAACTTTTTACAAGTCTTTTGCTGGCTTCTGTTTAATGTGTGTGTAATTGTAAAAATGCCTCTGCTTCAGCTTGATATTTTTCTTGCGAAGCTTAGCATCAGCCACAAGCCCCCTTAGCCCCCTTACTACCAGCTACAAACCCCCTACCACCCCTATTCACAGCAAATGCCACCCCTACTCGCAATGCCATGTCATGTCATGTAGGCGTTTAAGTGGCAGTGGCATGCGGCATGAGGCAAGAGGCATGTGGCAGGCAGCGGCTGCCTCTGAGGTTTTTGCATCTCTCTCTCTCTCTCTCTCTTTCTCCTTCTCGCTGTGACAGAGACTCGTGCTTGAGTCTAAGCTACGAAATGTCAAGACAACAACTGACAGCCGCCTCTAAATCAAAGTCCACAAGCGAAGTCCTACCTTCTCCCTCTCTCTCTCTCTCTTTCGCATTCTCTCTGTCCCTCTCTCTGTTTTCCACTTGGTAGGCAGCGGTCGTCGCATTGATTTGCTTTGATTTATTGTACCCATCACACAATACAGCGACGTTTCCCAGACCCAAGCTTCAAGCTTTTGTTGCTGTTGTTGTCGAGGGGTTGCAACCGCCTATAACAACAGCAACAGCAACCAACAACAACAGCAACAACAGCAGCAACAACACTCGCACTCGAGCTCAGCTTCAAGCACAATTCATAACGTTGCTTTCGTACTAATTACAAAAAGTGCTGCCCCCTCTTCACCCCCACCCTTTAACCCGTCTCTGTCCAGGGGCTGACAGCTGCCATGCGACAAAAAAAAAAAAGAAAGAAAAGGAAAAAACGACCGTTCGACTCACTTCAGAAAACAGCTTGAGACAATGCTGCATGCAAAAATTCTTCAAGAGTACGAGTATTTATGCATTATAATACACACACAGAGAGATTCAGCGATAAGGATGGGCAACAATATGTGGATATCGATATTATATCGATAGAAAATCTGTGATGAATAAGTTAAAAACAATATGATATTAAATACAACATATTTCGATACTTATTTTTCCAATTTTATCTCCGCTTGTTTTGCTCATTAGAACTGATTCTAGTTGATATTGGTAATATTCGATTTCTTGAATTGTTTTTTTCTGATACCTTATCACTATATTTCACAGATCAAGTGCCCAAATGGATATCCTTAAGAAAAAGAAAGGAAATTTGTATAATATAAGCTTTTCTATTAAGCTTTTCAATATATTTTAAAATAGTTAAACCGATTAATACGCATATTATCAATTATAACATATTTATTACGATATAATATTTCATATGATATTTTTCTCGATATTAATATCGACTTCATTCTTGCCAATACCCATCCCTATTCAGAAACTCAGTATGAGCCCAAGGGCTGAGAATCTGTTTCTGTTCGAAAGTGCGCGCTTTTTGACATGTGCCGCGCGCACGACTCGACTGAGAAGCTGAGAGACTGAGAGGGGACAGGAGAGAGTATAAGTAGAGTAGGGGGTGTGGAAAAGGGAGGGAACTGTATAAGAACATTTGACTTGGTTTACTGCATTGTAAGCCATTGAAGGGCTTATGTGCATGCGATACTATAGTTGCAAGAATCACTGAAGAGTCGCTCTCTCAATTGGCCCAACGGCTGATCCTTGAAAGTGCCTTAAAGGCCTCTGATCCTGCATTCAGAAGCCTGTCAGCAGCTTACATTAATAATCATTGCAATTTTAAGCTAGTTAACTGAACTTTCAGCTTTTAGTTGACATACTTGTGGACAGGCTATAGTTTGAATCCTTGTAATCTAACTAACATATAAGAAAAGCACATGGAAGCGTCTTCAAGCTAACGTAAAGCTTTCAGGTGATTCTTTGAATCAAAACATAAGCTTTATTGCATTCCAATGCAAATAGAAGTTTCATAAGCTTTTTCCAATTTTATTTAAGTCATATTATACTTATTTTGCCCTGGTATAGTATATGTTTTAGCCCCGTTAGATTCATTGGCTTTAATTATACACTTGCTGGGAGTTTTTTCATCCTATCCATACACACACAGACATACTTCAATGCTGGCCAATTGAAGTAATTGTGCCCCACACACACACATACACATACTCGTTTTTGGCTAATAGAAATGTTAACAGCATCGCACATTGGCCCCGCTGTTAACATTTCACTTAACATTTTTGGCGCGCGTTGCGTTTTTTTTTTCCCCATTTGATTTTCATTTCTTTTTTTTTTTGTTATACATTTATATATATAAATATATATATTTTTTTTTGGCTATTTTTGGCAGCTTCTTTGAAGTGGCGGCGCCGGCACATGCAAAAATATTAAATGAAACTCGCTGGGCAGCACAAAATAAAAAAAGGGAAAAACCCCAAAAAAGAAAAAAACGTTAAAAGGGTGCTCAATACTAAAGCCTTTTCTGCCATAAGCTGACCACACACACAGACTGGACACACACCAACACACACAGAGAGAGAGGCATCATTGAAGTGGCCATAGAACTGCACACAAACACACACACACATTCCCAAAAAAAAAAAAGAAAGGAAAAAAAATAAATAAGAGAAGCGTAGAGAAGTAAAACACGAGCAAAGCCACCCGCATTTTAGTTAATTAACTCATTTGGTTGGCAACTGCTGCTAAGCCGCTCGAACTGGGCCACAAAAGAGTGAGAAAGAGATAGAGAGGGAGATCTGAGAGCTGAGAATGCAGCAGAAAGGGGAGCACAGAATTCTGCAGTCCCTTGTCCCATAGGGTGCTCATATTAATTGATTTGCGACGTTGCCAAGCTTCATTTCTACTTTTTTTCCTTGCTGTTGACCAACTAGTTTGGCCAAGTGTCGCATTTCTCACGGGGATTGCATTTCATCTTTAGCCAAGACAACAGCAATAGCAACAGCAACTAGAAAAACAGTGAGAACAGGGCAAAATGAAAAACTGTTGCAAACTGTTTGACAGGCACTGTTCGATTTTACAGCAGCAAAAAGTCATGCAGGACATTCGACTGACGCGCTCGGTTGGCATTATGAAAACAATTTTCAAGCTTAAGCAGCTCATGCCACACAGCCAAAACAACAAAAACATCATCAACAACAACAACAACAACAACGTGCCACAGACATTGCCACAAAACAGTGAGCATGAAAATCACAGTGCCTGCCATCTATTTGACTCCACCTTCCCCAAAAATGTGTCGTACAGTTCTAAGAGCCCAGCCCAGCTTTTTGAAGGCTGTCTGGCATTTTAAGTCCTAGCAAACGGCAAGGACAAAACTGCAGCTTCCTTTTAGACCCAACCCCAACCTCAAACCCCCTCCCCCTTACCGAACCACCCACTGGCCATACCCTGCCTCTGGTAATTCCTCTCCTGTTCCCATTCTTCTGTCAGCATCACGCGAATTGCGCCCAACAGCCGCTTGTCTGTTGTTTGTACTTAAGAGCTTTTAAATATCATAAATATATATCTATGCGACGACGACGAGACCGAGGCCGAGACCGAGACCGAGACCAACCCCCTCCCTTCTATATCCCCAGTTCCCTCTCTATTTCCTCTCCCGCCCCTTAGGCTTTTGCTTACGTTACATTTGACTGCGGGTACAGGTTTCGGTTTTTGAGCGGGAAAAGTGAAGGCGATTTAGAGTTTGGGTTCGCTTGGTTTGTTGATGATGTTGACAAATATGCCTCGAGGGCCATTCATCTACAAGGAAAAAAGATAAACACAGTATGGGCTCAGGCTAAAGCAACAACAATGAAGACAACTCAATGCCAAAGTCTTGTCTTTTCATTGCATTTTATCAGTAAATGATATGTTGATGGGTTCGGCAAATGCATTATAGCCTTCAATGAAATGGGAAAAGTATAGATCTCAAGTGTTGTACATTTTCTTTGCATCTAGCTCACTTGATTGATCCTAAACCTTTCTTTTTTACTAATGAACAACCAAGTTAGTCCTAAATTTAATAGGATAGATCGCAACAGATGCCTATTTTCTTTGGATCTAGCTCTTGGGTGACTTTGATCCTACTTTGACTTTGATACTATTTCCCTGTACATATATTATCCAGCTATGGTTTAGATCTCTCATTGAACTGATAGTTGTTAGACCGACTTAGACTCAAGCATAACAATGTTAAGTTGGAGCCTTAAATCCAAAGGGGAATTATTTCTAATCGTTCACATTGTAGGCCCCATCCATTGCAATTGCAGTGCAATTCAGTCTTAACTCGACCCTTATAACGACTTCCTGCTTAACTTTTTGGGGAGTCACCATCATCATCGTCGTCGTCGTCGTCGTCGTCGTCGTCGCCGTCTCATCGATATGAGGAAAAACTTGTATAAGAACTGCAAAGGCTTAAAAGCCTGCAGCTCTCACACCATAAAGGAGTCATTATTTGAAGCTATTTATATGTGTGTTTGTATAGAAGCTATGCCCATCGACTAATTTCCAAAGTTCTTTATTGCCTGCAACGCCCCCGGACCCGGCTAGCTTGTCTCAGATCCCCGCCCCGTTAGCTTCCGGTATTTATACAAATAAAATTGCACAAAACTCAAAAACCAAAAACGAAGAGACCTACAGACCAAAACAAGTACAAATCAACAGTAAATCGAAGCCCCAAAAAAAAAAAAAATAATACAAAAAATAAAAGAGAGAGCTACCCAAAAAGTCATTGGCATTCGAGGAAAGCCGAGGAAAAGTCGAGGAGTCGCTTACAAGCTAAGGATACAACATGGGAATTTTTGGGATGAGAACGGCATTGCGCCGGACCTGAGCTGACTTTGAGGCATCAACAGTCGAGTCGAGTTGAGGGTGAGGATGGGAATTGGGGTTCAACTTTAGATTGGGTTATGGAGTTAGCCAGAGCTCTGCTTGGTCTATGGTCTCTCGGCCTGGTCTCTTACTTGGCTCTGGGTCCTGGGCCCAGACTAATTTGCCAAAAAACTTTGCACCGCATATTTTTGTAACCTTTTTTGTCGCTGTTGCTGTTGATGTTGCTGCTGCTGCTGCTGCTGTTGTTGTTGTTGTTTTAATTTCTCATTTGGCATTTGATTTCAAGCAAAAGTCTGGCTGGTTATTCCCCCATTTCTCCCCTCTTTGGGGGTTACCCCTTTTATCGAAGGTCAACGCTAATAGCACTAAAATTTCAAGTTGGCTTATCGATACCAACGATAAACTATAAATTTGTCGGCTGTTTGCCTTGTTGTTGCCTTCTCTCAGTATGGTTGCTAATGCGAATGGGCATTGCACACCCCTTCTCCCTCCCCTTTCTCCCTGTTATTCCCACCAACGAAATCCTAATGTTTTTTAAGCCTTTTTTGTGTGTTGGCTTGGCAAAAGTTTTTGCAACGTATTAATTTGGCTAAATTTAACCCGTAATGACTTTAAAAGTAAAATTAATGAGGGTCGATAGTTGCCTTTTGGTTTAGTGGGAATAGGACAGGGGCTCAAGGGGAGGGATCTCTAGCTTCATAGTCAAAGTTTGTGTCCAAAACATATGCGACTGACAACAATTGGAGCGGGAGGAAGCAACAACAGCAGCAGCAGTTGCAAGCTTGGAAAACTATCTCTAAATCGATTGCTCGATAAGAATGTCGACAAACAATGCTAGGCAGATACAAATTTAATAACATTTTAATAAAAATAGCAAATAATGACAATCAAATACATATATTATAAATACTTTTTACCCTTTATGGACTACTGAGATAATACTTACTTATTAATTCTGTTGTCTTCTACTCTAATTATAGCGCGCTACTCTAGCTGAGAAGGAAGTGAATACACTTAAGGAGCAACTATCCACAAGCACGCCTGGCAGCAACAGCGACAGCAACAGCAACAGCGACAACAATAACACAACAGCAGCAACAACCACAACGACAACAGCAACAGTAGCAACAGCAGCAGGCTTATTAAACGGTGAGGAGGAGGAAGGAGCCACTGGGAATAGTGAAAGCGAGTGTGACAAACTGTTGAATAGCTCGATTGTTGCAGCGGCAATAACGCTGCAACAGAACGGCGGCAATCTGCTGGCCAATACAAATACACCGTCGCCATCGCCGCCGTTGCTGAGCGCTGAGCAGCAGCAACAGTTGCAGAGCAGTCTGCAGAACGGCGTCGGTGGCGCTTGTCTCAATCCGAAGCTCTTCTTTAATCACGCACAGCAAATGATGATGGAAGCGGCAGCTGCTGCTGCTGCTGCGGCGGCTGCAGCTGCAGCGGCAGCACAACAACAACAACAGCAACAATCGCCCATGCACTCCCCCCTTGCAGCAGCAGCCAACAACAGCACAACACAAGCAGCAGCAACAACAACAGTTGCAACAAACACATTAGCAGCGACAGCAGCAGGAGATCCAGCAGCAGCAGCAGCAGCAGCAGCAACAGTAGCAATACCAACACATGCTGCTGAGGCAACAGCAACCAGCAATTGCAACGATGATGACGAAGATGATGATGAGGAAGATGCATCGATGCAGTCAAATGTTGCACATGCCGATGGCGAGCTCGATGATGATGATATGGAGTTGGAGACAGATCATGTTGCTGCTGATAACAGCAACGTTGTTGCTGCCGTTGCTGCTGAGACATCAGCAAGAACTGAACATATTGCCGATGTGCAGGCAACGCAACATGTTCATGATAATGACAATGATGATGATGGTGATGATGAAGAAGTTGCTGATGAGCATGAGGAGGAGCACGATGATGATGAGGAAGCTAGTTTAAATGTTAGCAATAATCATAACAACAACAATACCGATAGCTATAGTCGAAAGAACAACAACAACAGTGAGACGCAACATGTTGCACTGCGTGATAATAATGTAAATGAGCAACATGTGGCACATAGCGCTGAGGATGAAGATTGCACCAACAATAACAATACTAACAGCAACAATAACAACAACAACACCAGCAACAGCAATGAGAAGCGCAAAAAGCGCAATGCCACCAACAACAACAACAATAACAACAACAATCAGCCCGCTGTTCTATTAGCTGCCAAAGACAAAGAGGTAAGTTTCAAATACATTTTTCAAATGGCAAAACATATATACTATATATTTACATGCCATAAAGTTGGTCAAGTAATTGTTTTGACAAAAATGGAAGATAATTTGACGCTTTAATAAAATTGAAGCCCAATGAATTTCACTATTTCTTGATAAAAGTAAAATAAAATTAAAACAATAAAATGAAAATCAAGAAAAGGTTTTAAAATATTTAATTTCCAAAAGAACTAAAAAAATTCCGTCATCTTTTAGTTTTTATAATAATGAGGATAAGCTAACTGACAATTTTATATTTTGTACAAAATAAAATAATATTTTCTAGTGTCAAAACAATTACTTGATTAACTGTATACCTTTTAAACAATTTCTTTATTTAATAAACTGTAAGCACAAGTTCGCCCTCCGTTTTCTTGGCCCCAAACTGCGGCCAGACAATTACCCGGCGCAATGAAATGTAAAACCGTTAAGATTAGACAAACGTTGCCGCCCAAAAAAAGAGTAGGGGGAAAAATGTAGCAGAAAAAAAAAAGAACGTAGAGAAGGAGTTAAGTCGGAAAAATTCCAACCGCAGACGCCGAATACAACGCACGACTGACCGTCTGCCTTTTGACTCCTGTTTCTCGTTTTGACTCGTCCTTCGTCCTTCGTCCTTACACCCTACGCACAATTGAGAAAACACTTGCATAAGTAAACAAAACACCCACAATGCCACGCCCCCAGACAACCAGTTTAGCGCACTTTTCTTGTAATTTTCTAGCCAAACACAAGCTTGAAAATGGAAGAAAAAAAAAAGAGTACAAAACAAAACAAAACAAAAAAAAAGCAAAAATTACTAAAGGAAATACAAGGCAAACAAATGAGCGTCCTGCCAGCTGGCGCAACGGGAAAAAAAATACAACAGCAAAGACAGAAAAAAAAAAAGAAATAGACAAATAAAAATAGAGAGAAAAAAAATGAAAAGGACTTTTGACTTCTTCTTTACGCGCCGCCACAAGAAAGGACAACACACCGAAAAAATATGCAAGGGATTTGACTCGAAAGGCAGGAAATATCCCAAAATGAAAACGAGACGAAAAAAAACTGCTGAGGAGAAAAGAAGTTGGAGTGAAATATATAGGAAAGTTGAAATGAAACTTTGTACAGTTTGATTGGGGGAAGTTTGATGCAGGATTTCAAAGGAGGAGTTTGGGATGTAAAGTGATATCATTAAAATATTGACATGACAATTTTAACGCCTACAAATTTTTGTTGACTGCCTTTTTTTTTTTTGTTTTCGTGTTTGCCATTTCTTGTCATCGTTTTGTTGTGCTTTGATGACAGTTATTGTTTGTGGCATGCCACACACAGTGTGGCAGACACTTATGCAATAGAACAACTCGGCAGGGTCACAGAATTGTCTAAAAACTAAAACAAATGATATTTTAAATTAGCCTGAAGTTAACTGAAGGATTATATAGTTTTTATAAAAAGTTGTAATATATTTTAATTCAAATATACGATTTAAAATGGATATAAATTTTGATCTTTTGTAAACTTATTTATGGACAACTAAAATATTTGAAATTTACATTTTTTGTCGACTCTCAATGTTGAGTAAACAGTAATATAAAAAGAATGTTGGAATATCTTGAATCCATTCCTATCTCAGATACACTTCACTTTCTTTATCTGCTTGTCGCTTCCATTCCATTTCATTTGTTGCATCTCCTTTTCCCTTTTCGCTGTTTCTTTTCAATCTCTCTAATGCAAGCAACCTCAACCACATTTCCATTGTGTCCACATTGAATGATTGCTTATTGCCAGCTTTAAATCCTTCTCTCCACAAACCCAATCCCAAGTTGCAACCACGTTGCAAGTATCGAGGGTTTTGCTTTGGGGTTCGAGTTGCATTTAAGCATCAATCATTATCATTTGCCATTAAGTGCAGTGCAGCATCTTTTTGTGGGAGGGGGAGGGGGAGGGAGGTACATCTTTGGAGCTAGCAAAAGCTGCCATTAGCAACCCCTAGGTGTCGCTGCAACAAAAGCAAAAATCGCAAAAGAAATGCTGAACCGCAGCCAAGTGCGAAGAAACCCACCCAGTTGCATTTCTTTAATGTTTTATCACTTCACTTGGCAGACAACAACCTCCCCTCCCCATTCCCATCCCCTTTCTTCTTTCTCCGCCCACTTTCTTTCTCTTACCTGCCACTTATGGCTAGGCTGCTTCTGCTGCTGCTTCTTTCTATTATTTGAAATCCATTAAATGCTATTTTTGCCAAATGCGCTCCTAACGATTTCCCGAAAGTAAAAGAAGCAAGAGCAAAAAATAAAACAAATATACATAATAGCCCAAGTGCTGAGAGTTTGTATATAGCATAGCTCATTAGTTTGATTACTGGCGCCCCCTGGCGGCACAGGGCGCACACAGTCTCAAGATACTGAAATCCATTGGGTGCCAAGCTCCAGACAACCCATACACAGCTGTGATAAATGCACTCGCCTGACAACTAAATCACTTACGTGTGTGCGCCCAACATTCAGATTTATCTGTTACACATGTTCATAAATATGCGACAATATTTTTTTGACGCCGCCCAAGCAACAAGCCACCAACAACAACAACAACAACAAAGATTCGAAAATCAACAAAAAAAAAAAATGGGAAAAGACTTTAGTTATCTATAGATAGACGAAGTTTCAATACACTTATATTTAGAACATATGTACTTCCATTGAGTTTTACTAAATCATATATGATATTTTGATATATTTCAGAAAACTATATACAAATAATCAGATAGCTAAGAAAACTTTTCAAAACTGTTTAAGATACAAGTATTTCCTATAATATTCAATAAGTTTTTAAAGTTGAAATATGTATATTAGTAATCTATATAAAAACTAATCAGATTACTAAGAAAACTATCGAAAACTGTTTAAGATATAAGGAATCTATATGGAAACTAATCACATTACTAAGCAGACTTTTCGAACGGTTTCTTTCAAATGAATTGCTGCTAAGCATTTTCAATTAAGTCTAGAAGCTGATCGTTCCGGAATATATACTTTAGTAGTCTATATGCAGATCTCTGTAAATACTATTCAGAATAATTTGTTCTATATCTTAGAAAAAGTTTCTGTTTAAAATCTAAAGCTTATTGTACAATATTCAATAATTTCTTTACTACTTTTTAAACTACGTCACAAAGTGTCTTAAAAATGCATAACACTCACTGTAAGGATATCAACTGAAGAAGCCAAGGAAAATAAAGGAAAAACAGCATATATGATCGACAGTTGTGAGTTTTGGGGCGGGAGATGGACCAAAAAAAAAAGAAGATAATATTAAATGTTAAATGGAATTGCAACAGTTGTTTGTTGTTAGAGACTGTCCTCTTGAGACTTTCCCCAATGACTCCACTTCTCTCACCCTCTATCTCCCCCTTTTGTCTTCCGCCTTTCTGCCCACTGACAATCGGAGCACATTTTGTTTGTGTTGGCTGAAAGCGTGTTTATTTTTTCGCAGAAGTGCAATTCTTCTAGATAAAGTGCATAAAGAGTGTGCTGTGTGTGTAAAAATAGCGATGGGGCCAACCATGGGTTAAACAACATGCCACCACACAACCAAAGCAACCAAAAAAACAACAAAAATAACAACAACAACCACGACAAGCATAATTTAAACAAAAAAACACATATCTACAAAATACAATGCTGCAAATTGCAAACAAATTAGCAGCTCCAAAAACACAAAGACGAGAAAAACCGCAGCTAAAACACTTCCGTTTCGATTTAGTAACTAACAGATCTATATATTATATATGTCTCATATATATGTATGTACAGCTATATACAAGTTTTTGGTGGAAAAAAGAACTGACACGTTCAGTTTTGTAGATTATTGTTAATTGTTGTTGTTTGTATCACGCAACAAACAAAAACAAATAACTCAAAGAGACAACAATAATAAAATATGGAACATGCTAGATGTTGGCTAAAAACAAAAGTAAAATTCAACTTAAAATACTTAACTTCAACACACCGAAGCTATAATACTCTTAGAAGTGTAGGTAATTAAAATATCTAATAAATATTAGTAATATAATTACGTTAAATCTTATTCAATTGTCATTCATTAAAGACCTTAAATTAAAGCTGATAAAACACCTAAAAATGATGCAAGGAGAACAAATCTATAGAATAGTGATATTTAGGATTTGAGACTGTAGACTGTAGTTTCTCTGCACAATAATATTAAGGGACACTGTAGCAAGAGTATCCAAATGTGAACCAAAATGAAGTCAACCACAGGAATTTTTTATCGCTGCTTGTCAAAAAAAATTAAATAAATAAATGTTTATATATATACACACAAATAAAATATTATGATGAAAAAGAAAAAAATTGTTTATCGAACACAACATATTTATTATATGACTGTGTGTGCGTGTGTATCTGTGTGTGTGTCCAATAAGAAACACAAGTCTCAACTAAAACCAGCACAGCAACAACAACAGCAACAACAACAAATAATGAATATAATGTTTGTTTTGTTGCTGACAAACCGAATTGAATTAATTTTTGTTGTTTTTTTATTTTTTTATTACTCTGCGGTTAGTTGATTTTAGTTGTTATTGTTGTTAATATTTATCCTAACACTTGTCGCTGTTGCGCATTAAAAAAAAAAAGCAAAAGCAACAATATCAATACTGATATTAATATGGTTGTTATGTGGATTATCAGCTGACAAATTTCATGTGAAAAATTGTGAATCATTTTACATTTTAGGAAATAGAAAAAAAGGCAAACATACAAAGCTTCTTCCGGGTTTTAATTTGTAAAGAAGTAAAATTATGTTACCTCCTCTAATTTTTATTTAAATTTAATATAACTTCAAATGCTGTAAACTGACATTAATATTTAACATGATAAAACATTAGGAATTAATAAAATTAAACTAATTAAAATGAAGTGTTGTTTGAAAATACATCATGAAAATAGAACAGCTCTATCTGCTGGCAATTCGCTATGCTAAATACAATTTGAAGTTTCCTGTAGTTCTCTTTAAACATTGTCAAGTTCATTGCACTGTCAATCATCAGTGAAATCATCAGTGATCAGATCAGAAATCATCCCGCATTTCGCCTGCCCATTGACTTTGACATCTACTCTGGCTTGGACTTGGAGTTGGAGTTGGAGTGGGAGTTGAAGTTGGTTTTGAACTGCCCCTACAAGTTGACCAGCATAATGCGTAACGTACTCGAAGATAGATAATCATAATAATAATGATAATAATAATAATTTTTCATGCACAAATTCGATTTGTGCTTATCATCGCGTGACTCGGACGCAGCTTCTGAAAAAAAAAAACAGAAGGAAATCGTTCTCGATTCTCAATTCTCGACTCTCAATTCTCGATTGTCGGGGGCGAGCTCAATGATGAGCTATCAAAATTGTATTACTCGACTTGACGGATGGGTTTTCAGCTAATTAGAAATTAAGCACACAAACACACAGACATAAATTCGTTTGTTTGTTGGACCCGCAGAATAAATTTCAATAGTTTTGCATTAATTTTTTGTATTTGTATTTCATTTTCAACTGACTGACTGCCTGACGCACTTGAGCAAATTTAAAATACCCAACATCATGGTTATTGGGAGTATCATATTATATTAAGCATCAACAATTTGCAAAAAAAAAATTTGCATAAGCGAATATGTATTCACTAAATATATGTATTAGCTCACTATTCTTTATACTGCAAACATTTGTGCACACGTGTTTGTTTGTTTTACTGACAATGAGACAATTGAGTATATTTTTAAAATAAAACAAAAAACAAAAAAATCCGCTTGAATCCAAGCGGAAAATCCGCTACGAGGCCAACATAAGTTGGCTAAAATTAAACCAAATTAGCCTCAAATCGACAGCAACTGTGCAAATATGATCGATAAACAACTTGGAAATAACATATAACATATTAATCTAAACACAGACTAAACAGAGACCCCAGTAACAGATCACAAATTGAACTAAATAGATTCTAAAGCCATTATCGAGGACGGCTTCAGTTGAAACTGAAGCGTCACTGATCTCTGCCCAGATATGTGACTTTATTGGGTTACTTATCTCCAACAAACATACACACATTCAAATTTCGACTCATCAATATTAATAATATCACTAATATTAATATTAACATTAATATACAAATACAACTGTTGACAGACAAAAAACAAAAAAAAGAAAAAACGATTTGATTAGACAAATGTCAAGGCAGCTCTCAATTTGAATTCCATTTCTTGCTACTTATTTTCTATTAGATTTTTATTAATATTCATCATAATTCATAAGACATAATCACTAAACATATACATATATGTATGTATATGTACATATGTGTGTACATATTGAACATTATGTACAAAGCAATTTGAAGTGATTTCAAATTTGATTTCGGCTCTTTCAAATTATTGGCGATTATTTAAATTTAGTATGATTTATTTCAATTGAAGCAAAAGTTCGAATTTCTCTGGTTTTTATTCAAATCAATCTAAATTCATTGAATTGTTAACAAATGCTGCAGTTGAAAGAGGTAAGAATATTGTTAATGAACTGATTGCTGTTGCTGTTGCAACTGTTGTTACTGCTGTTGCTTCTTGTATTGAGTGCAAACCCACAAACGATTCTTTTCAGTTCATAGTATACATTTTGTGGTTTTCGTTGTTGTATGTTGCTGCAACACACAAACACAATTGCAATTATTCAATTCAAATCAATCAGCAACAAATCGCATACACACACCCACACACACACACACACCCCAAATACACACACACATATTGCTAGAGACATTGAGCTTAGTTAGAACTGCCTGCAATGATTTAAGTTGCTGTCGTTATCGTTGCTGTTGTTGCTACTGTTGCTGTTGTTGTTGCTGCTGATTAAAGTGAAAAACAGTCATTATCATGCACAACTATATACACACACACACACACACACATACACATTGTCCATTGTCGGTGTCGTTGTCGTGTTGTCGCTGTTCGACCAATTGCGGATAAATTCAATTTATTTATCGCATATGGATTTTGATCAGCCAAACTAAACCCTCCCCGGACTCAGAGCCCCCCTCCCACCTTCCCACCATCACTCTGTCAGCACATCAACTAACTATTTAACCTGTGTTAAAGCAGCCTAGCAATAGTGCAAATGTCGCACAATAGCATTTGCCATCTCACTTTGGTTTGTTCATCTATTGTTTGGTCTCGTCTGGGACACATTGACTGATTGTTGATTGCTGACAGTATTTTTATTAGTATTACGAGTATATATTTAGTAGTATATACTATACCGACAATTCGAGTATACACTACGACTATAGTCGGACAGTATAGAGCTTTAGTTTAGTAGCTACTGTTTGTACATCATCTGTTGGATTTGTATGGTAAATGGCGATTTTGATTTTTTTAAATTGATTATTTCCTTATTTTCGTGTACCACTTGCTGCCAATTGTTGTTGTTGCTGCTGTTGCTGCTGCTGTTATTGTTGTTATAGTTGCGATTGTTGTTGTAGCGTGTGCTAGTTTACTTCGGTTCAGTTTGGTTTTGGAATTTTATTTTGTTTTGTTTAGTTTTGATTTCATTTGATTTGATTTGATTGTTATTTGCCATGTGATTTACATGCAATTTGTATGTTGTATGTTGCTGCTGCTGCCATCATCAGCAATTGGTTGTTGTCTTTGCTAATACAATTTGTGATCTCATTGCAAGCTGACAAAAATACTTACATATAATGAGACTACAACTCGTTCACGGCTCGTTGATTTCTGCAATTGCAATTCACTTTCACTACACATGACATTTACAAAATAAACAAAAGGCTTAGAATACGAGGGTACAACACACACAGCAGATACTCCTTGTTCTACACAGTCTACACTCTTTTTTAACCATTTCATTAGCTCTAAGGGGGAAAGTTTTCTTCGAATCTTTGAGGCATTCAAATATGGTATTTACTGTTTACAGGGTATTATAGTAATGCAATAATTTGAACTACTATTTTTCTCAATTCTTCAAAACTACATCTCTCCTTTTCTGTTCATACTCTATACAGGGTATCATAATAATGACAGTTTCTAATTCTCAATTTTTTTTGTTATCTCCATCTTATTTGCAGGTAAGCAAGTCATCCACACACACATCGCTGACTAGCGTAAGTACTTTACTTATAATATTCTTAGCCATGACAAGTCAGAAGAAATAAATGGGAAAACAAGTTGGCAGGCCGGCGTCTCATTTGGCTGCTTAAAAATCCATTTGGCACTTCATAAATTGCCGCATGCTGCAATTGCATTTTGTCTAATTAGAGGCCATTAAATTTGTGGCAACTCTCGCACTGCAAATTTGGACCAAGTATTTGGGCCTGGCCCAGGCCCATCGAAATTGCCCGCCTGATTTATGGCTAACAAATAAGTTGGCAACTTTGCAGTCAACTTGTCAAACCATTTTTTGCCCAGCTGCTGATGTTTTTCCCTCCCTTTTCCATCCCTCAGTTCCTCTCTCTCTCTCTCACTTTCCCTGGGCAGCTTGTGGGTGATATGAATAATTACGTAGTAGGGTCTTAAAACTTGTGACCATCAATTTTGACGCCTTGTCAGCTGCCCAACACACACACACACACACACACACACACACACACACACACACACACACACGCACACACATGCAAAGAAATTGTCAATTTTGATATTTGTCTCCTGTGCATAAATTGAATTACATCTAAAGTTGTCCAAACTCCAAAGAAATGTCATGCTAAAAATTGTTTCGTTGAATGCTAATAACTGAAATAATTACGACAATAATTAAAATACAATTACAATAATGATAAATCGTTTTTCCATACAAATTATTTAATTTGCAAACTAATTAAAATGCAATTATTTGTGAATATTGGGCAGCAATTACAAAATAATTACATGTGTATATAATTTTTTAAGTAATTTCACCAATTTCCAATTATCGATAATTGCAATTGTGATTAAGCAATTTTGCATTTTATTTGCTACAGGGTATTTCTTAGCTAGGCATTTGCTGTTAGTTAGTTGTAAGTCAATTACAAGCTTGAACGGAAATTTAAGATTTCAATTAGGAAAACGAAAAGGAAAATCAAAACGAAGACAAAGTCTATTTTGGATCTGTCAATAAATCAAATTGCATTTATTAATTAAGCATTAAATTGACACGATGATGATGATGATGATGATGAAGAAGAAGATGAAGAAGAACTTGCAACAACTTGTGGCTCCCACGGAATGTGGCAACTCATCAAAGTGGCAAAAAGAAAATGATTGAAATGAAAAAAAATCCACTTTGCAGCTTTATTATACAATTAATTAAAGATGCATTATAATTGATTGCTGCGAGCAGCGACAACAGCAACTGTTGCTACTGCACATTTGTCTGATTAGCTTTGCACTTTTTTGTTTTGTCAGTTTGTTGATTTGTTTGTTTGGCAACCTTCGATGCACTACGTGTGACAATTCCAATTGTGATGCAAAACCCAATGATAAGCACAAACAATATCATTATTATAATAAGTACAGTGTTTTTAATCATAAACCATCTTGATCACGTGAAGCTGACTTTGATAGAGGCGCCACAAAACGAGGAAATGACCCAATAAATATAAAAAGCAAATGAAATTCAAGAAACTCGCTTTTACGCAATTACATACACAATTGATTTCTAATTAAAACCTAACGGCAATTTGATGAAATGCTCCCCCCAAAAAAAAAGAGGAATAAAATGAAGAAAAAGTTAAGAAAATACTAAGAAAAATAAAATGGAAATGGAAATGGAAATAATTATTGACGCCATGCATTTAACTAACGGCGCAGCCATCAAGTTCAGGCTGGCTTTCCTACCTCCCTCCCCCTTATTCCCTTTTCCCCCGCAGCCACTGGTCCCATGTCTCTGTTTGGACAATTAAAAAAGGCTAAGCGTTAAAATCGTTCATTTTCGGCCAGCTAACTGCAATTGGGGCGTCTGCGATTTTTTGTAGAGAGGGGGACAGCGACTTGGCTTTAATTAGTTTGCTACGCTGTCGCTTCAATTTTGACGCAGCAGGACAGAGACAGAGAGAGAAGGAGAGAGAAAGAGAGAGAAAAAAAATATATAAGAAACCGCGAAGATGTCTTCGTTCATGTCGTCAGCTTCTTCATCATCCGCATCGTCAACGCAAATTACGCGTCGTCAAAATAATTGCCGTGCCCCAAACAACCTAGCCTGTCAGTCCGTCAGTCAGCCCTTAGCCCACTGTCGCACAGTGGTAGCAAAAGCTTAAATAAACTCACAGACATGGCAAATCTTAATTATAAACACACAAAGTCTGCAATGTTATGTCAAATTCAATATTTGGATCAGTTTTGAATTTCATTTTATATATATTCAGCTGTCGATAGGTATACAGTATTATCGATCGATCGACTTATCGATATGCAAGTGAAATGCAAGCTTGTCTTAAAAGGAACAAATATTTGCTCTTATATGAATATCATAAATTTGTTTACCTAAAATTTACTCTCATTTATTTGTAATTTGTTTTCACTAATTTTACTTAAATTAGTTACATTAATTGAATTAGTTTCTTAACTAAAAGTGACTTAAGTTGATGATTTCTTGTGGTTCATGCAAATATCATAAGTAGATACACTGCCTTTTGCCAGCCACTGTAGTCAAGCAGGCAGCCAGGCGAGCAATTAAAATAAGCTTGCTTTCTATCATTTTTCCCTCGATTTTCTTCCTCCTTTTTTTTTGTTGATAGGAATGACTGTTTTTTATGCATTTCCCCAACTCCTCAACCTCACTCCCTCTTGCCATCCGTTGAGCATTTGGCTAGCGCAATTGGCATTACAATTTCTCGTTAATAGAAAATGAAATTGTCATCAAATGAAGATTGAGCTTAGCCACAGACGCAGACGTAGTGCCTGCAGCAAATCCAATTAGAACTTGACGCTCAAATCAAATTAGAAACAAACTGTCCAACAGTCCAACTGTTCAACTGTCTCACTCTAATGTATGTCTGTCTCTGCTGACTTCCACTTTGTCGGCAAATCTTCAATCGGAAAAGCCGCTGCACAAATCAATAAATAAATAAATAATAAAAAAAAAGATTTACAAATTCACTTTATTTATTTATTTAAGCAAATACATTATTTGCTCAAGATTCGTGAATGTTTGCTGATGTTATTGAACAGGAAGGGGAATGAGTTGCACCGGAAGTGCATGCCAATTGTCAATTCTTTGTGTCGCTTCTTCGTAATCTCAATTGTCATTGCGCATACGTCACGTGTGATGACTTTAAGTAGCTTTTTGTGTTTATCCCCTACCAAAAACAATAGATGTATGAAAGTAGAAAAAGAGAGAAAAAATATAGAAATTCATATTTGCAACTCTGTTGAGGCAATAACAAATTACAACAAAAACGAACAACAAACAACAAAAAAAATAGAATGATAAATAAATACAAGGCAACTGCAAGAGGAAGGAAGTTGAAACCATTAGAAAATGCCAACGTGCCACCTCAACCCTTTGTATGTTGAATAAACAAAAGCCAGCAAACACATGAGATGTGGCATGTGGCACAAGGCATGGGGCATGGACTCAACTGACTCGCAATCCTGGCCAACAGTCGTCACGCCCGCCTTCTGGCCAAGTCCTTAACGTTAGCCAAGCTGATATTAAGGTGTTGTAGCGCTTTTTTTCTGCATCCCGTGGCATATTCATATTTTTATATCTATTGCCATACGGAACAAAACAAAAAATGAAACAGGAAAAAGAGACACGAAAAAGAGGGGGCAACAACAGGACGAGGAAGAAGAGCTTGAGTAAAAGTGCTAGCCACGAGGATATGATGATGCCTTACGAATGTTTGCTAGAGATGTTGATTGGCATTGCGTTTTTCGGGCGGTTTTTCGACTTGTCCGTCCGTCTGTCTGTCTGTGAGTCTGTCTGCTTTTCTCATATTGATGATGCGGGCAAAGAGACAAAAACCGACAACAACAAGAACAAGAACAACAACATCAATGCCTCCGCTCATAAATTATTGTCTAGACTATGATTTTAACGTTTTTTGATTATGAAAGCCAAAAAACATGTAGAAGATGTAGCTAACTCATCCCAAATCTGGTTGGTTATTGTGTATAGAGCAATATATAAAATAAAAATCGCTGGCATAGCCTTTTTTTTTCTTGTTTTTTTTTATTTTTTGTCGGGGTTCTCTGCGTGTAGATATCATATCAATAAGCAAAAGGATTAGACATGTGACTGCCCCGTGGACCAGTACCCCCACCCAACCCTTAACCCCCTACAACCCACTCAATGGGTACATTTTGGGTCGACTTTGTAGTCGTGCTTATCGAGGGTAGCACAAAACAAAAAAAAGTAACCAAATCACATTTTGTTTTCTGTGTTGTGTTTTTTTTCTGTTTTATTTTTTTTGTTTTGTGATATTTTTCTGATATTGAGGCACAGAAATATGAATAAAAGTCAAGCTCGCGTAAGTGTGGATGGGGTATTAGAGGTACAGAAATTGGGTTCGGCATGGCCAGACAATTATTAAGCAAAAGTTTAACGAATTAGAAACAAAATGGGCGACTGAGTGGACAGTCGGCTGGAGTGGGTTAAAGGAAGAGCTTTGATTAAAATGTATAACTTGTTGTGTGTGTGTGTGTTTGAGTGTGTTTGAGTGTGCGTGTGTGTGTGTGTGTGTGAGTGAGTGTGTCTCTGTCGTATACATAAATATAAAAGCAACCCGACAAAAACACTTCAATGTAAAACCTTTCCCTTCTAGACAATAAAATCGAAACATAAATCGAAAATTGTAAAATTCGAATAAGAAATTGCGGCGCGCGAAAGGGTTTCGATTCTCTGACTTCCCTCCTCCCTTCATCATCTCTTCTTGCTTTATCCCCCCCCCGCCCCTTTCTTCTGGTACACCTTGTCCTTGTGCTCGTTCTCGTTCTCGTCCTGCGCCTGGGAATTGTAAAGCTGTCAAATTTTAATTACAAAACTTTATAATCCAAAAAATACAACAACAAGTACTACAAGAAGAAGAAGAAGAAGAAACAGTCGAAGAAGACAAACGCACAAAGCGTGAGCGAGAGAGGGAGATAGGCAGCTCCCTCAATGTCTCCCTCCCTCACATTATTTGGTTATTGCTGTCGTTTTGCTCCCAAATCAATTCAATAACTGTACCGTTATGTGCGTGTGTGCGTAACTGACTGACTGACTGACTGACTGACTGACTGACTGAATCATTAAATGAATGACTGACTGAATGACTGACAAACTGAACAACTGTCTGTCTATCTGTCTGTCTTGAAGTCGTTTCGTGCCAAGTTCAGTTCGAAATTGTTTGATTTATGCCTTTGAATTGTTGTAAATTGCCAAGGTGCAGCCCCCTCCCCCACCCACCAACCTCTTCCAATCTACACGGCCCACTTTTCCTTCATTTCCCTACACTTTTCCCAAAGCCCCTTTCCCTACACTTTTCAAAAAATCAGCCTCAAGCTATTGACAAATAATGAAAAATTGAAAATTACCTTTAAGTTGTTGTGGCTGACGTCAAATACATAAATCGCTTTTGTTATGCCAGGTGAATACGGTCATGAATATATTCATAAATACACTCATGAGTGCACTCATGAATACATTTCATTCAGACATACACACAGCCAATAATCTTTTGGATGTATGTCCTCAAAGCTAAGATTTTGCCTGCTTTTTAGTCAACATTTTTTTTGCGAGTGTATATTCAGATATGAGCATAAATACACTCATAAGCATATTCAATCAAATCAATTGCACAAAATCAACTAATCTCAAATGCAACTCGCTTTGCATTTCAAATGCACTCACATTCATATTGCACACTCAAATACACTCACAAGTCGCATTCGCATTTGCATTGTTGTCTTTTGTTGCAAATTGCCAACTTGGGATACGACAGCAACAACAACAGCAACAACAACAACAATAGCAACAAAAGCTTTTGGCGTCAAAGCTCTCTGGGGTGCACTTGGCAGCAACTTGCAGCCCCCTTTTTTTATATATTTTTTTTACCAATGCGACACTTGAAACAATCAAAAATCAATGAGAAAAAAAACAGAAAATTGTAGAAAAATTGTTGACGACATTGAGACGACTGCAAATGTTGCTGCTGTGGTTGTTGTTGTTGCTGCTGTTGCTGTTGCTGCTGCTCTTTACTCATTTGTCTTTTGGCTTTTTGGAAATTAACAACACACGCCGTTCCCCTCCCCTGCCCCTGCCCCTGCCCCGCCCACGTCTTCTGGCTCTAGGACAAGCCCCTTTATAGCTGGCTGCTTGAAAAGTAACCCCTTTTTTTAGATGGCTCAAAAGCTATCTGCAACTTCATCTGCTGCTGTTGCTGCTGCTGTTTTTACATCTATATCTGCTTCTCTGTCACTTTCTCCCTCTCTCTAACTCTCACTCTCTAGCTATCTCTCTCACTATGTCTCCATGCGACTCTTTATATATATAGATATATATATATATTTTAAAATTTTTATGCCCGAATGAATTTTAATTCCTTTGACGGTTGCTTTTGACATTGGCAGCTGGCAGCTACAAAAAATACACATCCTACTCTCTCGCTCTCTCTCTCTATCTCTCCCTGTCTCTTTCTCCCCCTCTCTCTTTCTCTGTAGACGCTTCTTGAGCTGCTCTGTCTTTGATTGCTTATTGTTAATTTGTATTTGTGTATTGGTCATATGTGTATGTGTGAATTCTGAGATGTTCTTAGCTGCTGCTGTTCGCTGATTAAACCCTTTTTTTACCCTGAATGAATGTGGCAATCACACACACACACACACCCATACACACACACACTCACATATACAAGTGTATCTTAATTCCTTTTGGCGTTTTATGCATCGACCCAAGCAATTCTCTCCCACCTGCTGCCAACGTCAACGTCTTTTGCCTTCGAGTGTTTGTTATTGTTGTGTTGTGTTCTCTCTTTCTCTGTGTGTGTGAGTGTGTGTGTGTGTGTGTGTGTGTATTGACTGCTTTGTCAATTGTTTGGGGGCTGTTAGCTGTCCCCCTTTTGCTGCCTGGCAATTTTGTTAATTACAAATCGTTTGCTTTTGGCTCTATGCTAATGTCTCTGCCTGGGACACAAACCCCCCTTCCTCACCACCACTACCTCCAACCCCATACCACCAACCCATGTGTGTGTGTGAGTGTGTGTCTATTTTTGCATAACTTACGCAACTTTTTACAATTCTGACAGCTCGCTTCCCATGCCCATATCTAAAATAAAAACAAGGGTTGTTGTTCTATTATATTTTGATATATGCACATATACATATGTATAAATGTTAATATATATACATATATATATATTTATAGATTATACTCATATTCAGGCAAAATAATGCTGTCTACTTTCTTGGGCTAGCCAACAAACCAACGCCAATTAACAGCTGGCCAAGCAGCCCTGGACTGTCAGTCAATGTCCAAAAATATACCCCCAAGAGCACTGGCATTTTTGGAACTATTTCATTGTTGGAAAAATGTAAATTTTCATAATTTTACAGTCAATACTTTGTATAGAGAGACTCCGACTCCGCCTTCCCTTCGACTCTTACTCCGACTTCCATTGCCCATTTTATCATTGCCATGCCATGGGTTTCATAGTTTTTGTTTGATTGCTGTGTATGAGCCTCTTCCAAAAATATCCATCCACAGACCCAGAGTCAGAATCAGAGAATCAAAACTAGAGTCAGAGTCAAGAGTTAGAGTTAGAGCCCAAAGGCAGCCAACAACGAATTGGAATTGGACAGGAGGCAGCAGGCAGCAAAAGTTTTGCTCAAAGGGTTGCAAATGATTTTTGAGTTTGTGTCGAAAATCCCAAAAAGTTGATTTATCGTTTTAATAATTCTTCAACAGCAGCAACAGCAACAACATCAATTGGACTGAGACTTAATATAAAATGAAATGAAATCGAAATGACAAAAATGTGCGCAACAAAATTGCACTCATCTAATAATATTTACACAACTTATGCGCAATGTTGCCAAATTTCAGTTAAGCTGTAATGTTGTCAAATTTCAATAAAAGATAGTTTTATTTTAAAATTATTTTTTAATTAATTTTAATATATAGTTACGATGCGTTGTTGGCCAATTTCAGTCAGCCTTGTTGCCAATTTTCAAGAGAAGATGTTGCCTGTAGTTTTGAGAGATACATGTGTGTATGATTTCTTTCTTAAACAGCCTGTAAATTATTAATGAACTCGAATGTGTGTGTGGGTGCGTGGATGTAGCTAAGACACACACGCACAACCCTTGGCATACCCGTACACTTGCGCCGCATGCTAATTGCGTTTATTTAACAAAACAAATTTTTTACATTTTCCAGTTGTGTGCCGTGGGTGGTGGATGGAGTGGAAACTGACTCAATTGAGTTGGCAATTAGATGGCAGCTCAGAAAAGGGGGATTTATATATTATTTGGAAGAGGTGGTCTACAACATTTTTATGCAATTAATTTGAGTCGTCGTCGTCGTCGTTGTCGTTGTCGTTGTCGTAGTCGATGTCGTCTTGTCATTTGTGTTCCCGTTCGCATTTGGGGGTTGGACTCTAGAAAAGTTGTCCTCGTCCTTAGAGAAGCTCTCATATGTCTCGTATGCTAATGAAAAATCGAACACGCAACCCCGTCCCCGTCCCCAATTCTCTTACAACTCCATCCATTGCATGCAGTATTAAAAGACAGGGTTGGGCCCTGGTGCTGCCTTTTGATTGATAATGAAATTAACTGACTCACTGACTCACTGACTGCTTAACATTTCTTGGCATGACATGTGTGTGGCAAATGAAAGAACGAAAGAAGGACACATGTTTATACACACACATTCATGCATAAACATATACATATACATGTGTATTTATATTTATGTTTATGCGTTTTTAATGCCAATTATATATTATTGCTGTTGCCAACATTCCCATTGTTTATGGCCAATAATCATAATCTCAAGGCATAGTTTGTTGCCTATTAACTCGTATTGATAAAATACGGCTACAAGCAAAAGTTTTGCCAATCAAACTGTCTTTTTTTGTGAGTATGTGTATTGCCGTATAAAGATTTAACGTATGCGACACAAATAAGGCAATGACACGCAAATTACCAATTGGCATTATGTTGATTAGAGCCACGTTTCTTCAAATCGAAATTGCGGGTACAGTCAGCGCAAAAAGTCGTCGTCGTCGTCGCTGTCGTTGTCGTTGTCGGCATGCAAGTTTGTTTGACGCTGCCTTTGGCATATGCGTCAATTAAAAACCGCGCCATTAAATTAATTTTAATCACATAATAAGAAATATACACACACACACACACACACACATGCACACACACGCACACACTCACACATACGCCACCTGGCTGTCATTAAAAAATTTTGTTGCATACCACACGGCGAAAAACTTTATCTTGTCAACTTTGTTGCGGCGCCACGCCTGCTTTGCCGCCCTTTCTTACATACACACACACACACACACACGCACACACATGTCTCGTATGTGTATCACGTACCCGCCCCCTGCCACTCACTCCCCTCCTCACGTTGCTGTCGTTGACGCACTTAAGAAAAATTCCCTTGTCAAATTTGCCAATTATCATATTTTCATCAAACAAACAAAGTTCCCAAAAACTCAAACGCTCGCTAGCGGCGCTTTTGCCTCAGACCCCCCACTACGTGAAAAGCCCGCATATTGTACCTATATATATGTATATATCCCTTCCTATATATACTCCCCTCTCACTCCTTTGTATCTATACACCTGTGGCTGTATCTGTGGCCTGTTGCCAGCAGCTTCAGCTTGAGTCTCTGGCAATCAACGATGTTCTCGTCGTCGTCATCCTCGTTGTTAATTTTATTAAAAATTATTTTATAACTCTCGAACTTTTGCACATACGCGACGCGACGCGACTTACCTCTTTGTATAGCCTCCTCTCTCTCCCCTCTTTACTCCCCTCTCATTGTTGTTGTTGTTTAAATATTGATGTGTGCAATTACAACGACAACAGTCTGAAAGCGCAACCACAGCAACCACAATGGCAGACAATAATCAGAAAGTTTGCCCTTCCCGAAAAGCAAAAGCAACAACTTCAACAACTACAACAACTACCGATTCTGAACTTTATTGCAAAATATGGAAAAATACCAGAAAAGATAACATCATCCTGTAGTCTCTTTAAGCAAATAAAGTACTTTGATGAATGTAGGGAAATCGACAAGAGAACTAAATGTTAAGCACTGAGCTTAAGGATAAAATCTTGTTCACCTTTTTTCCGCTCTTGAGAGCATAAGATTCAGCAATTCCTCTTTGTATGCTATTCTTAAACGTTCTTATTAAAACCGAAATTCTAATAAAATCCCATATTTACATTTGCATATAATATAATAAAATTAAATTTAATGAAGTTGCCTTTTACAAAATGCCATTCTATTATTTAAAATAATTATTTTTCAATTAAATAATAATAATTTCATTCTAAAGAAGTTTCCTTTTACTAAATCGCACTTGTTTTGACCTTCATCTCTTGCAGATTAAAGCACTTTTGGATGAGTTGCAACGCCTGCGAGCTCTGGAGCAAACTCACCTTGTACAAATCCAAAGGCTCGAGGAGCATTTGGAGGTGAAACGACAGCACATAATGCGATTGGAGGCGCGTTTGGATAAGCAACAGATCAATGAGGCATTGACCGAGGCAACTGCATTGGCTGCTGCTGTTAATGCGGCGGCAACAAATAATAATAACAATAATAACAACAATAGTAATAGCAATATCAATAATAACAATAACAATAACAACAATCACAGTAGCCAGAGTAGTGAGAACAACAATGAGACAACAACACCAACAACAACAGCGACAGTGTTCAATACAACAACAGCAACAACAACAGATCTTACATCGAGTCATCAGCACAATGACGATGATGACGACGATGATGACGATGATAATGATCATGATCATGATAATGAGCTGCGCGATGCCATTGATGATGATGACGATATGGAAATAACTGGCAACGAACAGCAACATACACAACAACAACATGCTGTTGTTAACAATCGGCATGAGGACGATAACGATGAGGAGGAGGCCGAGGAACAGGATGCTGATATGTCCAATGCCACAATCACAACAGAAAGCAATGAGCTAAAAATCAAAAAGGAGCAGCAGTAAGTTTTCAATGCCACGAAACTAACCTCAAATTGCAAACACGTGGTTGAGCAACGTAACCTTAAATTAAGCTAAGAAGAGCTGAGCTACTTTTAAAAAGAAAACCTATAGTTATTCTCTATTTACAAATGATTATTTAAAAAAAAAATTTTAAATTTCAATATAACCCAATTTCTATTCTTGTTAAAGATCAACATTGCATTTCCATTGTACTTTCTTGACTTAACCTCAAAATTATGTTGAATTTTCATTTAATTTCCCTAAATGTAAATTAACCTTACGTTTATTGCTATAGCTTTATTAATTTGTCCTGCTATAAAGTAAATGTTTCATTGCCATTTCATTCCTTTTTCTTACACTTGACTTTGCTCTAATATATTTATGTTTCATTTCCATTTCGTTCCCTCTTCTACAGCAGTCCACTGGATCTGAACGTGCTCAGTCCACAGTCGGCCCTAGCCGCTGCTGCCGCAGCCGCAGCCGCCGCTGCTTGCGCCAATGATCCGAACAAATTCCAAGCGCTGCTATTGGAACGCACCAAGGCGTTGGCTGCCGAGGCACTTAAAAATGGAGCCAGCGATGGCAGTAATGCAAATAGCGATGGTGAGTATAGTCAAAAGGTGTGGGTAACTGTACCCCACCACTTCCCACACTTCACACACTTTCGGGTATGTGACAGTTACAATTGTGATGACAATGATACTTCGATTCAGTTCAGTTCAGTTTTCATTGAGTTGAATTTAGTTGAGTTCGGTTCGGTTTTTGGTATCGTTTTTCGTTAACGTTTACGTTTCATTCAATTGTTGCCGCTTGTTGCAAATGTTGCAAGCGTTACAAAGCTTATCAATCGTTGAGCTGAGACTTTGATTTAACCCGCCCGACACTTGGCTCCCTGGAGAGCCATTTATGGTTTATTTGACTGACGTCGATTCAATATTGTTATCGGCATTACGGACTTGCGGCGCCAATTTTTATGGCTGTCAACAGAGAGCAAGCAAATCAACGATCAGTCGAAGACCAGACAGAGCGTGCTTCTTCTTCACTTCACTTCACTTCCCTTTACTTCTCTACTTCACTCTCTCTCTCTCCCTTTCGATTTGTTTTGTATTTTCTTTCTTTCCTTCTTATATTTACTTTATAATATTTGCATTAAAAAACGTCGACGTACGTTGTCATTGTTGTTCTTCTCGTTGTTGTTGTTGTTGTTGCTGTTGTTGATGTTGTTGATGTTGTTGTATTCAACTTTTGCTTTTGTTGTTGTTGCTGTGCATGTTTATCGATAATATTTACTTCAACAAAAGCCAAACACAACAGTTGACAATCCTCATCATTATTATTATTACAAGAGCTCATTTTATGATCATCTATCTATCTCTATCTATCAATCTTTCTCTATGTCTATCTCACTCTATATAAATATGAGTCTTTATATTTACAATAACTACACACACACACACACTCACAGTTTCTTTGTTGTTTTGTTGTTCGAATTGGCAAAAAGCGAAATGCAAAAAAAAACTGCAAAAATGTTGGCTAAAAAAAAACCAAAAAAAAAAAATCAAACAAAAATTGAGCGCAAAATCTAAATGAAATTTTGATTAATTTTTGGCGTTTTGTTCCATGGATGTTGTTGAAATCAGTATACCAATACTAAATACCAAATACCAAAAAGTAACTATACCAAAAAATATAAAAAATCAAAGTAATGTTTATGATAAATAAGTAGCAACAACAAAAAGCACAACTTTTTTGTTGTTTCCCGCAGAACAACAACGTGCAACAGACGCAGCAACAGCTGATCATGTGGCAGCAACAGACGAAGAAGAAGATGATGAAGAAGAAGAAGTAGCAGCAGCAACAGCAGTCAAGCCACAGCCACAAGAAACAAGCAAAAATGAAACGGAAACGAAAACGAATGAAATTGAAACATTGCCCGATGCCAATTTGCAGCCAAAAGTTGAAATCATCGATGATAACGATACCGATAACGATACCGATGGCAACCCTGCCACGGGGGTAGCTGAGTTGGTCAATAGCTATTGGAGGCGTGGCTTTGAAGCGCCAACACCAACAGCAGCAGCAACAGTTGCAGTTGCAGCTGCAGCAGCTGGGAGCAAAACGCCAACAATTTATCAAAATTCCAATGCGGTACAACAGCAACTGTTGCCACCACCGCCACCGCCACCGTCACAGCAACAACAACAACAGCATTTTGCCACGCAACAACAACAACAACAGCAACACTATCAGCAACAACAGCAACATGGACCCTCGTCCACTGTGCTGCTCAGTCAATTGGTTAACTCAACTTTCTCACATGCCAATCACTCCTCTTGTTCCAATTCCAAATCAAATCGCCTAGATGTCGGATCACACCACCAACACCAGCACAGCCAGCATCCACTCCAGCAGCAGCAACAGCAGCAATTACTGCAACAGCAACATCATCTGAATAGCAGCAATAGCAGCAACAGCAGCGCGCCTGGAAGTGATGCATTGAATCATCATCATCATGGACATCATCATGGCCATGGGCATAATCAATTGTTGCATGCGTCACATCATTTGCATCACGGTGGCGACTCCAATTCATCGAGTGCCAACAGTACACCAAACAGCACAGCACAATTGGCAGCAAGCATTGCCAATACATTGAACGGCAATAAGTCGCTGTTGCAAGCAGCAGCTGCTGCCAATGTTGCTGCCGCCGCTGTCGCCGTTGCCGAGGACAATAACAACAGTTTGACACCAAATGCGAATGCTGCTGCCGCGGCGGCAGCAATGGCTGCCCATGCCCAACATGCCGCCGTCTTGGGTGCCCCAAGTTTTTTACCCAACCTGCCAAGTTTGCCGGCATTCCAATTTGCTGCCGCCGCAGCCGCTGGCCAGGATGCCCGAGCGCATTTCCGGTTTGCCGATGCTGAATTGCAATTGCAACCGGGTGTCTCGATGGCCGGTCGATTGGGTGAATCCCTCATACCCAAAGGTGATCCCATGGAGGCAAAACTTCAAGAGATGCTCCGCTACAACATGGACAAATATGCGAATCAAGCCCTCGACACACTTCACATCTCGCGACGTGTCCGTGAACTGTTGTCGGTGCACAACATTGGACAACGGCTGTTTGCCAAATACATTTTGGGTCTATCCCAGGGCACCGTCTCCGAGCTGCTGAGCAAGCCAAAGCCCTGGGATAAACTGACCGAGAAGGGTCGTGACAGTTACCGCAAGATGCATGCCTGGGCCTGTGATGATAATGCCGTCATGCTGCTCAAATCGCTCATACCCAAGAAAGGTGAGTTTAAAACTAGTTAGTTTTTACTTTTTTTTTTGTTTTTCTAGTTAGTTTCGTTTTATGTTGCAGGATGTCTCTTAGTTTTTTACCTAGATATGTATGTACCTCTCCTACCTTGACAGTTTTTGCATTATGTGGCAACACTGTTTCCAATTTTCTGACAGCTGACAGACAGACAAACTAAGACAGATGTGTTAGTGCTGTCAGCAGTTGAATTTACACAGGATAATTCATATTAAAATATTATGTTTAAATTGCCAAATAATTTGGGAAACATTTTAATGACTTTTCAATTCAGTTAACCATATAATTTGGTTATTAAACATACATTATGCAATTCCAAAAAGTTTTGGTATTCAAATGATTTAATCATCTTTATTTTTAATTGTATTCTGTTTGATAAATGTCCAAGTATAAACTTTAAACTAATTGGAACTTAAACGACTTGTTTTAATCTTGCTACAATACACTTATATTATAATGTACTTAGTTGTTATATACATATATGAATTGTCAAACAATTGAGTTTCCAATCTTAACTTGAAAACGGACTCCAAAAAATGCAACCGTCTTTATGTTCCCAAATTTAAACCATTTGTAAGATCATTCAATATAATTCTGTTTAAGATTAGTGTAAATATTAACAAATTGGAATTGAAGCGACTTGGATTAATCTTACTACAATTTGTATTTGAAACATTTGAACTACATTCTTATTTTGTCCATGATCATATTTGTGATTTACCATTTTAATTGACTTTAATAATTTGGAATTGAAATACATTGTGATAATGCGCCATTTCATATATCATCGCGTTCCCGTTTACCAATTCGCCCATTTTGATTTCTTTGCTACGTTTTTGGCATTCTTCAATTGAAATTCATTTCATTTTCATTTCTTTTGGCCCGTGGCCAAAACATTCAAATGTGAAATTTTAATTATTTTTGATTTTTGCGTATAATCAACGTGCCAACAGTCAACGAGTCAACAACAGCAACAGCAACAACAACACCAACAGCAACAACAACATTAACAACGAGAACAACAACAAGTACATTTTAGGCGACAACTGGATGCATTTTGTGCGTCCATTTTGCCTGTCGTCATAAATTTTGGCAAATTTGCACATTAGGCGTAAAATGTTGTGTAGAAAAACGAAACTTTTTTGGGGGGGGAAGAACAAGAAATCTTGTGGATTGGAATGTGACAGTACAAAAGACAGATTTTTGTGCTGTTACAACTTTGATTTCCTGTCACATAAATACATATAAAGTATATACTTATATACAGTGGAAAACTTAAGTCTACATGTGATCAACACAATTTTCACTCTCTGAGAAGGAGCCACTAAAAAGAGTTCAAGTAAATTTAGTTTTTAAAGAAAACATTAATTTGTAAAGTTACCTTAAAGAATAATTAACGAAAAACAACAAAAAAATAAGTTATTTCAACATTTGTTTTGTTAAAATGCCTTATTTAAATAAACCAAATGTATTTAAACTTTTGTTCAATTCCGGTTTTGATTTGTTGTTAATTATTCTGCAAGTTCATCTTAAATATGGATTTAAATTTAAAATATAAGCTTTTTTAGATAGGTTGCTGGTTGTTAAATGGGAGTATGCAGACTTTTGTTTGCCACTGTACGTGTCCCTAACGTTTGTTTAGTTGTCTTGGTTAAGTTTTATTGATTAGTCATCAATTTAATGGAGGGGAGAACTACGAATTGTGATTACAAAGTATGCCAGACTGTGGCTACAAATATGTCAATGCAAAAGTATTTTTAAAGTTGCAGCTAAGGCACAGACACGCACTTACACCCCATACACACACAACACACACACACATACTCTCACACACACTCGCCACCTATTGTGGCTTGGCAAAGTAAATCAAAGTTTTCTGTGGTTCCCGCTGTTTGCCCAATGCACATGTGAATGTGTATGAGTGTGCGTGTGTGTGTGAGTGAGTGTGTGTGTGTGTCTAAGTGCATGCAAATGTTGACAATTAATTTATGACGATTACTCATGGCAGCTAAACTAACTGCTTATATATTTATATGTATGTGGAACGCAGGCGCTGCAATTTTCCTACACATTTTCCTACTGTTTTTATTTGATACCCTCTTGCAGAGGGTATTATAATTTTGTAACGAAATATGTAACGCTTTTAGTTAGAAGTAGCAGACCCCATAAAGTATACCTGACTATTGCAAGTGTCTCAGCTTTTGAAGTTGTACCCATGAAAACTTGGTCACAAATTAGCTTTTAGTATGAAAAATCGGTTATATTTTGTAAGATACCTCAACCAGGTATAACAGATTGTAGGCTTTATATGGATTTATACAAACTGACCCAATTTAGTTTGAATCGTACCACTTTATCATATAGCTGCCAAAGAAAAGATTGGTTAAGTATCAAGTTTTTGAAGAAATAAAAATACTATTATATTGAATACAGGGTATAACATACTTGGGCTTCCTTTCAGAACTTTAAATTTTCGTTTTTTTATTTTTTGTATTCAATTGTTACCCTTCTTTACCTGTTTCTCTTTCTCCGCCTCATGTCATGTCCGCTTGTCAGTTAATTATAAACAAATATGCGCCTAGATGTAGGCAATAAAAAGAGGCTAGCAAGAGCATAGACTATAGACAGACTAGTTGGTAATAATAATAGATATATATGTATTGTATAAATAGAGAAATAGAAATAGAAATGCAAATACAAATCATAATCATAATAAATTCAACAATTTTGCAATACTTTGAAGTCATTCGCGGAGCGGCAAGTGGAAGTTGAGTGTAGAGCGCGTCAATGATTTTTGAATTGTAATTGTTTAAAGCGCCAGTTGCGAGAATGCGTCCCCTGGAATGAGTTGGCAAATGGAATGGTGCAGAAACAAATGGAAATGGAATGCTTGGATGGGTGGAATGGGTGGAATGGGGATGACGCGACGACTGCCGTGACAATTGGTCTGTGAAAGGCTTGAAACAAAATATAAATAAAAAATATACAAACAGCAACAACAACAAGAACAACAACAACAACAACAGCGGCTAACATGAAGTAGAATTAAATGTAAACAACAACAACGACAACAACAACAATACAAATGCAACTGCTGCCTTCAACGAGGCATGCAAAACGTTGACGTGCCGAGCGTTTGAAGTCGTCTTTGTGGTGGACAAAAGTGTGCCAGCAGCGGGGAAATGGGTGTGCAAAGGGGCCAGGTGGGGGGAGGGATGTATGGAGGTACTGCCGACCAGCCTAACGATTGGTAAACTCCACCCTCCCCCTCCCCCCCCCCCATCCTCATCTGCCAACCAAAAGGAACCAGCTAGCTTCATAAATAGTGTGGTTTAGGTTTTGGGGTAGGCAAAAAAGTTTTCGCGTTTTTGGTTTGTTTTTCCATTAATTTTCCTTGTTTTCCCCTCTCCATACACACGTACACATTTTTTTTTTCTTTCACTTTTTAAACATTTAACGACAATTGTTGCATATTAAACGGCGCAAAGGGGCAAAGCGAGTGGAAAAACTATTGAAAAGTTGTAAAACTTTGCAAATCCCAATGCCAGAAATGACTAGAGAAATGTTATCGTTAAAGCGATAACTATACGAATCGATATAATGAATATTATTCTAATGGAAAACTAACTAACTAACTAATAACTAAACAGCTATTAAAAAATTAGATGGTATAGTTATTTTTATATCATTTTGCAAGTAAGAAAGTGTAGTTTCAAGTTAAATTTGACTTTTGTCAACTTAAGCTTAAGCCAAGAGATTTATTGATTTGATATCGATATGTTATCGATGGTGTAGAACCACTGTGCAGGCACAACTACATACATACACCACTGTGCACAGTAGTTGCCTAAAAGTTGACAGTGCTTTGCTAGTATAACAGAAATATGCACAAATGGAGAGAAGTAGAAGAGAGTGGAGAGAAGAAGTGTAGGAGAAGGGGCATGGCTGTTAGAGAGTAGGGGGCGGGGCAACCAAGTGGCGTTTAAGTGCTCAATTCAAACTGCGTTTAGCATTGCAAAGCGCACAGAAAAAAAAGAAGAAGAATAGAAAGAAACAAAACATGAAAACAAAACACAACGAGGGAGAGCAAAAGAAATGGAAATAAAAAACCAAAAACAACAACAACAGAAAACAAAGTAAACGAAACTCGACGTCATTTTAGCCTCGTCAGACGACGCGTCGTATACGTAATGCCAAATATTTGTATTTGTCGAGCGGGAGCAGAGCAGAGCAAAATGTGGCCCAAGTCAAGCCAAGTCAACTCGTTATGGCAGCTAATAATACTAGCATATTAACACATAATTTTAGCAGACGTCGTCTATTTGTTTTAGCCAACAAAAGTCGCAGCAGCCGACAAAAAAGTCGGGCGAAAAGTGCGTGGCCCAAAATAGAATAGAAAAGCACGACAAAACAAAAGAAAAATCATATACATATACACACATGAAGTGAATAGTTTAGGGGTAAACAGAGGGGAAGGCTAATAGATGAAGAGGTAGTGGGGTTGAGAGGTAAAGTGAGAGGAGAGGTGTACCCAAAAAAAAAAAAGACAAAAGCATTCCAAATGCCAAATGACAGCCTGGCACTTTTATTTGCCGCCGTTTCACAAATTATTTGTCACCAGCCATAAAGCGAAATATGTGCCTCACACACACACGCACACCAACAGAGGGTAAAGTGGGGTGGGGTAACGGACTAAGTGGCCAACAGGCCGTATCAATTCCTGCGCTTTTTGGCCTCATATTTAAGCATTTGCTTTTCTTTTGATTGTATTTTATTTTATTTGATTTTATGAAAATTGCTTTATTCATTCACTCAGAGGTGGAGGGAAATATGAAAGAAGCGAATAGAGGAAAGGGGAAAGGGGAGGCGAGGAGAGGTAGAATATTCAATGGAATGTGCTCAAGCCATATAACAATGGGGCGTGGCAGTTGCGTGGGCTAAAAAAATGAAATAATAAACATAAATCAGCGTAAAGCACATTCAACAATTTTTATAAATGTGATTAAATTCAAAAATATATATATTCGACAACAAAAATTATCGCTTTTGGGTATGTGAGTGTATGTGAGTGTTTGTGAATATAGGAGGTGGGGGAAATTGATGGCATAAATCTTTGATTTCTTGGCCAATGACTCATTTTATTTTCTTATTTTTTTTTTTTTTTTTTGGGTAAACAGCACAGAAGTGAATACATATTTGACTTCAAATCGAATGCATGAATGCCGCGCATTATTCAAATGATTCACAATTGCCTAGGGAGGCTGACAGTAAATGAATAATGGTGAATACACTCACACAATGCACTGTGAAATGTGTAAACATGCATATAAATTATATATATATTCAGGTTATTCTTGAAAATGCACGATTAACAGTTACCCTGTGTATGGAAAAAATAAACAACTATACTTATCTCTATTCTTAGAAATAGGAATTGAATTTTAAAGAGCAAATGATTGGCTTGCAGTTACCCTGTAAGTGTTTAATAATAAATGCAGTTGTAACAGACAAGAAATGTAGAAAAAACAGTTTACAACTCAAACAGCATACCCAGCTCTGCCATCTACAGGGTATATATAGACAGACCTTGTCTGTGGGCACATTAACTGACATGCCACGCCCAGCGGGAGGCGCTCAGACAGCGCCAAAAAAAACTTTGTCTTTCACATTTTTGCCGCAAAATGTTGCACTCCTGTTGTAGTTGTTGTCGTTGTTGTTCTTCTTGTTCTCGTTGTTATTGTTGCTTTAACTTGTATTTGAATTTTCGGTTTTTTCTTATTGTTGTTACTCCAGCTAATTACTTTGTAATGAACTTTGACAACAACAAATCGCAGCCAAAAAATGTATAATATGATAAAAGACAAAAAAATAACCTGTTAAATTACCTGCGCAAATTTCAAGCCCTACTAATTGGAATTTATCTTCCACACCACAAAAAATAAAAATCTGAATCGAAAATTACCGCTCCCTTAACACGTCCACTTCCCACTTCCCACTTCCCACTCCCATCCCATTTGTAATTTAATTAAATATCTTTGATTTATATTTTATACTCTATATGAGTTAATTTATTTATTATATATATATTTCTTACTACAACATACTTATTATCAAGTTTTAAAAAGTTAAAATTTGTCAGCTAAGAGAAATTTAACTTTGAATTATAATTAGAATAAAGAAGAGGATAAAAATAGAATAATTAGAATTATAGAAAAAAATTCAATGATTTTTTGTGTTAATTTTAGATTGATTTGTTTTTTTTTTGTGTATGCATCCCCTACTGCTACCCCTACTCCTACACTTCCCATCCCTTGGACTTAGCTCTTCATTTGATATGCTACGTTTGCCCTCAGCTCAGTTAGAAGAAAGCCTTTGCGCCTTCAAGTAGGTGTCTCTTATTGTTGTTGAGAGTTTTGCCTGCTTTTTAATTGACACTTCTGCTAATACAAAAACCTTACACCCCTTGAAGAGGGACGGACACACACCAAACACACCATACACACACACAGGGAGAAATAACAACTGACTGGCATTTTAATTAGAAAATTTTTCTTGCAATTAATGCAAATTGCGTGCGTGTGCCAATTTCAATGCGCAGTTCAATTGTGGCGGCTTTACTGTTATTCCCTCACCCCTATATTCCACTACCCCACTACCCCTACCCCCATACCAAATGTAAACCCTTTTTTTTTTGTTTGTCAGTATGAAGTATGATTACATATTTGTGTGCTGGCAAATATTTATTGTATTAGGAAAAGCGCCACAGGAAAAACTCCACAAAAGCGAAAAAGACAAAAAACTGAAAGAGTGTAGAGGGGGAAAAAGGGAACAAGGGAGGTGGTAGTTAGTATTGTGTAGGGGTAGGAGTAGGGTCAGGGGTAGGGGTAGGGGCAGGGGTTCAGGGCAATGGCACTCATCGTGTCTGGGCGAGAATTTTCGTCTGATTTGTTATAAAAGGCAAATATTCATCAAGCAAATTGTGGCACAGGTGGAGAATACCCACCAATCTATGTATATATGTATATGTATATGGATATAAATATATATATGTATATGATATGATATGATATGGTCATATCTATATTTTTATAACAGCTAACGGACGTCCAAAATCCAAAATCCTTTTGAATGACAATTTGGTCAACATGTTCCTCTCTAATAAATTACAAACAACACACACACACACACAAACTGACAATAAATGAAAAGCGCAGACAAAAAAGTGGCTAACGGTAACAACACACACACACAAAAGTATAAAAAAATTAAAAGGCACAAACAAAAAAACACATAACGAGAAATATACAAATATATCCATATTTTTATATACAGCTTAAGGAAGGGAAGTGTTCAGGGGTAAGGGACATTGCGTTATTTAAAAGTCGCGTCTGTCTGTTAAAAGTGTCGCTCGGTTGGGCAAATGAAAGTAAAGCTCAGCCACGTGAGTAGCTTCCACTTGAGAATGTACAGTTATTAAAGCACACTTATCGATAGCAATTAATCGATGATATTCTCTACTTGAGATGAAAACTTGCTTAGCTTCAAAATTAATCTAGTTGCATTCATTTGCAATTTCTTCAGCTCTTTTCTGTTTAATAACTGTGAGTACAATTCAATTTAAACTTGCTGTCAAGCAACTTTAAGCTGTTTTTAATTCACTTGATTTACTTCTCTATTGTTACGAAAAATTCTTTAGCTTTTAGTGATGATAAAAAAAGTAAATATTTCTGTAAAATGTAAGTTGAGAATCAGAAGTTTAAAGTCTTCACTAGTTTGTTAGATTTTACACTTGTCCAGAAAGCAACCTAAAGCTGCTTAAAGCTGAGATAAAGCTTTAAGCTAATTCGAGTCTGCTTATTGATTGTTGAGTTTATGTGTGACAGTTGACAGTGCATTGCCCTGAAATAAAAAATAGTAGAAATAGAAAAAAAGGAAACCCAACTTCAACTACAATTGGCAATTCCATTCCCAATTTGATTCAGTTTCAGTTCCAGATACGAATGTATCTACGTCTCCGGCTAAAGAGCGCTTAAGCTGTCTGTGTCTCTATGTATCTATGTCTGTATCCTAGGACCTAGCCTGGTCTCTGTTTGGTCCTGGGCATGGGGTCAGCCAGGTGTCATCAATGTCATCTTCGACTTTATAACACAAAAACACTTTGTAATCCCCAAAATGAAGCGACGACGAAAAAATTGAAAAAATCATTTCAAGTTAAAGTGAAAAAAAAGAATGTTGGAAAACTGTTAAATCCGAAAAATGCTGGCCACAGCGGATGTGGCATGTGTGGCAAGTGTGGCTTGTGTGGTCATGAGCAACATATAGAGATCTATTGTAGTTGTTGGCCCTTTTTCGCCTTTTATCGCCTTTTGTTCAACTCTCACATCTCTGTTTGGTTTATTGTATTTCGATTCGTATTCGAATTCGTTGAAAAATCTCGCTCGCTTCAATTGGCACACGGAGCCGACCAAACATTTGTCATTCATGTGTTGATTTCCGTTTCCTGTACCTCCCACTCCACTCCACTCCACCCCTCCCCGCAATTATTCACCCCTTATATCTATCTATGTGCATGTCCGGAGTGGACAAGTGTTTGCTCCTTTGGGGCATCGATTATGCTTTGGGCAATTGTAAAGCGATTTTCAGTTATTTCGTTTCGCTGCCACGCCCCCAAAAACAGAAACACACACACACACACACTCCACTGACTGATTGATGTTGGCAAAAGCCACAAACATGCCGCACAGCGGACATGGGGCATGCCACTTGTGCGATTATTTAACAATTTAGCAGTCGTATGAATTTTTCTTTTATGTATTTTTGGCCATGGTTTTTCTTTCAGCGACATTTAACGAGTGGAACATGATGATCCTACTACTCTCTCCTCCCCCTCCCCCTCCCCATCCAACAAATATTTCCAATTGAATTTCTGCAAAGAATTTTGAATACCTATTTTTTGTTGTGTACTCTTTCAATTGCAATTGAATTCACATTCATTTATTCATTTCGACTCGTCTCGCGTTTCGTTTATGGCCAGAGTCAAGCTCGCATCGATGAGCACTTGCCCCATGCACCATGCCCCATGCCCCATGTCCCTTAAATTCATGCCCCACATCAGCGTCAGCTACAGCTTCAGCTTCCCATTGCCAGTTGTTGTCCCTTGCCCCATTTTGATGCCATGGCGCGTGCCAAATTAACGTGCCGCATTGCATTGAACTATTTAAGGGCACATCCCATATAACATTTATACTTACATATAAATATATACATATTTTCGACTGACTTTTTGCCTAGCTTTTAATATATTTATTTTATATTCAATTTGTTTTTTTTTCTCTTTTTTTTTTGTATATTTATTTTTTCTTATTTTGTTGAACAAGCCGTCCATTGATGTTGTTGCTTTGGTTCATGGTTGGCTTTGTTTGTGGTCGCCGTTTTGTTGATTGAAAATCAAATGGTGTTATAATTGAGCTAAGGGAGGATAGCGGAAAGGCAAAGGGGAAGGGAAAAAGGGGTAGGGTTGCAGCTGCAGCCTGGAATTTATAATGCGCAAAATGTTCATCAAATTTTCTACACTGCAAGCTAAATGAAATTACATAAAATTGCCCAAAAAATTCTGAAATTTAAATTCAATTTCTTTTTTAATTTGTACATGTATATTTTTTAAGAATTTTGCTCAGTGTATTTTCTACACTTCATAAAAAAAATGACAGCTAAATGAAGAAAATTGCAGAATTAAATTGTAATTGAAATTGAATAAAGTTGTTTTCTCTATTATTTATACAAGTGTATTTAATTTTAATTTCGTTCAGTGTATTATGGGTAGAAATGAAAAGTGCATCCACATCAGCTTTTCAAATGCTGTGCCGCTTTATGGCCACAAATTTGCGCTGGCTTTTTGAACGCTTTATGGCTTAATTGGCTCTTGGCCTGGCCAAGTCAGAACCTGGCCAGGTCGGCTTGATTTTAGTTCAGTTCAGTTCGGTTCGGTTTCATTTGATTTCATTTCGTTTGGTTCACTATCAATTGGACTCCAATAAATGCACACAAAAAAAAAAGCCGAATGCGCATAAACTTTTATAACATTTAATGGGGCGATGCCACTTTACGATCAATATACATACATACATTCAACATTTAACTTATACTCTCTCTCTCTCTCTCTCTCTCTCTCTCTTTCTCTGTCTCTGCTTTTACAGATTCTGGACTGCCACAATATGCTGGTCGTGGCGCTGGAGGCGATGATTCCATGTCTGATGATCGCATTGCCCACATACTCAGTGAGGCCTCATCCCTGATGAAGAGCAATGTGGTTGCTGCCCAGCAACAGCAACAACAGGAGCATCAACGTCGTCATGTTGCTGTCGATGATACGCACAGCAATGAGGATAGCAAATCACCACATCAGAGTTGCACATCACCATTCTACAAGGTCGATCAGCAATTGAAGCAACAACAGCAGCAACAGCAGCAACAGTTGCATGTCTCGGAGCATGCGCAACGTGAGCAACGTGAAGCCGCTACAGCGGCAGCCGTTGCCGTTCATCAGCAACAGCAGCAGCAACAGCGTGAACAACGTGAGCAACGCGAGGCAGCACAACGCGAGCAACATCAAAGATTACGTCATGAGGATTTGGCCCAAGACAAGATGGCGCGTCTGTATCAGGAGCTGATGGCACGTACACCCCGTGAAGCAACCTTCCCAAGGTAAGCTGAAACGGTTAACGGTTAACGGTTACCGATTGAAGCGGTTAAGCGTATTGTTTAAATGATTAATTGCGGATTTCAATTCAAATATTTTTGTAAAGAGTTTATTTGTTTCTCTGTCTCTTATGTCTAAATATTCATAGTTTGCTAACCATCTTAATTTATCGATAGATAGTCAGGTCTGATCATTGATTTCAAATTTGGATATCAAGAAGCCATTGATATTTCTGAAATTTATTAAATTTCGTATCTGTCTCTCTTTTGCAGCTTTTTGTTGTCGCCGTTCTTTGGTGGCGCCGCTGGCATGCCAGGAGCAGCAGCAAATCCATTCCCCGCGGCAATGGCTGCCGATGAGAATATGCGTCATGCGTTTGAGCGGGAAATCGCCAAGTTGCAACAGCAACATCAACAGCAGGCGCAGGCCGCCAGTTTTCCCAATTTTTCCAGTTTGATGGCACTGCAACAGCAGGTGTTGAATGGTGCACAGGATTTGTCCCTGGCTGGCAAGGATATCAAATTGAATGGCCAACATCAACACAGTGGCAGCAGCAGCAGCAAGGATGGGGAACGTGGCGATGATGATCGCAGTTTTCCAGCATTGCCACATGCTAGAAAATCGGATGGTGGCAATACACCAGCACCGCCAGCACCACCAGCACCGCCAGCACCATCGAACAGCAGCAATCCGGTGGCATCAGCAGCAGCAGCAGCAGCAGCGGCAGCTGCAGCAGCAGCAGTTGTCGGTAGTGGAAATCATGGCAGCAACTCAGCAGCGCCGAGTCCATTGAGCAACTCGATCTTGCCACCAGCGTTGAGCAGCCAAGGAGAAGAGTTTGCGGCAACAGCGAGTCCATTGCAACGCATGGCATCGATAACAAACTCATTGATCACACAGCCACCAGTTACGCCGCATCACTCGCAACCACAGCGACCCACAAAGGCGGTTTTGCCACCGATAACACAACAGCAATTCGATATGTTCAACAATCTGAACACGGAGGATATTGTGCGTCGTGTGAAGGAGGCACTTTCCCAGTACAGCATCTCGCAACGGCTTTTCGGAGAGTCTGTGTTAGGACTTTCCCAGGGATCCGTCTCCGATTTACTTGCTCGTCCCAAGCCCTGGCATATGTTGACCCAAAAGGGTCGTGAACCATTCATCCGCATGAAGATGTTCCTCGAGGATGAGAATGCGGTGCATAAGCTTGTGGCAAGCCAGTATAAGATTGCACCCGAGAAACTGATGCGCACTGGGAGCTACAGTGGCAGTCCACAGATGCCACAAGGATTGGCCAACAAGATGCAGGCCACACTGCCCATGCAGAAGATGATGAACGAGTTGAAGTTGCAGGAACCGGCACAGGCGCAACACATTATGCAACAGATGCAGGCAGCTGCTGCCATGTCAGCGGCAATGCAACAACAGCAACAGGCAGCTGCGGCACAAGCAGCAGCCGTTCAACAAGCTCAAGCCCAGGCCCAACATCAACATCAAAGTCAACAACAGCAACAGCATCAGAGTCAGCAACAACAAGTGGCAGCAGCAGCACAGCAACAGGCACAATTGTTGCATCATCAGAACATGTTGCTCACGTCACCGGGTTTGCCACCGCAACATGCAATCAGTTTACCAGCAGCAAGTACGCCCAGTGGCCAGTCAAGTGGCAACTCTGTCGGAGGTGTGGCAACGCCAATCAGTGGGGAAAAGAAACCGATGATGATGCCGGTGGGACATGGCGGGGCACATGCCCCAAATGCAATGCGTAGCCTGCATCAGCATATGTCGCCAACGGTTTATGAAATGGCAGCCTTAACCCAAGATCTGGATACACACGACATAACCACAAAGATCAAGGAAGCTTTGCTCGCCAACAACATTGGCCAGAAGATCTTTGGCGAGGCGGTGTTGGGATTATCACAGGGATCCGTCTCGGAATTGCTCAGCAAACCGAAGCCCTGGCACATGTTGTCGATCAAGGGACGTGAACCCTTCATTCGCATGCAATTGTGGTTGAGTGATGCCAACAATGTGGAACGTTTGCAACTCTTGAAGAATGAGCGCAGGGAGGCCAGTAAACGGAGACGCAGCACAGGACCAAATCAACAGGACAACAGCAGCGATACGTCCAGCAATGATACAAATGATTTCTATACGAGCAGCCCGGGACCGGGCTCCGTAGGATCATCAGTCAGTGGTGCACCACCGAGCAAGAAGCAGCGTGTCCTCTTCTCTGAGGAGCAAAAAGAAGCCCTACGTTTGGCCTTTGCCCTCGATCCGTACCCGAATGTGGGCACCATTGAGTTTCTGGCCAATGAGCTGAGTCTGGCCACACGGACAATTACCAATTGGTTCCACAATCATCGCATGCGATTGAAGCAACAGGTGCCGCACGGTCAACCCGGTCAGGATAATCCGATACCCAGTCGTGAGAATACCAATGCCACACCCTTTGATCCCGTCCAGTTTCGCATACTGTTGCAGCAACGTCTCGTCGAGTTGCATAAGGAACGCATGGGTTTAAGTGGTGCACCCATTCCATACCCACCGTACTTTGCAGCAGCTGCTCTCCTCGGTCGCAGCTTGGCTGGAATTCCAGGTGCTGCTGCCGCCGCGGGAGCAGCAGCTGCTGCTGCCGCTGCTGTGGGTGCAGCAGGCGGGGATGAGTTGCAGGCATTAAATCAGGCCTTCAAGGAGCAAATGAGCGGTTTGGATTTGTCCATGCCAACACTGAAACGTGAACGCAGCGATGACTATCAGGATGAATTGGAACTGGATGCCAGTGGACACAATATGAGCGATAATGAATCTATCGAGGGTTCTGGCCACGAGCCCGATAACACGCCCGTCTCCGAATACGAGAAGGCGTTGCACAAGTCCGCACTTGCCTCTGCTGCTGCCGCCGCTGCCTACATGAGCAATGCGGCACGTAGCTCACGCCGTAAACCCGCTGCCCCACAGTGGGTCAATCCCGCTGGAGCTGGCACACCGACAGCAACCGGAGCTGCTGTTGCCGCTGCCGCTGTTGCTGCCGCGGCTGCAGCAGCCGCTGCTGCTGCTGCTGATAGCAATGAGCGGATTATCAATGGTGTTTGCGTAATGCAGGCCTCTGATTATAGCCGTGATGAAAGCGACAGCATTAAAGGCTCCAATGATGCTGGCAATGATGTGGATAATGATGAGCATGCTCAGCTTGAGATTGATCAACGTTTCATGGAGCCTGAGGTGCGCATTAAGCAAGAGGAGGATGACGATGACGAGCAACAGCAACAGCAACTGCAGCAGCAGCAGCAGCAACAACAGCAGCTGCCACAGCAGCAGCTACAACAGCAACAGTTGCAGGAGGACAGTGATGCGGCAGAGAAGCAACTGAAGGTGATCAATGAAGAGAAGTTACGATTGGTGCGTGTGCGACGTCTCAGCAGCAATGGAGAAGCCGAGGAGCATTGTGCGGCAGCGCAGCAAGCAGCGACGGCAGCAGTGACGCCAGCAGCAGCAGCGGCAGCAGCTGCAGCTGCGTGGAACTACTAAAAGAAATGGCAACTGGAACTGGAACTGAAACCGGAACTGGTACTGATTCTTCTGTGAACAAGCAGCAGCTAAAGTGTGTGCAATGAAGACGTTTACTTGTGATTAAGTTTGGCAGCGGCCCCATCAAATGTTTCGATAGATACATCTATATATATACATACATATATATACAAATATATACATATATTATAAACATAGCACATATACATACATATATACATATAAATATATACCTAGTTTGTAGACCTCTAATATATATATACTATATATATATATATATTTAATCTTTTTTTTTTTTTTGACGATTGTAGTTATAGCTAAAAAGTTTAGAGACGCTATGCGAAGCGCAGCAGCGATAGAGCAGCGCAAAAGTATTAAATTGTTGGCTTCAAACTTGCCACGTGACCATGCCCCAACCCCCAACCCCCAACCCCCAACCTCCAACCTCATCCCCTTCCTTGCCTCGGCCACCAAAAGAAAAAACAAGAAAACAAAAAACAAAAAAAACACTACCTAAAAACTCTACCAAAAGCCAAATCTGAATGAGACGCAGATTTTGCAAAAGATTTTTTTGATTTCTTTACGACTTGAAGACTGTAAGCAAATGGCGGTAGATTTTTATAATTATTATTATTAATATTATTATTATTATTATTATAATTATTATGATTATTATTATGATTATTGCGATTTTTTTCTGCATTGTTAAGTGTACATAGATCAACAATAAATATTAAATATACGATAAAAGATAACAAAAAAAAAAACAAAATCAATGCCGTTCTGTAAATAGACAAATTGTAGGCATCAAATTTTCTCATATTTTCCTAACTAAATAATTCATTTCAATTTTATTATTTCGAATTTTTTTTGTTGCACACACAAGTTTTAACTATCTTTTGATCTCAAGCAGCACCAACACACACACACACACATACACACAAACAAATTACTGAAAGATTTAATAAAAACAACAAGAAAAAACTAATAAGACAACACCTGAAAACTCGAGCAACAAAAGGCGAACCCAAAGTAAAAGATAGTTTAAAGTAAATCTTCACTTTAAAAAAAGAAACAAAAAACTAAAGCGTAGGCAACGTTTTCAAAATTTTTTTCTCTTGATTTCATATTGACCCAAAAAAAAATATAAAAAGAAATAAAATTTAATAATCTAAATACAATAAATTTTGTAAATTTTGAATTTACGTAAAAAATAACAATAATAATAATGCAAATTAATTATTATGTAAAACACAATGTAAACTTTACAAACAATATAGCAAAATGCACTAAATTATTATTTATAAAAAAATACTATATAAATATAGATATTGTATAGTCTATATATATATATATATATATATAAATATAAATTAAGCATTATGCCGTTTATCAACATAATATAACAGTACTTTAAAATTTGCATTACAAATAGCATAATTTTTTTTATTGTGAACTAAAATATTGCAAGAAAAATTAAAAAAAAAACAAAAACAAAAAACAGAACCGCATATCGTAACTAAAGAAATTCACAAATTAAACAAGAATTATTAAAAATAAATATAATAATAATATTAATAATTAATTAAATAAAAATTATTTTTAAGTGAGCCAATTTTTTTGCCTAGCACCTAAGTTTAATCGTAAACGTAAACAAATGAAGAAAATAATGAAAAGAGGATTAAAGAAAAAAACACTGTTTTCCTATCGATAATGAAAGTAAAAAAAAAACCTACACAATTTTTAATAATTAAACACACATTTTTTTCGCTAGGCTAAACTTTAAGCTAAATTTAAAATTTTCAAAATGGCATAAAACCAAAAAAAAAAAGGATAAACAAAACAAAACGAAAATGTTGAAGAGGAGGTCAATGAGAAAAATCCACACTCACAAAGTACGTCAAAACATTTTGCATAGGCCCAAAACTTTGCCGCGTTATTATTAAATATATAATACAACAAAATTTAAAAAAACTAAATTTAAAAAATTATAAATAAAAATCAAAAAACAAATACCAAACACATTTCAATACCTAAAAATACAATTTGCGTCTTCAAAAAAAAAAACAAAAACAAAAGAGAACTAAACAAAATTATTACAAATATTTAAAGCAAAAAATTAAGCAAAACAAAAACAAATTATTCAAACAAAAAATTTACGAAATATGCGAGAACAAATTATTGCCGCTGTCAGCAAATTTGTTGAACATTTATTTTTATTTAATTGAATTATTTTTTTTTAGTTTTTAAATTAATCGTGTTAAATACTTTGCATTTTCATACGCTTTAGCTAAATAATAATTACAAGTATAATATAATTAAATAAATATTTATGCATAATATTTACACACACACATAATTATGTGTATATATACGTATATATACAATATATATTAAAAACAAAAATATTAAATATGTTTAAAGTTGAAAGGACGAAAGCACACATAAAAAATGATGATGGCAAGAATTAGTTGTAATTATTTTTTAAAGTGACTACATTTTTTTTTTCGTATTGTAATAATTATGATCAATTTTTTTATTATTATTATTATGATTATTATATTGTAATTACGATATAAAAGAAAAACAAAAATACAAACAAACAAAAACATACCAATAATACATGAACATAAATGAAACTTTATCAAATAAAAATGTTTTCTTAAACGAAAAAAAAAACCCATCGAAAACCCTTTTTAATTTAACACCAAAAAACCACATTCCACATTCCAAAACAATATAGGGCCATTATCATTTCAACTCTGTTGTGCCCAATCAATCCTCCTCCCCATCCTCAAGAGGAGCAGGCGTAAGCAGAGGAACTATAGTACTCGCAATCTAATTTAAAATATCCAATAACCCCCCGCCCCCCTCACACACACACACAAGCGCCACATATGGAAAGCGCCATGGAAACGAAAATTGTGCGGACTTAAAAAAAAAAAGGGATCTATTATATAAAACGTAGCTCAAATATACACTCTTTCCCACATTACACAAGCCCTACACGCACAGCAAAACGATTGAATGATTATATTATATTAACAATATGCGGTGCTAGCCAAGTTTTAATAACAATAAACAGTTACAGAAAAGCAGCTAAAGATACAAATAAGCGATACAGCTACAGCTACAGATACAGTTACCGTTTACAGATACAGATACAGATACATTATAGTACATCTTAAATAGTTTAGTCAAGTAGGCAGTGAAATTTTTTGCATAGATCCAGTAGCATTGAAATGTAGTAATCGATCAGCGTTATCGATATCGATATCGTTATTGAATTAAAAAATAATTCCATAATTACAGCAAATGAAAAGGAAAATTATACGTAATTAATTTTAACATTAGAGACATACAAGTAATAATAATAATTAATGAAGAAAATAACAAACAAAAAATAAAATAAATAATGATAACTGCAAATCAAAATATATATATAGTATATATACATACATATATATCTAAATCTAAAACTACATCTAACTGTACATATGAAACATATTATGCATGTATTTGAATTTAGGAAAAGAAAAAGCGTTAACGTAAAATCAAATACAGAAAAACTGCATAAGAAATTATCCTTCCAATTCTACACGAAAAACCGACGAAATTTGCAACAAACAATTTAAAACAAAACGAAAACGAAAATAAATAAATAAAGTAATCATTTTTTTGTCAAAGCTCAACTTTGTAGCAGGAATACATATAATCTGTATGAATAGAAATGAATTTAAGCCCACGGTGATATACAGTCTTATACACGCACACAATTACACACACATACAGAGAGGGAACTACAAACAATAAACCAGACAAAAAAAAGAAAAGAAAAGGAAATCTATGAAGACAACATTTTTTGATTATGCCAAGTTAACGAATAACAAAATACAAAATGCAAAAATAAAGCATGTACATACAAATAGTTGGGAAAAATGAATAACGAAAAGATATGATATAAATAATAAAGTTCACATCTTAAAAAACAGACCATATCAACATTATATTATAATGGTATTGCGTAGAGTTAAATGCGGTTATTTTAGCAATACATACACACATTACAAAAAACATACAGACATACGAGTACGAGTACATATAGTATTATAGATTAACAAATACAAATACAAATACAAATACAGTTACAATAACATAACATACAAAAATCATACATACCCAAATGTAGTACGAACATTTCAAAACTATACAAAACAAACAATCGAGTCTCAATTGAACTTGAACAAACACAGACACACACACACACACACACTACTAAGCTAGCAAAAATAAATCTCTTAAGTTTTCAGATACTTCAGATATTATGACATTATAAATTACAACAAAAAATACAGATGCAAAAGAATAAAACCAACCAATACACCGTTTTCAGTTTCAAATCCGCCCAGCAAAAGAAATTAAAAAATAATTACATAAATGAAAGAAATTATTAAGCAAATGTGCCCAATTAAATAATTATTAAATAATGCAGCAAAAATATCAAAAATTATATATACATTTATATATAAATATAAATATATATATATATATAGATATATAACTGAACGATCGACATGGTAAAAATTAACTTAGTGGCCTAAACTTAAGCACTCGACACTTTTCGGCTAAATTCTCAACTCGTAAACCAATTTTTTAAAATTAAGCAAGAACAATGCATTACAAAATTAAAAACATAAAACAAAAACCAAAACAAAAACAAGCAGTAATTTTTTTTTGTGTAGCATTCTCTTGTTGCAAATGCAACTGTTGCAAGCATAAATGCATATAATAAAATATTCATAAAATACAATCCCTTTTTTTTTAATTTAAGAATCTGTTTTTTATATATATACATACATACATACATACGTTAATATATATACTCGTATGTATCTACATTATGTTAATTTGTAAATTAACAATTCCATTCAAGAAGGGAAAATTTTTCAAAGATTTTCCGCATAAATGAAACGACGTTTACCGAAGAAGCAAATAAAACGAAAGATAAGAAAACGAAAAATAATAATGATAATAATTATAAAAAAAAAACAAAAAAAAAAGAAAAGAAAAGATAATGCAAATACTTCAAAAATAAATATATATAAATAATATTAATAATAAATAGTTTATATAGCATGTAAAACTGAACAGAGAAATCAAATTCAATAAAGACGAATATACTGTATTTAAACCAATGACACAACGCTTTTTAATACCCTGTGAAAATAAATCTAATCAGATTTTATAGTCTATCTAATGGGATATGCAGAGGGGATGGAGCAGCTGCACTGGCGCCATCTAGCGAACGCTGTAGTCAAGAGTAGTTTATTTTTTCAGGCATGTTTTAATTTTAAAGCTTCTCAACAAATATGGCTTTCAACTACTTAATTCGCGCTTCCGGCTAAAAGCGCCATCTATGGCTCGCTATTACTGCAGCATGCGCCATCTATCGTCACTCTGAAAAACTTCTGTAGTTGCTGTTAAAGTTTCGTTAGGTTTAACCAGTATAAAGTCAACGAATCACCTACGGATTAAATTTTAATAAATCAAGTATAAAAACATGTCTGTTTTGACCTACAAATTATTCAAATTTTTTTAGATAAATATATAAAATAAGGCTATCTATGGCACAAGGAATTTAAAAGCGACAAAAAGTTGGACTTGTAAACCCTTAGTTCCTTGCAAGGTACAAGGGTGTTTCAAGAGTTCAGACCACCAGAACTTGGAATAAACTGAACCGATTTTCAAGCGGAATGTTTTTTTCCCTCTTTACTCCAAATAAACTCAATGTACTCCTATTTAGAAAAAAAAATATAGAGATATATATTTACACTATTTTTGACTTTTTTTTATAAATAATTAGTATTAAAAAAAAAAAACCTTTCAAAGAGGATACTGAGACATTTCATTTTTATACCCTTGCAGAGGGTATTATTGAGTTATTACATAGAGAGTTTAGTGTACAAATTTTAAACATACTCCCAAATGTTTATCGGTTAATCCCCCTCCATTAAAAAAATTCAAATATAAATTTTTAGATTCTCTGTTTTTATTTGCACTCTACTCATAACATGTTTTATATATGTAAGTTCAGTTTTAGTTTTTAATGTGTAATCCGGTTTAAATATAATATTAATGCTATATATATATATTTATGTATTTTCTTTATACATATGTAAGTATATGCATATGTATAAGTATATATACATGTCAGTTTAGCAATTCAAGAGGCAATCCTTAACAAAATTGCGTGTGGTTGCGTATTTTTTTTATCCATAATCGTATTACATATAATCGTCGTCAGATCGTGAAGCCCAAAAATTAATCCATTTGTAATCTTTAACTTGATCATTATCTACTATTCTGTATTATAATATTCATATTTCATTTACTTTCTGTACCAGCCACAAAACAAAAATCGAAAAGTGTAAGTTTTAGTTTTGGTTGCACATCGAAAAAGTAGAAAAATATTGCTCTAAAAAATACAGGGCAACTCTTTTCATTCACCATTTACATATATATATATATATGTATATATACTTATGTATGTGTATATGCTTATGTATATACAATATACTTTAGATACTTATATTTCATAGTTGTTCGTGTGTTATTTTGTTGTTGGTTGTTTGTTTGTTTGTTTATTTTGGTACAGGTATAGACATAAAAACAGGCGCTAGTTGAAACCTTGGAGGGCAAACAGATACATTTACACTTCTCATGACACATATGTACTTTATATTTATATATAGATATAGATATTATATCATATTCTTTAAATATACATATAGATATATCAGTGATTCGAAGTCAAAAGTGGAAAAAAATGTTCTAAAGTGTAGGTTCCCTGCACGTCGAAACGACACTTGAATCAGACTTCAGACGTGTTTACTGTTTTTATTGTTTGTTATGGACATGTTTTAGATACCCTGTAACTGTAACTGGTTTTTGCTATCATTCTTTCCTTTCTTCGTTTTGCCATCCATGGACCCAAAGGGTGTATATACGGTTTCAAAGCAACAAGCTGAGGCGTAACAACATATTCAACTAACGAGAAGGGGGCTTTAAGCTAACAATTTAACAAAATAAGTAGTATGTCTCTAACCTAACGACTAACGTTTCAGCGAGCTCGCTGTCTGCTGAAAACCGACAACAGCGCCAGGATCCTGACCCTGTTGCCACACTTCTCGCTAAACAAAATGCGCATAAGAAAACATATATGTATTTTTAGAGGCACTTTCCTTATTTAACATCATACATTGCTCTTAACATGACATCCTAAAATCAACAGATAAGTCAAATTCCTAATATGAGAACTGAAATCCTTATAGAATACTTGATTCCTATATAATTTGGTGTTATCTTTGTTTTAAAAAACAAAATGCCGATATTTTGATCCCCTTGCAGAGCTGATTATGATTTAAGTATACAATGATATTATTTCTTAAAGTGACGGTCTATGTTAGTAAAATTGGCAGGATAACTATATAAAATATAGTATTGGAATGATCGACTGAAGAATGAGTAATATATTGAGGCTTCTATTTGCATTAAATCGATCAAACTTTAAACGCATTTTGATTCGGACGACAATAGTTATAGTATAGCTAATCGATTGATTGACCTGATGGTGAAAATATATCTTCTCCCGATCTAGGAATAAGACAGCAAAAGTATCAAAGCTTCGACGCACCGAAGATACGACATTCTTTCTTGATTTATAACTAAATTCGTGCTTCTTCCTGCGCTTATACTAGTATATTCCCCAACAAAAGGTAAACATTGGAATATTCTAGCTAGAGTCATGTTCCAGAATAGGAATAATCAAGACATATCAAATTAGAAAAACAAATCAAACTCAAATGAAATGAAATCACATTTTGTGTGTATTTGGTACGCAAAGAAATTATAATCATATGTATATAGTATATATATTTAATAATAATGATAGTATGATATTTGAAAAAAAAAAATAGAATAAACATTAACAAACTGATTGCTGATCATCGTACGTCATTATATAGTTTAGTTTAGTAGGTAATATGTAAGTAATAGATAGTGTTTTTGTTTTTTGTGTGAGTGGTGAAGGGGCCGGAAGAGGGCTGGCGAGGGAATTGAGGATCGGGGGGGAGCTTTCACAAATATAGGCAGATTGCGCTTATCAGGCTACAAAAGTCTCGCGTTTTAGCTTGCAGCTTTGCTCAGTTATAACTTCTTGGATAGACTATAACAATGTATATAATTTATTATTTATGTTTTAGCTATTAAATATATACATACATATATATATGTATTTTATAGTTTTGCTGGCGACAACTTCGGCGTCGATTGTTTATGTTGTCCAATCCTTTACATATATAAATATATATATATATACATATACATATATTTAAATACACATATGTATATGTATGTATAAGCTTAAATATATCTTTTTGCTTAGCTATAGTATTTGTTGTTTGTTTCTTTTGTTGCTGTTGTTAAAAAAGGCGTTCGCATTTATAAAGCTACCAAAACTCTTTATATACCATACAATATATGTATATATATATACATAAATGTTTATATATTCATATTCAAACAATCAAAAGCAAACGTTTAACATTTTAATTAAATTTTAATTTGTAATTTAAATTTAACAACTGGCAATTAGTTTCACATCTCCATTTTAAATATGCGCTGTTATAATTTAATTTAATTTACTTTAATGCTTGTTTTTTTTTTTGCTAAAAAGGTACTTGAAGTGTATACACTTAGGGGGTTCTTTAATGTGTGTAGGTGTGTGTGTAGGTGTGTGTGTTGGTGTGTGTGAGTGTGTGTGTGTCAGTGTGTGTGCAGCATAATTCCAACAGCGTTTTTTCTTTCTTTTTCTGTATGTACACAATTGAGTTAATTTTAACTAAGGTTTTCTTGTTTCTCTCATTTATTTTAATATTAATTTTTTTAATGTTAGGTTTAACAAGTTGTTTTCTATTTTGCTTTCTTTTTAGAGTCCACAAAACAAATAATGTAGTTAAGATAAGTTAAAAACTAAAAACAAAATTATAGTTGTATTGTGTGTTCTATGTGTGCTTCTTTAATAAAGCCAGGAAACAAACAAATTGTTAACAAGTTTGCGAACAAGTTTTTAAACTACATAGTTTAATGCCTAGAAAACTAATTGTTAGTTGTTGTTGTTGTTGTTGTTTTTTTTTGTTGTTGTGTTGCTTCTTTTGCTTAGATTCTAAAAGTATCTTTGATTTAACATTTAATTGAGTGTCGCATGTTGTGTTGTTCCTTTTGTTTATAATGTTTAATTGTAATTTTAGTTTTGGGTATTCGGATTGCTATGCTAAGCTTGATTGGCCTGTGTTTTGGTTGATTTAGTTAGCACTTAAGTTAATCATATAACATATGATAATCATATTAACCACATTAATAATATTAATAATAATAATAATAATAATAATAATATAGTAAGTAATATATATATAAATATATATTTGTATAACACGTAGCGATATTAAACAATTCAAATTTTAACAGCATTTTAAACTGCGTTTTTTAGTGTGTGTGTGTTTGTGTGTTTTTCTCTTTTCTTTGCTAAGGACTCAATAATAAGGCGCTAAATGTTTTTGTTTTTGTTTTTAGTACTTAATACATATAATATGTATATATGTTTATATGTATATGCATGTGTGTATATAAAACTTTTGCTCATAGCAAACAAACAAATAAAATGTTTAATATTTAAAAAGTTTTGCTTTGTGTTTGTTTTCGCTTTCCTTCAGTTTGTTTTCTTTTTTTTCACTTACATATTTTATTTAATTTTTTTACAAAATTTGTTGTTCTTGTTTTCCTTTTTTTATATATATATATTTGTTTTCGTCGTTTTTTCTCTTTGATTTAAGTTAGCACAAAATTGTTCCTCTTGATATACACGGTTTTTTTTTCCTTCTGCCTCTGCTGATTTCTTCTCTCGCTCTCGATAGATCTCTTTCCAACTATCTCTATCTCTCTCTCACGTGTCTTGGACATTATTTGTTTAAAAATGTAATTTACAATTCGTGCCCAGCTAGCACCGTAGGACATTTGTTAATTATTTTTATCATTTGTGTTTCACTTTTGTATTTTGTTTTGTTACGTTGTTTCTGTTTGTTTTTGTTTGTTTTCTGTGTTATAAGCGAGCTTACAAATTGTTTAAAATATTCAATAAAAAATATATATATATACACAAAATTAAGAATTAAAAGATAAAGCTAACAGAGAAAATTGCAACTAATAAAAAAAAAGATTGTAAATATATATATGTATAATATGTATGTATGTAATGGCCAACAATTAAAAGGCAAAGCAAATGCCACTAAATAAAGTCCCATAAAAATTAATTGCTATTAAAAATAAGACTATAAAAAAAAAGTTATTACAAAATATAATAATAATAATAATTACAATAATAATAGTAATAAAATAATAAATAATAAAGAAAAACGCCGCTCGATAACAAAAACACAAAAATGAAAGAAGGAGAAGAAGAAAAACTTTATACATGTGTATAAATAAAAAGAAAATAGTTGTAAAATTTAAAGCAAAACTTAAAAACTAAATGCTACGCGTTGAACAGAATTTGCTTTAGAAAGAGACAACTGGTGCGAGCGGGATGGTGATGGGTGCTGGCAGAGGAAGCCGAAACCGTGTGTTTGTAAGTGTGTGTGTGTGTTTGTGTTTGTAAGTGTGTGTGTGTGTGAGCCAGTTGGACAGACAGACAGACAGACGGACAGGCAGGCTGTTGTGTCTATGATCTGCCGCCAGCCTTACGCCATATTCACCGCATCCAGGCCGCTTTTCGTTTAATAATCTTGGTGCGTAATGTTCGCATTGGCTTCACTTTGCTTTTGGCCGCAACGGCATTTGCCATCGCTGCACTGAGATGTTGTTGCAACATGGGCTGAGCGTTGGTGTTGCCACCAGTTATGGTCTGCATATACAAATTGGTGGTGCTGTTGCTATTGTTATTGCCACTTGATGCTCCTGTCGTGCTGTAAAGTTCCTCGTATAGCGGTTGCTGCTGCTGCTGTTGCTGTTGCTGCTGGGCAAGTGCTGCGGCAGCTGCCACATTAGCTGCGGCACTGCTAAGCAATGCCATTTTGCTGCCACTGCCATTTGTATAGATGCCCTGATGATGATGCTGCGACTGGTGATGATGATGTTGCTGATGATGCTGTTGTTGTTGCTGCTGTTGTAACTGCAATTGATGCTCCTCCTCCAGGCTGCGACTCGAGGCGCGTTTGTGCGGTGAGCCGTGACTGCTGCCGCTGCCGCTGCCATTGCTATGATAATGTGTCGTCGAGGAACCGCATTCAACAATTGAGGAACGTGACAGCGACAACAAGGCATCCACACCATCACGTTGTCGCTGCTGATCGGCCAATTCCTCAGCCGTAATGTTGTGACTAGAGAACAGACAGCAACCATTAACATGATTTATATGTAGAATTCGCCGTGTGAATACTCACTTCTCCTCGCTGCTGTCGTAGGCCGCATCGCTGGTGCAACTAGGACAACTCGCACAATTGCCACAATTGCTATCCCCACCGCCACCATTCTGCCCCACACTCGTCTGTGTCTGTGGGCCACTTTTTTGGCCATTGCCATTGGTCCGAGGCGTTGAAGCGCCGCTATCCGCATTGCTATTGCCACCCGCCGAGTAAGTGTGATCCTCGCTAGGCGAGCTGGTTATCACCGGTGCCCTAAAAATAAGTTACAAACAAAGAGCGGAGATAATAATTTGTAGTTCTAGTTAACTAACTAAAAGATATTTTTAAGTAAATTGTGAACAAATGAATAGCAACAAAATCTAAAAAAAACATCTTCAAGTTCCCATGTTACATTTGATCCTTGCAAGTCGGGGAAAAAGGCTAGATTTGTCCGGAAAATGTCATCCGATTTAGCCTTGATGATCAGTCAGTTTTACATACATATGTGTATATAGATAGATTATCGTAACATACATTTTGCTTGGAACTTACCCATTCTGAAAGGATTCAATGAAGGCCTTTGGTCCGTGTTTGAGAAAGAGCATCGCCGCCGCTGCATGAACATCATCGATGCTGTCCGCACCACAATCGCGAGCCAAACGCTCAAAATTGAATGCACCTTGAACTGGGGCAGCTGTTGCTGCTGCTGCCGCTGTTGTTGTTGCTGTTGTGGTGATACCGCCGCCATTCAAATTTGCATAGTTGTTGTACTTGTTATTGTTGTTGCTATTGCTATTGTTGTTGTTATTGTTGTTGTTGTTGTTTGTAGCATAATCGCCAGATAACTCGTCATCAAAAACATCCGATTGCAATGGTTCTTCACTAATATTACGAAATTTCTTGCACAGATTGGGAAAGAGTTTCGGATCAAATCGAGCATGACCACCACCAGCAACAACAGTACTAGAAACAGCACCAGCAACAGCACCACTGCCAACAATATTGCCATTGGTTGTAGCTGTCACTTGTTGATTGCCTCCACCATTGACAAGTGCTCCATTGCTTTTCGATGGCGTTGTTGCTGCATTCGCTGCAGTTACAGCAACTGTTGATCCATCCAAGCTATCGTAACTAGTGATGGCACTCCCAGTGCCATTGGGACTTTTGAGCATCGGACTGATCTTATCGACGGCCGAATTGGGAAAGTAAGGTGAACGATTGAGAGCCTGCATGAGATTTTGACGCTGTTGAGGCTCAACACGCCACAGAGAACCCTTCCCCATGTTGGGCGCCTTTTCCACTTTGACGAAACTCTTGTTCAGTGACAGATTGTGACGCACACTGTTCTTCCAGCCATTGGGCGCTGTCTTAAAGTATGGAAAGTGTTGCACAATCCACGCATAGATCTCCTTCACGGGCAGCGCCTTCTCGTTCGAGTCCTCAATGGCCATGAAGATCAAGGAACTGCAGCAAAAAACAAAATTATCAAATATATATAAATCTTGAAATATCTATTATAATCTTATTATGGTTATTTAATTTTATGCTGCGAGTTTAAAGAACTTCGATCGTAGAAGACTTCTACTAGAAGAACTTAAAAAAATATGAAACTTTCAGCTTTTTTTAAAGCTGTCTTAGATATTAACTAAAACTACAACTTTAAAACAGATAGAACAAGAACTTTATAGTTTACACAAACAGATTAAGCTGTTTTTAATGCACCTTTCCTCAAGATTGAAGCTTTTCCTATCTTCTAAATCTTAATATGTTGTTTCATTGACACTAGGACACAAATTCGTCTATTCTTAAAGAGCTTTCTCTAGCAATCAACGCTCTTTTATTTGCGATTAAAGCTTATTCTCTTCTTAATCTTATGTTCCCATTATTTTTAATAGAGCTTTCAGTAGCTTTTGAAACTTACCTAAAGCTATATGGCGGCTTGTTGTTGGTATGCACAAATGGATCGTATGGCACATTATTGGGATGCTTTTGCTTCTGTGGTGTGTTGTTATTGTTGTTGTTGTGTTACTGCTGTTGTTGCCGCCATTGGAGCTGACATAACTGGATGAATTGTTGTTGTTGTTGTTGTTGTTGTTGTTGCTGCTATTATTATTATTATTATTGTTATTGTTGTTGCTGTTGTTGTTCTTGGTGATATTTTGATACTGCGGTGTACTTGTGTGCATCCTTGTATTGCCCACGATCAATTCAAACTCCTTGAGCGAATCCTCATTATCATAGCTCGCATAACTGTTGGGACTCCGCAAGTTGGCAATGTTCGATGCGGAACCAGAACCTGAACCCGAAACGGAACCAGAACCATTATGTATTGCTGTTGGCGTTATGGGCGGTGGTGGTGGTGTTATCGATAATTGCAATCCACCCGATCGTGTTGGCACCGCACTGTAATAGCTGCCACACAGGAGCAGTGGAGCCGCCACAGGAGGCGTCTCCGGTGAGGCAATGTTGGCGGGCTGTTGTTGTGAGCTGTGTTCAAAAATATTGAAAAGAAGATTAGCTTCGAGATTTCGAAAATATCTTAAAAGCTAAATTATAAATAGACCCTAAGCAAATTACTCTATGCAGGCAGAAAGTTTGAAGCCTGTAAAACCTTTACGAATTCCTCCAAAAGACAATGAGGAAGTACAAAAATTCGAAAAGCTTATGAGCTCATTAAATATGCCCCTATTTAAATTGTAATACGTAGCAAGAGTTTATACAGTTGGCCTGTAAAACGTTTACGAATTTAAGCAGAAATCAAATCGGAAAAGAAAAATGCTACAAATTCCATCAAAGAGGAAGGCAGCAAAGTAAAACTCTTGAAAGGATTACCCTTTTCTTCAGCTATAATTTGAAACTACAGTAGATACTGGACTTACATGACATGCGTTGTGTTGCCCAAATGGCTGACAAAACTGTAACCTGCAGGCAATGTCGTTACCGACTGTATTGTTGACTGTGGATCACTGTGGTTGTTGTTACTGTTGTTATTGCTGCTGGTGGTGTTTGTGTTTTTGGTAGTATTGATGCCACTGTTGTGGTTGTTGTTGCTATTGTTGTTGTTGCTGTTGGGCGTTGAGATGGCCGCATAGTTAACAGCATCAAAGACTGCATTAAAATTGCTCGCTTTCGGCACTGGACTGTTGCCCCCATTGACAGCAGCTGTGGATGATCCGGAACCGGAACCGGAACCAGACACTGAACAGGAGCTAAGTGAAGAGTTGTTTGAGGAGGCGGGGGAACTGACCACAGTTACCGTTGAGGCCACCACATGGCTATGATTGTTATTGTTGTTGTTATTATTGTTACTGTTGTTGTTGTTGTGTTCAACATGTACATTCATCTTTTCACGCAAATACTTTTTATGCGGATGATGTGTTGTTGTATTGCCAGTGGATTTATATGAATTTGAGCCATTGCTGCTGACAAAAATCTGTTGTTGCTGTTGCTGTGGTTGCTGCTGTGATTGCAGTTGCTGCTTGACTGTTGCTGTGATGGCGGGCACAAAAGTGTTGCCGACACGCGGCAAAAAGGCGCCAGCAGCAGTTGCAACATTTGCTTTTGTTGCCGCTTTATATTCCACCACGGTGGTGGTGCCACTGGGTCCTTTATGCACCGTTGTGGTGCTGTATACGGCGGGTGATTGCTGTGGTTCATTTGATTGTTGTTGTTCATTAACATCATTGTTGCTACTGTGGTTGCTGTTGTTGCTCGGCGGCAACTCTTCGATAATGTCGCTGACAATGCAAATGTTGTTGTTGTTGTGGACAGTAGATGTTGCTGCTGCTGCTGTTGTCGTTGATGTTGCTGTGGTGGGTATTGGTGGAACTGGCGTTGCTTTAAGCGTTGCACAACGCTTCAAATATGGCACTCCTGCTCCTGTTGTCGTTGTTGTTGTTGCTACTGCTGCTGCTGCTGATGCTGCTGCTGCTGCTGCTGCTGTTGTTGTTGTGGTGACAATACCTTTAATCAGATTGCTGTCATTTAACCAGGAAAGTGGACGTAATTCTCCATCATCAGCAGCGGCAGCAGCTGCTGCTGTGGCCAAGGCATCGGCTGCACTCAACTCCAGTGGCTCTGTGGCAAGCAACACAATGTTGCCACCAGCTGATGCAGCAACACCACCTCCACCTCCCCCTCCACCACCATTTGCTGCATTTGCCGACTGTGTTGCTGCTGCTGTGCTGCTCTCATAGGCCGTAAAGCTGCTGCCATTGTGCGGCAGGAACACGTACTTTGGCCCAGAGTTCATGTGGCTGGCGGATGTTGATGTTGCTACTGTTGTTGCTGCCACTGTGTGACTACTGTGATAACCGTGTGCGGCAGCTGCCGCTGCTGCCACAACCGCTGCCGTTGCCGTTGCTGTTGTTGCCGCTGCTGCCGTTTGTAGTTGTCCTCGCAATTGGCTTAAATCGTGTGTTGTTAGCAGCTGTGTAGGATTATCTGTTGACATGCTATACGAACAAACAGAAAAAAGAAAGAGAATGGAAAGAGAAAGAGAGAATATTTGTGGAAATTAGTTTCTGATTTTTCATCAAATTCTTCTTCGATATGTTAAAAATTGTCAAAATTCTTGTTAATTGTGTGAACATATCTTATGATTTCAAATTGAAATCCTTTAAAATATTTAGAATCCTCAACACGTATTAAATAAAATAATATTGTTGGTCTTAAGTCTAAATAAACTAAAATCTACATGAGTTAATTCAACCAAGAATTCTAAAAATTTATTGTAATTTTTGTTGCATTTTGGAATATAATAACCATTTATAAAAATTATGTCTCTGTTGGTTGACGACCTTCTATTTTATAATAAATGATTTTTAAATGAACAACAATATTAACAATTCAATATTTGATTAATGATTAAAATTCAACTATACATTTAAGTAAATTGATATTGGTATTAACTTGATTGCATTTACTTTTTACAATTTATTTATTTGTAATTTAATTTAATACATTGAATTTTCTTTAAATTCCATTTTGCATTGCAATTAGATTTTCCTCTAATTATATAAATTTTACATTGCAATTGGATATTCATCTGATTATAAAAATTTAAATCGTACCTTCAATAAATTGCATTTTCGTTTAGTTTATTTTTGTGAACATTTTAAAAGGGTATTTTGATTACATGATACATATTAAATAATGATTAAACAAACTTTACTTTAATTTAACATCTATCAGGTATACGTTTAAATCTTTGTATCGGAATTCGAATATATTTAATTACTTAAACACAATCTATATTTATTTTTATTTGTATTCTTGTGTTTTTCTTTGTGTGTTATTTTCTACGTTTTTGTTTTGTTATCAGCGATTTGTAATCAAATCAACTTAAAAGCGTCCTTCAATTTTTTATTGCATACTTAAATGCGCTCACTTGCTTAACAGCTCCCCTCCATTCAATTACCCCGTTACTTAAACCCCCTCTTTGGCCCAATATCAGCCACCACATTTTAAGTTAAATGTTAAACGCTTTACGCAATCAACGCCCGGGCAGCCATTTCATGTGTGTGTTTCTGTGTTTGTGTATGTGTGTATTTGTATTTTGTTTCTTTCTTTTTTTGTTTTCCAACAGCATTTTTTATTGTTTCTAATTTACGCGTGTAGTTTTTGCTGTTTTTATGGCTTGATGAGCGCTGTGACGCCGGCAGCGCAGTTACCGCACCTGCTGCTCTTCTTGTTGTTCATTTTCCATTTTATATGTTTTGTATACCCTGTACTTGAAAAAGTAATACGATTGATCACCGTCTGTGTGCTTGTATGAACAACACCAAAATCTTAGAGACTGAAAGAGCTAGAGACACCAAACTTGACATGTGGATTCCTCCATAAATATTTTCTATATCAAGCTTTTGAATTACAAAAACAGTTTCAAAGTTATGAGTAATATTCTAGAGCACCCTAATGGTATACTACTACAGTATAAACTCGAAAGTTAACAGAAAAATAAAATTTCTTTCGACATAAGTACAGGGTCTTACACAGTCGATCAAGATTTCCCATTTATTTATTTATATTTTTTTTTTTGGCTACTTAGCGAGGGTCGATCTACACTTGTGTGTGTTTGTGTCTTTGCTCTCTCGCTCTTTCTCTTATTGTGTGAGTGTGTGAGTGTGTGTGTGTGCCTTGTTTACTGTTGAATTATCTTATCAGCATTTTGCATTCTAGTTGGAAGTTGCTTTGGCCTTAACAGTTATAGTTTCTTGTCGTTGGAAACGAAGTCGAATATGCGATAAGAGAGGATAAGAGATAAAGGGAGAATGGTGGAGGAGGGATAAGGGAAGGAAAATGAGCGTCTAAAATATGCAGCAATGCAAAAATGTATAATTCTTTGAATTGCATTTAATTTAATGCATGTATTCATTAAACACACTCACAGTTATTCATTCGAATAATTTGTGGTGCTTTGAAAGGGGTGGGGGGATGGAAGTGGGGGCTGGGTCAGCAGCCAACAAAGTGTATTATTATTTATTGATTTTTATTGACAACAACAAAGTTACTTTGACGGCTATAACAACAACAAAAATACGCCAAGTGCAAAACGAGCGTGCCACAACAAAACTGAGAAGAGAGAGCGAGAGAACAACTTGAGGGAGAGAGTCACAACAAACGAACAACAAAGCATAAGCAAAAGCTCAACAACAACAAACGGTAACAAAAGCTAAGCGCCATACTAAGTCAAATTTCAGTCACATAGCCAATTAGTAGGCATAACTCACATAAAAAGTGTTTCTACCATAAGCATAAAATCACTGTTGGAAGGTCAAACATTTGTTTTACTTTATTATTATTCATACATTTTAAGCTTTTCCAAAACAAACGTCTTCCACAAATTGAACATTTAGATTTGAGAGTACAAAATAAGAACACAGTTTTCAATAAAGCCAAAATATTCGCTCTTCTCCCTGTAATTGGACTTTGAAAAAAAAAACTACATTTAAAAACAAAAACTGAAAAGCTGTTATGGCAACACTGATTATAATAGCAACAAAAATCGGCAATTGTTGTTCCTTACACGACAGACAACAAAAAAGCTTACGACGCAATTTTGAAAGTTTATGTCGTTGTCTTGGTAACTTTTTATAAACAAAAAAATATATATACATATACATCAATAATTTGCACAGTAGCGTCTAGTGAGAGAGAGCCAACAAAAACGTCAGCGAAAGACAACGTGGTCTTTGTCAATCTCTTCTCCCTTCATATCGCTCTGTGCTCTGTGCTTTTTTTTTGCCATAATTAATTAGCTAAAATAGATGTCCGTTTGAATGCGTATGTAGATAAAATATTGCAACTTGAACACACACGCACACACACAAACTATTTTAAGCCACTGTTGTGACGTGTGCCAAAAACAATAAGAAAGAAATGCCTATAGACGCCACGCTCTCTCACTCTCTCTGCTACTCTCTCTTTTCTTTAGTTAACCTTTGTCAGTGCTCTCTTGCACTCTCTCTCTCGCTCTCTCTCTCTCTCTGTCTTTGTTGTTTATCTGCTTTTTCGTTGCGTTTTATTAGACCCAGTACTTTGAAAAAGTACAAATGGGTCTATTACGTTTGTGCAAAAAAAATGTGCGTAACAGGCAGAAGGAGGCGTGGCAGACCCCATAAAGTATATATATTCTTGATCAGCATCAACAGCCGAGTCGATATAGCCATGTCCGTCTGTCTGTCTGTCCGTCTGTCCGTCTGTCTGTCTGTCTGTCTGTCTGTCTGTCCCTTTTTGTGTCGCCTAGATCTCAGAGACTATAAGAGCTAGAGACACCAAATTTGGCATGTAGGTACATCTATATCTCCCATTGATCGAGTTTGTTTTAGATTTTTGCCACGCCCCCCTCCGCCCCTGGAAATTGAAGTACAAAATTTTGAAGTCGAATTACAAGAGCCCCTTGAATGCTAGCCCCTTGATTTTTGGTACATATAATTAACACTATAACCCAAACCTGTCCAGAAAATTTCATTCCAATCGGATGATAAACGCGGAAGTTATTCAACTAACAATGTTACGGGCAAAAGGAAGTAGAAGAGACGCTAGCGACCTCTCTGTTAATTAACTTAATTCGTAGTGGCGCCATCTATTGCATGGTAGGGAACATTTAAGAACAATCTATAGTGGACGCTTTGCTCTCAAAAAGTACTGGGTCTCCTACTGTCGAGCTTGCTCCACTGTAGCTTACTGCATTTTTTTTTGTTTGTTTTCCAAGCACAAACAAATGGCGCAGTTTCATGCTGAGCTCAGTTCATTTCAAGAGAGAATCAAATGCGAATGCGAATACAAAAGCAAAGAGACAGACAGACAGAGAGAGTGAGAGAGAGAGCGTAAGCCTTCGTTTTGTTGTTATTATGCTTTTGCTTGTGCTTACTCCACTCTCTCTTCCCTCTCTCACTATAGACTGAGATTAGTCGTCAGCTTTTCGTTCTAGAAACGTCAACTGCTGACGCCTAACACGTTGGTTTCTTTCAGTGTGTGACCTATGGACCTTTTATATGGCAGCTTTCTATGCAGCTGACGTTCTTGTTATTATTACTCTTTATGTGGGTGGTAAATGTCAGCCCGCTGAATGCACTCTTCTATTTATTTTTATTCTTCTTGATGTTGTTGGGCAAATTAACAAACATAAATAAAGAAGCAGCACCTACAAAAGCAGTAAAAGACAGTTGGTTAAACTGTACCTGCTGCTGTTAAAAACGCTAATAAAACGCGCGCAATGTAGATGAATCATATACACACACATAAACTCACACATACACACACATGGCATGCAGCAGCAACAAAAACAACTTAAACCGCGTGCTAATCGCGCAAAGACAACAACAACAACACAGTGTTGTACATTTTAGCTATTTTTAATAGCTATATTTACCTATTTTCTAACTGCAAAATCAGGAGTATATAAAAAATAGTCATTATAAAATTATTTAATAAATAAATGGAAAAAAAATATATTATTTAATTCAAACCTATTCAGCTGCATTTCCAAGAATGATTTAACTACTTTTTCAGATTGGCAGATAACATCAACATATTTGAGAAAATTAATCGAGTCAGTATTTTTTAGTATAAACTTAATATAAAACACTTTAAGCATTTTGTTTATCAGATTTAATCATTTTTACAAGTAAATTCTAGCTACTTTTTACTATCCAAATATAGCTTATTAAACCCTTGAAATTCTGACAGCACTGGCAACAATAACAAAAGCATATTTTATTGCTGTTAGTTTTTGTTGTAAGTGTTGTTGTTGTGGTAAAAACGTTTGTGTTAAATGAGCTGCTTCCTCTTTTAATATAAAATAATAAATATATAGTAAAAGAGAGCAAAGAATTAAAGTGTGGGAAAGAAAAAAAACAAGAGTGGTGGGGGAGGGGGTGTCAATGACAGAACATTAAAAAAAACAACAACAAAAACTAGCGTATGAATAACAATAACAATAAAATACAGACAGAGAAGGAACAAAAAAAATAGAGAGGGAGAGGGGAGAACGCGCAACACTTTGTTGCTCTGTTCCTTGTTTATCTATCTCCATCTCAATCACACTTGAAATAAATAATAACAAATAACAAAACATTTCACGTAACGACACAAAAATAAGAGAGTGACATAGGGAGAGAGATCGTGAGAGAGCTTTGCATATTTCCGGCAGCGCATCAACACAACAACAGCTGGCCAAGCATTTTTTGAGAGCTTTTTTTAATGGCGTCCAATGACGCCTGCTCCCTCTCTGTCACTCTCTCTCTCTCTCTCACACAGTGTGTTTGTGAAATATAAACAAAAATTCTTGAAATTATAATTTCATTTCAATTTTGTTGCTGTTGTTCTTGACCAAAGCTAAAATTATGTGTTATGTATAATAATAATTATCATAATAATAATAAATTTTTCTTAAAATATTGCAAAGCTATTTTTAAAAATTTTAAATTTAATCTATTTTTTTCGATATTTGAAATAGTTATTTAGCTTTGCATTTTGCACACACATACAATTTCCTTTTTTTTTTCATTCTAATTTTCTAGATAAATAGACGCACATAACAACAACAACAACACAAGATGAAGGCGACCACGCGGCGTATACGTAACCCCATGTGTGTTTGTTTCTATATATGAATGTGTATATGTACGTGTGTATGTTGGTTGTGTGTGTATTTGTGATGCTTTCAAAGTTGGGAGACACATTTTTTTGCATTACGTATACGCCTCGTTTAAAGGCACAGAGTCAAAGTAAAGTGAAGAAAATGGGGGAAAGCACACACACAGACACACACACACAGACAACTGATAAACAACTATGGCAGACAATTAATTGCAAATATTTAAATATGCGCAAAAATACAAAGAAAAAAAGAAAAATGTCAAGAAAATTAATTTAACAAAGTGTGTAAGAGCAATAAACTAAAAAAAAACAAAAGCGACAAGGCCGCTTTGTCTTATGGTGTGTGTAATTAAATTGTTGTTGTTATTTGACTTCTTGTTTTAATTTTAATAGAAATATTTTTAGATACCTAAGAAAAGAAAATATATGCGTGTAACAAAGCGAAAATAAATTTACAAAAAAAAATTTATTTTATTTAGAATTATAAATGAATTGTAATAATAATGACAAATGACATGTATATATATATATTTAATATCATTATTAAAATAAACTCTTGCTCCCTCTCTTAGCAAAGCTTTCAGTCTCTCATACACGCACAAAGAGCGCAGCTCAATGCTCTCTTGCATTCACACACACATTCGTTGAATTTTCAACGTGGTTTTTACTTATTTTCCTATGTGTATTTTTACTTTTTGCGGCGCCTTTGCAAAATTCTTTTTTAGCATCAGATTATGAAATCGATCAAAACTAAAATTTATTAAACTGCAAAGCAAAAATATTAGAAAGAAAAACAACTACAAATTGCAAATTTTGTTATTGTTTTTGCTTTTTTTCTTGTTATGTGCTTTATTGTGGGACGATGACGCCGTCATTTAGCTCCTCTCACTTTGCACGCTTTTTCTCTCTCTCACGCTCTCTCGCACACTCACACACAGCTTTGATTGTTGTTGTTTTTGTTATGAATGATCCACATACCTTTGCATTAGCAAAATTCACAATGTTTTCCAAACATTTGGCACACGCACACACACGCAAAAAAAATTATTATTATTCACAATGTTATAAAATAAACAATTTTTGTTTTATGCTTTTTTTTCTTCTCGTTTGTTCTTTTAATTGTATTTAATTTAGCTAAAGCCTCGCACAGTTTGAACCGTAAAGCACGCGAGCACACAAACGAATGAAGCGAAACGGCGGCAGCAGAAAATGAAATGCCGAAACGAGACACACACACACATCCAGATGAACATTGGAGCTCTCTCTTAATACTCTCCACATAAAAACGTAACAAAGGCACACGTATGTGTTTTCAATGTATGAGAGAGCCGGCACATGCAACACACAAATTCAAAAGCGCGTCGTAAACAACAACAAGAAAGCTTGCTTTAACACATCGAGGGAGCAAGAAAGCGCGCTCTCTCAACTACAGCCCCCAAGCATGCGTGTGTGTGTGTGTGTGTGTGTGCTGAGAGCGTTGGCGCATGACATTGCCATTTATTGAAAGCTGAGCAGCAACAACAAAAACGAGTAACGTAAACGTTGACGTCGACGCCGACGACCTTATGGTCGCATTTTACTCACGATTTGTTTTTTTTGTGCTTTACTCAAAGGATCACAGCAACAACAACAATAACAATAACAACAGTCGCAATAAACAGCTGTTTGGGTAAGGCCCTTATACAAAAGCATAACAAAACAAAGAGAGAGAGAGCGCAAAGAGAGCAAGGAATTGAATGCGCTCAGTTTGTTGTTGTTTTTGTTTTACTGTTGATTACAAATGTTATTTATAAACATGTGTGAAATAAACACAAATTTGCTTGAATTACTTAATTAGCTAATTATAAATAAATAAATAAGCTAAATATAAAAATAAAGTTAATAACATCAACTAAAAAAGTGCTAATCGCGACACGTGCGCTGCCGACGCAAGTAGCGACAGCAGGAAATACAAGAAGCCACAAATCAGGAAAAAAAAGAATATAAAAATCAAATACACAAACAAAAGCTAACAACAACAATAAAAGCTTTGACAAATGCAGCGCAAGCATTAATTGTCATTGTTGTTGCTTTTTTAGTGTTTAGCATATTTAATTTTAGCCAGGCGGAAAGAGGAAAGCAAAGGAAAATTGAAAAACGGCATTGTCTTGCTTCTACTTCTATAGTCTCTTTTGTTAAAAATAAATTTTACATTTATTTTGTTCACGCACAACTGAAACAAAAACTGAAAGAGAGTGTGACCAAGAGAGAGCGAGTAAAAGAGAGAGCAACGAAACTTTTGCCGGCTTTTTGGGGAAAAAAAACTGCAGCGACGTCAACTAAAAAAAAAAACGCATCAAACAAAAGCGTCAACTAAAAATAGTCACAACATATTTGTTGTTGTTGGTGCTTTGGCATTTGGTGAGAGGTGAGAGAAGAGTGAAGAGAGCGTGCGCTGCTTTCGCTTCTGCTCTGTTGCCAGGCGCCCAATAAGAGAGTGCAGCAATGTACTCTCTCCCACCCACTTCGCAACCAACTATCCATCCATCACACACACACACCTCAAGTTGAGTGACAGTTCTTGGGCAATTTCAATTTCAATTTCAATTGATTTCTTCGTTCAAAATAAACTCATGTCAAGTGCGTGTGTGTGTGTGTGTCTTTTGGCTAAGCAATTTCAAATACAACAACAATAACTAATTGGGTCAACCACAATTAATATTACTAAATATAGCCAAAAGACATTCTTGCCACGAATATTGATAACAAAGAGAGTAAAAGAGAGAGAGAGAGAGAGAGGAAGAGAGCGCATGCAAGCCTTGATCATCCATCCATGCCAACTAATAAAAGTCTTAAAGCTCGACTTGAGCTTACAAGTGCACACCCTACAAACATTTTTGAAAGGATATTGAGAGACATGCATATAAGATATTTATATAAACCAAAAAAAAAAATGCAGTAAGCTACAGTGGAGCAAGCTCGACAGTAGGAGACCCAGTACTTTTTGAGAGCAAAGCGTTCACTATAGATTGTTCTTCAATGTTCCCTACCATGCAATAGATGGCGCCACTACGAAATAAGTTAATTAACACAGAGGTCGCTAGCGTCTCTTCTTCTTCCTTTTTCCCGTAACATTGTTAGTTGAATAACTTCCGCGTTTATCATCCGATTGGAATGAAATTCTAGACAGGTTTGGATTGTAGTGTATATTATATGTACCAAAAATCAAGGGGCTAGCATTCAAGGGGCTCTTGTAATTCGACTTCGAAATTTTGTATTTCTATTTCCAGGGGCGGAGGGGGGCGTGGCAAAAATCTAAAACAAACTTGATCAATGGGAGATATAGATAAACCTACATGCCAAATTTGGTGTCTCTAGCTTTCATAGTCTCTGAGATCTAGGCGACACAAAAAGGGACAGACAGACAGACAGACGGACAGACAGACAGACAGACAGACGGACATGGCTATATCGACTCGGCTGTTGATGCTGATTAAGAATATATATACTTTATGGGGTCTGCCACGCCTCCTTCTGCCTGTTACGCACTTTTTTTTTTTGCACAAACGTAATAGACCCATTTGTACTTTTTCAAAGTACTGGGTCTAAAAACAAATAGAACAGATATAATAATTTTATTGCAAGCAGTACCATTGTTTAGAGTTACTAAGGTTTATAGCGGAAGCACAATTAATATATGTATGTTAGTATCATCTAAACATTTCCATATCGAAATATCATTGATATTGTTATTTTTTCAAACAATCATCATCTCAGTTAAACGTGAGCGGAAATTATTTTTGATAAACATCACAACTTTAATGTTGAAAATCATTGTAAGTAAGCTTGCAAATTTTCCACAATATACTTTAAGAAAAATTCAATTATTCATTTATTTTCTTTGTTGCTCTTTTCGGTTAGCAACAAGTTGCAAGCTTGCAACAAACAAACATCACATTATTTGTGATGTTTGAGGGTTTCATCATTCATATGAATGTTTGTTTGTTTTATTTTTTTCTCTGCCCTTCAATCCTAACTAACTAACTAACTAAAACAAATTTACACACACGAGAGAGTGAGAAATAGAAACGAAAGACGAAAGAGAGCGCGATAAACGTTTTCAGCTAATTAGCACATTTAAAATGTCCGCAATTATTTAATGCAGGCACTCAGCTACAAAAAAAAACTTAACTTCAAACTATACATATGTATACACATGTACACATATGTATATGTACATTTATTTTTTTTTTAAAGCTTTTAGATTAGTATGGATGGATGAATTACGTCCACATTGTACTAGTTATGACACAGTTGACAACCGGCACTGACCAGTAGAACAGCCTCCCAGAATAAATAAATACTTTGAGCGTAAGTACATAATTTCACATTCGGTAAATAAAAAAAAAAATAAAAAAAAAATATACTAACAAAAATTGTAGAAAATAGTTGTATCCATTTGTATATTAAATCTGTTCATGCGGTTGAGTGCAGTTGATCCACGTGACGTGTTAGCGTAACAATTTGTAAAGAGATGATCGCGACCAACCACAACAGTTGTAATAACATTTCGACAAGTATACATATGTGTATTTATATACATATATATATATATGTACATATGTATGTATCTAGCACAAATGCATCATTCCCATATTGAAAATGCATTGCGACCTTTTCAAATATATCAAATAAAATTGACCAATTTAAATAAGTTATAATAAAAGCGATTTAAGTATAAAGAGATTTTTTTCAATTGAACTTAATTAATTTTGTCGCTATTTTAAATTCAAATATACTAACTATTTTTGAAATTATCAATTAGCTTTTATGTTCTTTAAGAAATTTCTCTGCTGTTAGCTTAAATTCAGTTATTATTTTGGCAGCGACCATCTTAAAAAAATTTTTAATTTTAATTTTCACTATAGTTTTTATTTCTTCTTTTATAATTTTAAAATTATTTTGATTTTTTGACATTTTATTTAAGTTATTACTTCGACAGCTTTGTCGCCTATACCAAAAAAGGGAATGCAACTCGAGTTGAGTTCATATTGTGTTTGTTTTTGTTTTTGCTCTGTGCTCTTACTTTTGCCTTACAGTTGTTGCTTTTGTTGTATAACAGAACACAAAGTTGTCGCCGGTCGCTGCCTTTGCTGCTGCTGCTACTTTTATTTTGTTTGCATTTAGCGCATCGTTCTTGTTGTTGTGCAAGTATGTATTTATATATGCATGTATGTACATATAATTATATACATGCATACATATGTACATACACAATATCTTATCGCGTTGTTTTACATACACATGCATATATGTATATGTGGGCTAAATGCATACATACATACATAATTATTTTCATTTTTTATGTAATCAACAAATAGCGGCCACATGCGGCGACGTCGGCGTCAACACTGCTTTTTGCTTCCCTCCTCCTCCCTTTCCAAGGTTCTCAAAAAAAGCACAGACACAGAGAGAGACACACACATACACGCATACGCATAGCGTGTGTGAGGTGCAAAGTCAACATAAAGAGAGAGCCAAGAGTGGGTGGGCAGAAGCAGAGACGCGACGTCTAACTATGCGTGCCTCCACCACCCACCCACCCCCGCCCACTATCGAAAATTTTGTTGTATGTATATTTTTCAATTAGTTTTTAATGGGGGCGTTTCTTATTGGTTGGCTTGTGTCAAGCAATTTCCAATTGGTTTTTAAGTCAGTTGGACAGCACACGCACAAAAACCTTTCAAGTTGCATAATCAATCGCTGTTGTCGTTGTTGTTGTTGCTACTGCTAATTGCATAGTTTATCTTGTTGTTGTTATTATTGTTGTTGTTGAGCGCAGATTCGATCATCAGGCAAAAGAGGTCGCTTTAGCTCAAAGCGTCACAACAAATACAATTACATACATATGTAGACACACAACACTCTCTCACTCAAACATACACAGATACAGACAACAACAATGCAAATCCATGAAAAGCTGATCGCAAGAACACATCAATAGAAACAACAACAATAACAATAACCAAACAATTTGCAAAAGCACAAGCAATGACAGCGTCGCGACAGACGCTTACATCGGTAACGATCGGAACGAGACGAGACGCGACACAACGCACAGTGGTTCACTCACAACAGTCACGTGTTGAAAATATGTATACACCAATAAAATTATATTTAATCATTAATAATTTAATCATGGAAAGCGTATACTGTTAATTTAATTTTATTGCATTTGATGTCATTTTAAGATTAACAACTATGATTCTGGAATCCTATTTGCAAAACAATCCACTGTGCGACGCTTATTTTCTATTTTCTTGCTGACGCAGACAACGTTGATACGTTGAGAGAGGGAGGAGATTCACTGTCTCTCTCTCTCTCAATAAAACTAAAACCGTTGCCGATTTGCGGACGACACTGTAAAACGTTGGTCCCACACTAAGAGAGGGACCTGTACCATTCACTCTGTAATGAATGCATTCAAATCAATGCGAAAAATACATAGGTTCAATTTCTATGCAAAACATTTTACTTTTACAATTGACCTACAAATTCGTCTCTCACATAATGTGAGTAAGCCATGTGACGTCACAAATTGATGCAGTCCACTGTAGACAATTTATTATGGACACTACTACATGCACGACATGTGCGTGGCTAGTAGTATGTGTATGTATGTATATGCGTATATAAGTACATATGTTAACAACTATTTGCAAATATATGTATAATCGTAGCAAAAACAAAATTCAAGATTTTTCGAATGTTTGCGACGCACATAAATTAATAACAAAGGCGGCAGCAAAAACACAACGCATTCGTTAAATGGACGAGACTGTAGTTAAATGTGTGTGTGTGTGTGTGTATATAAATGCGGGTGACATTTTACTGTTGTTGCTTATTATTTCACCCCACCCCACCCAACTGTGAGGATCGTTAACAGTTGCATTTTAATTTCAATTGTTGCTGTCGCTGCTGCCGGCAACAACGTGTGCGTTAGCTGCGGGCAACAACAACTGCAGCAGGGGGCGTCAAAACAACAACAACAGACGCGGGGGTCGACGTCGATTTTTATTTTTTTGGTTGTTGGTGTGACCAAATTTTATATTTACACACACACATACACTCAGAAAAAATGTGCACATTATGTACATACATACATACATAGTTATTGCTCATGAAATTTTATTTATCTACGTTTATTTTTTTCATTTCTTTTCTTTCTTTCTTTTTTGGTTTTTTGCACTCACATTTTGTTTTTGTTGTCACTGCCACTGTGCTCACAGACACTTTGCTCTCTCTTAATGGCGCTCTCGTTCGCTCTCTTTCTCCTGCGCTCTTCCTTTTATTTAGTTGTTGTAGTTGTGGGCGGCACTTGCAAACCTTTTTTGCTTTAAACGTATTTGTTTCTTTTGTTGTTCTACTTCTTTTGCGTATTGACTAATTAATTAACACAGCACGCGAGCGCGCACAAAAAAATATAGGTGTTAAAATAACAAACAAAAAAAAAGAAGGAAAACAGAGTGAATTTATGCAAAAATTAAGTATTGTTTTTAGGTTTGCGCATTTTCTATGAAATCAAAATCAGCATAATGTACTTTGCTGATATTTTATAAAGTTTAGTTTTATTGCTGTTGTTGTTTGTTATTGTTATTAATAATATATCTCTTATTTGGCGTAGTCTCGACGACGCACGTCCGTTGCGCTGAAAGGCACAATGCAAAATGAATGAAACCGAATGAGCTGCAAACGAACACAATACAAACTAAACGAAAGGCACAACAACAAGGCAGCGCAGTCGCCTACGATTCACAGTGGTACAAACATCGCTGCATGATATAAGCGGTAACAAAATAGCACATAGTGGCTTGTTTTGGCTTTTTATTTTGCACGAATCATATCTTCTGATCTAAAAAATATATTTAAAAAGCACTCAATAGATTATTTTTGTAGCTGTAATGTGAATGCAAAATCTTATTAACCGAATAGAAGACCTTTTGTCACCAGGTGGTTAAAGTTGGACTTTGCTTTCATAGCAATTTGCACGATATCATATTCTACTTGAATACATATAAATGTATATAAATTAAGATATAAAATAGATATAAATACTTTAAAAACTATGCCTTTCTTAGGAGGGTTATAAAAATGTTCACAGAATCTCTTGGTCTATATAAAACCTAAAACTACCTTAAGAACAGAGGTTTTTAAAAAAAGTTGTTGAAAATACTATTACATAAAATATACACAATATTTTGATAACGTTCGCTTATATCGTAGAAAGTAAAGAGTGAAAATACTTTTACCACTGTGCAAGAGAACTACCGTAGTACTCGCCTTCAGTTCTCCCTATGTATGTGTGGATGTATGTGTGAGTATTGTGTTGTTTTTGTCAATGCCGCTGGCAGACTTTCTGTTTGTTGTTATTGTTGCTGCTGATGACGCTGTTGTTGCAACTTGTCAACACACTTTGACAGTGTTGCCAGCACAACACACACTTTAAGTATTGGAATTTGGTGTTGCCGCGCTTTGCAAATTTCATTTCAATTTACTCACACAATTATTTACAATCAAAATAAGCAAAAACAGCAAGATTTTGTTTATATGATTTCACGCACACACACACACACATGAGTTCGCTCTCACACATATACGCTCTCTTGCTTTGCGTTGGGTGAGAGAGCGTAACAAAACAAAAGAGAGTGAGTAAAGCGCGTGGCAAACACATGGTTTTTGTTTTTGGCAAATAGTAAGAAGAAGAAGAAGCAACATCATGGATCACTTACACAGCAGCACAGTGGTGCCAGCTGATTAACAAAATAACGATTTTACAGAGTTAAGGGCAATTTAACCAGTTTTACATAAAATGCTGACTTTAGTCATATGCTGATAAGCGTATATACATATACATATGTACATACGTATAGGGTTTTGTATACATATTTATACCCAGTGTGCTGGACGTATTAGAATTTTACTATGGAAACGGGAATGGGTCCCGTCTGTAGTTTCCAATGTAACTGAATTGAAATACTTTTAAAAGGTATGGTCATTGAAAAAATAAATTACACCTCTGGTACTTTCTTATAGTTGCCATATGAAAAAAGTTTTAATATTCTCGAGTTTAAGTCTTACTCCTATAGGATTTATGAATTCGCGGATACTTTACCCTTGCTACTTTATGTATGGTATGTACAATAAAGTACTTATGTATTATTATATATTCCTATGTGTTCACATATATATATATATATAAAATATTTATACACTCTAGCACATGTGTCACACGCAGAGAGGCAAAAAAGTCAATCACACGAACACAACCGCAACATCAGACAACGACATCGACATCGCTGACGACGACAACGCTTTACCCACCCGACACCCGCCCGTAAATAACAAAACACAGCGTCGCGTCGTCGACAACTAGTGTTGTCAATTCAGCCTTTTTTCGAAAAGATCTGTCGTTTTTGTCATTAATTTTGTAAATAGAGCTCCCTTATGTAAACGCTGTTAATAAGAAGTCTGGCATCACACTTAAAACCAGCTTTTTAAAACTAACTCATAAGTACAGGGTCTCCCACTGTCGAGCTTGCTCCGCTGTAGCTTAATGAATCATTTAATATAAATTGTTTTCCTTTTATCCGTTACTATTTTGCTTAGTTTGTCCTGTTTTTGTGGCGAGTAGTTTGGCATCACTGTCAACAACAATCATCGACCCACCGTTCTAATTCTCTCCCTTACATATCGTCTCTCTTTCTCGCTCGCTCGCTCATTCTCCCGCATACACTGATATACCGACAACAACAATCGCTACTCTCGTACTTACAATGTATCGGCATTTAGTTGATTTAAACAAGATACGCTAAAAAAAAAACAAAAAACAAAAAGCGTAGCTAAGATACGCTGCTTACCTGTTTATTAAATTCTGATTAAAAGATGTACATGTACAATGTTTGTATTTTCTTATTATTCTTATGAAGATCTACAATACGACCGGCAATTAAAGCCCATTTTTATTTTAATATATAGCATATTTGGGCTGCATTATGAGGAATCAGAATACTATCTATTAACATCACTAAATTAGAAACCGTAATGCCGTTACTGTTTTTGCTCTCAGCTGTTGTGTGTGTTGCGGTCTAGTTTTGACACAGTCATGGGTAAAAGTATTGACGATACTTTTTTTTTTATTTTAAATTGTCATTTTAAACTCATATTTTTTGTTTATTATTTTTATTTGTATATATTAATATATGAAAGAATATTCCGACTTTTACAAAGATTATTTTAATAATATTTATTTATGTACATAAACAAAGGAGAATATATTCGACAACAAAATAATTGCCAATGCTTTTGCCCATGACTGTATACAAATGCACACACACACATACATAGACCTTTATAATGCACACACATGCAGTCAGGCAGACAAGCAGACAGACCGTGGGGCAGACGAGAGACGCACTTGTTCCACGTCGCACTATTTAATGAAAATAAACTGTAATGCGAACGTGCTAATTAGAAAGAGATGGCGCGATAAAGAGAGCGGCTTTTTGTGTTTAGATTTGTATTTGTGTTTGTGTTTGCTTTGCTTGCCGAAGTGAAAAACAAACAAAACAAAATGAAGCAAAGCAAAGACGCTGAGTAGAACACAAATGTGGCCAAAATAGAAACGACAACTACCACAATAACAATAATAACAACAACGATTAAATATCAAAGAGAGAAAAAAGAAAGTCAGCCGATAGGCAGCAAAAAATAACAAAAACAATAACAACAACAACAACATGAGTTCTTATCGTTTGCCACTCAATTATACAAATTTTGTATGATTTTGCCATTGCCTTTTTTCGTACTGCAGGCACACAGTAAATAAAATAAATAACATTTTGCGACGCTCACGTAATTGAAACGTCGGCTTTTACTCTAATTGGAATTGTTGTATGCCCGTTTTCCGGCCGGTTTTGGCCAAAGAGATTTTTTTGTTCAACGTTGCTGGCCAAAAATACGCACACACATACATGCATACGTATATATCTAATACACACGTACATACATACATATGTAAGTATGCATATACAAAATAGAACAAATGAAGCAAGTAGAGACGTCGGCGTCAGCGTCATAAAGAAGCAGAAAAACTAACAAACAAAAATTATGTGGGACAAGCCGAGAGAGTGAGAGCGCAAGAGCGAGAGAGAGACATGCATTGGCGTGATAAGAGAGGCCACAAAATGTTTATATACAGTTATTGACGCTACTGTCGCCATGCGGTTAGTTTTGCTCTTCTTCTTGCCTGGGGATCTGGTCTGAGAGAGAGAATTATACAACCCGCTTCAAGCCCAATCAGCAAGTGAAATTGCTTGATTGGAAATTGCAATGTATGGGAATTTCAAGAGCACACCAAAAAAAAACCAGTTAGAATATGCCAGAGCGAGAGAGAGCGAAAACAAAAACAGTTAAACAGGTGGAAAAAAGCATAATAACAACAATGTTGTGACTGCGTGAGAGCCAAAGAGCGCAAAAGCTTACTTCGACCTACACACACGCACAGAGACAGACAGACACACGCATACACAGAGAGCGCGTGCTGTGCTTGCACAGTGTGACTAGCGGCAACGATAATGATATGAACCTAGAACAGCCACGCTGCAACGCCAACACGTGATGAGAAAACACAAAAAACAAAAAAAAAAACAAAAAATAATAGAGAAAAATAGAAAATTAACGAAAATGCGTGCTGTCAAGATAACACAAAAGCAACGAGTGAAGGCAATCTTTTACGTCATCGTCGGGCGACAAATGTGGAGATCAACAGATCATTTACTCAACCCCAAAAAACGTGAACGTAACCAAAATGTTCAAATGGCATTTTCTTATACACACAACATATCACACTTATGACTGTGTGTGTGTGTTGGTGTGTTTGTATAATCATGTGATACCAAAAATAAAGAAAAATGTGAAAATCAAATAACAGCGACTGCGACAAGGCACTAAAAAGTCAAAGCAAAAGTGGAGCAATAAAGCAAACAGTCGAAACAGAAACAGTCAAAAACGATTTTGTTGTGTGCATACAAATACAAATATAAATTGTACATACGTAGTTCACCTTCTTCAACGAGGGTCGACTGTTAAGTCCTTGGCCTTAGTACGAAAATTACACTTTCCTTTTTAATGAAGATCTAATTTTGTTGAATAGTTTAATCAATTAGTTGCATATGTTTCATGATCTAGATTCTAGATCAGAGTGTTCCATTTTGGCTAAATGAACATAAATGGTCAACAACTCTTCTTTTTCTTAACACACACTTTTCTCTAACTATTATCTATTTGTAATCTAAGAAATATAAGCGCGGTGAAAAGAAATTTCACTAAAACTGTAAAAATAGGTGAAAAATGCATCTTCGAAAACCTAGACTAATCTTTTTATATGGAAAGCATTGAGAAGTTTAATGTTAAAAAATGCTCTCAAAGACTTGCATATTTGTTAAAGTTTCAAATATTTTAATTTAAGAGGTGACATTTACTACATAGGCCAGTTATTTATGAGGCCACCCTCGTTTATAACGACCAAGCAACAGCTTGCCTATTTAAATCTCCCGTATTTGCAATTTACAGAAAGGCATCCAAATCTATGCAAATAACGTTGTCAATGCTGCAAGAAAAATACAAACAAAACAATAAAAATATACGCACAAAATTGTTCAGATGGTGCTGTATTAAATTTCAATGAAAATTAAAACAGAATGCAAAAGAAAAGCTTGTATTCTACATATATGTATGTACATATTTATTTATGTAAATACTTTTCAGACAAACACATTTCAAATCCATTACATCGAAGCTTAAATACTCTACAATATTATCAGTATGTCATAAAAATTGTGATGTAGATAATTAGAGCAATTCATTGGAAATTTATATATGTATACATATGTATGTAGCTGCAAACGTAGATCCCTAGTAGAAATTCTTTTCTAGAATCGCATACATTCATACATACGAATGTAGATGTTTGTTTTTGTATATATATGTATGTATATGAAAATTTAATGAAAATACACAACAAAGAAATAAGGCAAGAAAAACTAAAATTCTAAAAACAATTTTAGCACCTAGTGTGGGTGAGATAAAGAAAAAAACAACAACGTTGTTGAAAAGCATAATAATGACAGCCATTCACGACGAACATAGACGTGATTTTGTCTTGCTGCTTAAAATATATTAAGTTAAATATTTTATGTTATTGTTTATTATAATTTCAAATGAAAGCCTTACATTTACATACTTTTAAATTTTTTGTGAGTTAATTATTTTAATTTTTAAAGTGTATCCATGTTAAAGTGTTTTAAACGACGCACACTGTGCATTGCACAGTGATGCAAGTGCTATTATCAAAGAAAAAAAGAGGACAGCAAGTTGGACAAAAAGTTGTATAAAAAGTGTTGACTTTAAGTAAATGTTGTTATCTGAAAACTATTTTAATATGTATGTCTTTGGCAACGATAGTATTATTCTGGTTATCTTATTCGTTAGTTTGTGTTATATTATTAACTTAAAGAGGCTGAAAACTGCATTTATTTGAATTTGCATTTTGGAATTTATAAAACGTGGTAGATGTCCGGATAGGGAATGTTTGATTTATTTTCTGGTTGAAGTTGTCTTAAAAACGACAGCTTTAACAAAAAGAATCACAAGCACCCGCGTTTTTATATTATTATTATTTATTTATATATTTGTTTCCCAGTGATTGAAGTATATAGATTACTTATAAGCTATCGCACTAGTCAATACGTTGCAATACAATGTTTTAAGTAACATTTAGTCCAACTAGTTTCTTTATTATACTTATTATATCTTATTATATTTAATTAAATTTGAAAATATCGATTCCTTTTTTAATTCATAATTGATTGAAATAAATATTCTACCGACATTAGGCTTTTTTCTCCGGGCTCATGCCTGTTGCATAATTTATTTATTAATTAATTTATTTTCTCATTATGCTTGTCAATGCTGTGTAAATACAATTTGTGCCACTGTACATGCTGAGGTCGCATTGTCGGCGTCGCAGTTTAAGTATTGTTGTTTTTCCAATTTTCTTTTAGTCGTATGTACATATGTCATATGTAGTGGAGTTTTAAAGGCGGGCGGTGGGCGAAACACCTTTGACCATTTTTAGTTTGTTTTTGGTTGGGTTTTACATTAGAAAAACGTGTAAAAATAGGCAGAAAATTGCATAAAGTTAAAAGTTTTTAATTTCGTGCATGCGTTTTATTCACACTCACAGAACATATGTACATATCTACATGCATACATACATATGTACATACTTGCTGTGTTTATGCTTTTTTGTTTTTGTTATTGTTGTTTACTTTGTCATCTCTCTCTCAATATCCCGTTTGTTCTCTCCCTCTCCGTGTTTGCTGTCTGGCTTCTTTTTGTTGTTATTGAGTTTGATAAATTTTGCTCTCCTTTAAAGCTGGCAAGTGTTTTAAGTATTGACCAAGTTATTGTTGCTTTTCGTGTATGATTGGTCAGCCAAATAGTTGAATAACAAATGTACAAGTGATTAATAAAAACCAAACAAAAAAATAAGCAAAGCAAAACAGTACACAAAACGAACAGCAATGCAAGCAAACACGCCAAAAAGGAAATAAGAAGCAACAACATTAACCGACATGCTCTCTCTCGAACCGATCTCGTTTACATTGGGCAGCGTTTAGCGTGACATACTCTTTAGTATTTTTAGTAATAGTGGTGTGGGGAAACTACAATCATCAGTTGAACGCGTCCTCTCTGATATAAACGCAATAAAAACACACGCAAAGCAATGAAACTATTTGTTGCTGTTTTGCTTGTTGTTTCTTTTGTTTATGGCGACGTGTTGCCTCAATAAATGCGCATTTCGCATGCGTAAAGAGAGCGCGCTCACGAATTCTTGGTTGTACGTGTGTGTGTGTGTTTGTGTGCCGGTTGGATCGTGTGAGGGTAGGCAATGTGCCTAAGGGAGACAGAGAGAAGGAGGTCAGACTACGCGTTGTGTAAGAACAAGCAAAATAAAAAAATATATGTATGAACGTATGTTTGTACGTATGTATATACGTAAGTACATATGTAATACGCACACATTTAACAGTGTGATCTGCTTTGTTTTTGCTATTGCAGACAAGTTTATATTGCGTACTTCTGGACACGCACATACACAGAATGTAAATTAAGTATTTGGGTAAAGCTTAGGTCTGTGGCCAGAGAGTCCAAAATTCAAAATGCCTGAATTTAAGAGTAATCGGGATTCATTTATTTAAGCCTGAATTAAGCCGTTTTAATCTTGAAAAATATTAAACTATAAAATTAATTTTAAAAAAAAAACTAGACAGTATTTGTAAGGCTACAAACTTTTAAGTAGCACTTCAATAAACAAAAAAAGCTTTTTGAGCAATGATTTCATATGTTTCCAAAAGTTCCACTGTGCACGTATTTTTTTCAAAGTACATAGAGCTTTATATATACACGTGCAGGACGAACCAATGAAAGTCACTACAATATTTATGCACATAATGTTTGTTTATGTGTTAAATTTGCTTAATCAATTCTTTTCTTTCTATGCAATTACCCAATCTTATCTATGTTTTACCATCGTTTTCCTTGTTTGCTGCTGTTCTTATTTTCTACTTTTTTTTTTTTTTGGGTTAGGTTAAAGTAAACAATGTACAAATACATAAATGCAATGGAAACCTTTTTTTCTTGCATTTACATATTTATTTATGTACATATGTGTGTATTGAAAACAAACGTTTTCGTTTGCTTATCACATAAATCTGAAATAAAAAACGAAACCAAATGATTTTTGAATAAACAAATCGCGGGCACTCGCATACTTATGATAATTTTCTGAAGGTTAAATTGTTAATAACAAATGGGCTTAGGCTTGGGAACTGGAGTGCAAATGCTTTTAGCCATATATTATCACATAATTGTTGCTAACTGGCGTTAACAACAAATGCACACTGTCATTTATTATACTCAATGATTTGGGCAAACATTTTGCGCGGCACACAACATTTAAATGCGCGCCTAAGAAAGCGCTGCCAGCCTGCTTGATTTTGATTGGCGATTCATAAGCATTACGCTAGATGGCGCCAACGATCTGTGCACATGCTTGCCAACTTGTTTGATTTTGATAGGCGATTCATTACAATTACGCAAGATGGCGCTTGAGCGCTGTGCACATGCTTGCAGTTGTGATACAATAGATGGCGTGCTCACCGGGAAGTGCGACAGCTCTGCTCACTTTAGAGTGAAATCGGCCATTAAAGCTCTCAGCCTAATAGTATGCACAAAAAAATGAGTAAAAACAGGTTTTTAGTGTCCTAAGCCGTAAAGTATGCACCAAAAAGATGAAAAACGCGCTTTAAAACCAAATTTAAATAAAAATAATTTGTTTTAAGTACCAAAACGATTTTTTTTTTAACAATTCAATAAATTTCGAAATTTGATAAATTCAAGTGTATTTTTTTAAAATATGTTTCGTCTTTGTATCCCTTCTGGGGCCTATTGCTGTCTCAGATTAGAGTAAATCCGGCAAGTTTATGGTATTCCTTCCCTCAGAAAATGGTTAAACGGTTTTTTTTTTAAACATCTTTACTTATTTAAATTTTATTTATGTTTTTCTCTCGCTGCTTGTCGTAAATATACTTACAATTTGAGTACATTTAAACATGCATTCAATTTACAAAGTTTGCATTTGATTTCCGGTTCAAGTTTCGATATTAAATGTTATTTAAATTGTATGAATTCAAATTCATTGATAATATGCTTATTTTTTTTTGTTACCGTTTAGTTGTACAATTACATTACCAAAAAAAAAAACAACAATTAACTATATTTATATTAAATATATGTGAGTAGTATATTTTTTTGTATAATTTTCTGATTTTTTTATTTTTTTTGTCATTTAATATTATTAATACATTTAACTATGTAAGCTTGATTTACGTATAAAATGTTGGATGCCTTATGCCTCTAGGGGCACGTACAACCCTGTTCCGAATTCCATTTTCTCAGTTAAATCTCAAGCATTCAAGTTATTCCACGATTCTTTCTTTTTCAAAAAGCATGGATGAGATATTTGTGTGAAGTACGTAATTCGGAATAGCGCTGTTATTATATGTATGTAAATTGTTGACTTTTGAAATATGGCTGGGATCGATTTGCTATTATAATTCATATGTATGTATGTACTTATTTAATATATTTACGAGTAGTTTTTTTTTTCTCTTTTTTATTTTTTACTTTATTAACTTGGGTGTTGAGCTTACAGGAAGAGTTTTAAAGGCTTGGCCAAAGTTAAAAGTATTGAAATGTTTTGAATTTCATGAGCTGAACTGAAGTGTACACGTGTAAACTTCATGAAATAAAAGATACCGAAATCTACAATTGCTTTACATTGAAAGTTCGTGAAGTTTGTGGCATAAACGTAGCATACATTAACTTACATACAATTATACTTAGTATAACAGTTTAGTTTATGCTTATTTATTAGTTTTTATTGGGTTTCTTTTTAATAACTTGAATATTGAGCTCAAAGTTTTGTGAAAACTGCATCAGTTTCATGAACTAAACGAAAGTGTTACATACATGTAAACATTGTGAAATGTTCGGGCGCAGCCAACTTAACTGTACACACACATGAAAAAAGAAGCAGAAATCTACAGCTGCTTTACATGAAGTATGTATGTCAGAGGCAAAGTTTGTGAAATTTATAGCATAAACGTAGCAAACGCTTACCTTATATACTTAGTATAACAGTTTAGTTGATGCTTATCATTGTTGTTTTTTTCGGCTTTCTTTTGAGTGTTTAACTACATTGACTAAATTTAGTAGCACACCCAGAGGGGCTGCTTAATGTTTAGTTACTGTGCTTAAGTACTATGGAAATGTATCCTGTTGTCTCGCTCTACGGCTATCGCTATCTCTGCTTCTTCTTCCTGTCTATCTGTCTGTCTCTTTCTATAGTTATATATGTATTTCTTTTAAATCTTTATATATATATACAATGATAGTCAAACTTATGCTAAGCTTTTTTTGTGTGTGTTTTTTTTTGTATTTTTTTGTTTTTTGTTTTTTATCGGGCTCTTGCCCACAGAAAAAAAAATTATCTTGACTTGTCTAAGGACTAGGACTAGGACTAATCCTAATGCTACTACTTAATACTGTAGGGCACCTAGACGCGTTCCACCTGCGTTTCGGTGTGCACCGCCTGCAGCTCCAGTTCCGTTTCCTCCGCCAGCGTATAGACCCCCTTCACCTGACTTTGAGATTGCGATTGTGTTGGTGTATTGAGTCCTTCCAGAAGGGGGCTACTCAGTTGGTTAGCATAGCTGCTACTATCACTTCCATCCGTCGGATTTGCTGTCGGTGTGGGCGTATAGACAGGAGTTAGACGGGCATTGGGATCCATGGTCAGTATGGGTACCAACTCATGGTTCACATAGTCCTTCAGGACCAGCGATGTGGGCGTATCTGAAATTTAGTAAGGAAAAACCGATAATTAAATATACCTTTACGGTGGTTAAATATAATTAAATGGAATTTATAATCCAGTTTTTAAAAATAACAAAACAATTGCAAATTTTCAGACTTCTAGCTCTTACCGCTTGGGCTGTGCGTTGATCAGCAGTCAGGACTACAGATGGGTATCGATATTTTAACATATTTCTGTTATTTTGATTGCTTCGATAAAAATTCATTTGACGTTATATCGATACCCATCGATAGTCAGGACATAAAGTTGTACATATGTAATGATTACCTGTCACCAGTGTCTCTTCGGTGGGATTGCGCTGATAGAGATGTCCACGCTTCTCGTAGTGTCAGGAGGCCGGCACATAGTACTGATTTCCCTCCTCGTGCGCCAGATCCATCATTGAACCACCGGGTCCGCCAGCTGCTGTCGCAGCTCCTGTTTTCTTGAACTCAACGACAATCCGGATGCGATGTACAATCTCCTCGTGGATGACATTGAAGCACATTGCGGTCAATGTCATGCCGGACATGATGTAAACGGAACAGAACCAAGTGGTAGCATTTGATTCGCGTCGCAGACCCGGCAACATATCTCCAAATCCAATTGTCGACAAGCTCATAAAGCAGAAATAGATGCCATCAATAATGGGCCAATTCTCCAAGCGATAAAGCACCGCTGCTCCAAAAACAATATAGATGATCATCATGGAGAAGCATAATAAAATGGGTGCCAAGATACTCAATCCATGCATAGAACCACGAGATTCACTGGCACTCAATGAATCAATGTCTACACCAGTTGTACCACCCGATGGAGCAGTTGGTATACCCAAACCGGGTATTCCTGTGGGTGTTCCAGTTCCGGTTCCAGCACCACCGCCACCAGTACCACCACCAGGTTGCTTTTCGGGCGTAGCATGGTATACATCTCGAACATAGTAGGGTTCCTGCATTACGGCCTGTTGCTTACGTAGTTCCTCCTGTTGTCGCTTTCGTTTCATCCTTCGCTCCTTCTCGGCCATTCGCTTCTCGTCGTAACAACAGTAACCACAGTTGGAGCACAGGCAACAGCACAGTGCCTTGGAGAAGACCTCTCTCGCCACCTTGGCCAGAATGCTGCCGGTACTGCTCAAATAGACCAGGGTTAGGGGTATTCCGAAGAAGGCGTAGGCAACCGTCACAATGCGTCCAAGTGCTGTACGAGGTGCAATGTTACCATATCCTAAAAAATTGCAAGAAAAGTATTAGAGAAACGATCAAGGGGAGAAAAGTAAGTACAAAGGGAATGAAAGCTAGAGGTAGGATTTGAGGAGAGGATTTTAAGTGGTAATGAAAAGCTATAAAAGCGAAGAAGATACAAGAGGGACAGATTGCTGAAAGAGGAAATATATAGACAGGTCGAAAAGAGGGACAGAGAGAGAGAGAGAGAGTAAGAGAGAAGAATGGGCTTCGGGACACTTTTATTTTACTAGAGCAGTTTTCGTAAAAATCTTCCCCTGGGTGAGAAAGCTCTCAGTATTCAAACTTGATTGAATTAAATAACTTAATGTTACTTCACCTACTCTGCGGTTCCAGAGTAAACATGGAGGAAGCTCTAAGTTTTTAAAGCTCTGTTTATGTGAAAGAGCTTTCTCGCCCGGGGGAAACTTTTGATGAACAATGTTCCGAAGCGAGAGATAGAAAGGCACCTAGGATGGATAGAAGAGAGAGAAAATTCAAGAGCAAAAGAGGCAGAGAGAGAGAGAGAGAGAGAGAGAGAGGGAGAGAGAGAGGGAGAGAGAGAGGGAGGGAGAGAGATTGGGAGGAAACAATGGGATTGTAAAAGAGACGAAATGTCTGGAAATATATATCGTATGAAGAATGCAAAATGTTTTGCAACAAAAGACAGTCATAAGGAGAGAGCAAATGGGTTCGGGTGGGTAGGGAGAAAGAGCTGTCAAAGCAGTCAGTGAAAAGGAGCTAGAAAGAAAGAGATATACAAGTAGAAAGGGATAGACAGATACAGAATCTGGTTTCACTGACAAGTATTAAATTTTAAAGCAGATTCCACATTGACATGACCGAAATGAGCCGCAATTATGTGTCATATCATTTCCATTTACAATGTTCATTTCAATACCTTACCCAACTCACACTAAACCCCCTCTGCCCCTTCTTATCCCATTCCCACACAATTGTCCCTTTCATATCTTTTGCTTTACATATTGAGAAAAATAATTAAGCGAAGTTGAGGCAATAAAAATGCCTAACAAGCTCTCGAAGGTAGACCACATATGAACGTAGTTATATACCTTAATGTATGTTGATAAAGTGGGCGGGTCGTTCGGAGGCGTGCCACAACAGACTGTGCACACACAATACCGCTATGGGGCAACAAAAACAACAACAACAACATCAGATGTCAAGCGTCATCATCGACGTCAGGTGTCTCATGCATAAATGGAAAATTTCTTAATTTTATTGTTGGCGCTTGATGTATTTTTATGCCCTCAGCATTGCCGCAGGCTGGAAGAAAGAAAAAAACAAACCCAACAGTGGAGTGGGCGTGGCAATGGGGCGGGTTTATAGCCGTGACAGGCATATAGTATTTTTTATTTTATTTTATTTCATTTCATTTCATTTTTTTTATTATTGAGAAGGACGAAGCACAATGTTGTCTACTTGTGGGTGCAGGACATTAAGCACAGCATAAAACTCACGTCACTAATAAATTGAATCAATGTAAAATCACATGAACTAGCTGACGGATTGACTCACTGATTGATGGACTGATTGAATGATTGACAAACTGACAAAGTGAATTGGAATTGAACAGGAACTCTTAGAAAACTGACAACAGCTCAGCTATTGGTCGAGTTTTGGCTTTAGGCTAACACACACTCCTACACACACACACAGTCAATTGGGGAGCATGTAATTGCGTTGACAGCAAATTTAAATGAAATCCTCTGCCGTTAGCCCAAAAAAACCAAGATAGAAAGGTTATCCTTGACACAACGAAGATTTAATACCCTTGTACACAGACACAGAGAGATATGGCTACAACAAACTTGGAACGTTTTCCAGATCAAAAATATAAGTAGAATGTTCGTTTAGGTCTTAGATTTAGGATATGTATCTTATATAGAAATATAACGATACGTTTCAGATACTTATGATTAAGCCACAAAACTTAATTTGCCGAATAATTATAATTTATCATATGTTTTTCAGTATCTCTTCTTTTAAGAACGCTATCCAACTGCCTAACATCAGTGTAAAAACATCAGATTACGGCATTTTTAGTTCAGTACCCAAAGGATACTATAAAAGTAAGAGAAACCAAATTTCGTGAAATTTCTATAAATAAAAAAATACTACTAAAAATAAATAATAGTAAATAAATAAATTGAATGAGAAGAGCAAATTTAAAGCTAAACTCTTGGGATTTGTCAAAAAGAATGGACACGATCAAATATAAACAAAGTTATAAAAATGTATACAAAATATTCAAACTAAAATTGAATAATTAATTAAATTATATTAGCAATAAAAATATGTATAGTTTTAAGCACCGATTAATCCTATTTTTAGTTTTATATGTGCTAGCGCCCAAAGCATAAGTCAAACTTGTAGTGTTGGAATGTTAATTAAACAATATTAAATCAAATATCTACTATTTAAATATTATGGGATCGGACTGGAGTTTTACATTTTATGCTATTAACGCAAACAATATCATAAATCGTTAGAAAACTATAATACCCTATGTAAGAGTATAAAAAACTTGAGCAAAACATCAATGTGTCACAAAGCAGACGACAGACCCATTGTAGCTGTGTGAGTGTGTGTATTTGTGTATCTACAATGTGTGTGTGTGTGTGTGTGTGTACAGTAGGTGTTCACTTGCTGGGGGCTAATAATATTGGCATTGACCCGAAACCGAAGCCAAAGCCAAAGTCAGAGCCAGAGAAGTAGCTAAACGTCAAGCTGGAGCTGTAAAACTCAGCTGGTGCGCTGTCAATTTGCCACGGAAAGTGCGGGGCGGGATGGAGGCGTGGCAGGGATTGAGGCATCTACATATTTTATTGAAAGATATTGAAAGATTTCAATATTTAGACCCAAACACATACACATACACATACACAAACAGCATTTTCTGGGTCGTCTTGCATTTTTTTTTTTAATAGACGCTGATTGAACTGCGGGGGGGAGGGGGCAGCGAGGGATGTGTTGAATCTACAATAATATCGATAATAAATACACACGTACGGCCATAAAATTGGTATAAATATTATGGTTAATTCCATTACGTTAATTCAAATACGCTGCAACATTTGCAAATACATTTGAAAGTGGCACCGAAAAGTTGTCGGTGAATGAACTAAACTTTTAAGTAATATGAGCTTTGAAAGCTGTCAGTAAATTAATTAAATAAATTGGAAAAGCTTAATTATAACACCTAAGAATTTACTGCATCAGCCATAATGTTTTGACTGACTTAAACAAGTACTTGTCGTTTCAAAATATTTTTAATTGATTTGAAAAAAGATTGAGATTCTGGTAAGTCAATTTATACTAACGGAGAATATCTAAATTTAAAAATTTATGAGGTTATTAATCTTCAATGGAAATGAGAAAAGTTTCTCTTTGAGTAAAATATAATACAATATGATGTATAGTTTTTAGTGATTCAAAAAGTATCACTCAACTACAAAGAGAGCTTCAGAAATGTAAATGATTTATTTAGTTAATGAATAATGAATGAATAAAAAATCGATGAGAGTAATTTTGATAATCGAACACTGCATTAGATGTTTAAATTAAACGAATTAATAATTAAACAATGTAAAAGTCGACTTTATAACATAATAAAATGCAATTTGCACTCTCAATTTAACATAAGGAATCTTTGAAACAATCTATTGAATAAGCTTTTGCATCAGAATTAATTAAAATTTACTCTGAATTAAATGGAGATATTAGACATTTTTAGAAGTGGATAATGCAAATTATGCAACTATTTAGTTAACATAAAATAGCTAATTATATTGATTGATTGTGATTGATGAATCTTTCGACACTCTTGATGAAACTTTCGTAATTCCACAGCCTTATGAACTAAACTATCGGATTTACTCAGCCACAATCGATTTGTCTATCGAGTGCATAAATATTCCAATTCACTTGGCTCCAACTTAAGCGCTTATGTCAATGTTCAATGTTCACAAAAGCCAGAGAAATGGAGTAACATAATATGCTGATATCGATGGTGTTTGGTTATGCATCGGTCGAGTCCACATGGCAACCATAAAGCACAAAATGGCAACGCATAAAAGGGAATCGACAGGACTAGAAGTTCTCCCCCCTTTTCTGTCCCTTTCTCACTCTCTCCCTAACTAACTCTCTCTCTCTCTCTCTCTGTCCCAAGATGCGCAATTGATGATAGTGAGTGCTGTGAAAATGGAAAATGAAATTTAAAATTATTTTGCAACTAAATTACTTGTCTTATTGCTGTCCAGGGATTGCCCCGAAGCCTGGCTATTTATTGTGCCAAAGCCCCGAGTCTGAAGCCAAAATTGAGACTGAGGCAACAAACCGCCTATAAATTCCCATTTATGCCCAAGACAATCATAGAGTAGAGAGATACAAATACATACACACACATTATACACTGATAAATGAAACGGCATAAAATTAAGATTTTGTGATCAGATCTAAGAATTTTAGTTGACAATCTAAATTTTCTAAAGACAGAAAACACATGTGGCTGGTAAAAATACTTTGAATTTGACCAAGTTCCTATTAAGAACTTGATGAAATTCTAACATTTTTATGACCACACAAAGGAAATTAAAACCTATAAATATTTGAAAAACAATTTTTTCTTATTTATAAACATAAGAAAAGATTACAAAATAATAAACAAACAAAATAATAAAAAACAAAATCAACAATAGATAGTCAAAACAAGGAGTAAGGCACCACTGTGCTGCTTTAACCAGTTGAGAATTGTAAACAAATTAAAAAATAATTTGATTACATTTTTGTTTTAATGTCTATATAAGGTGTCGAATAACTAATCAAAATATGAAAAGATAAAACTAATATAAGCACAAATCCGGAGCTTAACATCTTAAAATCAATTTTAAGCTCATTAACATATTTACATTAACATTAGCATAGTTTTATTTAAACATTAAGAATTTAAGTTTCTAAGATGAATATTCTTGGACTTAGCTATTATTATTTAGTTAAGTTGGTCTTATTTTAAGATCAACAAATTTGAGGTAAATGCTCTTTATTTAGGAAGCTGGTCTAATTTTTTTTTAGTGTACGGTACATACATATGTATGTATTTAGTTTGTATGTGTGCCTTGAAAGTGGCTTAGTCGTGGGCTGTCCAATAATAATAATCATATTGTTGGGTGCTCGCACGATTTTTGTAGGCGTTCGTCCAAGAACAATGGTCATGGACCATACATACTTGCACCACCCCATCGCACCACCATTGTCCATTGAAAGCCACAAAAAACAATAATAATAATAAAAATAATAATAATAAGCCGGCTGGCTCCTCACAAAAAGGCAGGAAGTCATGTTAATACAAATGTCCCAAGCAGCCTGCTGACTAACGCAATTGCAAACTGACAATACTCTTAAACATGGGTAAAAATACATACTTACTACACCCCCATCTACCGTTCACAATGTGAAGCATCATTTTATGCAGCAGGGCAGCATTTTTTTCTTTGTTTTTTTTTGCTTCATCTTCTTCTGTTTTTCTTTTTGGGGTCTGCGATTGGCATTGGTAAAGGGAGAGGGTGAGGGAGAGGAAGGGGAGAGAATTTGGGGCGTATTTGCTTGCCGGCCTTTAAAGGAACTGCCAAGATCAGCAGAAAATTTTTGCAAATTTTATTTTATAGCATTTTCACAAGTGGAAAGTCGTGTCTATGCTTGGCCATCTCTTTCACTCACTTGTTCTCTCTCTCTCTCTCTGCGACTGTGTCTGTGTCTGTGTGTATTTTGGCCATTCGGGCTAAGCAAATAGCTTCGTTTGTTGTTTTGCTCTATCAATATTTGACTTTCGGCTTATTTTTTGTGGGTGAACCTATGAAATTACCAAAGAACAACAACAACAGCAACAACAACAGAAACAACAACAAAAAACGCACACGCCAGCACTTGACAGGTTCTGGGAACTCAGACAACTGCAAAACTCAAAAGGCAGCTTAAAATGTTGCCTCCTTTTTCTTTACGATACATACATACATATATAATTTTAAATTGAGGTGCGTCTATATACGTGAATGGGTGTGTGTGTGTGTGTGTGTGTATGACACTGCCAATTGAAAGATATTCTTCTCACATGAGCACACAAATGACAGATGAGCATCATCTAGATAAGCCACGTACATCTAACAAGATTCATCCAAATTGTCTAGATATAAAAAAAAAACACACACAACTTTTACATTTATCGAATGTTTGCAGCGATTGTCGTTCGACTGCATTGCGAATGGACTCACTTACTCACACACTCACACGTATTCGATTGGCTATTACTGTTGCCGGAATTGGTAAAGCTCAACTAACGTCTTTATATGGCCATAACCTTAGATAATGCAGCCAAATCGGATAAAATATAGGGTTAACAATGTGTTTTTTCATGCCGGGACTTTTGCTAAGATTAATCGGTGAGGTAACTCGTTAAAACTACTCTTTATAGTTATTTATAAAAGTTACTCGTCATACAATGGGAATTTGGTACTCCTTTAAACTATTTTTAACAGTTAATCTTTATAGTTAATCGTTGTAGACACTCCTTATAACATCTCGCTGTAACCACTCGTTATAACTAATCGCTGTGGCTACTCAATAAAGTTACTCGCTTTAGATGCCCTTTGAAAATGTTACTCGCTGTACCCACTCGTTAAAGTTTCTTTTATTAGCTACTCGATAAAAATACTTACGGCAGTTTTCTCATCTTGCCGTTAACCTTAAAGGGAAGATAAGCTTAAGATTTTGTTCTCTTAACGGCAGGTTTATCGTTCCTTTAAGTTTAACGGCAAGATGAGAAAACGGCCCTTAATGTGGCTGCTTGCTAAGGTTACTCATTTGGCTAGGGTTGCTAGCTAAGGTTACTCGCTATGAATACTCTTTAGAGTTGCTTGCTGAATTTACTCTTACTTCTTGCTGTGGCTACTCGCTTTAGCTACTTGCTTTTGATACTCGCTTAATTTACTCACATTAGATATTTGCTATAAACAATTGCTATTGCTATTGCTCGCTATGCCTTCTCTGCTACTTGCTTGGTAATTTCTTTAGCGAGTACTCGCCACGGTTTCTTGCTCGCCATCTCATTAGTTAATTTAACATGAATATCGATGGACTCGAGTACACACATTGTGCTGCAGTTGATTATGCCTGTTCATCGATCATTAAGCGAGTAGCCTGCCAACCGACCAGCCAGCTGGCTTTTGTGGTTACGGGTTGATGTCAAAAGGTGAACGGGTCACAGCCTCATTCCGGGGCTATCTGGAAACAAGAGCACTGAGTGCGCCATTCAAGTAAAACAAATTTCCGTTGGTGGAACATAAAATTTATGGTCCACAGCACAATACACGTAATCGTACTCGCTACCTCTTTTGCTCTCTCTCTCGTCTCTGCTATGGTATGGGTATGGGTCTATCTGTCACTCTCTTTTTGGTTTGTCCATGGGGCAGTTGTGGCAAGTGGCAAGTGGCGAGTGGCACTTACCAATTGTGGTCAAAACGGTCAGCGAATACAAAAACGCTTTAGCGAAATTCCACTCATGTGGTGGTCCTCCCACACCGCCTCCGGCAAGACGATGATGATGATAGTGTGTGTGCAAAAGCACTGCTTCCGTGGCCGGATTGTTTCCCGACGACGACGATGATGACGATGATGATGATGGTCCAGCCGAGTTCGGTCCAGTATGGCCTCCAGCCACATCGTCGTGTGATAATTGCAGCATAACATCCTCGTTCAGTCTCTTGATTAATTGGTCTTGAAACTTGGCAATTTCAAGTGCGGCTAATCTGTAAGTGTGTGTATGTGTGTGTGTGTTGTGTGTTGGTAAGAAAAACGTGAAACTGATTAAAGTACACAGAAAATATATCATTTCAAAAAGGTGTCATAAGTTCAGTGTTTCCGAATTTCTTTTCAAACGAAGAAAGAAATACTTGATTCAAGTCTTTTATTTTGCACTTCACAAATTTTGCTTTGTCATGATAGCCACTTTTTTTTTATTCATATGAAGAAAGGAATTTTAAACAGTTTTTTTTAAATCATTTTAAAATTAAAAAAAAATTGATATCGTTAACTTTTTTTTTATAGCTTTTTTTGTGGTGAGGTTGCATTTAAAATCATCGAGAATGCTTAATTATATTCATTTTTAAAAGCTTTTTTCTAATTAAGAGTTTATAAATATATTTATTATTCTTAAGATAAATCAAAAGTCTTTCAGCTAAATAAATGTAATTTTTAAAATTTGATTTTTATTTAAAAGCTAAATTTGTACGATTTTTGATTTTTAAATTTTGGGAAAATTCCTATTCTAAAATCAATAGATCGAAAAAAATACTGTGTTAACATTTTTTGTAATTTAAAAATAGATATCTGTAAAGCTTCTGATTAAAATTTACTGAAAGCTTTAAATTATAAAAAATAGGTAAAAGCTATCAAATAAATTAAATTCATATAGAGTTCTACCTGTGAAACCATTTTATAGGAACAAATAGTTATCGTATAGAAAAGTAAGTGTATTTGAAGAATTTTGAACTTATTATTGTTATTGCTATTTCCGCATATTTTCTTAATTTAGTAATTGAAAATGAAAACAAATACATTCTTAAGTCAAGAGTCTTAAATTTGAATCTTGGAATGGATTTGTTTTCTTTCCGTGTATGCTAGTGCTTACTTTGTCCAATTCTCCTTGTACAGTATATTGAGGGATACGGTTATGTCCCAGATATTCTCAATGGTCCGCTGTCGTACATCATAAGTATCCGGAGATAGGGCAAACTGTGGCTGCCCTCCTCCAACTCCCGTTTCCAGATCTGTATCATCTATGCCATAAACAAAGTCATTCGATGCCGGGCCATAGACACCATTATTTCTCTCATGAGCCAAATCCTGACCCTGAGCAACTGCAGCGGCCACCGTATCATTGTCCGTGTGTTGTCCATGTTGATGATGTTGTTGCTGCTGCTGCTGTTGTTGTTGCTGCTGCTGCTGTTGTTGTTGCGACGACCTTTGTTGTTGATAGATACCATTGCTGTTCCCATTTGCCATGTTGCGCTTCGTGGATGCCAGTGTGTGCTGTTGATGCAGCAATGCCGAGTCCTCGTTCTCAATGGTTAGAAATATGAAGGAGCCTGCAAATAAAACCAAACAATCATTACTACTACACTCATGAGACCTTAGACAACAACAATGACCAAAGTGTTGGCCTCCAAACAAGCAACGGCAACTCATTTGTTTTGTCTGCCTTTGGGGCCTGGCTTGCGGTCAGTTGAGGGTTTCTGGTTTTAGCCAAATGCTCTCAAAACTGGCCAAGAGTCATGCGTCACATGCACTGCAATCATCAACATCTCTAAAGATGCCTGTAGTGTTGTTGTATTTACTATTTTGGAAATACAACGTGTACATTTTTTTAAACTCTCTTCTGTTCGCGTCGCAAAGGATTTTTTTTTGAGAAAAATAAGTTTTAAATTCTTTAATCTCGGGGTTATACATTTTATCAACTCCTAATTCCCCAACTAGTATTAAACAATACTTTTAATTCGCTTCTGAGGAGTTTTATTTTTTTATGAAACAATATAAAGTAGGCAGACAAAAGGGTTACCAGACTTTAAGCTTGCATAACTTTGGCAAAACTTAATTGACGTCATTTTAAGCACGGTTCGATTTGTAAATTGATTGTACATTTCAAAATAGTTTAATTTTGAAAAAAATGTGACGTTTTTAATAATATTATTATTGTTCTTCATTAAGATATGTTTATTACAGACACAATTAACTTCTCATCTAGAATCGCTCTTTAATTATAGTTCAATTTATCTCCGATTTAGTTTATGCTATTTACATTTACTCAGCTCTCTCTGGTTTAGCTATTCTCTGTGAGCTTCTCGGTATTTGAATAGTTATTCAACACAGTGTGACATTCACATTCAAGTCACACGATGTGAACAATGTAAATTTACTGTCGCATAAGTGAGTGTAAAAAGGGCGTGGCCCAAAGGAACGCCTTTCCTATTGAAAAGCGATGGGTCAAATTAAGTTTGTTCATATGATGGATTCTCCAACTTCTTGTTACATTGACAACTTTTGGGGTTGGGTGTGAGAATATCTATGCTGATGTCTTGTCAGTCATTTAATGTGAATGTTGATCATTCAATACACACACTCCAACACACACGCACACAGTTGTCTTTGTAGCGTCATTTTGTCAAGTTTTTGAAAAGTTTTTCTGTTACATTCGCTATAACTTTAACATTTTTATGGGGTCGCTTGAGGGAAGAAGAGTGCAAATGATGTAATGGGGTATGATGAGTCGATGTCGTCGCCAAAAGCCAACATATGTCAAAGTTAAAAATAATACATGAGATAGTAGTGGAGGAGGGGGAAAGTTCTGACCAAATGGCAGAAGGAACAAAAAGAGCAATTGTTGCTGCTCTTGTTGGGTTTGGCCAACTTGAAACTTTTGTTGAAGCGTTAAAATGCACGGAAAATGGAATATACACACATTTACGTTAATAATACACACATAGACACACACACAGAAACACACACACACATACACATATACATACATAGAGCTGTCATGAACGTGTATTCTGACGTCACAAACTCACGCACGTTGCCTAGCGAAAGTTAAATAATTGTTTGTGTCATTTGATGATTTCCTCTAACAAGACAACACGGCCAACTTTTTGCGCAGCTGTCACATACAGACACAATACACACACTCACACACACACACAACACACATAGATACGTATATAAATTCATGCATGGAGATGCTCAATACTGTGACAATAGATTGTTTATTTTCCTGTCAGCTATTTCAATTAGATGTTTGAAAGGCACTCTGATTTCGATAGTTCGATAACATAATATTTTCTGATTTACCACCAAGAAATAAAACCAGAGACTGTATGAAATTTAGTTTGAACTGCAAGCCTCCAAAATATTGTGGAGCCTCTGAACCCAAGGTTTTGGTTCAAACCATAGTTAAAATTGAATACAACAAAATAATTGTATTTTGTCCATAACTTTCCATTTATTCTTAATTTCTTAAGCTTATAAAACTCTCAACATAAGAAATGTTATACTTTTAAAAACTCTCAGCTAAGACGCTGATTTTATTATTAAACTTTCATATCTAGAAAAGTTATTGAAAGTGTTCTAGCTAAAATTACAGGACTGATTGATTTTTTCACTTAGTGAATCTTAGAATCTAGTCTATAAGAAGGTTTTTCTCTTAGTATTAAATGAAGTTTCCAATTTCAAAATACAGAAAATTAAATGAATATTTAAACAGTTTCCGCTTAATTTGAAATATTTGTAAAAAAGCAAAAACCTAAATTATATATACAACTATTAAAATGAACCTTAAATTAATTGTTAGCAGATACTTCTCTATTTAATTTTATAAGATCTACATTTAGGATAAGAGGAAAACTGAATGGAATAGAATGACTCGTTGAAAAACTTCTTAAATGATCTCCTTGAGATCTAAAGCAGAGTTGCTGTGGAAATCTAGTGAATCAAGTGACTTGTTTCAAGGAACTTCTTAAGGAAACCCTTTAAATGGATCTAAAGAGAATATGCCATGGAAATGTAGTGACACAAATGATTCGTTACAAGTAACAGTTTTTATGAGGCGCATCTCGAGTGCGTAGACGATTCGATTTGTTTAAAGTATTTGATGTGGCACATGTGTTGCCTTTGCATGCCATCCACTGCCGAGTTGTTGTGTTGTCGAGTTTGTCGAGCTGCCGAGCTGCCGAGTTGCCTACCGTGCTGCCTATTTTGTCACTTTTGTCTCACAGCCTGTCACTTCCGTGGCCGTCATGTCAAAGCAGCCGTCTTCTGGTTTCTAATGCGAGTAACATGCCCCCTGAAACATGACATGCACAAAAGTATGCCGCATAAGTTTCTCGGCCGTGTGGCAAGGCGATGGATGGATGGATGCTCGGATGGAACATTTTTGGCGTTTTGTTTCTGGCCCCGGGAAAATGATTAATTAAATTTGTCACGTTGTCGTGTTGCGGCTGCGTCGCGTCTTTTAGCCATTGTTGTAGCATGTTGTTGTTAATTTAAACGTCGAAACTGTGACAAGATACATTAGGTATCTGTAACTACGACTCAAAGTATCTATATCTATATCTACTAGTATCTACTTCATATATGTATATGTATATATCACAACAACGGCCACACAAATGAAAATGATGTAAAGAGGAATAAGGAAATGCCTGAAAATGCTGCGTTAATTAGTTAACATAGTCAAAGCAACAACAACAACCACATTGATTGAACAACAACAAAAACAACACAAATATTTGTACAACTGATGCTTTCTACTATGTATGTATATGCTGACAATTAATCAAGCTAAGCTCTACAGATGTCCAATTTTAATGAGCACATCGACTCCTCATGCCCGGGACACATTACAAATGAGCTCAACTCATTAAAAATGTGTTTATCGAGCGAGAAAACTCGGCTTAACCTAACACAATCAATAGATATTTGCCATTTAACTTTACTATAATGAATAATTTAATTCAACTTTAATCAAATGGTTGTGGAATGCTTTCAACCATTTAATGAGTAACCTAGCAGACTGCAGCCCATCTTTGTTATTTCCGAGAAACACATGTACAGCTTGTATCTTTGTGAAATGTAATCTGAAGTTCACTTTTAAATTTAAATGTTTCTCTGATAGATTTAAGAAAAAGCCTAGACATTGATATAGGTGTATACTGATAATAAAACCACTAAAAAACATACGAAAAAGCACAAGTTTAAAATCAAGAACAGGTTTCTTTTCATTTTGTGGAGGAAAGGTCTCATTTGTCTCATTAGCTAAATACTTAATTAGCCAAGAACAAAATTTGTAAGTGCTTAATTGAGATAGAAAACAATGCACATAGCTCTTTTGCCTTTTCTTTCTTTTAGTTAATAACTTAATGTAGTGTATTTTCGTTGAATTTAAAAACAATTATAGGTCATAAGATGCATTTTTTCTCATTCAATACAATTCTATGTTTCTAGCTGATTTGACAAAAATAAATTTAATATAAACATTAAAATTACTAAATAAAGTCAATTGAATTGTGCAAATGTTTAGACAATTCAGGGAAAGAGTGTAAGTTTAGTTAAATTTATAAACTAGACATATTTGGTTTAGAGTGAAAAGAAATTTAACATGTTAATTTTTAAGACTGTAAGATTTAGAGCATGAATAGCGGCAAAAAAGTTTTTTTTAAAACCTAGAATTCCCAGTCTGTTGTTTTCCATTTTTCCAGTAATTGGATTTAAAAAAAGGCCAGATTTGACTGAAAAAGCTGGTTACACTAGTTTAAAGTCATTTTGCTTCAGAGATTATAATATTTGTTTCCAAGGATTTTGGCCTCTTAAACACGAAAATGCATTTTGAGTCTTTTTTATAAAATTAGTTTTTAAAATATGAATTTTTGGGTTTTTTTCTTAAATTTTGTATGCGTTGCCTCATCTATTTGAACATTTTGTAATCTCCGAAGCAGAATAGAAATAAATATTTATTTATAACTAAAGGTAGATAGATTTTAAATTGTCAAGAGTTCTTAGGTGAAATAGATTACTTACCAAGTAATGTATAGGCCAGCAGGAGCATGCAGATACCGAGATTTGTGAGAAGGGCGGACCAGACAGTCTGGGAAGCTGGTTTGCGTTTCTTGGACTTGGTGGCATAACCAGGCGGTGCCTTGGCCTCGGATGAGCTCGGACCAGAGCCGAAGCAGGCGCACCATCCCTGTCGCCGTTGACGTTGCTGTGATTGCGAGGAGGCGGTTGAAGAGGTCGGGCATGGCAGGGATGTCTCCTTGCGGTTGGGTGCTGTGGTGGCCACCAGTTGAAGGGGCAACAGTTTGGCATTGCTTTTGAGCGTGCCACAGTTGCTGTTGATGGAGCTGCTGGCGCTGGCACTGGCCAATGGTTGCGCCACAGGCGGTGGCAAGAGTTCGCTGACGTAACCAACGGTTGATGGTGTTGGATATTTAAGTATACCGGCTGGTGGTGGTGGTAATTGTTGCTGTTGCTGTTGCTGCTGCTGCTGTGGTTGCTGTTGTGCTGTGGCCACTTCAATGTCCTCCAGCGTTGGCATCGGCAACAACTGCGTCGGCAGCGATGTTGGCGTCGTCAGCGACATTGTCATTGACATGGGGATCATTGTTGCCGTCTGCGGGGGCATCGTCGTAGTCGTCGTCATCGGAATCTGAATCGGCATCGGCATTGGCATTGACATTGACAATGGCATCGTCTGGGTCATCGGGGTCGGCAATAGGGGGGATGGCGATGGCGTCGTCGTGCCCGTTGACTGCGGCATCGAAATTTGCGTCGTCTTGAACGTGCTGGTAGAAGGCGGCGCGGGCAAAAGCAAGGGCAAGTTGGCTGTCGCTGGACCGGTGGATATTGTCGATATTACGCCAAAAGAACCGTAACTGTTGCTGGACGAACTGGGTATTCCTCCATATCCCATCCCGCTCGCCCCGTAACTCTCCATCTCCCCGCTGCATTCGCCGAACGTAGTTCTCTGCGAGGGAGGCGGCGGCCCAGATGGCATCTGCTTTGTGTGCTCCGAATTCATCTTGCATTTGTGGTTCTTTTTTTGCTCCTGGCGTTCGGTTAACTGTAAATTAATCGAAACATTGCGAAATTATAATGATTAAATATCAATTTTGGATTACATAATTACATATTAAAGGGCTCAATTATGGAATCAATATCCTATATCAATCACATCCAGCAAATGTCAATATGTTGGCAATGTTTCAACAATAATTTAGCAAAGTTTACAAGATTTGACGGGAGCAAACAAAAATCACATTTGGGCTGAAATAATGCTAGATTTGGCAGGGAAAGCGTGGATTAAGGCTAGATTTTGCTTTAAAAATGGCTAGACTTGGCTTCAAGCTAGAACTTTCTTTAAAAATGGCTAGACTTGATTTAAAAAAAAGATAGGCTGTATATACTTAACAAATAAAATAATTGTTTATTGATGGAAAAACTGCAAAAGTGATTTCTTGTTGATTGACAAATTTAATCAATATATCCAACGCTGATAGAAATCATCGCACAACATAAATAATTTCAATCTTTCAACTTTTCCAGGTTAATTGTTAATATTAATAGTAATCTTTTTTAAAATATGAATATGTCAATAAGAAGTTATATTTTAAGTGGCATTTAAATTAAATGCATTTAAATAAAATGACCTTACGAATATATATTCATTCAATCTACAACAATAAGCTTTGAATTTTATACCTACAAATTTTCCAATTGAAAAGCATAAATGAATTATTGAAATTCCGTTTACTTGCTGCAAAGAATTACGATTTCTGAGTAAGTTTTAGTTGAAAGTCTATAGATAAGTAAGTTTATAACAAAGCGGATTCCATTAGCTGCATTGCAAATGTTTTTGTTATTTGAGTTTTTTTGTGTTAATCCTTTTTTTATCCCGCTCTTTCTCTCTCTCTCTTACTTTTCTTTCTGTCTGCTTTCTCTTAAGTTGCATCACTTTGTGTTAGCCCCGTAATTTCTCTCTCTATCTCTCTATCTGTCTCTCTCTCTCCCTCACTCTGTCTCTGTTCGTTTGTGAAGCGTAAATACCTCGAAAAACCTTTTGAAATGAAAAGACCTTCGGAGTCCAAGTTGTCCGAGTTGTCCGAGTTGCCCGAGCTGTCATCCTGGGGCAATATTCGCACCTGACCACGCCCATGGGTTGTGCAATCGTTCACCTTGCTGTTGCATGCGAAATGTGCAACACATTTGTGCACTTATTGTTGTTGCCAGTGCAGTTGTTACTTGGCACGACACTTGACGGCCTTTTGACCGCCTTTGCCGACACAAACAACAACAGCAACACCAGCAGCAACAACAACTTGCCTCATTGTTGGGACCAACTTAAAATATGCAGCACACACTTGAGCAACTCAGTGGCAGCTGCCGCTTCAAGGCGTTCTTAATTGCCAAGGCCTCAGACCTTACCACTAGAGATGGTTGTGTAGTATTCCGTGTACTTCACTCGTGACACGAAGGCAAAGCTCTTTGTGAAAGACCAATTTGTGCGTCTTCATGTTGTATACAACAACAGACAGTCTGTCCAACATGACTCAACACTAATTAACACTCTTAACATGCCTCAACATAAACACGATTTACACTTGTCTAAACTAAGTACAAATACTTGTACACAAGCTAACAACAGGAAGGAATCTAATTCTCTGAGAAGTTGAGAAGAGTTTAAACTATTGTTATAAAATAAATTGAGGATTAATGATTAAAATAAGAATTAAATAAACATAGAAACATAGAAGTATTAAGCATTCGAAAAGTCGTTGAAAATTTATGAGTAAGGAGAAATATTGTTTTCTGACAAATTTAAATATGTTTAGTGAATAGTTTAGGTGAAATTGGACAGTTAACAAGGGTAAATATTTATTAAAAACAATAAAGAAATTGTAAGAAAAATAATGAAATAGTTGTACTTTCAATTAGAGAATATTTAGTGTAAACTCAAGATATATTATTCAATATAATGAAGAGTGCTAATAATATATATTGTTTAACTTTCTTTTATTTAGAAACTGCCATCACTAATAGTCGCCACACCCAGTTGCTTTATTTAAACGTGTTCTCGGCTCTTTTGCAACTTGCTTGAGCATTTTATTTAGCTGGCGGCTAATCAACAGTCTTATTTCTTAATATTTTCGTTGCTTTTCTCAACTCTAATTGCCATTCAAATAGATTTTCAAAATTTGTTTTCTAATGAAAACTAAACAATTTCCACAAGCTCACAATCAGACGACAGACATAAACATTGCAAGATATGTAGATAGATATGTAGATAGAAAGGGACTTTGAAAGAGAGGGTGGAACTATGATGAAAAAGAGAGTGAGAGAGAGGGAGAGAGAGTGAGAGAGAGAGAGAGGAAGGGAGAGTTGCAGAATAAGCCGCTTAGACAGCAATCGAACGTTCTCTATTGGATTGCCAATTGCCAAAGCGATTAATTTCGGATAATTGCAATTTAATGAAAATCATTCAATTGTGCAAATTAATGAAAATGTCTCCACCGTTTGACCCGCTACCATAAAGTGGCCAACAACGACTTAACCAAATGGGCGTGGTACCACTTTAGTGCCTCTTAATTACATTCAGTAAACTTAATTGAAACTCCAAGAGGCCAGTCACAAATGCCAACAATATGTGTGTGAGTAAGTGTGTGTGTGTGTGTAATACCCACATAAAAGCCATGTTATCACGTCGGCTATTTAGTAATAATATCATAATACAAAAGGAGTGAATACGCCTTCATAATTGCTATAATTATGGCTTAACTGCTGAATGGCATGATTAACATTCAAAGCAATGCAAAATTGTTGTCCATTAACTGCCACGTTGATCTAACAATTTGAAGAAATAAAACAATCAGTTCTCTGATTAAAAACCTTTCTTTAGTTTTCAAGAAATTTAAATATTCAAAATTTAAACATGGTCTTTAATTGTAAGAAAGTAATTAGACTAGGCTTCAGTTAGAGTAGACTTTGACTAGGCATTATGTAACTAATACAATCTCTTATTTTGTACAATTAAATGATAAAATAGCTACTATTTGCAACTTTTTTCTCACTCTCTGGGTTGTTAAATAAAAAGCTCAATGGGACAGGACCATTTAAATTGAAAGGAAAGATTAAAAGTGACGACAAATTTCAATTGACAGCTGACCAAATTAGACCAATCAATTAGAAAAACAATTTGATAGCTGGGGCAATTGCAATTGACGGGTTCATTTAAAATTGCTTACCTAAATTGTTATACCCTGTCTGTCTCTGTCTGTCTGTCTGTTTCTATGCAACCTAGGCACTCTGTGTTGAAGCTATCTTGATGAAACTTGATACAGATCCGTCTTTTTCCTACACGCAGTACATATGTATGTCGGAATCGACCGGATCGGATCACTATATCATATAGCTGCCATTGGAACGATTGCTTAAAAATCAATTTTTAGTATGAAAAACTTTTTTGTTTATTAAGATATCTCAACCAAACTCACAGATTGTTTGTCTGGTACAGTTATATACGATCTAACCAAATTTTGATTGAATCGGACGACTATATCAAAAACCTGTCATATGACGAAAATTGAATACAGGTCTCAGCAAGGGTATACAATCTTATATAGCTTGCGTTATTGCATTTTTATAACAACTTCCTCTGAATTGATCAGAACGTATTGATAATTGCCTTATTGATCTGATCGTATCCTCATTTATTTCAATTTACTAGAATTTTGAAAATCAAATGAAGCAAGTCTCAAAAATGCAATCATATTCTGTTGTGGTAGCAGGCAGATTCTGTTTTTCCTTCTCATTCACGTTTGCTTTTTTCTTTCTCCCATTGTTTATCTTCAACTACTTCCTAGTGGCATGTTTTTCTGCTTTGTTTCGGCTTAGTTATCAGGCAGTTGTAAGTCGCCTTGACCCAAAGGATTCAGCTCGGCTAGCCGTATTCAGGATTTTCTGTTCCATATTCTGCCTTCTTCTCGAGGACAAACCAATTAAGCAAACGCGCCAAATACGGCAACAGGAATAAGGGGAATGGCTTTCATTTTGGCATTCATTCTTGCTCCATGCATACCCTTTACACATGATATAAGCGAAGTGGGTATAAGTAGTAAAAAGAAAACACTTAACAAATATATTTCGTATTATATTAAGTAATTGTTATCAAATGTATTTCAATTAAAATAGAAAAAATCTATCTATTAAGTTTGTGTTCGTTTTTGGTTTATTTTTGGGATCAACTTAAAATTAATAATTATAATTATTAAAATATATTTCTGTTTTTAAACAAAATAAATTAGGATTTTTTGATATCTACTTTTTTTATTAATAAAATTAAGCTGATTACTTTTGGCTCTGTTTAGTTTTTTTATTTATGTCTTTAGGGATGCAATTGCAATTGATTACGAATATATGTTTCAAAGTAAGAATTTCAGGTTTGGTCTCAGTTGAGTATTGTATTCTATAAATTTCATTACGATCTGAAATGAAACAATCAATTTGTAATCTATTTATCTCCGCCGTCTTCCTGCAGGGCATTTTGTAGTCTAGCAATCTTGTAAAACGCATTCTTATTTGTGTTTTTTTTTTCTGGTTGAGCTTATTGGCTCAGGAAAAGTCAGAGACAAGCTCACATCCACCAAAACTGTCTATCTAACTGTTTGTTCCTCTACCTCTCTGTCTATCTGTCTGTCTGCCTGTCTTTATGTCTGTCTCTTCATCCATTCGTTGGCTTTCATCCATCTCAATTTACTGCGTGAGGCTTTTGTCAACGGCAAGAAAATAGCTGTCAAAAATTGCAGTCCTAGAGAAGATGAAGGCCAAAATAAAAAAGAGGAAAAAATGGCAATAACAACAGAGAGACGGCAGCGGACCAAAACTAACTGGCAATGTAATAGGTAACTGGGACTGTAAACGCCCCTGTAACCGAGTCCTGTAACTGTAACTGCCGTTGACCCACAAAAAAAATGGTCCCAAAAAAAGGAAATAGAATAAAGGAATTTATGCGGGTGGATTGCAGCTGCGTTTCGAGTCTCAGGAAGAGTCTACCTCCAGCTACACCTCGACTTTCTCCTCGTTTGTTGATAACCACTCTGTCCATGTATGTACATGTGTGTGAGTGTCTGTGTTTGTGCAAACATAAACAACAGTTATGCTCGAACAACGGGCAAAGTTGCATTTCCGCTGTAACCGTTTTCCGCACGGAAATGCGTTCGACGCGTGTTTGAAATATTGGCCAAAGTCTCTGTGGCAGTGTGGCAACAACTGCAGCACTGCGACTCTGCGGTTACCAACGCCTCCATGTGGCATGTTCATCTGCTCATATGTGTGTCTGTGTTTGTTTGTCTGTCTGTCTGTCTGTCTGTCTCTCTATCTGTCTGTCCATCTGTCGGCCTGTCAGAGGGAGGCGTGGTCGTTGAGCATTTACTACAAGCCGCTCTTGAGCGCGTAATCATTTGAGCTTCAATCTACGCCACGCCCCCATCGCCCTCGTTCTGACCAGTTTGCATCCTTTTGGTTCAGCTCATTTGAGCGAATCCTTGTCGCATTTAATGCTCGCAGCAGTGTTGTCAGAGTTTTATTGGCTAAAATAGCAAATGTATTAAGAAAATAGCTAAAACTAAATTTAAATTTTTAATCTTTAACCCTATTTAAAAAGTGATTAATGTTATTATGAGTTTTATGTCAAATGTTTACACTTTTTTCTAAAATAGTTATAGAATTTTTAAAATTTACGCATATATTAAAGAATAGAAAATGAAACAAAACATGTTTCTTATTCTAGCAACAATGACATCAATTTCATTCAACTAACAGTAAAACAAAGTGAAACTCAGTTCACTTTGTCAAAGTTTATTTATGCAAATTTATAAACAAATTTTAGGCTAGGCAAGTTGAATATTACAGATTATTCTGCATTTTGTATTCACTATCCAATACATTTCACTTTTAAAATGTTCTTGACAGAGCGAATTTAGTATAATCGAACTGATTGACAGTTAATATTATTTTCTCAACTGTTTTAGCTTTTGCCATATTAAAAATGTTTAATGTAGCTATAAAATAGCTAAAATGGCAACACTGGCTCACAGTAGTAGTGTGGTTTGGCCACACTTTTTTCCAGCAATTGAAACTGTAACTGTAACAGTAACTGTTGCATTCCACTTTCAGCTCAAATGGCAATTAAAATTGCAACTTTGCAACTGTTCTTGTTGTTGCTGTAGTTGTTATTGTGTGGTTGTTGTTGTTGTTGTAATTGGTGTTGTTCTTGTTGCTGTTGTTGCCGGATTGAAAACTTTCGGTTCATTTCAATTCAAAGTGCGTTCGATTCGCCACTCGCTGTGAATGCCATTCGCTGATAAAAGTTTACTTCTATATTTCTACCCATTGCCATGATTTATGTATTTGACATTCAGTTTCGGGTTTTAACTTCCGTTTCGTGCAATTTTGAAACTCTGCTTGATATTGAAAAAAGAAAGAGGCTCAGAATTGATTTTGTTACCATTTCAGGTTGAATTTTTATAAGGGAAAAGCTTTGCTTTAATGTTGTGCATAAAAAGGATCCACTCTTTATAACGACATTTTTTTGATTGTCACACATTTCTTTCCATTAGATTGACTTAACATATATTTCTTGGGAATTATATACATTTCTTTTTTGAAAATTATTTACTTCTTATTAATTAATTTATTACCTATATATTCTTTGTATCTAAAAGAAGAATAATGTTTAATTATAGCTTGTTTCCATTTCATCTTTTATACTTTTAAAAATTATCAGGGAATGAAACCGAAACGAATTTCGGTTCCGGTTCCGGTACGTACCCAAACGAGTATTTCGGTAAAAGGTTCTATTTCGGTGTTGTCCTTTCGGTTCCGGTTCTCGTATCGATCCATACCGGTACAGTAAAGTAATTTTTAAAAAAAATTTAAAGTAAAGAAAATCGAATTTTATCAACAAATATTTGTGTATGTATAAACGTACAAATGCATGCATTTTAGCATGTTAAGTCTAACATATAATTCGAGAAATTTTTTTATAGTGCAAAACCATGTTCGTACGAAATATAACAATCAAATTTTTTTAAATGTACCGAAACCGTACCGGTACGAACGTTTTGGTTTTCGGTTCTTGAAAAATAATTTATTTCGGTTCCGGTTACGGTTACGGTATTTCATTTGAAACGGTTAATTTCGGTTAACGGTTCCGGTTCCGGTTCCGGTTTCATTCCCTGAAAATTATATTATAATTCGATTCATTATCATAGCTTTTTCTAAATGTTAAATATCGATTATATTAATTATAAATTATTTTAATTGTAACGTTAACGTTATTTGAATTTTAACGTTTTGTTTTAATATTTAAGATTTCTTTGCGATCTTATTTTAAATTCATTTCATTTCACAGTGCTGCTCTGTGTTCTTTAGTTGCAATTGTGTTTCATTCTCAATAGTTTCACAAACGCTATACTTGGCATTCTATTTTATCACATCCCGATTAGTGTTTCAATCCCATACGTTTCACAAAATAATACAACGTCTGCTGTTACATTCTCATCGTTTCATTTGTTTTTAACCCACTGTTGAATTTGTTTTAATTTCAAATAGGTTTCAAGTACCACAGCGTTCTTTTTTGTCGCCCTTATTTATTCTGTTTTCTTTGACTTTTCTAATTGGTTTAATTTCACTTTGGTGTGCTTTTCATCTCATTTCCATATCGTTTCATAATCGACAAGCTTGCCTTTAAATTCCGAGCAGTTGGAAAACTTTTTCGAGGACGTAACTTTCTTCCTCTCTCGCAGTACATTTTATTTACCATACCAATTATGCATTTTTATTGTGTGTTGTCATTGCTGTTGTCCTGCTTCTGGCTTTCATATTTTTATTTTCCTTTTTATTTTCATTTTTCTTTTCATTTTTCTTTTCATTTTCATTTCCATGTTGTATTTTTTATGCTGATTATTTGAGACTGAAAATTTGCAGATGTCATTAAGAGTCATTTTTATTGGCCATGCAAATGTTTCGCATTGCGTTTTTAATGCATTAATTGTTCTGTTGCCCACTTCAACTGGGGCGTGGCATTATCTATCATCGCCACATAAGCGGGTTGGGGCTTTGCTCGGCATGTTGGGGTCTGGGGGGTTGATGTTGGGGGACACAACGTTTTATGAACGGCTCATTTGAGCAACGCTCGCGGCATTAAAATCGCATAAATGTTGCGCGTCGTTAACTCGCCGAAAACGGCAGCAGCAGCAGAAAAAACAAGTGGGAATTTTGTATTTGAAAATGTGTAAAAAGAAGATACCCTGTAGTCAAACTTAGGCAGCAGTTACGTTAATTCAATGGTTTCCTTATATATTGTTCAATTGAGCGCTTAAGTAGAGTATAAGATTAATAGATGTCCTGCAATAACAGACTATCAGATGTGTTTTTGGAGCCTGCTTTCGTCACTAGCGTGGATTGTAGTCCACTTTAATACCGTATATTCATTCAGCGTACTTCTATTTGATTTATACTACAATACGCTATCAACATTTTCTGTACTTACTTTTGTTCTAATAACTTTTCTTTTCAAATATTTATTTAAGTTTAAGCCCTTTTTCTCATGTTGCCGACAACCTTACAGTCTGGACAAACTTGCCTATAAGAGACTACATTTTTTAATTTAATTACAGAGTACTCTTTGTTCTATTAGATTATTATTATTATTATTTACTTCTGCTTTGAATTTTCGATTTTCACATATTCTCTATTTCTTATGCTTTTATATTTGTACTGCAGACTGAAATGTAACTTTATATGTTTCCTCTTATTTTAACTGATTATATCTAAAAGGAATTGTAGTTCTATCTTGAAGACAAAGACTGATGTGTTTGCTATAATTGCTCTCTTAAGATTCTTTTTTAAAAGCAGCTTTAATTGCTGTTTTTACTAGACTTTCATGTCTTTGCACAATTTATGTGTACAGGGTATACAAATAGACGGGATGCAGGAAGAAAACAGTTAGAATAACGTCAACACACAGTGGTAAAAGGATGAGGTAAGGAGGGGCTGGAGCAAATTTTGGGGGGTACGCTGAAGGGCGACGAAAATATTTGCTTAATGAAATTGTATGCGCGCGAGAATTTCTGTGTGAATGAAATTAATTTCAAACATGAAGCAACGCCCACAACAGAGGCAGCCCAGCCAATGGGCATATGTATGAGTGGTGATATAGAAGTGAGCAATAAGGGAGAGGGGAAGGGTAGATTTAGGGTAGGTGGGTATATGGGTGGTATACTAACTATATATGGAACATGGTAGTTACTGCGCGGTGGCAACGAGTTTATTTCCTTAAGATTAAGATGCCGAGCTTATGAAATGAAATGCTGCCGTTCTTCATGTTGTTCTCATCGTTGTCGTTGTTGTTCGTTGTTGTTGTTTTTGCTGCTGTTTTTCCAGCCCATTGCTGTCTGCGTTTTCTAAGTTGGCTTTTATGGAGCATTTTTGTTTATATGGTTTATTTGCCGTTTATGTGCTTATTCTTCGAGTGTTTGTTTGGTTTTATTTTTATGATTAGCTGCATATTTAAATGCCTTCTTACACTTGCCTCCATCTTAGTATCTCTCTAAGTCCTTTCCTTTTCTTTCTTACACTCTCATTCATCTGGTCCCTCACCCTCTCTATCTCTATCTCTCTCCCTCTCCCTCTCTCTATCTATCTGTCCTTGTGTCTGTCTGTGTGTTTCGTATTAACCAAGGCTTATGAATTAGTAAATGATGCGATAGACGGCTCGCTTATTCAAATGTTTTTAGATGATTCTGATGATTTCTGTTATTACATAAAGTCTGTTTAACCTTTAACATCACTAAGATGTTGCTATGGGGCATAAATAAACTTGTGTTTAGCTTGAAAATGTCAGAGTGCTGGACTAAGGATTATCCTAGGCTTAAGTCAATAGAAACTTCTACTAACTAACGTTGATAATCAGATCGTTATGTAACTCACAAAATATAATGACGAGAGAACTTATTATAAGATATGGAATAATGTTAGATAACAACCCATCATTAAGAAATACTTATTCAATACAATACATTTACAATACAATATACAAACAATAAGTTAGGCATAGTTTAGTCTCATGATTCATAAACTAAAAATACATATTTATCATACTTTTAATTAGTCTTGTAGGAATGTTTTTATCTACATTTATTAAATTCAAGCTTAATTAATCAAATGAATCAAAAGATTAAATATTATACATCCCTTTCCTTGACTATACGAAATGATTTTATATAATATTAGCTTTAAACTGTAAGCGCTTTTCTTGTTAATTGCCTTAAATGTTAAAGGTTTTGGCTTAAATCGATTCAATGGGATTTATTTATTTACAATATTAGTGCTGATGACCAAGCTCTTCGGATTAACGACAGCATCAACAGCAAACAGATCAGCAAAAAAGTAGGCAACAATTTTACATGATTTCGTTTTATTGTATCTGTATCTGTATCTGTTTTTTTGTGTGATGCCTGGCAACCCTGAACAATTGAAATTGATTACAATTTATAGGTCGCGAAATGGCAATTAATTGGATTTACCATAATTCAATTGCAAGTTGGCAATAAATTTAATGAAATACGCTGAATGTTACCCAAATTAAGCGGTACAGGACGAGACTGAGCACAGGATGAGAAGGCGAGTGGCAAAATTGAATGGGGGCGGACTGGTAAAAAGGGCATGGCACACAAAAGTACTCAAGTGTTGCCTGAGGCAGAGTTGCCTTCACAGGATAATCAAACACCTCAGTTTTGGTGGCGTTAAATAAGCATCCTAGCAATATGGTTCTTGTTGTTGTTGCTATTGTTTGCTGTTGGCTCAGTTGCTGCTGTTGTTGTTGGTGTTGTTGATGTTGTTGGTGTTATTATTGTTACTATTGTTGGGGGCGCTTTTATTATTATTTACTCTGATTTGGCTGGTTGCGCAAACAAACTTGCGCTATTGTGTTTGTTTTAAGTGTTGCCAGCGCAAATTTGCAACGAGATTGCATAAAACTGAAGCTCACGAACTTTTCCAAGTAGCATGTGGGCGAAACAATGGGGCGGGGCATCTCTACAAATGTACTTGCTGGGCTGCTAAATGCAGCTGTGTAAATGCCGGAAGTAAAAATTACTTTTTAAATTAGTTGCACACATGCGCATTTTGAAGGTGGTAAACTGTATTTACGAGCAGTGTTGCCAACTCCTTAGGGTTTCAAAAAAGCCATAACATTGTTGAAAAGAAGCTAGAAAAGCTAAAACATTTTTTGTTATTGTGAAGATATAAGATATACAATAAAAGGTTTGCTATTTTTAACAAATATATGACATTTTTAATGGAAAGTATGTCTTGTTCTTTTGGAAGCGTTTGGAAGTGTTTAGGTTGTTCATAAGCCTTACGTTCATTTAGAGTTGGCATTATATTATTAATAGTCAGATTTAAGTCATAAACTAAGAACCTAACTTTAATTATAGCATAGCTCCTTCGTGGCCTTCAGTTAGTAATGGGTATAATAAATTTGTGCAAATGTATGTAAGGAGTATATGGAGTCAGTTCCAATCCTATATACTTAGCATATTTGTGTATTCTTGATCAGTATCACCAGTCGAGTCGACTTAGCCTTCGTCTGTCTGTCCGTCTACATTTCTATAGGCGCTAATAACACCATGAATGGCCTGAATGTTCCTGTTAAGTATACGCACCTTAAAATTATTTTAAGCTTTTAAATCACTTTTGGGTTTTGCTTTAATGATTGAGTTTCTTTTATCTGGCTCAAGGAATAGTCAACCCGTAAATAAGGGATCTATCTATTTAGCTATTTTTTTTAAACTGACTTTCGTTCTCAAAATAAAAATTGTTTAATCCTTTGTAACATTTGTTGTATTTATTGCAGCAGTTGTCGATTTAAAGTTCCATGTTATTATAAATAAATAGCCAGCTTTCGATAATGCTATAAAAGTCCAGAGCTGTCTGAAAAAGTGCTTAGCTGGCAACACTGGTCGCGAGGTGTTTCATTTAGCTAGCACATGTGCAAGTGTTGCAAAGCGGCAAAAGTTACCACCAGCTCTTTTCCTCTTTTTCTGCCCCTCTTTCCCCCTCTAGCTTTTTATCTCTCTAACTACAAAAACAAAAACAATTACGCATTTCTATTGTTGCAGCTCACATGAAAGCCAAATTGAAAGTGAACACGGCACAAAAAGTTGCCAGTCTGTGTTGTTGTCGTTGTTGTTGTTGCTGTTGTTGCTGTTGTTTTGTTTTTTTTTTTGTTTGAAACAGTTGAAAGAGCAGGCAACTCTTGGCCCCAAGCTAAGGCAACAGAGAGAAATGTGTTTTTAATTGTATTTCAGTTAAGTTGTTGCAGCTACTTTTTGTCAGACGGCTCCTAATGATGACTACCTCCAAATGTTTCCTTATCAAATAAGCTTTTCTTCTTATGTTACATAATAAACGAGATGTGTTGGTAGTGTTGGTAAACGGAATATACCTTTATACATACAAATTTAGCTTTCTTTAAGTGTTAAAATTCAAAGCAACTAATTTTATGACAAGTTTAATCTGTAGTTTACTATTACAAGTTTAATTTAATTTTAATTACCATATAATACTAAACAATAATGTAAAAATTCAACAATCAAGTTGTTACACCGGCTTATCGATCTGTGAAGTCAACTATTCTATTCTACATATATTTGTATACGCACCTAGAATAACTAAGTATTTCATAAAATAAATTCTGTGTTGTTTTGCAAGCTTCCATTTCGCACCGGTGCATTTATAGGATAGGTTTATCGATTTATAAACTCATTCTGTCGAGTGGCTGCACAACTTCCGTGTCTTCTTTCCACTTGTATCTCAAATGCTTCGGATTTTCAGTGCATCTCCTTTGTATCTGTGTGTCCGTCTTGGTCTCCGTCTAGTTAATTACGAAAGTCGAGGCAAAAGTGTTGGAAAATGTTGACCCGCCCACAGTTGCTGTGGTTCTTATTGCTGTAAGAGTCTGTCCGGTTCTGGGTGCTCCGACCACAATTATTTCCGTTTTAATGTGCACGGCAATGGGTGGGAAATGAGTGGAGAGAAAAGGAGAGAAATGGCAACCCTTGGCCATTTTCATTTGCTTGGGATTTTTTTCCTCTTTTGGCTTGGCTTTGGTTTGTTTCATTTCTGCTTTTGCATTAGGGGGCGTGTCGGATGCTTTTAGCGTTTTAATTAAATTTGATGTTGATTGAACTTATGACTGCTAAATCGTCTGCTCCTTGGCCATATTAGTGGTCACACCTTCCTCTTCGCCTCCTTTTAACTTAATCAGCAACAAAAACTTGGCAACCGATTTGAATTTCATTTTCTCGTTGCCACTAACAATGCAGCGTTTTTTTTTGTTGCAGTTGTAGTTGTAGTTGAAGTTTCTATTCTTGTTGGTGCCTGAAGTGCTGACTGAGATTTATAGGATGTAGAGAGTGCAAAGTGTGCTCTGCATGTCCCCAGGAGCCAGTAGATGTCGATGGTTGCAGGCACCATCCAAACTGTCGACGTGTGCAAAGACAACACAACACAATACAGCAACACGGCAGCAACAACAGCAGCAACATCGATGCCAACAACACAACACAACACAACACAGCAACACAACAAGATACGACACAAAAACAGCATAAAGTAGTCAGATCGTAAAAACGACAAAACAACGAGCAGCTTGTCACATTCAACGGACCCTTTTAGCACATAAGATTTCCAAGTGCATGGCTTAAAGCGTTACATTTTTGACTTGCAAATACCCTGTAGCTGGTAGAATTTTGAATATTTTTGTGAGAATTACAAAAACTAAGACGAAGAACAAAAAATAATATTTAAGGCTTCATAATTAAAGACGAACAAAAAAAGGAATCACAACTTAGGCAATTGAACTACATTACACACAAAAATGAAAAACAGACAAATTAATTAACACTATAAAAAAAATCGAATCAGTTGTCTGTTTTTATTTCCATGTAAGAAATTAAAACTATTATTGAATTTTTAATTAGGGAGGCACATATTTGTAATAATTAGATACTAATAAATTATATTATTTATTTTGCTTCCCAGTTTTGTTTTTCTAATATTTGTTTCGAAGTTTTCGCATTCTTAATATTTTATGTCTGTCGACATTCTTTTCATTCAGTATACGTTATCAGAAAAACATCAGAATATTTTATATTTGACCATTCATTTTAATATTTTTACGAATTAGATTTTAATATGGTCAAAAAAGTTGTACTCCTCTACAAGAATTCATATAATATACTATAAAAACAAGTATTAACGACTTTCGACTAATATCTCAGCTAAATTAGGAGGTTTTTTGAAAAACTTTAATGACTTTTTATACAGCGCACATGAAGTAAATTTGTCTTTCTTCTAACTTTATTTTTAAAGTCAAATAATTTTATTAATTTGAAATATATTCCAAATTAATTTTCAATGCTTGTCTATAATTTTAATAAATTTTAAAATAAATTTTTGATCAGTTTCTTTCCTGCATACATATGTTCATCTATATCTAGAGCTGTGCCTGGTGTTAAGTTGCTCTCATCTTTCTTAAGGATAAGCTGAATTTCCATATGGCAGTTATTTGACATCTAAGTGGCTTTCGTGGTTAATTCTCAGGACTTTCTTGTGCTGCATTTCATTTTTTTTTTTTTTAATTTCCTAATGATGTTGCTGAATATTCAAGAAAAAATAGGCAAACCAAGCAGTGTTGCACTGCACAGAAAGAAATAGAAGATGCGATGCGATGAGATGAGAAGAGAAGTGAAGAAAAGAAAATACTATGACTATGCAGTTTCCTTGGCTGTCGACACGTTGACGATGAGCAACTCTTGGCCTCTCGTCGAAATTAGTGCAAGTGGGCTGGCAACTTGCCCTACAACTGCTACTCTAGCCATTTTTTCCCCTTCTGGCTTACCTTCTAGTTTTTTTTTTTCTTTTTTGTGAGTTAACATTTGAGTCAAAACTCAACGCCTCGCACAGCGTCTGCTCTAATGAATTTGCATTTTTTATAAATCCCCATTGATGTGCTCCACTTTTGCGGGTCCTTGCCGACCAACTGCCAAGCGATTGCACATTTTTTGTTGCTTTTTACTATGCATATTGTTGCCGTTGTTGGTGTTGTTGGTGTTCAGAACATTGGTATGCCCACAGCAGTGTCGAGAGTGCAAACGGACACGGAAGTGGACACGAGAGCACGTTACGGTGAAGAATTGATAGACACGCTTGTTGCATTTGACGTGTGTTGTATGTTCTGTGTCTCTGCGATTGAATCTGTCATTGTGTGTGTGTGGGTTAACTGTGATTTAAGGGCGTGGCTTGTAAGCGAAACTTTTGAGCGATACTTGGTGATTTTTTGTCGTCCCAAGTAACGATTAAAACTACCTATCTTGTGTTTCATTCGATACACAATTGAATATAGCTACCAGAATCAGTTTTGTTTATTGAAATCAATTATTTATTCTAAACTACATTTTCTTTAAGCTGGAAAAACAATTTTTTTGGCATCATTTTTGATTTTGAAAGATTTTTTTAAACTTTGAAACTTAGCTTACTCTTTGACGTAATTTTAGTCGAAACTTCATTTTAACATGCCACAGATCAAAGCTTAAAAGTTGCAATAAACTGTTAATTGGGGAATCATTTGGTATTTAGACTTTTGTATTTCCGTTACAAATTCGATCTCATTTAGATTCAGTTGCCTGCTTAAGGAGGAAGTACCACTTTTATCCTGCCTCGCCTCGTCTCTCCACCCCATCTCTCTTATTCTCTCTGTACTCTGTTTAAGTCCATAAGCTGTAGTTGTGATTGCCAGTTAGGGCTTATTGGGCTTTAGATTCAGCATTGGCGATGCTCAGTTCAATCAAATTTTGAACAGCAAGTGCCAATTTGTTTGCCACGCAGCACTTTGGCAATAAACAAAGAGGCCAGGCCAATAACAACAGGACCAGAAGCACTTGCTGTACTAGCAGCAATGTGAAGGAGCCTGTCGAGCCATTAACAAGTTGCTCTGGCAATTATGGCGACGCCTGTCGACCAAAACACACAACACATACATACATTCACACATACATACAACACACACACACCATACACACACTTACACCGGTTGCGCAATAAATTATTGGCATACCATGCGCTACTCATGAATACCCATGGCAAAATCCATAGCATTTTCAGTTGGTCCACGATGACGTCCAGGCTTATGTACATACATACATGTCCAGGTCTCTAGGTTCTTTGCCTGGGCAGTGAGTTCATTTGCATGTCTACCTGGTTTATTAAACCTAACAAACAAAATAAAAAAAAAACAACTACAAGAAACAAAAAAAAAAATAATGGGAAAAATTGAATGAAATGGAAAGGAAAGGAAAGGAAAATCTGCAGCATAGCCAAACGAAAATTGCAAACATTTTTCAATGGTGATTGAAGGAGGGACAGGCGCGGGTTGAATACTCAACGTACTCAACTTGGCTGTTTGTGCTATTTTACCCGGCAAAAGTTTGCCGAAGTTAATTAGATGCATTGCATCCCTATGACGGTCCCACCGGCATCATTAGCCGCTTCCCAAAAAAATGGAGGGAGCGAGAGAGGAGAGCAAACAAATCTTAACTCGTATTTTAGATAAAAGAGTTCTGTTGTTTCTTTTTTTTTGTTTTTGCTTTGGGTCACGCATCGATCATGGTTATTTCATTTCCACTCCGTTTCCATTTCCATTCTCTTTCTCTTTCCCGTTTTCATTTTCATTTCATTCGTTTTTGTAATGGGCAACATCGACGCTTAGCGGCATTAACTACAAGTCATTATTATTGTCTAGGGCATTCAGTTCGGGCTCTCAAGTTGCAAAAAAAAGGAGAAAAAAAAAGAAAGAGCTCCTAACTGACTATACTCAAAAGGCACCTATTCCAATTCCAATTCCAATTTGTATCTCGGTTTGTAAGGGGAGGAGGAGTGTGGACTGGCGTTAATACGTATACGCACAGACGACGGGTGCACTCATGTGTGATTGTTTCTGAGTAAGTGGGAGTGTATATGACACACTCACACACACAAACACACGCGCACACATACTGTTTAAGAGAGTCAACCAAAAGGAGTGTTTCTTACAGCATTGTTCCAGTTCTTAGTTACAGTCTGTGAGAATCTCTACTTCAAGTTCAAATACTAATTCTATAAATTATTATTTTATAGAAATTTATTTTTATGTTTAATTATTTAATTGTTTCCATTATATAGCATGTATAATATACATTGTATATATATCCGATATAATGATTTATAACTTTCGAAATATTTTCTAAAGATTTATAAAATTTTAACAATAAATATATAAACGGGGCTAGTAAGAAATTCAAACCAACCCATATCCAGCCAAAGAGCATCCTAAACCCATTCAAAAATCAACTTAAGCAACTTTTAGGTGACAGTTTCAGCTGTTTTCAAATCTTATAATATTTCTTAAGCTTTGATAAAACTTTACATCTATTGATTTAATTAAATTGATTTCTAAAATTTCTGGAAACCAATAGAGTTCTGATAACTCCATATTCTCATAGCACTTTGATTTCAAGTGCTTGTATTAAACTGGTCAGCATTGTGAAGAGTTGTGATACGTATGCTCACATGGAGGTCGCCACCTCTCTGATTGTGTGCGACATAAACCTCTAGGGAAATTAAAGATACATTAAATGCCGCAGGCAAACGGAGCGTGCATATGCATATCTGCGTGTGTGTGTGTGTCTGTGTGTGTGTGTGTAAGTGTTAGTGTGTCTGCGTATATGTATATGTATGTGCTCAGTCTTGCTGTTAGACCTTAAGGCCATGCAGTTGCTGCTGCTTACAAGTTTTTATACTGTCGACTCCTGTGGGGCACTCAAGTCGTATGCTTAATTTTTGGTTGCTGCACTAATCGCCATGTACGAGTCTGAAACTGTGACCAGGTCCGTATATGTACCAGCAGCTAGCAGTAAATTCGACTAATTAAATTATCGACACAAAAACAATAACAAGCAAGAATAATAAAATAAAAATGTTGGTTGCCAAACTTTAATGAAAGTTATGTTGCCTGGTTTTAATGAAGAGCCTTTGGACCGTAAATAGAAACATAATTTGCTATTATATATACGAATGTTTCGCAATGTGCCCGAAACTGTCGCCAAAATAGCAGCAGCAACAACAACAACAACAACAGCAACAACAATAACAATAACAATAACAAGAAAATAAAACAAAACAAAGCAAAACGAAAATATTATATTGCGCACAAGTTTTATGTTTTAATATTTAATTAAAATTTTGTGTAACGTTTTGTTAATGAATTCCTATTTGACGCGCCCATTGCACGTGTCGCGGCCCAGCCGCAGGGCTCAACGTCCATCCGGTGACCCAGCCCAGACACCCCTCCCCCCCCCCCCCCCCCTCCTTTTACACCCACCCAATGCCCCTTTGTAGTATGGCGGGTTGTTGGCGGCGTCCTTGGGCATCCGGGCTGCGACTTGCGACTTGTTTGTTGGCCACTTTTGGGCACTTTGCTTGTTGTGTACCCAAAGGAATGGCAAATTTATGAAATGATTTTAATTAGCTCGATGTTGCTGTTGTTGTTGTTGGCTGAAACGTTTTTCTGTTTTGTTTACTGGAGTTTAGGCGAGGGGTGCATTTGTCCAGTTTTATACCGTTTTAATATCTGCATAGAATAGAACAAAAAAAAGAGAAAGAAAAATATAAAATGAAGAAAAGTTTCAGACTCGGCGCGAACAGGAAGCCGGAAATCTGCCATTGAAAAGCATCAAGCAAACAACAGCAAACAGCAACAAAAGTTTCATTTGTGGCAAGCTCTAAAGCTGCAAATGTCGTTGCCTTTTTTTTTTTTTTTGCATAGGCGTTTTCGTGAAAGAAGGCGTGTCACATGACAGCCAAACAAGGGCATTAAAAGTTATGACTGCCATGCCTTGTCAAAGGTTTGTATCCTGTGCCCATAAAATGCTCCCCAAAAAGTTTGCAATTTTACATTAACTTCCAGTCAGTCAACAGGATCAGAACATAAAGTGAAAATCTGTGTAGATAAAGCTGAGAACAGAATGGAACATTAGATGCTACCTACATAACATACAATATGTTTCAACACTTCATACCGCAAGTCAGGCTACATCAACATATAAACAGCATATAAAAGTCAGATTACTTTGTTAATTTATGTCATTAAAAGATAGGCAGCTAAACCATTTGAAGATGCAATCATTTTAAGGTTACACCGAATACGTTTTCCAGCAATATTATTGAGGAATTGGACTAGTTTTATAGTTGGGACTGTACTGTTGAGATACACTGCTTAGAAATTTGATTTAGCATCGTTACTTATACGTATTTAAACAGTTTTTAGACAAAAGGTGTTAATTAATCTACAAAATATCAGATTTGTAGCTTATATATTTACTGTTGTTTAATACCTTTTTTTATAAAGATGACAAGTAAATATATTTTGCAGGAATTTCCAACAAATTCCCAACAATCCAAATGCATTACAAAATTTTTTTGATTCTGAAACCAAGAAACTTTTTTTTTAATGCCAATTTATGTTTTGAGAGATTAGATAAATTGTTGAATTTATTGTATAACAGAAATACTTACCAAAAAACCAACTCAAGGCGGTCTTTGGTTGATTTTCCTTTGGTTTGCATTTCTGTGGTATTCCTGATGGAATTTTTGCTGATTTGGGACTCTAAATAAAAATGTTCTGTTTACTTTTAAACTGTCTTTTTAATATCCGCCTCATAGCTTGTGTATTTGCTGAGATAGGGCATATATGTCATTTAAAGCAGCTATAGTTACTCTACTTTTGTAGGGCAACTGCAAGTCGACCTGGCTTAATTGTCCCTCGCCTACCAAATAGACGGCTGCTTAAAAAAGGCTTGGGCTGTAAAAACAGTTGCTGCGCATTAAAAAGTTAGCACAGTTTTTTTGTTTGTTGGTTGCTTTTATATGAATAATGAAAGTGAATTGTGGAAAAACCACAAGCTGACCAGCTGGTTTTTTTTTCTCTTTTCTTTTAGGAAAGGACTGCCCAACTGCCCAACTGCCCAACTGCCAGGACTGCTAATTGCAAGTTAAAAGTTGCTCATTAAACACCCGCCTTTGGTGCTTAATACTAAATACAATCAAATCAGTTATTTCCGCTTTAGAATTATGCGACTTCCGCTCCACAAAATTGCACACTCAGCAGAAGCACGTGTCGGCAATGTTTTATTTAGTTTTCTTATTGTTATAGCTTGTTTTGTTTTATGTGGCACTTCCGTTTTTGGGGTTTGCAATGGGGAATTGACCGTGTTTAGAGATTTGTCTTAAATTCTGTAGCCCATTGGTGAGATTGTTTAGAAAGCGGTGTCAATAAATTATATTTTATTTATTTTTATGGCAATATTAAATTTTCTTTATTTTTTTTTTAATTATTTATACGATAAATTTTTATTGAAAATTAAATTTGGTCTTTTGGAAACTTTTTTATATAATCTTTGACTGTTATGGCAATGTTAGTAAATGTTATAAATGTTATATTATTGTTGAATATTGTTATTATTTACTTAATTCTGCTATTATTTATATTTATTTTAGTGTTATGACACTGTTAGTTTCTGTTAATTTCTTTTTTGTCAAATTGCAACGCCATATTTTTGTTTTGAATTGTTTTGCTTGGATTTTTTTGGGGTCACCTGTCCAGTTGTGGGGATATTTTGCATATGCCGTTTTTTTTGGTAGCGTGTGTGTGTGTGTGTGTGCAGTTACAGTTATCTTTTAACAAGCAAACGAGCCATGAAGCGTTGCAAGGAGGCGGCGACGTCTGCGAACGTGCCTCAAACTGAGGCAGTTGCAATGCCCGAACCGTGCCGACCTGTTATTTAGTGTTGCATACTTTTTGGGGAGTTTACGTTTGGGATTTATTTGCATTTGCAGTGGCCTACCTATACCCCTATCCCGTATCCCCTATCCCCAACTCTCTCTCCTCCCATTTAGTTTGGGCCTCGGTTGTGCTCTGACTGTGGTGCACTTTATTTTGCAAATAGTTTGCCGCAATCTGTGTCTTGTTCTGGGTTGCGAGTGTCGCGTTGCAAATTTATGAACTTTTATATACATACATATACGTAGATATTTTAATTTTTCAACACGTGTGCGCAAATCTAAACGTTTCCACTCCCAATTTCTCTTTCTCTCACTTTCCATACCCCCACTTGCTTTCTCTCTCTCTCTCTATTTGTGTGTGCATGATGCATGACTATGTAAATAGACAATTTTACACTCTGACAACAGTTTTCGTACATTATAAAGTCGAGTTTTTACTTTTTCTTATTTTTTTTTATGCTTTTTTCCCCATTTGTTCATCGTGTTGCTTTTCTGTCCGTTTGTTTTTTTTTTGTTTTATTTATTTTTGTGTATTTTGTCATGTTCTGCACCTTTTGCGTTTGCATAATTTTATTTGTTAACTTTGAAATTGTTGCTGTCTCATTCGCTATCTCTTTCCACTCTGCATGCTTAATAAGTTATAACAAAAATATGCCTCACTAAATTCTACAAATAACTCTGCCACTTTTCACAGCGTATGCAAAACAACAATACAAATCACAGACCCTTCATATGTAAATATACATAGAGTATTTTCATAAAAATATTCAGGTTCTTACAGATAGCTAGGGTATTTCTACTTTTTCATATGTTTTGCAACACGTTTGATTCAGTTTTAGAATAATAAATATAAAATATAAAATAATATATAAAATAATATATAAAAATAATAAATATATATAATATTTATAATAATATAATTATAAATATAAGGTTATTATCTCTGAAAACCATTGATTTTTCTTTCTGATTAAGCGATTTCATTTAATCATCAGAAGCTTGTCCACTGACTTATGTTAGTATATGTGTCTATTCCTTAATAGAATATCAGCTAGTCGGATACTTTTCTCTATATTTCAGTTTTATTTAATAGTATGTTGAAACAATTTCCAAAAGTTAAATAATCCGTATTGTTTTGCTGAGTTTTTTTTTTGAATTTATAAAAATTTAAGTAAAATTGTATGAAATATTTGAATTTGTTGGATGAAATCAATATAAATTACAAATAAAACAAAAAACTATGAAAAGATTGCAAATGTTTTCTGACTTGTGAAATAAATATCATATGGTGCTATAAATATTTTATTCACTCTTCTAAAGAGCACTAAAACTAACCAAGTGTGGTGTAATAAGTACCTTTTGGTAAATGTTAGTTTGCACATGAGTGTGTGTGTATGTAAGTGTGTGTTAGCGGTGTGCGGTTAACCGCATGATTATGTAATCAGCGTTGATTGGAGTACATTAATGAACTGAATTGGGCCACACATTTAATTTATCTCTCTGGTTGTTTTTAGCGGCCATCAAAATCGAAAATTGGTTAATCAAATTTGAAATTGTTTCGTGTGTCCATTAAATATTTATGGGTACTATATAACGGGAAGTTGCCATTTGCCAAAAACTGTCAATCTTGGTCATACACACACACACAAATGACTGTACTAACGGCATATTAAACGCTTGGGTGGTAACAGGTATTTTAAACATATGTATAATTGATGAGTTGCGGCCTAAAAATTGTGGAGTCAGCTCTCTCAATTGACAACAGATTGTCGCTTGGTGCTTAAAAATATTTATATTAATAAATGAAATGCAGTTTGCGCATACAAACGAGCACATCAGTATGCATTTTTCATATTTTCAACAGGAATTTGTGAATGCATTTTTATAAACTATACTCAAAGCTGGCAAACAAACCAGTTTACGGATATAGTATATACGAATATACATATATAACAACTGTATATGCATATTATACTATATAGAAATGATATGGAAAAAGCGCACATAAATTACTTTTATATTTTGTCGCTATTTTTATATTGCCAACACTTGTGCGGAAATTGCGCGATGAAACGACGCGTCGCCTCGCAACGGCAAAAAGCTATAGCAGAAAAGAAATTGTTCATTCGCTGGATATGCATTTTTGTAGCCAAACGGTAACACGACCAACACACAATGCAACACAACATAACACTACAGAACAGAACAGACCAGAACAGAACAGAACAGAACAGAACAGAACAGAACTAAGAAGAGTGCAGCTACCAGCATCAGCTCATGGCACAGCATCCGCTTGGAACAGGAGCTACACGGCGTATACGCGATATTTACGAGAGATACGCAGCAAATGGCAGCGCTGCAAATGCGCCATATTTCAGCTTAAAACAAGCAAAACAAAAATAAAAAACAACAGCAGCAGAAACAAGAACAAAATATAGAAAGAATTAACTAAATTATGCATCTTTGCGCTTAAAGTGTCCACTCGATATGCAGCTGAGTTAAAATTTATTTTATGTTCATTGTCAGCTGACAAACGAGGCCAAAAGGCGCGAATGAATAACGGGAGATATGCAGTAATTGGTCCACAGTAGAGATTTTGTTAATACAAACAACACATTCTCGTAAATGTAATAAAATTACTATGCAAATGACATGCACCAGAGGTATAAACCAACTTGATAAGTCTGAATCCCCGGATTTTTTTTAACAATATGTTACATACAAATAAGTAGCTATAATAGTATTAATCGGTACTTAATCCTACACATATTTTGCTATTTATATTAAATTTTTATTTTTTCATTTGTGTTTTTAATTTAAATGATCAAAAATGTTCACTTGTATTTTATATTATTCTAAAGATCGGCAAACTTTCTTGCTTAAAATATATTCAAATGTCTGTGTATACTGCCTATGAAGAATTGTGGGAAAAGAGCATCACTAACTATTATTCTGCTTTGCTGTCTAACTTATAGTTAATAATAAAATGATTATTTTTGTATATGTTTGGAAAATATTTATAGAGTATGTAACCATGTAACCAAATGATAATCGAAAAGAGAAAACAATTATTTATACAAATATCAGCAACTTGAAATATGTAAATTAAAGTAAGTGTCTTGTCGCAAGACTCTTGTGGAATTCAGAATACTTTTTTAGATTACGAATTGTCGTGAAAATTTAATTGTATTTTTTGTTAGGTCGTTTGTATTCTGGATCGCAAGCTTTATATTAATACTACATACAATTATTGTAATATGTATGTACCAATTGCAGTTCTTTTGATATACATTTAATTTCTTGGTTGGAGGTTGCAGCTAAGCTGTGCTTAATAATGAAGTTAACAGTTAACGGAAAAAAACATTTGTATAAAAGTTGCTCCATGTTTACAATAACAAATGAAATGAACGTGATGCGGATGGGGAAAGAAAACATAAAAAGCGCATTAAAAGTAAAGGAAAATATATAGCTGGGCATATGAAGAGGCGTTACAATAACAAACATGCGCAATATACAAATAATACCCCTCATGCTATTTGATATTGTTATTTTTGCTTTACCAGTTCCCTCCGCATCCACAACAAAAATTGTCAAACAAGGAAAATTCTGCACAGTTATGAGAAGTAGGAACTCGAGCTGATGATGAGAAAAAAATTGAATTAAATTAAAATGTAAAACAATTTCAGCAACACAGTTGGTACCTTTAAAAAGTAAACTATTTTCTGGCCAGCAACAAAACTGTGTAAGTAACACATAGTATAGTCCCCACTCATTGAATATGATAAAAATAACCTACGAACAAAGCTGGTCGACTTTCAAATGTCCTGGAATCCACTTTACAATATACAAAAATCAATAGCAACTACAAAATTTTTTCTTTAATTTTTGAAATATTTATTAAAATATTGTTTAAATACTCAAAATAAGAATTATATTCAGTCTTTATCAACATTTAAACAGAATTGAATGACACGCTCTCTCAAGAGAGTAATGTAGAGAGTGAGATAGAGAAAAGAGAGTAAGCGTGAGCCATAAAATGTATCCCATACCATTTGGTATTACATAGGTATATAAAAACCTTAAATTTTTTTACCACCTATAAAAATGTGTCCCAGAAAAATGGGCTTTTTTTTTTGGCGTTGCTGGAAATGTCACAGTCAATAAAAAGAAGAACTTATCGTTTTAGGGTTATCCGTTATCAGTTATTAAATTTAATAACTTAAGTCCATGCATGAAGTCCATGAGTTGAAGAGTCGGAGATGCCTCACAGTGTGGCATTTTGGAAAAACACGTTTTTACCCTTTTGGGTATAGAGTGTAAAAAGAACGTTTCGAAAATTGCATGGCTCGAAACATTTTTGTGTACTTGCTACATTGCTGTTGTCATTTGCCGAAACACACACATTTATACATATACACATAAACACACAGGGACATCAAGAGTGAGAGCGAGAGGGGGTATGAGATAGATAGATAGGGAGTGAGAGAGAGAGTAGTCATCGCATTTTGCATTCCTAGCAGGCAAATGAACTCACTTGAATAATCGTCTCTTTGGGAGTTATCTCGCACTTTAAATACGTTGGCGAATTTTAATGAAAACGTCCTTTCAGCGCCAGATAAATTATTCAAAAGTTTGTGCCACTGCCACTGCCACAGTTTTGGTTGTCTTTTTGTTGTTGTTTCTTGTTACCAGTTTATGTTTTTGTTGCTGTTGTTGCTGTTGTCGCAGCATTTTCCGTTTTATTTGTTGTTGGCCATTCTTATTTTGCACCTTTTCCGTTGAAAGTTCGTTGGTCGCTACCCAGTTCTAAGGCTTGAAGAGCCTTCAACCTCGTCCTGCTTCATCCTGACTCGTCCTGTTGTACTTGCCTGACTATTGTTACCTGTTTCACTTCCATTGCAGCTTTGAAGTGTTCCCCTTGCTGTTGATGTTGTTGTTGTTGCTCAGTTCACTGGCAGTTTCAAGTGGTTGCCAGGTGAAGCTGAAAGTGCTGGACGAGATCTCTGCATTTGTTTTGTCAGGGTAAACGTAACAATTTCAAGTATTCAAGCATTACGAGACAACAACAGCAGGAGAAATACTGGACTGGTTGGGATTTCCAACAGAGACTTGAGATTTAAATCAAAACTAGATTCCCCCAGTCATTAGTAGGCCAATTTCTTTTTAAGAGTACCATAAGTTGCTTTAGCAGCCCCAAACAATTAATCTCACTTAGCTAAATAGTTTCTCATTTTAAACTAAGGTCAAGATTGGTCTTTTTTTTTTTGCAAATGCAGCTGAAAAGCTTTTAATATACTTTCAATAAGACTCTATTCCTCTTAGTATTATTTACTAAATGCATTTGAAAAGGCTTAAACACTTTAAAATATAATCGAATTATTTTTTTGCCAAAAGCTTCAATGCTTTTAAAATATTTTGTGTTATAATTATTTGAAAATTGCTCTTGTAAGATAGAAATTTTACTTTGTTTTTAGTAATAAATCTCTGTATTTATAAAATCGTTCATTTTATTTAAAGTTTGTTGCTTAAATATTCAATTTAATATCTTAAGAATTATACAAAATATTGAATCTGATCAAATCTTTTAACACTGTTGAGTGTGCTTTAATTTTTTTTAAAACTATTTTATGGAATTTCTGAATTTCAGCAAAACTTAAACAAAACTCAAGCAAATGTTTAAGATTTTTGAAGAGAAACTCCTCAATCTTGTTAGCAGTTGTTAACAGTATGTTCTCTTAACTTGATCTTATACTCAATTTATAAATTAAGTTGGAAGCTAAACTAGCTAAACTATTTGTATTCATCAGACTGCCCTTGCCTGAGCTCTCGTATCGTGTGCTTGGGATTTTGGGCCATTCTGTGGAACCATTCTCAGCCATTAGACACTCCATTAAACGTACGCTTAACTGGCTGCTGTTCTAAAGTGCTTCCCCAATGGCTTAAACTGGTCTTAAAGCCACAACTTTGCATCGTTTCGCAAACGGCGTTTAACACTTTTGCCAACAGCATTTTTTTTACTCCACTTTTAAAACATTTCAAATTTGAATCTATAAATTTTAAATTACTTGCATGTGGTAAAAATCTTTGCAGTCCTGAGCAAAACCGCAACGACATTTTCGTTTTGTCACCAGACCTCAACTGACCTGACCACTGTCTGACCATCATCCAAGCCTGCTTTCCCCTCCTTTTCCCGTAACATATATTACTCTCTCACTCTATCTCTTTTCACACTCGTTTTATATGGCACTTGAAAACGGAACTTGGTTTTTATGTACATACGATATTTTAACGCAACTTTCAAGGGGACATTACAATTATTCTGTAAAGCTTTCAGTGCCAAAAAGGGGTTAACTATTTAGAATAAAGACAGAAAGAGATGGACAGAGATTTGTCAAGGGTTATCATAAAAATCTTCTAAAATTCTGTAGAGTTTATAATATAAGTTCTTTATGGTTGACATTATTTGCAGACCTTGTGTAAAAATAAGATTTAAATTTAAAAACCTATAAAACCTATGAAAGTTGGCTAGAAAAGAAAGTCCTGCAGAAATATTTGTGGATTTATTTTAGACACTTTTATTTGACAATCAAGTTGGATTTATTGTTGCCCAAAAAATGTATACCTTGGAGATAGAACTTTTAAGCATGCATTTAAAAGCATATCGAACTATTGATGAATACTATTATTATATGATGTAGATGTCTTATTTGAATTTTCAAAAATATTTGTCGTTTCTTTGAACATTTTTATTAAACAATCAGAATAGATAAAGCATAAACAAAAGTTGTATTCATTAGAGATAGAAGTTTTAAGCAAATGAATAATTAAATAATATGTATACTTTAATTATATTAACCATTTATTTAACCTCGCGACGTCTAAATAAATTATAAAACAATTCTTCGAACAGCAAATAAATGAAATTAGAAGACGAGTCGATGGCCAAGTAGCTTGCACTCTAGTTCGTAGTTATTATGTTATAAGAAATTTATGTATAATAATTATTAGAAAATAATTATAAATACAATAAATTAGAAGTATTTTTTTTTGGATTGGATAATGTAAAAGACGACAAGATAATGTTATTATAGTGTATATCGAGTGTCGAAAATGCCGAAATATCGATGTTTGCACATAAATCAAATATAAACGATCTCAAAGTCATTTGCCAACTTTCAATTGAAAATCAACGCCATTTTCCTCTTTATTTGTATCAAATGTGTGTGAACTTTGAAGTTTTTGCTGTGTTCTGTAAGTATTTCGATTTGAGAAGAGAATGTGTATGAATGTAAAAATATAACATATATATTCAGTGACTGGGTAAGTGAGTGACGGGCAATTGACAGTCGAGGCGTGGCGAACTAGGCAGCTGGGGAAATTATGAGCCAATCGATATTATGCCGAAAAAAAGTAAGAAAGGAAGTTGAAGAGGAGTGGAAAGGGCTAGAGGATGGAAAGAAAGTAGGAAAGCAGGAAAACTATCGGAGAATACAGTAACGAGCGGGAAACGCACACTCACATTTCGAGGCTAACAAATTGGCAGGCGGGTATATTTTTTGATTAAGCATTCCCCAGATACGAATTAAATCAATAACTTTTGGAATAGAGCGACAGGCCAAGCTAAAATGCTAAGCGGGCATGGAATTGAGCTGGTTTCGGTTTGGCACATTGCCCGCTGGCAAACAAATTGAATTCAAAACTTTGGGCAACAACACAAAAATATAAGAACAGGGGAGAACAGGGGAGAATAGGGGAAAAGGTTAGATAGAGGATCTGTGTGAAAGGAGAGGTGATACCTGAGGTGAATTACGTATCAATAAACGTAATGAAACGTAATTTGAATGCCACTCAAGTGGCTGCAGTGGCAAGTTCAGGTGCAACTGCAATTGGCTGCTTGCCACTGGTTATTTGCCACCTGCAACGTGCAACCTACCTCCTGCCACTTGCCACACACCACCTGGCTGGTCAGTTGGTCAGTTCCAGCAGCAAATCGCGTCCAAATTGAGTTGCCTCGGGTAAAATTAACTGCTTGACCGCATGCCGTGTGGAGAAAGCCTTGCTCGATTTATAGCCCGGATAATGCAGGCGACTTACGCGTGCTCAAATTATGCAGCCACTGCATTAAAAAAAAATAAAGAAAATGCAGAATAAACGGACAAGGCAGCTTACAGAATTCCCCAGCACTGGTCGAACATTGTGCAGCACTGAACAAAGGCATTAAATGTCGAACAGATGGCATCAATTTGTAGCCAAAATGTAACCAGACACACGCCCAGAACGAGGTTTGCCAATCGAAATGTGTATCCATAAAGAAGAAATGAATATGAGAATAAAAAGAAGTAGCAGAGGGAATAAGAAGGGCAGAAAGACCTTAAGCTAAGCAATACTGTAAATATTAAAAGAGATGGCGCAAATAAAACAACTATGAATGCTATAGTAGAGTTCCCGACTATATGATATCGCTACTCAATTCAAATGCATATTAATTAGTTTAGCATTGCTTTGCAATTTTAAATATATTATTATCCAATTTTGAATCGATTAAGTGAAATAATTATTAAAAATAAAAAAGAATCTGCACTATCCAAGAAAGCGTGTTTTCTTATAAACTGTTTATGTGAAATTGTTTAAGCAACTCTAAAAACAATACGTAACTGTTTGCCGATTTTGGGTGTCTAGTTCTCAAATTCATAGTGCGTTTACAACTGAGCTGCATGGGTTTTAGAGTAGTCTATGTAGTGAATTTGGTTACTCTAGCTCTTATAGTCTCTGAGATACTTTGTGCGGTCTGCCTGAGTTTCTAATTGCTGTTTTAAAACTTCCTTCTGCTGCAGAGCTTTAAAAAGAAGACGTGTTTAATAGAAATTAATTATTATTGCTTAAGTTATAAAATATTTATTACACTCTATTAAAGACTCATTTTCTTTTTGTTGCTTTTCCCAGCATTATAATAAAACTGTGAAAACATTCAAGCGAATATACACGTATAGTTACTCGGTATTTATTGCGATCGAAAGACTAAATGAAAGTTGTTACATTAACACATAAATACCATCATCAATCAGACCAATGAGCAGTTGTTCAACACTTACATAGTTTACTGTACTACAAAGACCATGAATGAAATGGGAATTAAGTGTTATAAGAAAATGTCTAGCTCTTGGCCCAAACATAGCCCTTCAAGGCAGAACATGGACATGTTTCTAGACCCAAAGTACGACCTGAGTAACTACAACCAATGTAATGTAATGCGCGTGCTGCCAGCAAAAAAAAGAGAAAAAAAGAAAATGAAATGAAGTATCAGAACTGACAGGGAGGTGTGCCAAGGGGTCACAAAAGGATGACCTAAAAGAGAGGAAGGAAAAGGGACTTGAACGTTGGCAACAAAAGCCAAAAGTGGCGCGCGCTCTCAGCTAAGTGAGAAAAAACAGAGCAAAGAGAAAGAGGCGGAAATCGAAAGAGTGTGTGCCTATCGATGGGGTCAAAGTTTGTCGAGGTCAGTGAGTCAGTGAGTGCACTGTGTATGTGTGTCTATGTGTGTCTATGTGTGTGTGTGTGTATTTGAGTGCGTGTGTTCAACACGTTCAATATTTTATGGTGTCTCTTACAGGCATTGAACGACCAAAACAGACAGCAGGCAACTTACGATGCAAAAGGCTCAAAGGAAATTGCGGTGCGGGAGGGGAATCTCTGGTAAGAGGGGATCCTGGCAAGAGGGAACCCTCCGTTGGGGAGTTGAGGGGGGTCTGATGCTAGCAGGCTGAGGCTAAATTCGTGCGGCGGCTCAAATAACGCAGCTTTCGAAATTAATATGGCAAAAAGGGCGCGCAACAAAGTGCAGTCGGTAAAAATTGGCCTGAATTCGACTACAGCTTCAAGGCAGCTCCCCAATCAGACAAGGGACGAGGATTGAAAGGGAAGAGACATAGGGAACTGGCCGCTGGTCAATTGAAACGGTTCAAAGAACGTTTTGCACCCTTGCCCCGAATATCATTTGGCAGCTTCTCTTTCTTTCCTTTTTCTCTTTCTGGTGTTTTTTTCTTTCGTTTTCTTTCTCTTTTTATTGACGCGGCCATATAAATTTCACTCTGGCAAATGGTTTTTATTGGCAACACAGCACAGCAACACCACACGATGCCATCAAAGGCCCCTTTATCCCTCAACCCTCAACCCCAAACCCTCATCCCTCACCTCTCCCGCTGCAGGCTACTGAACCTCGTTGCGAGTTCAATTGCCGCCAATTGCTGCCCAACCACCGACCCGACCCGGCTCAAAAAGGTTAAATTTGGAAAATTGGTACGTGATTGGATTCAAAGCGCAAAATAAGTGCGTCAGTTGGTTTCTCGGCCTTCCATTTCACTTATGAAATGCAAAAAAAAAAGGAAAAGAAAAAATAATATTCGAAAAAATAGAAATAGAATAGAAAAAACACAAAATAAAAATAAGAAGCAAAAAATCAATCACTTACAAATCGACAGTTAAATGCTCTTTAAAATTACAAAGAAATCTAAACAATTTTTTCATTTAACTAACAGTCTACATAAAATTGCCGATCAGAGAGCTAAACTTTAAATCGATGTACACTGTAAGACTATCGGCAAGATGTGAAAACTGTCCTCTGTCTGCTAAGGACAATTATAGTTTATAAATTAAACATAAAAATCTATTATTATTGACAGAAGTTGACAGGCAAAAACATTTAAAGAACAGTTTTAAACTTCTAGGAGCGTTTAAAGCCGCTCTCTCATCTGGACGATAACCCTACAGTCGAGATAAACAAGAAAACAAAATTTTTAAAGTTATCTAGACTGTAAGGCAATTGTTCATAACAATATCAGGAACTTTAAACTGACAATGAGATGAGAGTAAGAATTATATTGAAAGAAAGACAGTAGTTGAGCTTGACTAAAAAATTAATGTGAGTAGAAAGGCTTTAATATCACTTTGAAAATTCTAATGATCATATAATAAAATAAAAAGTCAACGTTAAGCATTAGTTTATGTAACAATCAGGTGAATTGAGACGAATTGTATTAAATGGGAAGAGTGGAATAGGTATCTAATAAACCTGGCATAGCTTAAGGTACTACCAAAAAAATCAAATAAGAAATTATAGAAATTTTCGACCTGATTATTCTCATATTCCAAAGAAAATTGGATTTGAGTAAACCCATTTGAAATCCGATGCATGCCCATTTTAAGGGTATATGCATGACAAACAAAGTATGGAAAGTAAAAATGTAGAGAAGAGAGTGGAGTGTCTCCCTCAGCACAGTGAGAGAATTGTAGCATATTTTTTTTGGCACGCCGGTCGCTCGATTTGTAATAAGAAATGTGTTTTTTATTTTGTGGTTCTGAAAAATTAGAACTTTTGCCAACAGCAAACAGCAAAACGATGGCAAGGACCCAACACACACACACACACACGATAAGAGATATGTGTGTGTGTGTATATATGTATACTATACATATATTGAATGGTTATGTTTGTGCTTGGGCCAGCATAGTTTTGTGGTTGATGGCCTGGCTATAAAATGGCCATTTGTATGTTTTTTTTTTTTTTTTTTTGGTCGAGGGTGAATCACAGAGCGGGAGTAAAGCCAAAGTCAGCTAATAACTGGGCATTGGTCTTTGTCAATGGCCCTGACAGCAGCATGTTGTCAACATGTTTGCCAATCAACTGAAGATGAAAACGCTGCTTGCCATTCTGTAACGAGTGTTTGTGTCAACGTTACGTATGAGTAATATATGAGTTATGTCAACATAAATTCAGCCGGTGGCAAGCACATATGCAAAATTTAAATAGATATCAAAATCAATCCAACTGATGCCTTGCATTATTACAATTTATAATCCAACTTAATTGATGTCTTGGCCAACAATTGAAGCATACTAACTATTACATACGTGTATGTGTAAATATAGATTTAATTTTTCGTCAATTAAATTGGTGATCTGTTTGGTCGTATCGTTGACTTATTACTGACCACAATTATAATACAATTTGGATAAGACCCAATCTAATAGCTATCCATTAACAATTAAGAGTTGACTACAATTGCTTTCGGCGCTTTGTTCAGTTTTTGTTGCTTTTAATTAAAAAGTCATCACAATATTTTTGTTGTCATTATTGCATATGTAAGTATGTTTATACATGTATGTGTACAAACACACGCATATATTTATCATACATTTAACATATTATTTTTGTATATGTATGTCTGCGGGCATGTGGAAATTTACAGATTTTCCTGTTGATTTTCGTTCTACTCTTATCATACCCTATGTTTTTATAAATAGCTATAGGGTGTATTATGATGTACTTGGAAAATTACACCATCGAATGAAAACATGGAAAATTGGTAAACAAAAGTTGTGGATAAAGTGAGGAGTCAAGTTGAAGTTGGAATTTATTTACATTTACTTGTTTTAAATTTGAACAGATTAATTTTCGGGTATTAAATACTTGGACTAATTATTAATAGAAAGTTCAGCTCAAATGCGACCCTCTATCATACAGGGTAGCCTTTACTCGGCTACTCAAAATTTTTCTATTTAAATATTCTTTTTCGTATTCGATGTCATAATTAATTGGCATTTATTATGCGGCACCGAAAAGGTCCCGATTTGTGCATGAATTATGGTTGTCATTTAAAAAGTAGCAACAAATTTAATGTATATATATTTTTGTTAATTTCATTGTTGTGTTTTTTAATAACATAATTGGCCCTAATTAGATGCATAAATTACCTGCCATGTGGATCAAATTAGTAAAAAATAGAAACTAATTCTACATGTAAACAATTAATGTCTATTGCTTATCGATTACATAAATGTAATACTCCTTCGAATAGGAAGCGGAAAATGGTGTTAACAATAGCTATAATAAAAGATAACAATTTGTTGAAATAAAGTTGCTAAAGAGGGAATGAACTTTAGGTCAAAGATACTTCAGAATAGTCTGGAAGTGTACACAAGTTTTCAAACATAGTTAAGTATCTGTTCAGTGAGCACATACTTAGTTTATTATATAAATTAAATATTATATAAATGAAAGCTTAACATAAGGATTTTGTAGCTCGAAATATTTCTATAAATTTACAAAAATATTTCTATAAAACCTGCTTCAAGGTTTGTATTTATGAGAGAGAGAGAGAGAAAGAGTCGGAAGCAATTTGAGGTAATGGACAGTTGATTTTTCATAGATGTTCAAAGGTTTGTAGCTGCAACTAAAAGTCATATTGTAATGGAATTTTGGTTTATGGATTGATAGATGGATTGCTAGGGTAGAGTAAAGAAATAAAGTAAAAGGGGGAGATAGATTTACTGGAGCTGGCATTTTGAAGTAGGGCTTCATTCAAAGTGCAGCGAGGCGCTTCAATAAAACATCATTAAATCAGGGCAAAAAATCAGCTCACAAATGCATTTCATTTCAAAATCATGACCTGGCTACCAGTAAGCTGGTAGCTGTTAACCAGTAACAGTAACCAGCAGCAACAACATCTACAACAACAACAAAAGCAACAACAACAACAACAACAGTAACTCGGAGCATTACAAATTACAAGTTGCTGTCTGTCAGAGAATCGGAGCTCTTTGGGAGAGATGTGCAGCACAAAAAGCAGTCGGCAAAACTTTTGACGAGTGCAAAAGGAGCGCATAAAAAGCAGCTAGTGCCGGAAAGGGCTGGAAAGATGGCCAACAATTGCAATCTGTGGCGTTTCAACAACGCTTAATGTTGCCTACAACCGCAATGTCAGCCATTTATCATTCAGTCGAGCCGAAAAGAGACGAGGCTGAGGCTCTGACTGACTGACTGACTGACTGAAGGACTGACTGGCAGCAGACCTCACAATAAAAGGGAGCCGCGGGAAGATGCAAATATCAACTGGGGGTGGTCTGACAGTTAAAAATCAAAATTGCCCTTATGAACTGGTAAAAGTCTTTCTCTCTCTCTCTCGAGAAAGAGGGGCGTGTCAGTGCACAGCGAAAGGAAAATACGATTAGCCATGATCTATGCGCCGGGCAGGTAAATCAAATTGCTTACCAGCAGTTGAAATATAAATTCGTATTCTTTCTTTATGCTTATTTTGCTATCTCCCTCTTATTTCAGTTATAAATTGCATACTTGTGAGAGAGCGTATTTGCTTGAGTGGTGTACACTTACCTAAAGCGAGAATACAATTTGTTTGCTGTCTTCACGAGATCTACTCAAGTGCTCTGTTGCCTGCAATGAGTCAAGAGTTCAGATAAAAGTAGCACAATTAGTTTAAAATAGTTTGTTGATAGGATTAAAACAAATGCTTCAAATATTGTTCAACTTATCAAACTAACTATGAGTACTTTGATTTGTTGTTCTATTGAAATTGAATTCTATTTGGAGAAAGTATGAGAAACACTTTAACCTGTCTTTCAAAAATAGTTTTTGGGCTGCTTGCATTTAAAAAATACTACCCAATAAGTTAAAAACAACTTAAAACGCACCTTAGTTTTGACCGACAATATTTACAAACAAACAAACATTATTATAATTTAATACAACTTATAAAATATTTATACTTAATTCACATTAATATATTTTTATATTTTAAATTTGTTTTGACTGTCATATGAACATTTTTAACTTCTTTTATTTTTTTTAAATTTTGTATGTTCAATTATTGCGTGCAAGTTGATTTACGGTTAAAACAAAAACTGAAAACACTCTTGAAAGTTCAATTAAAAGTCATTCACAGTTTGCCTTTTAAATACCTTTGAAAATGATCGTATTGAATGCAAAGCGTATTAACTTGAAAAGCACTTTGATTCAGTGGACTGATTCACTTAGCATTCAATCGCATATAGAATGAGTGCCTGATTAAAATGCCGCTTATTAATGTTTAAACAAAAATGCAAAATCAACGATGCGACTGTCAAATAGCAAACAGCTTTTGTGGCCATTTAATTTGTTTTAAGCCAACAGCATTGAGTATTGTCTCTGTTTGAATGTGTAGGCATCTATGTATTGAGTGTGTGTGTTTGTGTGTGTGTGTGTGTGTGTGTGTGTGTGTGTGTGTGTGTGTGTGTGTGCAGCATGCAATTTACTGATTAATTTAAGCGCTCTAGTAATGCATAAATTAATGTTTAATAACAGTTGCGGGCTGCCAACTCGCCTGCAGACAATTCCCGACAATGACCTGCCTTCCAGCCTGCATAAGGCATACATGGCGTATAATAAATGTGACACACATACGCATACGTAATCACGCATAAACTGGCTCACACTTAGTTAGATGACCGTATCAATATGTCTGTGTGGATTTGAAATTATTTGATGGGCTTCTGCCTTTAAAATACAAACATACCAACATATATACATCTATCTATCTATCTATGTATCTATGTATAGTATGTGTGGTTATCTATTGTGATTGTTATGCATGTGTATGAGGGCTTTTTCTCTGGACTCTCTGGGTGCTAAATCAGTTAGGTGGAACCTAACTGTGACTGCAGTTGTCAGTTAGTATTGTTGTTATTGTTGTTGCTGTTGGCTAATTTGCTGCCAATGCATTTGCATTGTTTTATTTACGAGTCTCTCGTATATACATATCTCGCATTACAAATGTTTGTCCATTGTTTGTCGCCAGTGTCTCAGTGACTACTTGCCATAGAATTGCTTTATGAATAACCTAACACACACAAGCATACACACACATGCAGACAGATGACATGTGCTAATTGTGTTGGAATTGTAAATAGATTGATGCTTTGGTAACATTGGTTGGCTCAAAGTTTTGTAAATTACCAGCAAATGTGTGAGAGCGCAATTTAAATTAGTTTAGAAATCAAAATGCCACAATAATGTTACAATTTGATGTATATAGGTTACATGTAATTATCTATTACTCTCTCTCAATTGAAATTAAAGCTCGTCATCTCTCGTAACTCATATGTTGTATCTGTTTAAGTTAATTGTTTCTATCGTTTTTCATCACTGGCAATTTTCCAAATCTGTGATGCGTTTTGGTATTTGAATCACTGCACATTAAATTTGTGAGCTTGGTCCTTAATTGGCTTCAAACTTGATGAGTATTACGGATACCGAGCAATGATAATCGAAATTATGTCATACAAAAATAAATACTAGAACTTTTCTGACATTTTCATCATCAAAACTAAATTCCTTTATTTTTTATTCTAAAAACTAATCTTTTTCTTAATCTTTTCTTATATATTTTCTGTTTTGATGCTACATTGTTTTTTGTTATAATAACAAGAAATCCATAAAGTTTTTTTTAAATCCTTATATTATCCACATTTTTTTTAATTATAAATTTCTATCAGTTTCATTAAGATTACACTCAGTTTTTATTATGAACTCTAAAGCTGCCCTACAAAAGTCTTTAATGATTATTCTATGATGTATTATTGTATTAATACATGTTTTAACTTTAAAGCTTAATTTAAATTCCTGATGTCAGTTCAAAGCATGAAAAGCCTGTCACGCATGTTAAAATGACAAAAGGCAAAGGGAATTTTGCCCTTTGGCAAATTACATTGAATTCTGTAAAGTGTTCAATTTCAAACGCGGATTGCCATGCCAATTTCAAATTAAAATCAAATTTGTGGTATGAAAATATTTTTATATCGGCTTCTCTGTGGTTTTTCCAAGCGACTGAAAGAGACGACAACAATGTCAAAGTAATGCAGTAGAAAGAGCAAAAATATTGTCACTAACTGACTGAAACTGAAGCTTAAACATTGACGTTGTTGCCTGTTGCCGCTGTGGTTAGACAATACCAACAAAAATTGAGATGAAAAAAAAGTCAATTAAATCTAATAAAATGTCATTGCAATTGCAATTGCAATTGCAATTGCAACAGCAATTGTTGCTGTAACTGTTATACGTGTTGTTGTCACTTTTATTGCTGTTGCTGCTGCGTTGTTTGTGATTGGTTTTTGGTGTCGGGTTTCGGGCTTTGGGCTACGGGCTTCGGTTTACCCTCATCATGATCCAAAAATGGGGCGGCAGTTAATGCCACTTAATTAATAACAACACTTTTGGTTCTTTTATTTGTCTGCCTGCCACTTTTCATTTGTTTAATGACATCATTTTTGAGGACATTTCTCTATCATTTTATCTGTGATTGTTGTTGCTATTTTATTTGCTATTTTTTGTGTAATTGTAATTTATTTGTTGGCACTTAAGGTCTTAAGTGGCTAAATAAATAAATAAGTATATCCATCCAATTGTGTGTGTATTTTGTGTGTTTGTGTGTGGGCTTGTGTGTGTTTGTGTGTATAACAGTCACATAATGAACATTAATGGGCCACTAAAGAGCTTAGCGCCAAGCATTTAAAAAGTGTTGCCTACTTTTCTGTTTAAACATAAAGCCTATGAGCTTATTATACCCCATATGATGCAAGTGATAGAAAAGGATATTAGTCCAATGAAATATTGTGAGTAAACATGATAAAAAAAAAAGATCAATTGAGGAAGACTTGTTTGATGTCGATGTTTTAACATCTTATCATATTCTTGTCTTTTTAAGATCGACAAAAAGTAGTCGCTATAGTGCAGCTTGGTATTGTAGATAGAAAGCATTCTTAGATAACATTTTCAATAAGCTACTAAATTTAATTAATGTTCAAAAATTGTGACACAATATAATACAACAATATAATGAACAGCATTTAGTTTACGAGTGAGTCTCGATATTTCAACATTTATTGATATATATGTTAATTTAAGGTCCGCTAAAAGGCAGTTGACAACAAATTCAAACTGTAAATTAAAAAAAAAAGATTAAAGAGTTTCTCATTGAATATTTGACAAAAATATCGATATTATCGTTAATTTAACACTTCATTTAATTTAATGGTTATTTTAAAATTGTATTAACTTTATTTGATTTATTTAAATAAATAAAGAGGTGACAAAATTCAATATATTCCATGCCTAGTCAGATATGGTCTCCAAAATATGATATTAAGTATATGCCATAAGTAGCCATTGAATATTATTGCTAAAGCTTCGACAGATTTGCTGGAAATTTTAATACCCAGATTCTCAAACCCAAATCCAGCTGGCTGATAATGTTTCTTCATTGTGCTGGGACAACAAATGCGATGCTAATGACAAGCAGACACCCACACAGTTGGACACTCAATCCAGAAAACCTTGGCACCCAAATCCCAATAGCGACAACATTTTCCCAACAGTTTTTCGCCCACACATGCCAATGGCAAATGCAAATCCCAATCAAAAACTCACTTTAGCTGCAAGGAGAAAAGCAGAAAGAGAATCGGACAGAGAGAGAGAGAGAGGAGAGAGAGAGAGAGAAGCAAAGCCAAAATGAAAATGCCGCAGCTTGGCGGCAAAGTACACAATAAATTTGCATGCCACACACACTTTTATGAATAGAAATTGTTAGCACAATAACACACACACACACACACATGGCATACAGATAAAGATAGATAGATAGAGAAAGAGAGGAAGAGGACTCCCTATACACAAGCATAATGCCTAATAATCCGCATATTGTAATATCTGTATTATATGGCAGCCGCCAAGGCGAGGCTTGTTGGCGGCATTTGCAACTGTGCATGAATGTCATTATATGGCCCGGATAGCCCCGATTTGCCAGCACCCAGCACCCAGCACCCAACACCCTCCCATAACCTGACTACCCCTACTGCTATTAACCCCTGAACGACCCACACAAACCAACTGTGTGTAAATATTGTATAAAAATTGCAGCTTAATCACGCTGGAGAAGCATGTGAATCTGAATGTTGTGTCTGCCAAAGTGCCTTCAACTGCAGCAGTGTTCCCTTCTCTCTTCCTCTTTCTTTCCGTTCCTCTACTTTCGTTCATCCCCCCTCGCTATCCTTCATCTTCCGTTGCAATGTCTCTCCTCGAATTGTATATGCGTGTGCGCTTAGAGAATCTGCATTCGTATGACGCCTGCCAGGCTGCTGCTGTCAGGCAAGTGTCGTTCTCGCTGTCGCTGTCGCTGTCTCTTTGTGTGTCTCTTTCTCTTTCTCTTCCCCTCTCACTCTTTCTCTATCTATCTCTATCTGCACATGCCACTTCTTTGCCGGCTTTGGCAGTGCTCCACGTGACCATCCTGGCCACCATAGTTGCATTATTTGTGCTCATATGTGGCCTGCGCCTTTTGGCTGCCTCCTGGTCCATATCCCCTACCTCAACTCTGTTGCTAACTCTGTCCTGACTATGGCTTTTATGCCCGCAGATTTGGGTTAAAAGTAGCTTCCCTCGTGTATTTAATAGCCTTCTGGCATCGTCATTGCATCTGCATCTGCATTTGCATCTGGCTCTATTTCTGGTTAGCACTCGTTGGATTTCGGCTTTATTCCCTTCCTCACCTCTCCACACCGTTGTTGTTGTTGTTGTGCCAATCGAGTTCTATGCCCAGTGTTGCTTTCAATATGCATTTCCCAACTGTACTTTGCCCTGAGTGCCACATAAGCACATAGCAGCTTAAGAGTCATAGATTAGCTTCATCTGCATATTGTTATATCCGGTTCATACATACATCTTCAACATTTCCATCCAATTTTTATCAAATAGTTGGAAGAGACATGTCTTTTTTAAATTATTATTTTATTATAAAATATTTCTAGGTAAATCCCTATTATGTTATTATTATCTGTGCAGATCCTTTTCTTATTTTCCATTTGCAATATTTTTCGCTTATATGTTCTCTCCAGTTTTCTTCTCATACATTTATTCCAATTTGTGTCTTCGTTGCCTTGACTCTCATGTGTTCATGTTAACGTTCAGCTGCATTTAAATTTGTGGTTATGTTTGTAAGGGAAAGGGAACTCGTCAGTTAGTCGGTTTAAGCTGCTGGCACTTTCTTAACACAATTGGATTAACCAACACTTCATCGAGCTTCGATGATAAATCAAAGTCCTTTATGTTAGTGCTCAATTCTTCTATACCTGCTATTAGCTGCGATCACTTCTTAATAACACTTTAAAATCAAACATTATCCAACACTTTAATGAGTTCAAGTTATTTAGTAGTAGAGATTCGATATTAACTGTGATCCACACTTAATTACACTATAAACTTATACGTTTCCCAACATTTAATTGAGTTAAAGTTATTTCGTAAATTATTTCGCGAACTCTGGTGATTTACTTAGAAATTTGTGTTTGTGGACGTTCATTATTTAGTAGTAAATGTTGGGAATGTTGGGTTTGCTATGTGCACAGTGCATATAACAATTGTAAACTTTTGCTGGCCAGTTGAGAACTGTCGTAAACCTTCTGTCAATTTGCCAAAAGCTTCAAGTGTAAACTAGCCCCTGCTTTTTGCCATATTAATTATCCACAACACAAACACTTTGTTGCAAAATTTCCAACGCTTCCTCCTGGCTTGCCGTTCTCATTGTTCTCAACGTTGTCGTTCTCGTTCTCGTCCCGAGTGCGGCAGCGACCATTAAATATTTAACGCCTGCCAAAACACTAATGACAAACACTAAAACTCGACACTAAATTTGAAATGCTTTAAAATTTTATTTAAGCATCCATTAAGCGGCGCTTTAACAATGCTGGTTGCCGGTTTGCCAGTTTGCCACTTGCCTGGTGTTTTGGGCCAATGTGGCGTATGCGCAATCGCAAAATAAACGCAACATAAAATCAAGAAATTCCAAATAAATTTGCTACTTTAAGATGTGGCTGCCACAACGCAGCGACTCCAAGTTGAACAACTGAAGCTGAAGCTTATGCTCACTATTTTGCTGTGCTCAGTCTGTAAAGAGGGAAGAGAGTAGGGACCATTGGCAGTGTTGCCACACTTTGGTTTTATTGCAAGCTGCTCGCGAGGCGTACTTGTTTTTCAAAAGATGCCAGAACCGTGCAAATGTAGGCGTCTTGTGGGCATGGTACAGGTGAAAGTGCAGGACGATAAGGTGCCGAAGGAACCTACAGGAAAAGTAGGAGCAAGAGAAGCAGGAAAGAAGCAGCAGCCACCAACAGCCATACAATTTTAATCACATTAAGTTTGCGCCTGTACATAGCTCTGTGTGAGTGAGACAGCTCAACCGCTGAGACTCACTCTTTCCCTCTTCACCACCCCATCTCCCTTTAGTCAGTGTGTGTGTGTGTGCACATGTGTGTGTGTGCTGGTGTGTGAGTGTTTGTAATGAATATTTGCAAGTTGTGCCTTGAGTTGCGTTGCAAACACAGCGCAAACAAACTTAAAAACTGTAGCGCACTCAGGCAAAATAAATACTTGAGCAACAACAACCATCCGCCGCGTTGCTCTCTTATCTTTTTTCTTCTTTTTCGTATTTTCTTTTTTTTTTTTTTGAAAATTTATTTGGTTAAGTGACTTTGGGCTCCACCCCGCCCCGACAAAGCATGTGTGGGCGTTGGTAAAAGCAAGGCGTGGCATGCATATTGAAACAAAGTGACTGTCATTGCGTATACGCAGCGAGGTCGCCATTGCGTACTGAGTGCTGAGGAAAGGAATCATTAGGTAAAGCAGCAAGTCAATATTAAAGAAAGCCAAGAAGGAAAGTAAAGTGAATGTCAAGGTAGGAGTACAACGAAGTCAGTTAAGCTCAGATAAGGCACACATAACTGATTGTTTCAGTGCCCATTTAAACAAATGACTTTTAAACGGTCGCAAAATATTGCCACATTAGTCTAATTCAAAGGCATATTTCAACGGCAGCGATTTTGGCAAAACGATAGTAATATGATATATTTTCGCAATATGAATATATTATGTTGAGCAAATTTTTCATTATGCGTACTTTAAGTAGGGAGAAATTAGATACTTTCCTTTATCAAATGAATCAAATTTAAATGTTCAAACAATCTGCAAAAGATAAAAAAAAAATATGGACAAGAGAGCAAATTAAAATTAAAAAGATAGCAAAGGAGGGTTAAATTGGACCAAATTCTTAGCTAAAGTGCCCTTGACAAGCAGATGCCTTTCACTAACTTCAAGCTGTGGAAGTGGAATGCCTGAAACTTTTCAAAGGAAAAACTTTTCATTTAGTGGAAACTCTTATAAATGGCTTTGGCTTAAATATTTAATATAGTAATCGTGGCGGATGTCAAATCATTTGCAATCGAAATGCGTGCAAATTATTTTAAATTATCAGCTCGGCCCACACAGCGTATGCGCAATAAGCCCTACAACCATCAGCAGCAAAAAAAAACAAGATAAACGAAAAAATGGGGAAAAAAGGGAAAGGAAAATGTGAACAGCTGCTGTTGATTTCAATGAGATTTTCCAGGCAACTTCATCGCTTAAGACGCGACATTTTTCAAGACATGCTTCTTGTTGTACCCCTAAAGCTTTGATTAGCATTTGAATTGTTGTTGCTGTGTTTTTTGTTGCCAATGTTGTTGTTTGCTGGGCCACTAATTAGAATAAATCTAAATTGCTCGTTTTGCGGCAGTCAACGTAATGACTTTTATGTGCATGCTTAAGTCCGCAATTATCCACAGCAGCTAAAGATTAAATCTGTACAACAACAACAACAACAATAACAACAACATTGGCTACAACACCAATACCACAATGCAACAGCAACAACAATAGGACAACAGCCGGCAACTGGCAGCCCCAAAATCCACATTATTGATACAGGGCTCCAATGCTGCTGAATGGGAGGCTTGAAAGCCTTCCACAAAGGCTTAAAAACCGCAAAAATTACAAAGCACTCGAAAGTGCGTGGAGAGCACTGAAAGTAGGCAAGAGAGATGAAGGGAAAGTAGAGCAAAAGATACTTAAGTGAGGCATAAGAAAATAATTAAAAACATGAAAGGAATTTGCAAGCGAAAGGCAAACCGAAGTCAAGCATGCTCTATACCAAAACCCAACAAGAAATTCAATTACACTAGACTCTGCTACTAAGTTGGGCCATTTAAAAACACTTGATCCAAAATAAGTCGGTCAATTATTTACACTTGATATTAGCTGGGCTTTACTCAGCACAGAGTTGAATGAATCTGAATGATCTATCTTGTTTGCTAATGAATTTGAAAGTTGTTATTTATTAATAGCTTATTTAGAAGCTTGTAATGATTTTTATTATCTATAGATTTATGTTCTTAAATATTTAATATATTTGAATCAGAAAATCTATGAGTTCGTTTATTTTTATTATATTTTGTAAACAGTTTAGATGTTTCTTTCAAAAATTATAACTATAATTATATATATTATATTATCTAATTAACTTTTTAAACTTATGTATGATATATTTTTTTTTAATTTATGCGATTTATTATTATTTTAATTTACAATGTACATAAATTCCTTAGAATTTACTGTTCTTTATTCAATTTACAATGTTTTTTCGTTCGATATACCTTTATTTATATTTATATTTTGGATTCCAAATTTATTTTTATTCGTAAATATATAAAGGGCGAAGTTGTTTTGAAAATCTTAAATGTGTCATGAGTACAAAACCGATTAAGGTATTTAGAAAAGTTATGTAAATGCTTGTTAATATTATTTATATTTAATTACTGATTATGCTACATGGAAAATAGTACCAATTTCTCTAAGATAGAGTTATATTCTCGATTTTAATTATTTTCTTGTTCAACTGTTAAAGAGTTATCTTCTTAAGCCAGAGCTCATTCCGATTACAAGCGTGTCTTTGAGGTTTTCTTTCTGATAATTCAATGTGCCACTATCTAAGCATCTTCTTTTCTTGCATGCATGACAAACAACACAGCATCATCAGCATATCCTTTAGATTCACATGCAAACCACAAGCCAAGGGAGAAATATATAAAAAAAAAAAAAATAAAGAAAAGAAAAGAAAAGAAAAGAGAAAAATATAAAGATGAGGAGAATATGTTTGTCAGCAAAAGGGCAACAAAAATGCCATAGAAGAAAATATTGTGAAAATAAAAGTGAAATGTCAAGCGAAACGAAGGCGAACGCAAAGATGAAACTGAAAAACGGCAAAGGCAAAGATGTTTTTGCCAGATTCGCTTTTCAAAGTCACATTTCAAATCATAAATTTGAAGCACACAAAGGCAGTCAGATGCTTGTACAACAATGAGGCAAGGTCAGTGCTGGAGAGTTGGAGAAAGATCTAGAGAGCTGGTAGAGCAACTTGAAATCCCCATAAGTGGGGTCCAGTATTCAGAGTTTGTAAAGAAAATCAACCGCAAATTGGGCAACGACAACGACAACGACAACGACAACAACAACAATAGCGGAACTGGTCCAGTCAAATCATTTTTCCAGTGCATTAAACGACAGGCAGCGCCAAACAGGACCTACTCCGATTCCTAAGGCCAAAAGGCTCCCATACACACCACATTCAATGACTGTGTGTGCGTGTGTGTGTATGTGTGTTAGTGGAACACATGGTTAAATATGTAGGACAACAAATAAGTGGATAGCCAACATTGTGTGCTGTCCCAAATGATGATGGCCTATCGCCCATTGTCTTGCGAAGCACTTTTTATTTCAAGTGTGCAAATCTCGACGTGCGGCCATTTTGTGTGGCCTGCTTTATGATGGCCACTTGTCTGCTCAAACAAATAAAAAAAAGAGGAACTAGTATCCGTTCAATACTTAACATAGTGCGACTAATAGATACTCTGTATATAGAAAACTATTATGTAAACTGATGGCTTAACCTACTTTCGATCTTTAAAAGGTTCATAAGAGTTCAAGCTGCAATTAACTATATGTATGATCTCAGCAGCAACACCAACCATTTTGAAAAATGTCCAAAAAATAAACAGATTTATTCAAATTTTAATCATTTTCTATATCAAATAGTTGCGGGAGTTTAAGTTACTGAACCTTGATCGCTGATCACTTCGGTAAACAATGAAATTAACATCTGTCTTTAATAATGAATGAAACTCTTTGTTTAAGGTTTGTTATTAAATCTTATTATTAGTGTATTTGTTGAACAGTGTAATCCATCAACTGCTGTTCTTTTATGAGCCGTGAATTGTTATAAAATTAGTTAAAAATTCCAAAGTAAATTATTATTCTAATGACTTATCAGCCGATTGTAACTTTTAAGTTATTGTATCTTAAAACTATAATTTAAATAATTTAAGAATATATAGCCTGATCAAGAAAATAATTGTTCTAGCTTGGCTTCTGCATTGACTTAGATTTCAGTAATTTTCAAAGTCCAAATCGATGCAAAAGCCACTGAAATGAAACTAAGAAACCACTTTATGGCTAGATATAACTTTTACCTGCTAGTAAGTAAAAAACTCACTAAGACAACAAAATGGCATTACTGGAACTCAGATGCATGGCGAATCCTTAACCATATTCTATGACTGCAGGGTATAAATTCCGCAAGGACCTGCTCAAGTGTCCGGTGTTGCCGCTCTTCAATGGCGGTGGGCAAGTGCTTAAAGTTGCAACTTCAACTGTCAGTCGGGCTATTTGCTTGTGGCAAACTCAATTAAACCAGGGCAACGTTGCCCATACTTACAACACACTCTACTAGACACCGACTCGACTCGACTCCCAGGGGCTGCCATGGGCTATTGTCGTACTAACTGGGTCCCAGGCTGAGGTCGCCTAAAGGGAGACAGAGTTGAATGAACGCAAATAGGATGCCGAGTTGACAATTGTTCGTTCACTCACAGTAATTGTGAGGTTGTCTAATGTGTGCCAGTGTCGTAAAACACAAGAAACCATTGGGTATATATACCCTCGGAGAGAGTATTATATTTTTGTCCCGAAATGTGTAACGCATTAAAGCAGATGTGACAGACCCCATAAAGTATATTTATTCTTGATCAGCAGGACGAGCAGAGTCGATTAAGTCTGTCTGTATGAAAACTGGTACAGGTCAATCTTTTTGCTGCATTCAGCTCGGATCGGGTAACAATAATATAGATGGCATAGAAATGACAAAAATTCAACCATTATGTAGTTTGGCGCGCCAGAAGGCGAACAAAATTTGAATTGTAAATTTGCCAGACCAAAGGGCTGCCAGACGTCAAGCTTGCATAAAAAAGTGTGTTTTCGAAAAAACATTTTTTTCTTTAAATTTTCGACGAGTTGGGTCGATATAACTAGTCATGTTCGTCTGTCTGATCGTCCGTTCATCTATCTAAATGTCTGTTTCTATTCAAATGAGTTTCTAAAGTTTGCTTTATTTTGAGCGATAAAGTTTCAAGTCGTAATCATTTGAGTGTTAACCATAGAGAATGTGAGCTGGTTAAGATAACGTGGCGGCTGAAATTCATACAAGGAACATAAGGATTTTTAGCAAATCGAAATAAATTTACTGTATAGGGATATGGGTGTTATGGTAAGATATCGAAAACCGGAACAGGTCCTTTCTGTATAGTAACTGTAACGATGTTGAGTAAACGCCCAGTTGGTTTGCTGATTCAGACCAACCGCAAATATTGTCGAGCCGCATGACAACAAGCAAATAAGTGATGCATTACAGATGTGAACCAACTGCCAACTGTCCGTCGACTGAAATAGGCTGAGAATGGAGCACGGCGAGTGTACAACGGAGAACTGCGAACCAAGGCTGCAAAGTTAGCTTTTTGTCGACAGATTTCACTTCTTTTTTAAATGCTAGCTCGAGAAAGATAATTAATTGTAGACACGCTTTCAAAGTATCTAAAGTAATCAGTCTTACAAAATTAAGGAAGATGAATGATTTGTTGAGCTTGTTCATTGCCCATTTTTATTTTATTAATAATCAAAACAAATAGGAACGCCACAGAAATGCAAACCAAGTAGCTTGTTTAAGGTGACACAAATCTCAAATGTGATTTTCAGGGATGTCACAGAATTGGAAAGCGACTAAAATCCAATCAAAAATCAAAATTAGCAGACATTAATTTAAAATCTCTAAATGTTTCTTGATAGTTTTGATAAAACTCTACATTTATTGAGTAAATTATATTAATTATTTTTACGTGAATACTGTTTAAAACATTTATTTATTGTACATATAAAATATACCACAAATTATTAACTTTTCTGAAATTCATGGCAGCCGATTTTTGTAACTTCGAAAATGCGTCTGAAAAAGGAAATCTTTTAAAGTCTAATGTTTGGTTTGAGAGATTTGGAAGCCACCTTGACACAAAATCTCTGGAGATATCTGTAGCGTACCTAAATAATAGTTTTTTTTTAATTTCTTGAAAATTGTCAAGCCTTTTCTATTTTTTTTTTTATTCTTAATGTTGATGTAGCTTTTTCAGGCGCTGAAGAGTTGTCAACACTGCTGCGAGCTGAGAGACATGAGCACAAGCCCGTGGCGTGGTTCCATGTTAGCAACGAATATGTTATGTATGTGGGTGTGTGTGTGTGTGAGTGTGTGTAAATGCAGGGAAATTATTTGCTATAACGTAATTAACATGATTTATAGACGAGCACACAACAAACAGTCAACAGCGCACATCAGTCAGCCCACAGCATGTGTGTCAGTGTATGTCTGTGTATGCCTAGCTGTGTTCGTATGTGTGTGTGTGTGATGTTGTCTGTCATGGCGGTGACAGCAACGACTTCAATTGACAGCTGAGCTTCAGCTATGATGCCCATCGTTCCTGAACTGGACAACATTTCGGCATTTTGTCCAAAGTTTATACAGATGTGGCAAATATTTGTCTGCGGGCGAGTGTACTTCACGTATATAACTGTGTATCTTTATCTGTATCTGTATCTGTCTGTATCTGTGTTTGTCTGCGATTGATTAATTTATATGGTGCAAAAGGGAGGGCGTATCTGGTTGTCTGTGGTCTGTTTTGTCTGTGGGAATGCGGCTAACAACATAAATAAACAGGGAATGCCAAATGAAGAGGCTATAACATACTTCGAGACATTTCCGTGTCATCTCATCTTCGAATCGAAGTATATATATATTGAAAAAAATAAAAAATGTACAGGTAGTAATATGAAAAGTGTGCATTAATTTCTGCACCCACACGTTGGGTGCCAAATAATTTGCACTGAAAATGAGTTCATGTGTTCACAATACACCGAATATTTAAATGAAATTTGCAACGTTCGCAATTGTAGTCATATAATGTTTTCATATTGCTCTCATTGCATATTAAAACACACAAAACACCCTCACACACACACACATACAGTGCCAGATATGCGTGTGTATTTGCAATTCATTAAGCATTCGGTGAAATCAATAAACATAACATTTAAGAATGCGCAATATACTTACTTACATACATATACAGAATAAGCACAAATTCGATATATCACCATATGTACAGACTTCCCAGTGCATAAACAAAAACAAGGCTACCAACTGACTGTGAAATGGACAGTCCACTTAAACCAAATGGTGCTTGCTCTGAAAACAAAACGAATGCAAATTGGACAGCCCTGAATTAAGTTGAATGAGGGAGCAAAGTTTTTCTACCTGTGTAAAAAATTAAAAAATACTCGTAGAAGCAAAAAAACAAATTGCTTTCGGAAATTTTTTGGAAAAAGTTCGTCCTCTTAAGTATAGTAATCCTTGACATCAACAATTCTCAAATATTCACATTTGCAGGGACATTTCATGACTAACAGAATACCACAATATCTGTCTGTTCAAATGCCAGCTGTCGTCAACTTGTCAACTTGCATGCATTCTCCGCCCACTCATTTGACTCCACTGTGCACATTTAGTTTGGCCAGTTCAAACAAAATACAATAAAATAACCTCACACACACACACACACACACACACACACACACCCACACTTGTTCATTTGCCAGGTTTTCTCGTTCTTTCGCTTTTTGCGAACTTATGTACTTTTTATACCCTCTTACTGGGAATTGTCATTCGGAAAAATGGGCTTAAAAATCTGTCTCGATTTGTTTTTTTTTTGAGAAATGAGGAATTTCGTAACAATCAAAGAGTCTTACGAAGTTTTTTTGATCCCACTCGGCTGGCTGCTTTTATATCATTTATGAAAGTGATCGGATAAGTCCTGAAGAGCTCTGTTCTTTTGAAAGATTTCTGAATCAAAATTCTACCAGGCAGCTAGTTTTGAAGAGCATTAAGTCTTCGCTTTAACGTAACACTATTTATTTCTTCTTGTAGTCTTTGTTTTTTTTTTTTTTTTTTTATTTGCAACCACTGCAATTAATTTCGAAACAAAAATTTTGTAGTTGCCGCTGGACATTTTGTTTCAGATTTTTTCTCTCATTCCGTTTGTATTTTTTCAGTTTCTTTTTTGTCCTGTGGGTTTTGTACTATTTTTTTTTTTGGCTTGGCCCAATTTAAAAGCAATTTTTTTCAATATGACACCCCCAGCGTCATATGATGTGGAAACTAAAACTAATGCACGAAGAGTCCTCATTCGTGTGCACATACTTTGTGTGCTCACTGTTGCTGCAGTTGCTCTTGTTCTCAGTTGCACTGACTGTTGTTACAGTTGTTGTCGTTGCACAAATTGCTCAAGCCACATTGTGGCACTCGGCGAGACTTTTTGTTTGCCACAGTGCACTATGGGGAAAGTATTAAATTTCTTGGCATAAAATCAAATTTAAAGTACTTACATTTTGCATGAACGATAATTTATTTTTATTTATGATTGAAACTTTTTATGTTCACAAAGCGGCTCTAAATCAGTTGACAGTTTGTAAAAAATAAGAAAAAAGCGTTTTCTAATATCTTTGCTGTTAAAATTTGAAAATTAAATATTTTTGGAATATTGAATCACAACAAATTTGATTTTATGTTAAATTGTCGGGCACTTTTACCATAGTACAGAGAAAGCGCCACAAAAGTTGCTCTGCGCCCTGCGGTATGCTAAGATTTATAGCTGGAGACTGCTGCAGTCTTCTCTAGCTGTTGTTGTTGCCATTTGGTTGTTGCTCTTGTTGGCAAAACAGTTTTGAAAAGTTTGGCTCGTGTGCTTGTATGTAGTAGAAAGTACATAAAATTAAAATTATCCACGTGCTTTGTTAGTTTTACTCGTATCATAAGAAAACCCCCCAAAAAAAATATGTAGACACTAACACGTTTCTCAGCAAGATATAGTGAAATCTTTTGAAAGTCATCTTGGAGTCGGTATCGCAGCCTGGCGTTGACTCTTTGCTCGACTGCCATTTGGTTTGTCATTTTAATTAAATGTACATTATTTAATTTGCCATATATGTACGAGGAATCACAAGCGAATACTTATAAAGACGAGAGTTGGCGAAGAGCTTCTCACAAAGGGATGGCTAAAAGTGTAATTTTTAGACCCAGTACTTTAAAAAAGTACAAATGGGTCTATTACGTTTGTGCAAAAAAAAATGTGCGTAACAGGCAGAAGGAGGCGTGGCAGACCCCATAAAGTATATATATTCTTGATCAGCATCAACAGCCGAGTCGATATAGGCATGTCCGTCTGTCTGTCCGTCTGTCCGTCTGTCCCTTTTTTGAACACCTATATCTCAGAGACTATAAGAGCTAGAGCTACCAAATTTGGCATGTACGTTCATCTGTATCTTGCATTAAACGAGTTTGTTTTAGATTTTTGCCACGCCCCCTCCGCCCACGTAAATTTGAAACAAAATTTCAAAGTCGAATAACGAAAGCTCCTTTAATGCTAGCGATATGATTTTTGGCATACATGATAAACTCTATAGTCCAATCCTGTCCTGAAAGTTTTATCCGGATCGGATAATAAACGGATAGTATAAGGCTGTTCAAAATTTCGAAAATATGAACACCTAGATCTCAGAGACTATAAGAACTAGAGACACCAAATTTGGTATGTAGGATCATCCACATCTACCATTGGTCAAGTTTGTTTAAGATTTTTGCCACGCCCCCCTCCGCCCCCGGAAACTAAAATACAAAATTTCGAAGTCGAATTAAAGAAGCCCCTTTAATGTTAGCGCCTTGATTGTTGGTACATAGATTATACACTATGATCCAAACCAGTCCAGAAAATTTCATTCCAATCGGATGATAAACACGGAAGTTATTCAACTAACAATGTTACAGGCAAAAGGAAGAAGAAGAGACGCTAGCGACCTCTGTGTTTATTAACTTCGTAGTGGCGCCATCTATTGTTTGGTACGCATTATCGAAGAACAATCAATAGTGAACGCTTTGCACTCAAAAAGTACTGGGTCTCCTACTGTCGAGCTTGCTCCACTGTAGCTTACTGCATTTTTATTTATTATTTCTTTCCCAAAGAAAGATTCACACAATTTTAGTTCGCTCAATCTTATTTCGAGGGTTGAAAATTGAGAGAAAACTTCAGGAAATCATATCTAATACTCAGCAACCAGTTATAAATGACTGTCACTAAAGTCTTTTACTTATGGTGCAACCCTCGCATGGCGAGCATTGTTAACAACTACAACAATTGCAATTCATGAAGCACTCTTTACAGTTTTATTTTTTCCCACGTGTTTGTTACATACTTTACTTTGTTTTCCACCTGTTTTTTTCCATTTTATTTTTTTTTACAGCTCATTTTATATTTATAGATACATGGATGTTAATTTAATTACAACTTTGTACGACTGACACTTTGTTGTTGGCTGGTACTTGTTTTTGCTGTTGATATTCACATACAAATGTGTGTGTGTGTGTGTGTGTGTGTGTGTGTCTGTTGTGTGGAATCAGCCAAATGAATAGCTCTTTAATTAATTATTTGTGCCATTCAATATTGTAACTTATCTCGCTAATTTACAATGCCAATTTGCATGTATTGAGTCGTGGTTAATGCTAGTTTGAGTAAAAACAATTAATCTGTTTAGCAAATATATGTAAATTTAGGTAAATATATTTATTTAGTTAATTTTAAGAGTATATTTATTGAAAGAGATACCAAAGTATTTGATTAATCACGTGAGAAATTTCTCACGTCTTAAAGTAATTGTTTGTTCGGATAATAATTATAAGAGTTTCATAAGCTTCTTCATTTAGTTTTTTTATTAATTTCAATAATATATTCTTTATAAAATATTTCATAAGATTATTGTACATACTTGTAACTTGTGGATTATTAAAAAAAATACATAAAAGGGAAGCTGAACTAAAGCTCATTAAAGCTTGACATACATTTTAATCGAATTTACAATGAATTTAGACTGAATAATAGCTCCATTTTTATAATAACATATTTAATTAGCAGCTTACAAAACAAAGCTAAAGTTCTGCAAAAGATCCAAGTGCTTCATTATTAAATTTAATATTTACTTTATAATTCAACTGGTTTTAGTATAAATTTTTGCTCAAAGTATTTGTGGGTGGAATTTGACTCGAATGTTGAACTCAATTAGCCAGTCCATAATTGGGTGTCATCAAGCAGTTTAATTATGTTTGAATAGCGTGTTCATTAGACAACAACAAATGCAAACTATTTAAACCAGATGAATGTGCGGTCATCAATCAAATTGCATCCCCAATCTCCATTCTCTGTATTCTTCACAACAAACAGCCCTTTTGAGGGTAAACTGCTCTATAAACAGTAACAAGTCAGTGGCTCAAGAGCCATCGATATGCTTAGAGCTAAAGGCGTTCCTTTGGTTCATTGAAGGCAGAATGCAAAACCAAGGAAGGAGTAAGGACTAAAGGACTAAAGAGTAAGGAGTAAGGAGTAAGGAGTAAGGAGTAAGATCGTTGGCTGTTCATTTTAAGTGAAACCAAAGTATTAAGATACGCTCTCACACCCACACAATGCGGCTTTGGTTGGCTAAAATGCATTAATCTTGCACACAGTACACACTATAAAGTACAGTGGGGTTGACATGATGGTACAGTGGGTTTTTTAAGTAAAGATAGAGAGGGAAAGAGAGGAGGAGGGATAGCGACGAAGTCAACTGCCTTGGGTATCGATGTCGATGTCGCTGTCGCGGATATTGCAATTTGATGGAGCTGCTAGCTAGAGAAACCACAGCTAGATATATGTATGGGGAAAAACGCTGAAGAGGAAACGGAAATGCCGCCTGGTGAGTAAACAAAGCCCAACGCACTTCAACGCTAGCTTACGCCATCTTCCCATCACCATCTCCATCCCCTTTTCCATTTTACTCGTCCCTTTCCACCATTTTAATAAAGTTTACTTTTTATCTTTTGTGGGACTTGAGCTTAGTTGTTGGGTGGATTTTAGGTGAATGTCTCTCTGTGCACATAGCTGGAGACGCGGAGACCTCAGATAAATGCGCAACAAATGCAGTTTGTTGAAGTCAATTATTGTGTAAGTAGCTTAATTCAGTTGGCGCACGGCTGGCGGGTACTTGTAATTGAATTATCGCCCTAAGATATTTGTAATTGGATCCCAATTGAGGTCATGGATGTTAACTGAAACGTGTTGGCCCGACCTTTATTTTTTACACAATTCGTGTTTATTTCATTCGCATAATGCTTATGAATTGTATTGATATCTGCTTGAAGAAAGTTTAAATCCCTTTTCGGAGAGACGATCCTGAAACTGAACTTCATACGAGTTTAGAGTCAGACTTTAGTGAAAACTTTGTGCACATACATTAGGCTTTACTGGTTTATATACTTTTGTTCTCTTCTGTCTAGTTACAGTTTGCGCAAACTTAAAGTATTTCCAAGTTTCTTTTTTTTTGTTTATTTTTTTGTTTATAGTTTTTGTAGCTTTTGTTAGCCTTTGTTTGTCCACAAAAGTCTCTGGATGAATCTGGGCAGGTTCACTTGAAAAATGCATGGCACTCTCGAGAAACAAATGCACTTTAACTACAAGTACTTTTAACACTCACGAGTGCGGCTCAAAGCGGCTCGTGATCTAAGGCCAACTTACGTCAGCATTTTGTGGGGTCTAAAAGCAATCCAAGGGATGGAAAAACGAAAACGAAAAACTGCAGCCACTTAGCCATGAGACTAAGCCTAGCCACGTGCACCACCAAAAGTTTGCTTTTCTTTTTTCTTGTCTTTTGTCCTTTGCCCTACAGCTATCGTCTTGTTGTTGTTATTGTTGTATTACTTTGTCAAATACATACAAGACGGGGTTCCTTTTATTCCGGGAGAGATGTCCAGAAAATAGGCATTAACTGTTGTCCTATTAATTATGTACAAGTATTCCAGTTCGTTTGATCTCAGAGACTATTAGAGCTTGAGGGTATATGAGTTATTTTCAATGGATATATTTTATTCCTGTCCTCGTTGACATATACAAGAGTACTTGAGGGTTCTCAGAAATTTTCCTGAATTTATCTGATTATCTTTGGAGCATAATCATCCTATCTATTGGTTTTGTAACCTACTTGTTATTCTCATCTCATATACGTTTGCCTGTTGCTCGGAATGCAGCTCATTAGTTGGTACCCCAAAATATATACGATTATATTGATAAAGCAATGTGAATTAATTCAATATTTGGTCGCATAAATTACACTAAAGCGAAACAAACGAATGAATGAATGAATGAGTGGTATGAGCGCAGTAATAAATCTTTTTTTTTTATTTATACTTAGATATATTCGTACCATTTACCTGCCTCTCCTATCCTTCTGTGTGTCTATCTGCCTGTCCAGCTGTCCGATTTGGCTAACTGTGATGAAATATTACACTTCATATGGTGTGCATTTCATTTGGCCATAATAACCGAAAAATTGCGATAAATTTACTCGGGCAGAAACGCTCCAAATTCAAACTCAAACTCGACCCAATATCTATTCTAACCTCAAACCAAAGTCAGGTAATATGTCTGTCCATATTGCTTTTATTTATATATGCATGTAAATATATACATATATACATATCGAAAGACTTATACATCTAAATACACATATATGAGGCTCAGTTATATTTCAATTCAGATTTACTTCTATAATTCATCAAGTCGACAGTTGCCTTATTTTTACTTTCTCTATGCTTATACCCTCTACGTAACAAATTTATAAAGTGTATGTTCGCTTAAAGCCTATCAATATATCATGTGTACCTTTTGATGGGTATCTCTAAGTTGTGCAAACGTAGCTTTAGTCCTTTTGCTTGATTTGTATATTTTGTTTTGGCTTCTCGTTGAGACTGTTGAATTATTGATATGTCTGCTGTAGGTATATAAGTGTGTGTGTGTGTGTATGCGTACATGTGTGAGAGTCTGCATCTGTGTGAGTGTCTGTGCGTGTGTGTGTGTGTGTGTGTGCTTAGTGGACTGCGAGGATTCCAGATGTGAGTGCCCTGCATAATTCATTATGTATTTTTGCGCCCACACATACACCCTTCCATTCCGCTTCCGCCCACTTTGACTGCCAGCCACGCCCACTTTCAGGCTGATACTGACGCCTCTTTAGGCATATAAAACATAATAAATTCCTGCTCAATTTTTGTTAGTGGATTATGCCATATAACACACTTTGGCCCAGAGTTTTTAGCATAATAAAGTAGCTCACTGTAAAAAGGGCTGCTCAGACGTAAAGCGGGATTTTCCGAGGGTTGAGCGGACCGAGGAGTGAGGAGAGGGATAAGATGCGGGAGTAACCCGTATGCATCATCGTAGATAAGCAAAAACAACAACAACAAATGTTGTTGAAATGCTTTCCTTAGATTTGTCCATATAAAAATAAAAGAGCTGCATCTACTTAGACTGAATATATGATTCACAATTTTCCAGCGAGTATCTACAGTGGGTAATATTATAGGGTGAGGTTAACATGATTTATCATGACACCGCATAGACACCGCATACAACAGCAAATACTCTAGAGGCCCCTTCAACGGAAACGGTTGCTCAACTCGAGACTCTAAGATTCATGCAAGTGGATGGGTAATTGATTTCACTCAGAAGCTAAAGCTGTTGAGAAACGATGAACGAATATGCCGTGAGTATTCAAATACTCACCTATGTAGTATTTATGTGAATATTTTTCAAGTGATTATCAATTATTTACTTAATTTTCAATTGCTCTTCGAATGAGGCTAATGCCAGTCTATTTTGGAAAGTATTCAAACTAAGCTCCTCATCAAATTTACTATTGATATGTAATTGTTCTCATTTAGAGAATGAGAATGAACATTTAAAAACATAAATATTACAGTATGGGCAAACTAAGCTTTTTATCTATATCACTGCATTTGTTAAAGATCTTTTCTAAGAAGCATTTCAAACTGCAAAATAATGTACATAACCTTTATATCGAAAAAAGTGTTTAAAATTATCTTTCGACTAAGAAGTTTATTTACTTAGATCACCCGTTGTTTAATTTTTAGCATATTATATTACTATGCAGTAAGGTATAAATTTATTCTCATATATTAACAATAATAATGTTGTTAATCTTATTTTTCATCATTTGTTGGAAATTGGATTAGCAACGTAGCTACATTTTTGTAATAAAAAGAAAAGATTTAAGTTTCTTGCCAATATTATTTCAGGAATGTGGGGCATGAGTTTATGTTACCTTTAAGAGTAACTAGTATTTTTGCAATACAAAAGTTTCTTAAAGTTTTTTTTATAAGTTAAAAAGGGATAGAAGCTTTTTATCAATATGAGTTCAGGAACATCTGTCAAAGAGCATAAGTTTGGTTTAGAACTTTTTAATACCCTGTACTTAAGTGTTACTTGCTGCATTGCTACATTGATTGCTGTGCAATAGTTTGCTTTGCGTAGCTTATGACGACACAAGCTCTGACTAGACGATGACATGAACAACAAGTTGAAGTTGGCTATAACTGTTCCCCCGCCCCGCTGTGACATAAAGTCTAATTGGCTCAAATGCCTGCTCTGTCCAGGACTGCAACTTTGTCCGTCCATTCTCTAGTGCAATTTGTCGTTGCTTTCAAATGTTGTTGTTCGCATTTCGTTGCACAAAGAAAGTTGTTTACGCAAAAATGTTGAACGTCGCGTCCGCCAATGCCACACGCCTTTCAACTAGCAACAAAAGACGATGATGACGACGATGATTGCAATGCAACATCAACATCAACAGCAACAGCAACAGAAACATCAACTGAAATCCAAATCAAAAACAAATCTTGTTACGACAAATTTCAGCTACTGTGCGGCCAAGTAGAACAAAGGCTGCTGTCGAGACTTAAACGTAGAGGGGGAGGGGGGGAAGGAGGAGGAGTTGGCTAACAGGGTGAGTTGTTAAATGTCTCGCTGCACAAAAAAGAATTGTGCATGGGTAAACACAATGCCAGGTCCTTAGATCCTGCTGCCTGGCTGCTCGGTACCTCGACTGTTTGGCTGCTTGGTTGCTTCGTTGCTTGGGTGGACATCATGTTAAACTAATTTGCTTAAAGGCAGCCGCGGACTCAAAAACTCAACTTCAAATGACATTTAAAGTGCAGTGAAAAGTCGCTAACTAGCACAGCAAAAGCTTAACTAGCCGATAACTGAAAGCAAGAAAGCAAAGCCTATCTTCAGCACAACGAAGATTTGATATCCTTGCAGACCTTTGCAGATATTTCAAAATATTTTAACATAAAATAAATATTTTTCGATATATAAAATCAAATTCAATATATCAAGCCCTATCCGCAATACTGAAATAAGTTGTATATACAAATAACCAATTTTTTGTTTATTCTTTTCAAACACATCTATGTCTCTAGTATTAGATGTTATATTTATTGTTTTTATGCTACCTGAAATGGTCTGGATTCCAGGTATCAAACAAATATTCTCTTATAGTATTTTAGAAAATTAAGAGAGAAGCCGCTTCTCCGCAAAATGTTCTATAATCGTTTGTAAATTTATTTATATGGTACTTAAAATATTTTATATATATGTATGTATATTTGTTTAATACATATTTTACATTATGTATTTAAAAAAATTTAAAAGCAAACTCCACTCTGTTAAATTCGCTAAACTCGACTACTAGGAAATATTATGTCTTATTTATATGACTTAACTTGGACTGCAAGCTCAAGTTTTGAACAACTGTTCATTTAAAATATTAAAATGAAAATTTAGAAAGAAGCCTCCACTCTGTAAAATTTGCTATCTATAAATCTAAAAATGGACTGCAGTTAAAGTTTGGAAAAGTTCCACCTAGTTCCAATATTTTTAAAAATAACTTTGTAAAATTGGCCAAACTCGACTATAAATATAATCTATTAATAACATTGACTGTGCTAATGTATTTTCGTGGTAAGGGCTTGATATGTAAGACGTGACAAAAGGAAAATACCCTCTGTAAGGGTATAAAAACAAGAGTCAGAAATGAAATGCAAATACTATTTACAAAGCAGAATAAGTGCTGAACAATGCTACATGCAGATGTAGATGGAGATGGGTTGCAGAGGGCCTTTCACACCCGAGCCCAAAAACACGAAGTGCAATTGAAATCTAAAAACCAAAACCCGAGACCAAGACCGAAACCTAAACCGAAACCGTTTGTTGGCCAGCAAAAGCCACTAACAAAATTTTGCATTGTTGCTGTCGCTTGTCGAGTGTTTTTGGCTGCTGTTGACGCAAAGTCTTTGCCCTGGCAAACTCAACTTGCCAGCCAGGCCAAAATAGCTAGACCAGGTCAGGCGGGTGGGTGTATACAGGAAAAAGTAGAGGGCAAAGAACACACAAAACTAACTGACAAAAAGCCTCTGAGGCACAAAATGCGTGCATTCAACTGCAACTTGCATTTTCTTCTACTTGAGGTCCTACACTTTTTTACTATTTGTCGAAGATACATCACTCTAACAGTGATGTGTGTGTGTGTTTGTATGTCTCAAGAATTTTTATGCCAAATTGAGTCAATTTCCTGAACGTCATTGTGCACATTAGCTGTAAGCTGTGTGCAACTTTCATCAACTAATCAATTGTCACAGAAGCATTTCAAAATGGTTCTTTGCTCTGCTCTTTTACACATGCTCACACACACTCAGTGAAACATGTGTGTGTGTGCGTGTGTGTTGAGTGCCTGGCATTTAATGTCCTTTAGCGTTGATGTCGTTTTTATTTCTTCATCTTGGGTGTTATTTACGTTTTTTTTTCTCGCTTCTCGCTTTATTTTTTTTGGGTCGCTTTTTAGGCGCTTCAACTTTTTAATGATCTCTCAAATTGCTTATTTCCTACATGATGCTGGCTGCCAGCAATTACATCCCTGACTCTGTCACTTTCTTTGTCTGCGCGTGTATGTGTGGGTGTCACTTGACACACAGAACAGTGACGGAAATAACGATGATAATAATGAAGTTCTTCTTCGTCTGTGCGTTATTTTTTCTTTCTCATTTTTAGATATATTTCGTTGTTGTTGTTGTATTTTTGCAGCTCATGCTCTAAAGTTTCGACACATGCTGTGATGTTGGAATAGGTACTCAGGCGTGGAGCTATGTCGCTTATTTATATTGGCATGTGCAAGTAGATTTCTTATGCCCCAATACTCCTATTCTCTCTGTGTATGAGTCGTTTGTCAAAAGCCAGCAAAACTGTTGACATAACAATGATTATACGCCTCATTAGTTACATTTCTCCTATGCATATGTGTCTTTCTCTCTCTCTCTCTCTCTCTCTCTCTCTCTCTCTCTCTCTCTGTCTCTCTCTGTGTGTGTTTGCGCGTGAGTGTCTGTGTGTTTGCATGACTAATAAACAGCTAAAGAACTGTAGGCAGACGTGTCAATTGGGCAGTTGCACAAAAGTATGCTATGAATTTTGATTGCACACTGCACTGCACTTTGCACTGCTCTGCCCAACCGGAAATTGCTGTCAAGCAGTGCAATGACATGTCAAGCAGTTTGCACCTTACTCGCATTGTAACTGTTTGGTATGCTTAGCGGAAATAATGACAATTTCATCATATCCGAAAGAAAAGTATTTAAGCTATTATTACACTGTGTTACAAATTGGAATGAAGTTGAAAACCCTGGGAAATGATAGTGATTTTCTGGTAGGGCTTATCGAGTATAGCAATACTGCATACTTGAAATTTTGGGGACACCCCCAAAATCTGCATTTACCGCTAAAAAACCGAGTTTTGCTATGTATGGGTACTTAACAGCTTGTAACTTAGTGAATTTTACAACAATTTTGAATATAATAACCGATTTTAGTAGAAGAAGAATAGACCTTTCGATTTGTGTTTATATTGTTTGACCAAACTTGAGACATCTATGCGTAATTGCCTCCCAAACCCATTTGCTTTTCACTTTTTTCAACATTTTTCAACTTTGACAATGGTTTCTGCACTATTTTCTATAAACACCATACTACTTATGGAATTTTTTAAAAAAACTGTTTAATTCTGAGTATAACTTAGGTTTAATTTTAAAAATCGGATAGTAATTGACCAAGATATTACACTTTTTATGACAACAAAAGGAACGTTTTCAACAAAAAATGGCTGAAATTTAAAAATTTTTCTAAAAAAAAGACCGACTAAAAATGAGTTCAGAATATTGTTGGTAAGTTCAACAGAAAGCTGATATGCCAACTAAAAAAAAATAAGTTGAACAAATTTTTATTTTTTTTAAGTGGTTAGAAATTGTATTTTTAAACAAATTTGTAACATAAAAAGTGTAATATCTTGGTCAATTACTATCCGATTTTTAAAAGTAAACCTGAGTTATACTCAGAACTAAACAGTATTTCTAAAAAATTCCATAAATAGTATGGTGTTTATAGAAAATAGTGCATAGAAGCATCGTCAAAGTTAGAAAATGTTGAAAAAAGTGAAAAACAAATGTATTTGGGGGGCAATTACGCATAGATGTCTCAAGTTTGGTCAAGCAATATATACACCAATCGAAAGGTCCATTCTTCTACTTTCTAAATCTGCTAAGAAGTTTATTATTGGTATAAAATTTACTAAGCTACAAGCTGTTAAGTACCCATACATAGCAAAACTCGGTTTTTTAGCGGTAAATGCAGATTTTGGGGGTGTCCCCGAAATTCCAAGTATGCAGTATTGCTATACTCGATAAGCCCTACCAGAAAATCACTATCATTTCCCAGGGTTTTTTTTGCTGTAACACTGTGTTATCAATGACAAAATAATAATATTATTATAATTATTATTTGTAGCTTAATCCCTTTATTATAAATATAACTAGGGCTTAAATCTTTTTAAAATCATGCTCATAATCATAATAAAACATATCACAAAAGAAGAATTTAAAAGTACAAATTACATCACTAATGTCAGTAAAAAGGACGGCTTGCGTAAAAGGAAATAAAATATTGTTCAATTAAAATAATCTTTTTGTATTTAACTTATTTAATATATGTATAATTAATATTTTTCGTCCAGTTAAAATCATTTTCACATAAAATAACATTTATAAACAAAATAAAAAATTAAAATTGTAGTAAATAGACCAATAATTGATAAAAAAAAATGCGTTGCTCTTGGATTCACTGAAATTCAACGATTTGAAAATTGTAAAAATATTTGTTATGTGCTATTTTCGTTTCTTTATTATTAGTTGTTTTTCCAAAAAAAGAACAGAATACTTTTGTATATATTCATTATATCCAAGGGCAAAATACAAATCAATTGCTTATTGTGCTATATTTATTAAACTAATGAGCCGTTAAGCAGTCGCCTTGCATTCAGATAAAAAAGTACATACAATAGATAGAAACAGAAGCGAGAATTTATGAAATTTTCAATTTGTAGCGAAGCAGAAAAATGCCATCTGATGTGCCTTTTATGGCCTTTGGCGGGTATTGACAAGAGGCCCAACAATTTGAAGGCACACTGGCTGTGGGCAGTGTATGTGCCTGTGTGTGTGTGTGTGTGTGCGTCAAGGTGCTGTTGTTGGTTGCAAGTTGGTCTGGCTGGCAATTTTCCGCGCTTGAATTCATTTAATAACGTGCGACACATAAAAAACAGTTGGCAGTTGGCAAAATCATTGCGGACGAGCAGAAGAAGACAAAGAACGATGCTAACAAAGACAATGGCAAACGCAAAGGCAAAGGCAAGAAGATGAAGGTATAAGGTGTGCCACCTACGTGTGTGTGTTTGCTTTGGTGTGGTGTGTGTGTGTGTGTCATCAGTGTTGCCATTGCAACATATTATGCTTGTAAAAATTGAATTTTAGTGGCCCGGGCATAAAGTTGTTGTCTGTGTCTCTGTGTATGAGTGTGCAAGCGAGATAGTAACATGTCTTTTGGGCATATAGTCGCACATTTTATTGTTTCTCGCAGTACGTGTATATGCGCGTATGTGTGTGTGTGTGTGTGTAAAATTTAATAATAACGACCCTCTTAAACCATGAGTCCACCCGCTTTTTCTTTATACTCGCTGCTTACATACTTTCCACTTTCTTTTCACTGCTCTTGTTTTCTCTTTCCCTTTCTCAATTCAGTATTCTTATATATATATATATATATATATATATATGTATAGTACATTGTATTGTTGTTCTTATATATATTTTGTGTTGTTGCTTGGATGTTGCTTGGACTCTTCTTTTTGCGTTGACATTTAATGTAATAATTTTTACGATGATGCTCGACGGCATTAAAACGAGATTAAACACAAACAAACGAGAGGCCAACAGCGGGGTATGCTCGACTGGCAGGGGAAGGGAATGGTCTGAGGTATACGCAAGAGACGCAAACATTTCCTGTTTGATACACTTGAAAATAAAAGCAAAAGATGTTTGTATGCCTGTTATGCCCATAAAAGATGATGTAGCACATAATTACGAGCACGCACAATCACACACATAAATACATACATGTTCAAGCATGTGTACAGATAAAACAGCACAATAAAACGATCCTTCGATTGTAAAAATGCAGCAAACAAAAATACAGACAGTAAACAGTAAACTGTAGTAAACATTAGATTAAACTATCTTAATAATAAATTATACATATAAAGAGCCTTCTTTTGAAAAAATAAATATTCTGTCAGTTATTTAAATCACTTCTTTATCATTGTTAAATTTAACTTATGTTGATAATTGTAATTTATTATATCAATAATTGTAATACATATACGATTAAAAGCTACATTATTATTAAAATAGGGGATTTGTAAAAAAATAAAAATTAAAATTATTAATTTATTGTAAGTAATAATAATCTACAAAATAATAAATAATAGAAATAAGCAACAAAAAGTTTGCAATAAATAAACTAATGCTTGATTGACAACTGTGTTTGTATTGGACTCACTTAAAATTAACGAATTGAAAATTGTATATATTTTGTTACAGTAGATAGATAGATCTTGCAGTAGATTAAACTATCCATACAATTAACAATAAACTTAATTAAAATAAAAGGACTTTCACAAATGAATAGCTCTTTTACATTAAATGCATTATTACTCGTCTATTTCCAATATTAATTTGTCTAAATATAAGAATGTATTGTATTCCGAAAGAAAAATCTTTTCAATGTTCAGAATTAATGGCTGAATCTTTTTCTCTCTATTCTCTCTATTCCAGATAGATAGTTGAATGTAAGACACTAATTGTCAAAAAATGCTATTCATAGTTATTTTGATATGTGGTATATTTTATTGATTGAGCTAACAAGTATCATTGACTGGGGCCAATTTATTTTAATTAGCTCAATGATATTTTGATATTTTTTAAGTGTACAGAAAAGCTCTTAGCTTTTATCAAAAAAAAAAAAAAAAAAAGCCTAAGAAATATGTTTGAGTTAAACATGAAACCTTTTCCACTTAAGAATCCTTTACACAAATGAATCGATGATGGAAGATAGAAGATGATAGTATCAAAATCGATCTATTCTGCTCGTTAAACTTGTTTAACCGCACTTGAAACGGTTATTTTGAGAGTATACGTGTATCTGTGCTGTCTGTAACTGTGAATACATTTAGATGGAATACTTTGATTTGCTTAACGATTCATGTTTGTGGTTGGTTCACTGGATATGTGTATTTGTGTGCTCATTACAGAAACCGTAGCGTTGGTCAAGGACATTCATACGAGTTTCGAGTATGGCCATTGTTATATTGTGTTAATTTTATTTGATTTGCTGCCTTGCTGCTGGCTGATTGGACTGACTTCTAGTTATACAGGGCTCAAAAGTTTTTGCCCCGTTTACTGTGGTTAAAAAGGGGGAAAGATGAGGGAAAGGAAAATGCCAACAAAGAAAAAGTTGTGCGCATTGTGTGTGTTTAATTTGCTTGCCTGCTTATTGTTACCGAGCATATATAATATATAGTAGTTTATTTATTTTCAAGCAAATGCCTTTTGGTATTTGTAGTTTGTTGGCTCTTCAAAAAGCTGACAATGCGTTGCTCACATGTGTGTAAGTGTGTGTGTGTGTGTGTGATTGTGTGTGGTTCTGTTTGTGAGCGTTGTTTCACGCTTGAGCGACCAGGCAAAAGCCAAAAACAAAATGGAAATGAAAATGAAAATGAGACTCTGCCGCTGAATGAAAATGAAAATGAGATGAAAATGGCAGACCAAAGGCACTTCGTTCCGTAGAGCTGTGACTTGAAGGCGTCTGGGCGTGAGGGCGTGGCCAATAATAAAAGGGATAAAATCATAAGCCCAAATTTATCGCACTCAAGACAGCAGCCAAGTCAAATTGTATGTGTGTAATGGATCAAGTTTATTTATAAGGTTGCCGCTCCTTTTGCGACTGCTGCTTCTGCTTGCTTGAAACATGAAAGCAAACAATATTACGCATACGCAGCGATGTTCATTCAGCCCAATCCACAACCACATTCACATCCACATTCAAATCCCCATTCACATTCACATCCACATTGGCAACGTCATCGTCGACAACAGCATGATGAAGTGTTATTTAAATATAAATATATTATCTATCGATAAGCTGCCTAGACTCACAACAAAAGCCACCAAAATGCTGAAAACGTGAAAAGCATTTTGCCGCATCAAATCTTCAAATTTGATGCCATTATTTTGTTTGCTTTTTTTATGAACTGTCTGCTGCATGCGTATGTGTGTGTATATGCGTCTGGCTTAATAATAAAGTGATTGCCTACTTTAGGGCACACGACCCTAACGCGCTGTCGACTTTATTAAATTATGCGCGTTTGATGCCACACAAATTCAGTTTTATTCAACTCGTATTCTTTATTCCCATTATATACTTGCCTAGGGTATCGTTATTTAGTCACAATATCTCTTAACGTATCCGCAAGGGCATAGATCCATACATACATACATATGTACATATATCTTTGTGGTTTATGCCTATCGGGCTATTTGACTAACATAAAAGGATCTTTTATAATTAACAATAACACAATTCAGATGAGAAAGAAGAGAAAAATTGAGAGAAAAACAATCAGAATGTCTAACGTAAATTGAAATGTTGCCTTAAAAGCTGAACAATTCTAAATTAACAAATTAATTATAGCTGAAATTTCTTTGTGAAAGAAAACAACACGATGCAATACTTCAAGACAAAAAATCAAAAAGGGTAAAATTGGCTTTTATTGTTTGCAGTTGCAGAGATGGAAGTAAAGTAAAAGCGAGGCTAAAAAACGTCAGGACTGAAATGCTTGTAAAGAAAGCAGAAATAGCCCACATATATATATACACACACACACACACATATTTCAGAACTGCTTCTCATATTTAAATTTCCGCGAGGGCTGTTTTGTTTAGTTGGATAATTAAATCTAGCAATTTATGATGAAATGAATTGCAAATTAAATAATATTTACAACAATATAAAGGTAATTGAAATTCAATTAAGTTGCTGTAAAGATCGTGTTATACACACATAAATATACAAACTCAATTATTTAATTCATTTATTTAATTGCGTTTAATTAAAATAACATTTAAGGTTATTAAAATTATCAATTACCCGCACTCGCAGCTCAGTTGATAATTTACTTATAGTTTTGCTTTATTAATTTGCATAAAATGTGTCATGATGTGACTTGAATATTTTTTTAATGGGGAATGTGAATTGTTTTTGTTTTTCTACTTTCATTTTGCAAATTCCAATTGCATTTCTTTTTCTGATGGGTATTAACAACTGAAGCGTACGTGTAACTCTTTAAATACAGTTGTAAGGCTTTCCAGTCCAACGTATATAATAGATTTTCGATTCAATTCTTTTGTGCTAACCGTTTTTTTTGCATCTTCTTTTATTATTTTTCCATTTCTCAGACAAAACCATGTAAACAATGGAAGGCAAAAACAGTTGCAGAACCCAACAACAAAATAGCAAAACAATGAAGCCATACGCATCTATATAAACTTTTATATCTTGTTATATTTTTCGTATACATGGATGCATAAACAATTTTATGCATGTATATGTATGTATATGCGTAGGTATATCTATCTATGTATTTATTTAGATTATGTGGCGAAGGCAGCTCTGAAATTCGCATTTTGTTAAAATGCAAATTAAAATATTTATGCAAATGCGGGACAAGGAATACAATAAATTATGCCAAAGTAGGATAAAAAAAAAACAACGAAAATAATAACGACTTTACCACGAAAATAAAAACGAAACCGAAACGAAACGAAATCTAACCAAATGAAGCATAAAGACAGGCACAAAAACAATTACCTGTTACATGGAGAATGCCAATGCCTATGCCCTCGCCTACAGTCACTCCCCCCGTCCCACCATTTTACTCTGCCCCATCAGTTCTATATTATTCTTATATTTGTCGTAAATGTTAGCGTCTGTCACAATAATTTTGCGCCTGTAAACAAGTTTTGAAAAATAAAACGAGAAAGAAATAAAAATACAAAATAAAAGGAGAGTGAGTTTGCTCGACTAACAGATATCTAGTGTCACAAACTAATACTGATGTTTATTCAAATTCTCACTAATAATTATTATTGTAATTAAATAGTATAGTTTATTCTAGTTATTGCTTTAAAATAAATTATTTATATCATTTTAAGGTATATTTTGCTTTTGGTCAGCTGCTTTTAGTTAACGTCAAATAAATATATAAAGAACATAATATACCTATTTGAGTTGGCTATTTATTACAGAAAATATGTAAAAATAGGAAAAGTTTTCTACGAAAAATTGTAGCATAGAAATTCGTAACAATGTCGCATTGAAAACGGAAGCCGGAAATATGCAAAGTAAGCGAGAATTGAGCAATGGCAAGTTTCTTGGCTTTTTCAGAATCCAGAAACTGCCGGACAAAGCTTTTGAGTTACTGCTGTTGTTGTTACCCAAGTGTTTGACTTGTGGATCAACGAAAATTCCCCAATTTTGCCACCATATTTAATTGCAATTCATGTTTTCAGACTTACTTTTTGATTGTCTTTGTTTAATTTGGTCGCATTATGTATACGCTCCTTTTTGCCAATTAGATGACACTACAGCTGCAGCTGCAGCATGTAGTAAAGTGTAATAAAAAACAACAATAACAACGGTAAGGCAATAAGACACAGCACAAATTGAAACACCTTTTTAAGCGTCTTAGGAATTTAATTAATGCAAGTCTCGTGCTCCCTTTGAAATAAAAGCTTGAGATGAATATGCTACCACCCCATACCATGGTCCCTTACATCCGTGGAAAGTGTACATTAAAAGGGAAAAGGTAAAGCGACGTAACTAAAAAAATAATAATAAATAAGAGCACTTAAGACAATAGAGGCATAGACGATAATCGAATACGCTATAACGTCATGGTTGACCAGGGAAAGAAAGTTTGTTATAAATAAATAATACTGACTGAACATTTTCTAGTAGTCTAAAAGAGATACAGACAGATCGTTAGACCTTAATAACCAGATTTATATAGAGTAGAGTATGCAAATAAAAGTCAAAAGTAAAAATAATAGAAATATTTGTTAAAGTTGATAAGTATTTATAATTACAAATAGTCCTTAAGAATTAAAATATAAAAATTGATAAAGATTGAAACGAGTATTCCTAGAGACTACTTGAAAATATTGAAATTGTTTAGTTTTGTATACTTTCTAGTAGTCTGGTGTAGACAGACTTATATAACCAGCTTATTTTAGAGTAGAGTATGCGAATAAAAGTCAAATGTAAAACTTTCGTTGACAACGCAAGCAGCTAAATAGCGTAGGGAGTATTTTGGAAGAGGTTAAGGGGGCACAGGTTAAGGGGTATTTGGCAGTCGGGAGGCGTCGCTCGAAAATCCGCTTAGAGATGCGCTTAACAGCAATTATCTTCATTACGCGCCCAGCGAACAAAAGTATGCAATGGCAAACAAGAAACGAGACGACAGGCACATAAAAAACGAAAGAAAAAAAAGACAATACAAAAAAAATAAAAGACAAACAGTCTAACAATTAGGAAGGTAGATCCAACTCCTCTTCCACCTTTTGCCCCCTCTTGTCATCTGACTTACCTGTACGGTAAGGCAACACCCTTGGCATTAAGCTCTTCATATAAATGCGGCGCTGATGGATGTGTTTTGAGTGGCACCAGAGAATAATGTCGACTCTCGACTCACAACTCTCGACTGACGGCAGAGAGTTTCCTGTTTTCGGCGACTTTGACTTGTCGCCGTTATCAGCATTTCGAATACGAAGAGGGGTGAAGACGGAAGAGGGAAGAGGGGTTGTTCTAAGCGATTTATAAAAGCCAAACGGCAAATGGCGACAAAAAAGTGTTGCAAGCAATTTGCGCAATGGCGGCGAGTCCTTCACAAATCCTTGTTGCCAAAAAGCACAAAGACAACAACAGACGCTTGTCCACACTCCTCCCCTTTCACCTGCCACATTTCTACCCCCCTCTATAACATTCCCTCAGGGTCTTCTGCAAGCTCCTGCTGCCATTATTGAGTGCGTGCACGTAACTGACATCAGCGCGCTTATAAATCAAGTTGCAAATACTTTTGCCTGCCCATGTGTGGGTAGGTGTATGTTTGTGTGTGTGTGCCACAACAATAACAGCAGCAACAAAAAAATTGAGAATAAAAAGCAGACAAAAAACAAGGTTCAGAGTCGAACATAAAACTCCTTTTTTGAGTTCATGAATTTGGCAACTCGCACATATTCTCATATGATTAGATTAATGCATTGTGTAATGGCTTAAGCAGCCTTTTTACCTTCCATATTTCCCTCTTCCCCTACAGCACCCATATATCTGGCAATCTCTCACGCTTACCCTCAACATATTGTATATTATAAGGTAGGTAAATCATAATTTAAATGTGTTTGCTCAAAACACTCTCATATTTTATACTCTAACACAGTTTATATACCCAAGAGCCTTTTTCAAATGTTCAGCATAAGCCAACAATCGAAATGTGCTTATTTATTTACTTATACATATCAATTTTAATTTATTAGATCATATAAAATTATAATTTATAATGATTAAAGTTCTTATTTGATTTTTAGTTTTAATATCCTACAATATTTTCATTTCTAAATTCTAAAGAAATTACTTAAGCTCTCACTTCTGTGACGATTTTTTCAGTAGTAAGTTTTGTTGCAGATTCTTTGCAGTTCCCCAACTGTTGTAACTGAAACCTGATGAGGGATTACATCAGACTTGTGGCACAAAAATATGAAACCTCACTTAAGAGTCCAACTTGGATTTAACTACCAACATTGGGAAAGGCTGCAAATGCTGTCAGCTGTCCTTTAGCCTTGATGAATTAAGTTCGTAATATGGGCAGAGCCTTACTGAGATAGAGATAGAGACAGAGAGAGGAGGAAAAGCTAAATATATATGGTACAGTAAGAATTTATTCAAAGTAAATTTTAAATACTAGTTGGGCTAGTTAAAATCGTGTTCAACCCAGTTGTAAATGATGCGTAGCATTAGATTCAGCATGTCGTAATATTGAATATTGTCAGCATTCAAATAGAAAAAGGCACCCTGCATAAAGTCGAGATAGCGATACGGCTCCAAATTCAATAATGGATCTATAGTAGCATTCAGATTGATAATCAAGTGATCAAAGAGACGTCTATCCTCAATTTCACGATGTGCATCCAACGGTATAAGTGCCATCTCCTTGATACCAAAACTTCCTTTTGGTTGAATGCTCGTTCCAAGAAGCACGATTAAATCACAGTTATTCTCTGCAGCAAAGTGTTGCAAGGCCAATTGTGAATACTCAAAGGAAATGAAACGACTGACGGCCATAGGGAAAGAACAGAGGGCAATGCGAACCAAATGGCTTCCATTGTTGGCGCGCAACAATTTAAATTCACGACGCAACACTTGTGGCAAGGTCAGATCATTGAGATCAAACAGGGCCTGCACCAAAGTGTCATACAAGATGGTGCGTTGTGGCATCTCTAGTCTCCCTAGATGCTCCTCCAGGGATTGCAGCAATTGAAAATCGCGCACCAGCGGCAACAGATCCATTGGATACTGGACAAAGTTGTTATTTTGCCACAACAATGCGGCATGCAACAGCTCGTAGACACGCAGACTGTGTACATTTTTATAGTTGTATATGGGACTGGCGAAGCGTTCAATGATGAGAGCAGCACAAGAATTCGTCGGTTGCATTATGCGTTGACAATAGATGGGCAAACGAGCTGCCTCACATTGATAGGGGCGATAATCGTAGACCTCCTCGGTGCAATAATGAAATGGGCTCACATGATGATTAACCAAAATAAAGCGACTTCGCAGCAACAATTCCTCAGGCACATCATCTCGAAAAACCAAATGATGTTCCGCAGTAATTTGCTGTTTGTCCAGTAGAAAACGCACCTCCGTCTTGCTGGGATAATCACGTCGAAGCATATTTAATACGGGCATAAAGTTATGCTTCAACGTTCCAGGATTACGATAACGCAAATAGGCAATCGCCAAGGTGCTAACCACAGAGTCCAGATCACAGCTCTCATGGGAGAGAGCAATGTACATTAATTTTGCTCCACCAGTGGGTCGCTGTAATTGCAATCGTACCACATTTGGTTGTCTCACTTTTTGTGGCAGGTCTACACAAGTTCTACTCACCCATTGAGTTAGACTCTGCGTGTTAGCCAAATAGGTCAAAAAATCCATATTCTCACTCATTATCGCGTCTTTAAAAGTATTTGTAAATTAAACTCTTTTTAATTGTGAAGTGTGAGTTTTTTGTGTAAATTTTTGTATGTGATTTTTTTGCTGACGAAAAGTGACAAATGTCAGCCGAAACAGCTCTGATTATTATGCCCAGACATTATCGGTTTTATATCGATTATTTTTTCAGTTTCATTTTGGTGCTAATGTCGATAGTATTGTAATTAATATTATAGTTATAATTTTTATTTTATTTCTTTTCATTCCATGTTAACTTTTCTGATTTATTTAATTTTGGGTGTGTAATTCGTTTATGTATTAAACCTCTTTATAAATATCTAAATCTAATCAAGCTTAAGCTTTAAGTATTATTTGTAGCTTTGATTCAAGTTCGCAGGTACAAATAATTAATCTTCAATAATGTGTATGAAACTTGAATTCTGATTAAGTGCAAATCAACTTAATTGATAACTAGTTAAAATCTTAAACAATTGCTGCTTATCGATAGATGTGTTGTATAAGACATTAACTTGTATCAGTGTTGTATAAGGCCAGGTAAATACGAAAAGTTTCTAAAAAATGGCAGCTGTGTGTTTGTGTGTGTGTGTGTGTCACGTGCAGTATTGCTAAGTGCCTTCTAATGGCAAGTACTGCGGGATATCCATTGAAGTGAGTGGAGATTGGTGGGTAGTGAGTGGTGGGGTATATTGGGCTAACAGAGGTGGCAGGCAAGGGTGTGTGCAGCATTTAGTTGGCAGACAGCTGGTCACGACGCCGCCTTGTCTGTCAAATGTGGCCCAAATTGGCTGACTTTTCACATTTGACCTGCACACGTAACGCAAGGCCCCTTCACTTCCTCCCCCTTCTCCCATTTGTGTGTGTGTGTGTGTGTGTGTGTGTTAGTGTGTATTTACAGTTATAGTTGCCACTTTGCTGTAGGGCTGAGCGTGTGATTTATGATGCTTGCTACGTTCTGGTTTGCTAAATTACTTTCGCACACGTTGAAGTTAAATAATTTTTTGACGCTAAAAGTTGTGCGCTTTTATTTTATTTCATCTCATTTTAGCTCATTCTTTTTGGTCAAAAACTTAATCGCTGGCTAAGACACTTTAATCAGAGACCACGAAAAGTGGAAGCTAGTAAAAAAAAAAAAACAAGAAAAAAAAAGGAAGCAACAAGGCATGCCATTAGGTGCTTGGCTAGTATTTTGATTTTGTGGCATGCTCTTAGACGTGGCCAAAAGTCACTTAGACATTAGCCAGGCCAAGGCTGGAGTGCCCAAACTTTAGGCCATAAAATTCCATTCGAGGCAAATGACCTTGAGATGGCAGCGCATTTGCTGACTGCCTTTCATATACACATATGTATATACATATATCCCTATGTCCTTTTCCAAATACATATGTATACGGATAGTTGTGTGTGCGCTTGGGCCATTTAAATGCTACATTATGTTGAATATTCAATTTAATGTACCTTATAAATCATGTAGATCCTTTTTGTGTTGCCCGCCAATGTTGAAGACTGCTTAACGCCTCTACCAGCTACAGTTCCCTCTCTCTCTCTCTCCCTTTCCCTTTTCCTCCCCCTCTTCATCTTGTTATCCCTTATTCTATCCCTACCACAAGTCCTTTCCCTGTTGCTGTTTCTGTTTCATTTTCGTATCTATTTTTATTTCTGTTTTCCGGTTTGCTCTTGTCACATTCTTCTTTTTCCCGAATGTTTTAGCCACTTTCGAATACAACTTGTATTTATAGTTTTTTTTTGCTACTCGTTGATGGGCCACTTATTTTTGTTGGATTTTGTTTTATGCTCGCACATATTTATAACTGCTTATCGGTTTTCAAATCCAAGATTGATTAAGTGCCTGAGTCTTAGAAGAGGACTACTACAGTAGAAGAACTTCCCAATCCATCTGATTGAATACGACAATCTTCCGGACTATAAAACACATTTGAATTATTGTTATTTATTTCAAATTTTGATTTACAATGTCCGCTTTTACAATGATAAATTATTACATATCTAAGATTGGCTATTATTTGCAGTGTGACTTTAGAATGAACCGACAATGATTAAGGCGAGCTGCAAAAAAATTCTCAAGCATGTCGATATTTAATTTAAACACTTTTTATTTGACCTAGTTCATAAATTTAATTGACCAATTTTTGTCTGAACGCAATAGTTGTCCTTTAAGCCAGTAATTAACGAAGCATCGAGTTTAAGTTCAGTTATCACGGGTTAAGTTCATTTTAAAGATAATAATGAATTAGATTGATATATATTATATAGTATATTGAGAGAGATTTGTTTCGGGTTTTAATTCATATTTAAAATACGTTTTACCCACTGAATGAGTTTGTTCTCATCTTCATTTCCCCAATTTGAACCGAGCTCTTTTTATTATAAGAGAGCTCTCAGATTTACTGTAATGACTTGTAAGAATCTTTCTGAAGACTCCAAATTGATATTTGGCTGAAGATTTGTATGCAGGATCAGGGTTGATAGCAGAGTCAGTAAAGCAAGAATTCAGCTAGGTTCCAAGGCAGTATCGAAGATCGCAGCTAATGTAGGAAAAAAATAAGTGATTTGGTTTTGTGATCCGAATCAAGAATATATTTTCTTAAAAGTTTGATTTTAATTTCAACTTCGTTTCTTTTACTCAAACAAATCTCCTTTTCAAAAGGTTCACAGAAAAATGTTGTTCTGTTTAGCTCTCCCAAAAATGCATAACCAATAAAAAAGTTCAAAATAAATCAAAAAAAGTAGCTTTTTAAAATGGAAAACATTGTCAACTAAGACTTTCCAATTGTAAGAGAACTCATTTATATGTATAAGGTGAGCAAAGGAAATATTACATATAAAATTTTATTTATTTAACTTGATCTTGAAGCTCAAAAAATCGACGAATATTTGCAGTTCATGTTCATACATTGATGTCAAAGGCAATTTTGCATATGAAATTGGCAAATTAAATAAATATATGCATGATCTTTTGCGCTTTTAAGCAATTAAGTATGAAATGCATTAATTTTTATTTAAATTGGTTGCATTGCACTTTTTATTTATTTTTCTCAGTTATTGTTGAAATATTTGCAATATGTAAATATTTATTACTAACCGTGTGAGCTGTGATTTCAATTGTGGACTATTTCCGGTTTTTATGTTTGCAGCGGAACTGTAAAGCGTTAATGTAAATTTTCACACTTGGTTACATCGATTTACGTAAAATTGATTTCAATATCTTTTCTTGTTGTTGTTGTAGTTGTTGTTGTTATTGTGGTTGCTATGGTTGTTGCTGTTGCAATTCGCATATTAATTATACGCACTGTTGTGCCGGCATTTAATATTATTTTTTTTTAGTTGCCGCTAGATGCCGTTGGATAAACATGAATTTTTGCACGTTATTATTATTAATACTTTTCAAATATTTATTTTAGTTGTTTGCTGACTGAGAACAAAAAAAAAATATACCACAAAAACATGAAATCGGGTCGTTAGAGCTGATAACTTGGTTGGTTATTGCCTGTAGGCGCACTGAAGTCGAAGCTTCAAAGAGAGACGTTCGAAATTCACGTCTCGTCGCGTCGGTTCGCGTTTGTTGCACACACACGTACCGTTTGGGGCAAGTAGAGAGAAGCCACTGAGTAGTGTTACTGGGGCAAAAGCTACAAACAGCTACAGAGTTCAACGTTGGACTAAAAGGCGGCTACTTGCAACACGACAGCCACAGCCATCGTGGTGAGTTCGTGCCTCAGCTCGTGGCATCCACACTGCTCCGAGTGTGGTGAAAAGAGAGAGAGAGAGAGAGCGACCTTGGCAATGTTCTGCTCTTTGCCAGCTGTTGATTTACAGGTTTCTCTTAACGCTTTTCAGCTTGTGCCGTTAATCGCTTATGCTCAAAGCAAGAACTAGACGCAAAAGTAGAGACTCTGGCAACAACATCGAACGTGCAACATAATTGATACGCGAACAAAAAGTGCAGCATATACACTGAAAGAAAGTAAGGGAAAAGTATTATTTTTAAAATATACAAACACAACTACACATTCGAGAAATACTTTCTTATTTTAAAAACAAGATGTTTTCGTCACCATTTTTAGAGGAATGGTCTCAATTTTTTCTAATTTATTAACTCATATTTAAGTTTCAAGTTAGATGCAAAATAAAAATAAATTAAACATTGTTTTTAAAATCATTGGGAGTCTTATTTTGTTGACTTTTATTTTATAATTATATTTGATTTTTATTTCATATTTATTTTAACTTGTCGTTGTGAGAAAAATAAGACAATTTCTCTAGAAAATGGGCTGAGAATATCTTCAAAGTAGAGTCCAGCTCTTGATTTTAATATAATGTTAAAGAATTATATTTGATAAATCTTTCTTATTTTCATTTCGTCGCAGAGAGTATTTTAATTTTGTTTAAGACTCGTTTTTCCATCAGTGTACTAATTTACACGCTGCCTTTGACATTGCCTCCTTTGATAACTGACAACTTGCAACTGTTGCAACTGGCACCGGAAATGGGTTCTCGCTGTTGCGGTTCCGGTGGCAAATTGTCGCGTCATTTGCAGTGCAAAATGTGACCATGGAGGTGGCAATAGCAGTTAACAAATACATAAACAACATATACTTGTATTAGTTTATGATATCATGTTAATCATTGCAATAAATGAAAGCAATCTAAAATGATGACTCAGTTTTCGAGTTAATTGAAGCTCATTTCAACGTAATTAATGAAGAATGACTCGATCTGCCTACTTGGCCAACGTTTATGGCCAAAATAATAATTACAGTTTAGTTTTTAATGAGCCAACTCATGCTGTCGTGGCAAAGTTTTCTATGAGAGTGCCACAAAAATTCGAACACTAGACAGTAGCTTGTTGCATGTCGCAAGTTGAGGCAAATACGGAAAGTTTTGCTAATTGAACAACAACTTTGACAGGGGACAACAATACAATTGTTGTTGTTCAACTTGTGTGTAATACATTAGTTGATTATGTATTAAACAAATTTCATTAGCAGGTGCTGCTTTTGTGTGCGTGTGTGTGTGTGTATGTGTGTGTCTTAAGGGGCAGCTAAAAGTAAATGCAACTTACAAGACAAAAAGAAACCTGCACAATTATTGTGTGCATTAATTATTATCCTGGGAATAATAATAATAATGTCAAACTATGCTGATTTTGCTGTGCTGTGCTTTAAATCTGAAATTTCCGGTGTGGCATGCCCCAGCTACAGAGTGGGTGCTCAGCTCAAGCTGCAAGCTTGCCTTGTCTTGTCTCGGCTGAGACTTAATTGAGAAAGAGATTTGATTAATTTGCATGCCATAAACCATTTTCAATTTGTTTATGTGCTCAAAGTGAAGCCAGGCCCGTAATTAAAGCAAAGCTGCTGCATCTCCGGTAAGTCAAACTGCTGTCTGCCCCGTGCAACGTGCCCCATGCCCCGTTCCCCGTGCCTCATTGCCACCACTCTTCTGAAGCGGCTCCGTCGTCAGGCAAATGCAAATTTAGCTTTGGCTGAGTTGGAAGAGAAACAAAAAAATAGAAAGAAACGTCGCCAAGGTAAGCAGATTAAAACGCCTTTGAGTTGGCTTTGCAATCCACAGTCTGCCCTTTCCAGACTTGTGGCATGCAAATGAACGCGCGTTGCATGCAACAGCAGCGGCAGCGGCAGAGACTGAAGCAGAGTCAGCGATGAGTGTTGTCTGAATGTGTTGGCAAATATTTACGCAATGTATTCATGTGCAAACAATTACGCGTTCATTTGTGCGACTTTCATGTGGCACACACAACCACACACACACGCCCACCCACACGGAGAGGGGCACAACAATGGCCGACAAACATGGCGACAATGGCGTCAACGACGTCAACGTTGACGTCGACGTTGGCTTTGAAGTTGATGTACGTTTGGTTGCGTTTTCAGTCAACTTCTTTTTGCTTTGTTTCGTTTGGATACGTTTCGTTTTGGTTGAGCTAGACTTGACTTTACTTTGGATTTTAGCCCTGTTGTGTTTTCTTTTTGTTTTGTGTATTTATATGCATAATATCCTTGACCCGTTTGCGTGTCTTGCGCTTTTGTGCGTGCCAGGAAGCCAGACTGGCAAGGCTTGTGGCCAAAAGAGGGAACTAGAGAAGCGGGACACGAAAATGCAGAGGGAAAGGTAAATGGGACTAAGACTGAAACTAGGCGTACTCGTATTTTACATAAAACACAGACATGCACACACACTTGCCATTTGATATGCAAATAATCTATGCAGTTAACGACGTGCATATAAATATTGAATAGAATAAAGGCACCTTAGCTCGAATGAGTAGAATAACAACAACAACAACAACAACAACAACACACACACACCCACACACACGCTCACTTAAGCTGCTGAAACATTTCCCTCATCCTTTGGGATTATTTGCTCGTTGAGTATCTAAAGCAAAAACCAAAGTAATTAAACTGAAAACAAAAAAACCAAAAAATGGAAAAATCCTCGAAATTGGGTTAAAGGCAAGTTTAGAAAGTCATGCGCACAATTTAAGAGACGAACAGCTTTTAAATAATTTAATTTGTGCTTCAAATCCAGCTTTAAGCTGACCTTTCTAATCGAAAAAAGAAGCATTTGAAGATGCTTAAAATTTTAAATTTGATTTACTTGGCAATCCAACCAGTCTAGACATAGATTTTGTATTGACAATAGCCTTTACTGCTCCAAATAGAAAAGGAAGATAAAGTATTTATATTAAGTATTGTATATATTCATATAATTTCTGAAATAGAAATGAATTTTGGATAAATTACCATCCAAAGAAAAAAAGTAAATAAAAGAAATGGAATTTTGTTTTTAATTTTATCAGATTTGCGTATCAATTAAGGTTGAATTAATTAACTTTAAAATATATATATTAATTTATTTGCTTCCCAGTGCTTTAAGCATAGAGAGTATTTATAGAGTATAGAAATTATAAATAAATATTCGCAAAGGGGACTATGTTAGATAACTTATCATTAAAGTATAGTTGTATAAATCTAAAATGAAAGTCAAACATATACAGATAGTATCGCAGTTACATGTACTTATAATATTTACTTATTTATACCTTTTTTAAAATATATTATTTAATTATTTTTTTAAATTGAATATCGCTTGTCTTCCTTTTATATACAAATGTATGTAAGCGTATGTCCTTTAGGAATACTATTTAATTTATTGTGCTATTTTTCGATTGCTTTGATTTTGGTAGTTCAACCAAAAGTAGAAGTCTTATTAAGACAAGAACTTGAATACTTTTCGATGAGATGAATTTTAATGTATCAAAAAGAGAAAAATTAATACAAATTTCAATATTTGTTACTGTAATTGAGAGACATCATTGTCTTTAGTTATTGTTAACAATTCAGCGTGTTTGTCTGTAATGTTTGCTTTGACGTCTGTTGCCAATTTCAAGTTCATTGGCTAACCAAAAAGTTAAGATTCTGTCGATTTGTGTCCATGTGCTGATGTTTAAGTACAAGTATTAGCAATGTAGGAGCAGTTCGTTAAGTTTTGTTGATTTGCCTTGGCAATAAAATGACCTGACCCAAGCTGACCCCCGCCCACCTTCTTAAGATGCTTTGAGTTGTAGTCGTAGTCAAAGTCGGTGTCATCGACACGCTGAGGTGAAAGACAAACAACTTTATGCCAAGTTGTTAACAAAGTGCTTCCACGACCTAAACGACCTCTCGGCAAAGGACCTATCCAGCATTTCAGTTCTGTGTCTATGCAAAACGCAAACAGAGAATGTCTCTCTCTGTCACTCTCTCTCATTATTTCTGTATCTGTCTCTGTCCCTTTCTTTCTTTCTCTGTCTGTCTCTGTGCAGAAATATGCTGGGCACCTTGACAAGACAATTGACTGGAAAATGTTGTTAATGAACTTTGTGCGACATTTTGATTAGCTGTCAGTTGTTGTTGATGTTGTTGTTGTTATTGTTGTTATTGTTGGTGATGCTTTGGTTGTTGTTGTTTGGAGGCACGTGGTACAGTGGGTGGGTGGGTGGTTGGCATTGCAATCGTGTCTGCCTCGTTTGAGGTCAACAAGTGTCGAGCGCAGCAATGATGAATGTCAAAGTTGCTCGGTCGGTTGTTGGCCAGCTTGGCACACATTTTTATTGTGCCTTTGTCACACTGTGATAAAACACTGAAATAATGGCAACAACAACACACACAAAATACAATAATAAAAGCGCCAACAACAACAACAATAAAGGGAGAGGCCAGTGAAAAAGTTTCTGCGGAAAAGTTGTAAACTTAATTTATAGTTTTTAAGCAGCCGCCGGCTAAAGTTGTAGGCGGGCGTTAAGGCGAGAGGGGGCGTGGCCCTGTAGTTGTAGCTAGAAAAATGTGTTTTGCTGCTATCGCTTGGGTGGTAAAATGTAGGCGTGCCTCACTCACACATACACACACATAGACACGACTTTACATACGTATGTATGTATATGTATGAAGGAGTATTTGCAAATTTTCACATTTCATTCTCGCCCTAGCTCTCGGAATTTCCAAATGAAATATTTGACTTTTAGTCTAAAAAGTCAGCAGAAAGTTGCGCAAACAGACTGTGACGTAAGCGAGGACAGGACGAGAGGACCCTAAAAACCAAACCAACCAGCAAAACCCTTCAGCTATCCACTGAGCTATCCAAAATGTGCATTAACTTAAAAGTATGCGTCGCTTTAAACGTCACATTCAGTTTTACATCCGCATCTGCATCCGCGTCTGCTGTTTATTAGGAAGGGAACGCCACAGGATTGGACCCCCCCCCCCCTCCGCCAATGGAATACTCCCCCTTTGGTCATCATCTCTCTTTACAGAGTTGTCGTCTTTTAAATTCTTTTTGGTAGCTTGCACAATTTGCACATTTAATGAGGGACCATCTCCTGTGACTTCCTATAGATTCCTGTAGTTCCCTTTACTCTCCTCCTCTCTCTCTCTTCTCTCTCTCTCTCTCTTTTAATCTCTGCTACAGTTGCTGTTTCTGTCTGCTTTATGCATTTCAAGGTTCTTAGTGCTCAAGTACTGACCGTAATGATGTATGCGCAACGTTGCATTGCAATTATAAACTTTAACTTTATTTGGAACAGTGGTCACAATTTGTCAGCTGTTTAAGCTTAAAGCATTCATCAATTAAAAGTCAAAACATAAATCAAAAAGTACAAATGATTGAAAAAAGCGGATATTAAAGCTACAATTAAAATTGAAAGAACCCTCTGAAATTATTGATTTGAAGAGGCAAGTAATGGAATCAGTTGAGAGAGTCCTGAAATTATTGCTTATTTAAAAGAAGAACAATTTTTTACCCTTGCAGAGGGTATTATAATTTTGTCACGAAATGTGTAACGCATTGAAGGAGGCCCAACAGTCCCATAAGGTATATATATTCTAGATCAGGGCAACGAGCTGAGTCGATATAGTCATTTCCGTCTGTTTCTATGCAAACTAGTCTTTTAGTTTCGAAGCTATCTTGATGAAACTTTTTACAGGTCCGTATTTTTGCTGCACGCAGTACATATGTCGAAATCTTTTGGATCGGATCACTATATCATATAGCTGTCATAGCAACGATCGGAAAAAAATCAACATATGGTATGAAAGCTTTTTTGTTTCTCAAGATATTTCAACCAAACCAAAGATAGTGTGTATGATAGAGCTCCACACATCCTTTCCAAATTTGGTGCAAATCGGACTACTATTACATTTAGCTGCCATAGGAACGATCGGTTTCATGCATGCGAAAGCTAGCTTGTGCTATATTTAATTATAAAATTTAACTTTGTTTGAAACAGCGGTCGCCCATTTGATTGTCAAAACTCTTCCTATTTTATTCATAGTTTCTATCCAAAATAAGAACGGAGAGAGGAAGTCGGGCTAAACATGACGAGTTCAAATCAATCATTTAGTTTGGCTCAACACGTTTTATAAAATCGTATATATAGATTTAAAAAAAAATTCTAGTCGTGGAGAAAATATATAAGGAGGAGCTCAGTGGATCTGTATGTCCTTTGGGAGATAGTCAGGTGAGGTTGGATCACAATCAAGTGCTGGTGAACCTGATAAGCGAGCATCTTGTGGAGACTCTAGGTAAGTCCTTTGTCCTGAGGATGCGTAGGGTACATAGTTGGCAATCGACATTGTTGCCAATGGTTTCTCAACAGCTGATTGTGGAGCAGTATCAGTGTTTATGCATGCTCAACTGGGCGGGTGATGGCTGAAGTGATCTGGCAATGCCACAAGGTGAACTTCCTTTAAAATAAAAACCACTCAGGAGCCATTTGCCAGTGTTGGTAATGGTCTGTTTGACCACATCGAGTGAGGACAGTACGATGGATTATTTGTATGAATTTTGGCTTGTGTCACCAGACACACGACGTCCAGTTACCACTAGTCTGGAATTCCTCAATCGCAATCTTTACTGTAGTTTGCGAGTCGGCTGTCAGCTACAAAACTTTGCCAGTCGAGTGCACATTAAGCAATATCCTTTGGATGCAGATCGTCACTATCTAGCACTGAGCGAACGTCAGCTGAAACAAATGTGTTGTCAAAATGATTATGGTTGCTTTCTTGAGGTTGTCATTGAGGGTGAATCCAACTGAAAACTCTACAGAGCACAAAACTTTTTTGCTTATACTTGAATATTTGAAAATTTATGCAAATTAAATTTGATTATAAAAGATAAAGACAAGATACGAAAAAAGACAAGAAAAAATATAAGTATATATGTATAATAATCTAATCAGCAAGTTTTATTTGTGATGAGGGTGGAAAGAGGAAGAGGCAGCTGGGCTCACATAATGAGCGAAAACTTTTCCGTTTAGTGGACTTCACGGCACACTCTGTACTGTTAATAAGCCGAAATCAATTTGACTTGATTTCAGTTGAGTTCGACTTGACTTGAGTTTAGCTGAGTTGAGTTGAGTTCAGGTCGCTTCTTATTTAGTTTTCTTTATCGTTTTTTCGTTGTTTCTGTTTCTGTTTTTATTTTTTTGTTCTTAGCACAAATTTTGCAAAGTTTATTGCCACATTTGTGAGGCGCGCGCATTATTGATTTCGGTTGGCACTTTATTGCCATTTGCCTCGTTTGCCCCATTTTGACCCGTTGCCACCCAACCCCATTTTATTTGAAGTTTGCTTCTCTTTTTTTTCAGAGTACAGGAAGAGCTTTGCTTTTTATGAGCGCAACAGACGACGACCACGGCATTCAGCTGGAAATGTGCCATAAATTACTCTGTTTTATGTCTTAGCAGCCAGTCAGACAGTCACACGAACAGATCAAATCAGATCAGATTTCTAAACGCAAAATAAGTGATTTTTCAACACTGGTAAAGACAAGAGGACTTTCGTGTTGGCAGTGTTGTGAGTTTATAAGTAGGAGACAACGCGAAAATGTCAATAGAAATTATTGAAATTATGTTGAATGAGAATATAAGATAAATAAATAAATATAAGTAGTATGTATTCTACGTTAGCCATGTGATTAAAAGTACTTGATATTAATAATCTTTAATATTTTAATTTATTATTTGTTGAACATTAACAAAGAAAAGTATTTAACTATTTCATATAATTGTGCCCAGGTGAACTATCAGATTCTTGTAGACTGAATGCAGTTTTGACTTTGAAAATCCGTTAAATTTGTTTATAATTGTTAAGTTTAGCAATTGTTGAGTAAATCGATTCAATTCATATTAACTTAAGTAGTTTATACATAAACTTATTTATTTAAATCAACGATGCATTTTACTGCCGTAGCGGAATTACTAAGTTCGTATGAACTGAAACTATAAAGTTATGGCAACACTTTTCTGAGCGAACCCCATAAAAATGATCTTACAAATTAACATTTTTATATGCCTGAACTGGAACCAGTTACCACTTTTATCAATATCCGTCAGTGACAGTGGATGGAGAGAGAACACTTGAAAGTAGGTGGCACATCTGCGATGACAGCGTTGACAGCGTTTCTCATATTTCCTACTCAAAATCCTAATATAACACGGCGACATGTTTACGATGCATTTCTTTATTTGTACGGTAATCGTATGTACATATATATATGGTTATCACTGTGTGTGGCAGTCCACGCTGGTGACGAAGGCAGTCCTCAGAAATTTATATATTATATGTTATCAAGAAGTTTGTTCGTTGCCGAATGTCAAAATATGTTTGAATGGGTATTGATATTTTAAGTTTTGCTTTAGATTATTGTATATTTAATGCAAAAATTTTTTATAATAAACATTCTTCTTCGAGAAAATAATAATATTAGGTACTTGAAAATACATATTTAATTTAATAGCTCTTCTTAATGTAATTTGGTTACAATTTTACTTTGTCTAGATTGCTTATTGTTTGAGTTGCTTTCGACACTAGCTGGATACCGTATGTATTTGTACACGTATTTGTCCACATAGTTTTTACTGCATACTTTTATGCGCCTGTTGGCATTTTCATTGAGCAGAAATCAGAAAAGCCCCGTCTCGCTATCCATTTAAATGTATTCCCAGAGTCCCTCATCGGCCTACATTCACATGTGTGTGGTGTGTGTGTGTGTGTGTATGTGTGTGTGTCGGTGCGTGCTTCAAAATGACAACATCCCTCAGGTGGGACAAAACGCCAAAGCCGACACCGACACATAAAGGCTAAATTGAACTTGAATGTGCGCCGTGTGACAGGCTATGGGAAGGTAGAGGGTAAATTGTGGAAAGAAGAGGGGAGAGTGCTGACTGAATTGTGTAGCAGATGGAATCCGTTGACAACAAAACCGGACAGGGCAATGGACGAAGCACTCAAGTCATTTAGTGCTCGTAAAAATATTGGCGAGCCACACACACGGCCTATTCAATTGGAAAACTCAATGGGATTCAATTGAATCGACTTGTGTATAATTACGCATGACTAACTGTATGTATAGTGTGTGTATTTGACTGAGGATGAGTCTGTGTGTGTGTGTGTGTGTGTGTGTGCCAGCTAAAATTAGACTTGGCATTGGGATCTTAAGCAGAGCAGAGCCAAGCCGAGGTTATACCCGGAACGTGTTAACAACAAATCACGTATACGTATAGGTAACTCATCTCTCTCATTACGAACTGTTCAAAGTTGTTCCTTTGCATTAGGAATGAGAGATGAGTTTATCACGCTTATTTAAAAGGTGACACATCCAACTCTAACAGCTTTTTTATACAATTCTTTGGGTCGATACCAGTAATTATGTCTTAATTACAACACGTTTTTCAATAACTTGAATTAAAAAAAGGTAATTTTAAGATAACAGACTATAGTAAAAATTCAAAATAAATTAAATTAAATAAATAAAATCAATTATCGGACACATTTTCAGAGTCAACAAAATCGGTTGCTATGCATTCAATTTAAAATTCTGAAAAACTACTGGCTTGTGGCATGTTTTATACAACTGACTGTATGCCATTTTATACATTTAAAACAAATAATTTACTTTTCTTCAATCAGTTTAGATAAGTCTTAATAAATCTTTCATTAAATATAATGATGCTTAAGAATAAAACCAGATTAAGTTGGCTTTCGCCTGGTTCGCATTTCTGTGTTCATACTATGTATATTTAGAAACATACCTTTCTGGAAACATTGATCAACTTTACTTACAGATGTTGCAGCTAGAGTAGATGTAAATTTAAAATTAATAGAATCGAAGAAAAACAATTCAGACGATCATTGAAATAAACATTTTCAAACAGATACTTTTGTAAAAATGTATATTCAATATCTTAGATCTATATGTATATCTATTGCCAATATTTCTTGCTATAAGTTTGCTTTTATAAACATGATAGATAGCATGCTTGTGTGTATGTGTATTTTAACATTTTGTGAACTTGTTTGTGGATACACACAACGAGCTGACTCTTAGTCTGAAACGGAAACTTGAAGCGGAGGTTCCACAAATCTTTCGGAGCCAAAATATTGTAGCACCTGGCAAGGCTTCACCTCCCAATTCTTTCCCACTTCTCCCCTCATTTTCCCTTCGTCTCCTCGTTGTCAACATGCGGCTGCTTGCTGTGCATGTCTTTGTGGTTTTCCTGGCGCTTAACTATAACAACAGAACTTAACACCTTTTGATCGGCAGGCGATGGCAAAAGGCGGCAAATAGCCGCGCATACTCGCACAGGAAAGGTTTGTGTGTGTGTGTGTGTGTGTGTGTCTGTGTTTGCGTGTGTGTGTGTCTGTGTTTGCGTGTGTGTGTGTAGTTATGGCACTGTATAAATTCCTGTAAGCTTTTTGGAGAGCGCATAACACTCACACACACACTCAGGCACACCTACTCCAACATTGAAGCTCGTTATTCATAAACTTAATGCCAAAGAGAGCATAATTTTCATTTTGCCTTGGTTGGCTTGGTTTACTTTCCCTTTGGCAGCACCGCTGGGCGTGGCCAAAGCTGCCTTCCACCTACAGAAACTCACATCCACATACACCAAAAGTACATAGTTACAACAAATAAAAGCCAAACATTGAAGCAGAAGCAGCCGAAGCAAAGAACACCAATAAACTTGTACTTGTGTAACAGCTATAAGTGGGAATTATATAAACATATACATCAGTAAACAAACACTCACACATACACATACACACACACACACACACACACACACACACACAAGCACACATACATACAGCAAACAGCTGGCAGATGTTGCTGCGTCTTATCAACGCTTAGATCGACAACCTGCTACATGCAAGGCACAACACGGCGTATGAGCAATAAGTATAGAAAAACAGACGACAATGATATGTTAAAATGAAATTTCGGGATTGGACAGCATATGCATATGCCCAGCAAACATTTTCTATCCCCGAAGAGTCGAAAGGGAAGTTTAATAAGTTTTAATTGATTTTTACTTTATTTTTTGATCATTGGCTGGGGCAAAGAGTGTTAAAAGAGTCGCGGAGAAGTCTTTTTGAAGTGTCGCAGGAGAGTCTCCCAAAATAAATATAATAATAGAGGTTTCAAAAGTATTGCATCATTGATTGATATACAACAAAATTTGTGATAATAATATAAATAAATAATATTTAAAAATTATTTACAATATATTTAATATGCTTCTTTAATTATGCTTATCAAGCTTATCTCAGGATGTGCGAAAAATGTTATTTTACTTTTAAACATTTTGTATTCATTTAAAAGGTAATGAGCTAACATTTCGCCATGAAATTAGAATATAATTTATTAAAATTCCTTGGTGCAAGTAAATCAACCGAACAATATGTAACTTTCTCTTCGATTTGTGCTTTTGTTGTCATAAACAAAACCCACAGAACAGTTTCTCGGAACACGAGACCACGCTTAATATACCTTGCCTTGGGCTAAAGCGTTTTTGCCAAAAATCGAAATTCATTTCTGAGCTTGTTGAAATTTCAGTTTCAATTTCGGTTTAAAATTTGAATTTGAATATGAGTTTGAGTTTGAGTTTGAATTGCTGTGATTATTTGCAGAGCTCTTAAATGCGAAATACTGGTAGCAGCTAAGCTTCTAACCCAATTGCTCCGATCTGATATCCTGAGGCGAGTCGAGGCGTATTCAATTTTCGCATTCGCATCATTCGGCACTCGACATTCGCTCCATTCGCTTCATTCGCAATTCAATTATGCATTCCGTTAGCGTGTCGGGCATACCCTGTGCCACTGCCTCATGCCCCATGCCCCATGCCCCATGCCCCTAGCCTCATGTCCCTTGCACCCTTTCCTTATGCTTTTCCAGTGCAACTATAAAAAAAGGAAGAAATTTCTGCTACATTCCGCATTCAGGTCATTAATACGCCATCATCAAAGGGGCAGCTCTGAAGAGAAAGAGAAAGAGAGAGATAGATGAAGAAAGAGTGGGAGAGAAAAGGACAGCTAAGCGTTGTCAGTGGCCAGCGGGCAATATGAGGCATGAGGCATAGTGCATGGGCACGTCAGGTTAGGTTGCTCGGCGTCCTGTTTGTTGTCTGCCGGATACGCACGGACGGACAATTGGAATGCAGTTGGCGTTGTTGTTCCTGTTGTTGTTATTGTTGTTGTTGTTGTTGTTGTTGTTGTTGTTGTTGCTGCTATTGCTGAAATGTTGCACGCACGACTGCGCCCCTGAGTGAAATAAGATGAAATGCTAATGATGGCAAAACATTCAAATGCCGTTTCGTTATACACACAGATAGACGCAGATGTTGTGGCATGGACATGTGTTCATTAGCCAGTGTTGGAAAACATGTGCGAATTGTGAAGCATTCACCGTACTGTAAACAAATAAGTGGACTTAATCATCGTTAAGTATTCGTAACTAGCACAAAAATGTTTCATTTCATTTCACTAATCGATAATTCGCGATACTTTTCCTTGGGAAGGTCATACGAGGGTAGGCCAGTAAGTCCTTGGTCAAAGTAAGTATGAAAACGTCACTTTTTCAATGAAGTGATTTGTTAAATTAGTTTAATCTATTAACTAATGGTCGGTTGAGTTTCATAAAGTTCGGTCTCACTATTAAATTTTGCCAACATTTCATAGTGAAAAGCTTTAAAAGCTTTACCATTTCATAAAAAGCGTTGTTTTCATGACAACATTTTTTTAATTAAAAGCCTTGTTCGACTTAAAATGAAACATGAACAGCAACAAACCTTTGTTCGGTTTTTCTTATATGGTCGTTTTCATTTCGTTCCTTATTAACTTCATTTTTGCTAAGCATTAACAAATTGCACTAAAAAAAGGATTATTTTGAACAGGAAATTTATTTCCTTTAATAATAAGTAGTGTTTTTTTTTTACATAATGTGTCTATTAGTATATGAATACATTTATTTATAGGCCATTTACTTATAAGCCTACCATCCTTAATCGACAGAAATCAAATATAGAAATATTGAAACACAAATATTTGTCAAATCATTATATTTACGATTTTTATATAATTGAATAAATTAATGCATTTGATGAAATTTACAAACAATTAAATGCAACCGAGTTGAAGAGTTCTCTTGAGCATTGTCAGCTCGAGCTGTTTCTGCTTCTTATTCCCAATCCCTATGGCAACTCGTGGCAAAAATCACAACAACTCAAGATTGAAGGACTATGCAAATATTCATGATCCTCCCCGTCCTCTGCACATGTACTTCATTGTTGGCTTCTGTCAATCGGCTTTCGTTCTTACTTGAATTGAAAATTGAATTTCCTACGCCAATAAATGCACACAAGAATCTTTGCCAGAGACCAGCTAAAAGTCTCGCTTAAGGGATGGAATTGGAGATGATAGAGGGGAGAGAAGGGAGCTCGCAAAAGTCAATCAAACAAAGCGGACTGACACTTAGACAGACGATTAGGAAACAGCCAAAGCGCACCAGCAACTTGATATGCAAGTCAGCCCGAAGTTCAATCCCTTACCAAAATGCCCAACACCTCAACTCCTCAGCTTTTTAGCCTCTCAGCTCCCTATCTCCCCAGGAGAGACAGGCTCAAAAGAACTGGCAGCTCAGAACAGAATAGAATAACAGCAGATGCTAGATGCTAGATACGAGTACAAGACATCAGATACATCAGGATACAAGCTGAGCAAAAGGAATCTGTCATTGTTTCGGTCAAACGCACAACAACAGAGCGTTAAATTCAAGTGTTGCAAAACAACAAAAGCACAACAAATAAACTTTTTTGACTTGACACCCATCTAGAACTTAACCTGTCGTTTTATAGCTTATCCAACTATTTATAAAAGGTTGCTTCACAAACTTTTTCTATTTGGCTTAATTTGTAAAACATTTATGTACTTTTGATTATGATTTCGAGCAGAGCTAACACAGAAATTATTTTGTAAAGTTCATTTGTTATTAAAATATTATGTTTTTATCCTCAAAGAAAGCAGAATGATTACCAAGGCAATCAGAATTTTATATAGATAAATATAAATATATGGTAATATATCACTAATGGTAAGCTTGAAAGTGAATTTCTTTCTTGATTTACCTTTACATCCATTACTGTTACGAAACCTTTTATAGTGACTGTCTTTTAAATATGATTACTCCCATTGAAATTATCGTTCAGAAATTAAATTGTGGTCTTTCTTTCTGTTGGACTGTGCCGATGAGTAAATAGTCACTTGTTGTGGGCACTTATTTTTTCTTAAACTTCACAGAAAATTCTTTAATATATATGTATGTATAATTAAATATATATGCTTTAAGAGCTGCATCATTAATCATCTGTTATTGCGCAGTTCATGTTCAAAGGACTTTGTTTTGTTCCTTTTTATTCATTATTATTTCTAAGTCACCTCGCCGAAAGCCTTTTGGCAATATCTCAAGATCTAGATTTTATTTTTCATGACTTTTTTCATCGTCACAACGTTTATAAGTAGTTTTTAAAAAAGTAGCTATCAGAATAAATATTTGTATTAAATATTAAGCAACTCGCCAGTTATTCGGAATAGAGGGAAAAGTTACACAAAGCGTATTAATTAAAGATTTATATACAAGAAACTGCTGAATTATTGTTGGCTTCTATATTAAGATCCAACTTTATATAAAAGCATTATCTTTTCCTTCATTCTCTCATCGAAACAATATCATCATTTCTGGTTTATAGCACACTCAGGGAAAAGCAGTTTGATTCGTTCTAAAAAAAGTTCTTAGTTTAATTCCGTTTCGGTTTAGAATTTTTCTGGAACGATTAGGTCTTAAGTTTTCTTACTTTAAGTGCGAATCGTTCTCAAAAGTAAAAACGGCCGTTAAAGTTTAAAAATTGAGAAAGAATTCTTAAATCAAGAACTATATATGTTAAATTAAGAATGTTTCGTTCTTAAATATATTCAAGTTTAATCAAGACCAAAACGATATTCGGTAAGTACAATTACTTCTTAGATTAAGTAAAAATCGTTCTTAACTTATTGAAATGAGTATACAAAATTATATTCGGCAAGGCAACAACGAGTTGCAACGCGTCACGACTCGTCGTTTTCGACATGCATGAACAGTTTTGCTACTGGCGCCACTGATACGCGCATTTTTCGGACGTTGTGAAGCTAGGGTACGCGTCGCGACGATCGAACTTCAATGCCAGTATTTGCATTGCAAGTTATTTGCATTTGAAGTGTTGAAGTGTATAGACTAAAAATAAAAATGTGCGACGATTTGGAAAGTTTTTTACGGGAAATTAAACTTATAGAAGTGCTACCTTATTTACAAGGTAAGTGATAAAAAGAAGATCATCAATTTAAAATTGAAAATTAATTAATAATACAATTGTGAAATTCGTATATACATATACGTACATACATATGTACACTTGTGAACATTGTGCGTGCAAGTCGATCTTGTCGTGTTTTTTTTTCTGGCTGTTTGCAACATTTCGTTTACTGCCTTTTAAGTTTTTAAAGTAAAATATAAAATATACATACATATGTATGTACATACATACATATGTACATATATAGGTGCAAAGCTGTAAATTCGCAAGTATGTGTGGTGTAATTCGGAGCCTATTTTATGTACATGTATGTACATATTTATGTAGGACATAATATAGAAATTGTGAAATTCGAAGCCTAGTTATGTACAAGTGTGTATGTATGTGTGTGTTGCGAAGAAAAATTTTGAGGGCGCGGCGTCGCAACGAGTGTAACGAGGCCTTTATAAATGTATGTAAAAAAGAAAGAAGACGACATCAAAAATTTAATTCGCAACACACATGTGTGTATACATATTGACATACATACATAATCCGAATTTCACAATATCTATATAAATGCATATGTGTAGTACATATGCATATATGTACATATGGATAAGTACATATGTATGTATATGAATGTCTATCGTGTTTTTCTTCCAGTGGAAGAAAATAACTGTAAACATTTTTAAAAATATTTTTATAAAATCTCTGAATAAGTTTTTACACTATTTGTTCAACAATTTGCTAGTTTGGAACGGACTTTGACTGCATTTCGGTTCCAGAATCTGTGTCGTCGCAGCGGTCAAACGAAGACCGCAAAAGCTTGCTGGCAGTACTAAGGGACTCCTACAAAGGAAAGATTCTCTTGGATCATATTGGGACAAAAAAGCCACATTGCCAACTGTTGCTTTCATTAGCAAAATTATGTTCAAATAAAGGTATTTCTCAATTGTTTCCGTATTAGGTGTTGTTAATAATTTGTTTTCTTTTTACACAGACTCACAGGACTATTTGGTGGCTGTCTTGCTGAATGCCGTCCTGCCTTCGCATGCTCGATTCAAAAATAAATCTGGAAAGCGCGTGAGGAAAGCAACAATTGCTGACTGCCAAGAATGTTTTGTGTTGCGATTGACTACCTTGAATGACTACCATCTTCAAATAGAAAAGATCACCAACAAATACTATTCATCAGGGTTGGTGGAAGGTGTTTCCAATTCAGACATTAAACAATTTTTCGTCTTTTTTAACAACACCTCACATAAATTTAAAAATTTTATCGCTTGCGTTGATACTTGTTTAAAAATTTTCCAAATTTTTTCGTTAGATTATCCACAAGCTTGCCATTTGATTTGAAATCAGGAAGCATTACATCTCTTATTAATTATCTAAAGTTTGTAATATATAAGATTAAAAACATGTTACACCACGAAAAAAATCTTTACATTTTAAGTCAACAGATCTCAGTAACTGTTTTTGATGGACATTTCCATGCATTTGAAATAGGTTACGAAACTGACAAATTAATAATTAAGCATAGAAATGAATTTAGTAGCGCTCCGCTTTACATCTACCCATTAAATAATGGAAAATCATATGCTCGATATAAGTATGTTTAATTTTTAGTGCACAGGATTGAATAATATATAATACAAAAACAAACAATAAAAATAAAAAAACAAGAGTGTTATGTCTTAATTTAGATACAAATCGCTCTTAATGTCAGGGTGGAACTTCTTTATTTAAGAAGAAATCTAAATATATTCGAGAATGAATTGGGATTGGTTCAAGCATAAAACGGGATTGGCCTAAGAGCTAAACAGTTTTGACTTAAGCAGCAAAAGGGATTGATTTAAGAACGCATCAGTATTAAATGTTTATAAAAAGGGATTGATTTAAGCATTTCGTGTTTATAAATTAAGTATTTTCAGATCTTACTTCAAGCCTAAAAGTTCTTAATGTAAGAAATATTCGTTCTTAAATTAAGGTTATTTAGAAGTAAATTTATCCAAGTACGGGGTTGAATCAAGCACAAATAATTCTTGAAACCAATCCTGAAACGAGCTTGACTTATCCTAACGCTCTTGATATCAAGTATTACAAGCAAGTTCTTAAATTTAGAATTTCGTTCTTGAATCAAGAATTTTCAGGCTCGTATGACTTTTGACACCGGAAATTCTTGATTCGAGTACGAAAGTACTTGATTTTTTTCTCAGTGCAGTAGCTATCAGAATAACTATTTGTATTAAATATTAAGCAATCCACAGTTACTCGGAATTGAGGGAAAAGTTCAACCAAGCAAATTAATTAAAGATCTATTTATTAAGAAATTGCAGAATTATTGTTAGCTGTTAGAGGGGGAATCCGCTATGTGAGAAGGGGAAAGGATACAAGTGGAGGAGAGTTGAAAGGCTGAATGAGTTGGCACTTATAGTTGAGTATTAGGTTTCTACCTGTTGTCGGAGCTAAAGTTCCATTTGAGTAATTCACTGAGATGGGATGAAGGGAGGAGATAGTCCTTGGGCAACTTCATTGCCAGCAAACTGAAGTAGCGCAGCTGTAGCCTGGCAATTGTTTAACTCAATGTTTTCAGCAGCTCGGCAGCTTTATTTTAAATAAATAAGGCCAATGGTATGCATGTATGAGTGTGTATAGTATATGTGTATGGATGTTTTTGTGTGTATATGGGTGTGTGTATGTGTGTGTGTGTGTGTGCCTCAAGTTACAAATAAAACGCAACCGAAATGAGCTTAAGAGCTTATGGAGCGCTAAACAAACAACGAAGCACACAAAGCCGCGACGACGACGACGACGATGAAGCTGCCAGCATCTCAAAGAGTGTGGCAAAAGGGGCAGGAGTAAAGCCAGAGGCAGAGACGGGGATAGAGACGTTGGCAGAGACTCTAACGTCATCGTCGTTGACTGGCTTACAGCTGACTGACTTGTGGGTCGTTTCTTGGTACTGACTCTCGTGTCCTGTTCTTTTTTTCTGTCCTGGTTTCTGCTCCTTGTACACGGAGAGAAAAAGTCCGGCAATCCCATGATAATATCAAATCCAACGGGTAATTTTGTATTTCCTCACCAATATTTAGAGCAATTGTTTTAAAAGGACATTTGGAACAAACCTGGTTGTTATATGAGCTCTGTACTTGATTAACATATTTTGGACCTATATCAATATCTTAAGGCTGTCATTGACATTGGTTTCGCATATCGTCTTAATTAAACAATTAAGTGCTGTGGCCATAATTAAACTATTCAAGCTTAAATCTACAACTTTTTACTTTCATTTTAGATAATATTTTTTTCAGTGTACAGATTCTGTTTTTCCTGCTGTCCTAGTTGCTGTAACTGTAACTGAAGCTGGAGCTGTAGCCGTTGATATCGCTGGCTTTTTCTATGTGGTCGCTTGGCGAAGTTGATTTTGTTTCCTTTTGGCCAAGATTTTTGGCGGCTGGTTTGAGACGTTTTTGATGGGAAGCGTTGCTTTTATGACTAAGTCAAATATGAAAGTAAGTTGCCTGACTGGTTGACTGACTAACACACATACACACATACAAACACACACGCATATGATGCCACGCCCACGCATGCCACAAGCGACGCCCTTTTGGCCATGGACGGGGCATTCATTTTGATTTATTGCCACTTAAAAGGCAACATTCAGTTTTCGAAATAAATAACACGTTTACACATCCAAATGAAGCTTCAGTTGTTAAGAGTTACCCTACCCAAAAACACCCTACTCTCCCCTCTGACCAATTTTTGCCCCCTTACAATCATCTCCGCTTCGCAATGGCGACGAAATTGTTAATAAGAACGCATATATTATGTCAACACCCACACATGAGTCTCCCTCGCTGTGTGTGTTTGTGTGTGTGTGGCGCAGCTCAATGTGCGCCCTCTGCCCACATAATTAATCGACAAACGCCTGCAGTCGACGTCGACGGCGACGTCACATTCGCGGTCGCTCGTCGCTTTGGGATGAAATGAAGCGTGAAGTGGTCTAAACCTGAGGCTATAACCAGAAAAGCCAGTAAGCCAGTAACTGAGCTGCGCGCTTGGCTTAACTGCTGTAATCGAGTGTAGCTGACAATCGATTGCCACTCGGAGACACTACAATAATCGATTATACAGACAACTGCAACTGTCAATCGATTAAACGAGTGTTACTAACGGTAAACTCGATTATTAGTGATTTGTTTTATATTGTTATTTATTTTTTTTGTAATAAATACATTTTTATACCTGAATGTTAGTTTTCTACAGGGTAGATAAGACTTTTTTTTATTTTCAGCATCTCGACAATTTTAGTTAAGGTTTCACTTTATTGTTCACTTAGTTCCATAGAGTTTTCATTTTTAACAAGGTATTTATTACTTTATTTATATTAAATTTATACTTTATTCATTCTAATTATTAATTAACTTTAGTTGACGATTATCAAGTGTTATCCTCATTCTCACCTTTATCAAGGGGTATCTATTTTCACTTTAACATGAACAAACGACTTTCAACATTCTTAATAGGAATATAACGAAACTTGAAATTCTAAATATTAATATACTTATATTAATAATTATTTTGATATTATTGTAGTCCTTATTCGCATCCCTATAAATTTTATTTAGTTTATTAATTCATTTGGCTAGCCAGTACAACAATGACATAAATGTTTTTTGACATAATTTATCTTGAGCATACAAAATTAAGTAAAACTAATAAGTAAGAAAAATCCAAGTTTTAATCCCTATGCATATCATAAACCTTACTGTAGCTTATTCTTATGTTTTGTTGCAACTTCTTTTTTATAAGACGAAATACACAATATATTAAATATGTATTTTTGTTGCATATAATAGAAAAATAAAATTTTCACATTTTTGTAATGTTTTCTATACATACTTATATTTTTTTTTTAAGACATGACAAATTATTATCTTCATATCAGTTTTAACTTTGTTATTCATTTAGTTATCGACATAAGATCAATTTTAAATGACTTTCTGACCGTAATTTAAACGAAATTGGAATTCCGTGTATAACTGTTGATAACATTAATAACTAGTGACCCTGCCTCCCCCTGAAGGGATATCCTTACTTTTATCCTTGCAACTACAACGCTTCTCAAGGTAGTAGGGCCACAGTTCGAAAAAGAACGAATCATTCACATCGGGTTCTCATTTCGCAAGAAAATAAAAAAAAAGCACGGCAAGGAAAGTGGAAAGGGGCTGCAACTTTATGTGTGTGTGTGTGTGCACATAATTTTCTCGCATTTTAAAAACGCATTAAATGCAATGGCGTCAGGACACGGAAACGAGGGTGAACACGGGCATCGGTATCGGATAAAATGCGCCAAATGCCAGCTTCATGGCACGCTTGATTTCATTCACACACAGCGGGAAAGAGACAAGGAGTAAGAGAGTGAAAGAGAGAGAGAGAGCGAGAGAGAGAGAGGGAGAAGAACTAACACAGCCACAGCATAAGGGTCTGTGCTGGGTGCGTATGAGGGCGTGTGGTAGAAGGGGGCGTGTCGGTGTTGGTGTATGGGACGCTCGCGCAAAATTTATGACCGCTGACCATTTTTAAATAGCCACATGCGCACCTGGGCACACCTGCGCATAATGTGGTCGTTCCATATAAAATTTCATTCATGATAAATGCGCTTGCAAGAAATAACAACAAGCAAAATAGCAATACACTCACACACACACTGACACACACCCTCCATTCAAATTCTTTGGGCAGCAAATTTTAATTAAAAAACATAAACTTCATTGCTGCGGCAGTTGGCACAGATTTGTTGCGTAACCAACTCAATGTTGTTGTTGTCGCTATGATTTACTTGCAACACGCCCACAACATTCACACCCACCCACACAAACACACACACCCACCCACACACCCATCTGTATTTATTTTTTGGGCAGTTATTTAGCGCACAAAAATATTTTCAGCATGTAGGCTGAAATTCTATTTGATATTCGGATAAAATGTTCATTAAATTAGTAATTGAACACGAGCTAATTTGCAGCGTTCACAATTATTGTTGACGCTGCATGTTGCCAACTTGGTCACAATTGCAACACTCGGCAACAACAACAATAAAATGAGCAATAAAAAAATAAGGGCATAAGAATTAGCTTTAGTTGAGAGGTTGCGACTAAGATATATCCAGTGGTTTTTTAACTTCAAATATTCTTAATATCGGGATCTTAAAATAAAACAATTGAGAGACAGTCTCTTTGAAAGAAGAACTACTAGATCATTTGTTTAATCAATAAAAAGAGCAAACAGGTAATTTACATACACCCCTCGCTGAAATAACCTCCTGATCTAGTTCAATTTGTACAGGGCATAAGAATAAATTAAAATTTTATGGAGCTATGTGTTTTTATTGGGCCATTGTGGTCAAATTAATGTGCCAATTAAATAATAACTATGCGAGCAAAGCTTTAAATTGAATATGTACACACTGAAAAACACAAAAAAGGCACGGATATTTTAGAACGAATTCTAATAAGTGTTGGAAAGCGCGTGACGACAGTATTGTCAGCTGATTAACATATGCTGTAGGTACAAAATGAAAGAGTAAAAAACTAGGCAACTAATAAGCTGTTTGTGTTATTGATAAGCAATTAAAGGAAATTTAATTTGAAAAGAATATAACGCAAATAAAACAAGAACAATTAATAGCGACACTTAAACAGTATTAATAACAAATAATTGCCTTTAAAGTGATTAAAAAGAAATGCAAAAATCCTTTTCAATAAATTGCGAATACAGTATCCAAAGTTTAATTATACATATAGTATTCATAAGTAATTATACTCATACACACATACACAATGGGACATACTCGTTAGCAATTACACTGACAATTAATGAAACCAAATATTGTTGCCATTGTTTCAGTTGTAAGCACTTTTTTGCATTATTATCGGGTTTGCCGCAAGGTTTTCACGTGTCTCGTGACTCATTAAAATGCATCGTGGCCAGCGGAAAACCAAATCAAATTTTCATTCTCGTTTGCCAACCGTATTCAGTTTCTGTTTTTGCAGTTACGCCTGCAGGCAAATGCCAAATTAATAAAATTTGTAATATTCGTATGTGTATGCGACATTCTATATATTGAATTACCATACAAATACCCATCAAAGATATACAAATGCACCAGATTGTTATTCAAGGCATGTCAAATCAATTGTTTAACATAACAATCAAAATCTCAACCGAAACAATTGAAATTTTAGTTCTGTCTTAACAAAACAAAGTATACTCCTTTTTTGCGAGTTGGAAAAGTCGCAACGCTATGTGTACTTTTACAGGATATCTGTGAGTCAAGCTTGATAAGTTAAAGGCATTCACACTCTTTTAACATTTTTTAATCTCCCTTTTTTTAAGTTTTTAATTACACATTTCGCACACGGATAGACTGTGATTGGAAATATCCCGAGGGTATCGCTTGCATTTGCTTTGTTATACATTTCCTCAAAAATAAAAAAAGTGAGCATTCATACGACAACAACAATAACATCAATGTAGGCAAAAAACCAAGGCCACATAATACGACCCAAAATAAAAGAGTTATACAAAAAATTGGATCAACTGCATTTTAAAGGTATTTTCACTGAATATTTGTCAGTGTAAATACCAGATACGGTTATATTTTTTAAGAATGCAGAAAGAAAATTCTGAAATGATTAACAGCAGTAAAAAGAGTGATAAGTGTAATATATAATCAAATATGAAACCGAGCATGCTTGACTAAGAGTCACCCTGAAGTCAAGTCTGCAAGAAGTAGAAGAAAAGAGGATTCGATTCTGGAATGTCTTTTTGATCATCATTATATTTATAATACAGCACGACTGGGTACATATGATATATAAAACACAAGTACGAATTTGTCTTTAAAATTTCCACTCGAGTGAAAGTTATTCAAGAAACAATTTTCACAGCGTCATCCCAAAGGAAGAAGGAAGAACACAAAGAACAATTATTATTTGCTTTTCCCATAAGTAGAATCTGTAGCATTTTTAAGATTTATGTTTATTTACTTTTTCATACATTTCAGCTGTTTTCAAGTGCCACAGGGCACAACTAGGGATTATACTTTAGACTATTAAATTAAGAATTTAAATAAATAAATTATAGCTTAATAGCAAATGTTATAAGTCTGCTGAACATTCCTCCCATAACAATTGTCCTCTGAGATGAGTAACATACATATGTACACATATCTTATCTTTTATTTTTTCGCTTTTCCGATTGTTTTTAAAGTGAACAAAATGACTACCACTTTCAAAGGGTTTGAGGTCAAAGCTGTTCAACATTTTCCCAACTGCGGAAAGGTGGCGCTGGGGGAATGGTGATGGGAGGCAAAAAGGGTTAAGTATGTTTTCTGGTGTTTATGTACTGGAACAGAAACTCAAACTGCTTTTGCTGCGAGTGCCACCCACTGTTTTTTTTTTCATGATCTTTTTGTATTTTTTGCTGTTTTGTTTTTGGTGTTATTTTTTTTGTGTGAGTTTTTTTTCGTTCATGTTATTTGTTGTTTGCTCAATTCGACGCGATTCCCAGCTGCTTGTTGTTTACCTTGTGCTTTATTAAATCAAATAAACGAAGTTGTGGCAGACTCTGGCCCCATTGGCATGCTTGACTGCGCCTCACTTGATGCCTGAATACTATCTAAGCCGCTGTCAAGTGCTGCCCATTTGCATGGAGTCTTCATCTGGCTAGTATGGCAGCACTGCGAGAAGGCACTTAAGAACTTAACCTCATACTCATACATACAACAGAGTAATTACAATTTGAGGCAAGTTCTTGAGAAGTTCTGTTGCAACTTGCAGCTGCTGCATTTAGTAGATGCGGCTTATGTTTCAAGTTTATTTTCATTTCGCTTCTTTTTTTTAAGTCGGAAACTTGCACAAACAACGAGGCGTATACACAATGTGGACGTATATGTATATAGACAATTTCAGGTCTATGTGGGGTTGTGTATCAGAATTTTAACTTAAAAGTAATCGACCAATTTAAATTTTTTACTTAAAAATATAACAAATTAAAATTACATTAAATTCTTTAGTATTTTTGTTCATTAATACAAATCTTTAACATTTGTAAATTGATAATTTAGATCTTACTTGCTATTTTAACTTATTTAAAAATTGTATTGTTTTTCAACTGCTTTCAGTTGACGTTAAACAAACAAAATTTAAAAAAATTTTGTTAAATATCGATACCCATTCCGAGTTCCATGTAAATTGCTAGTAATACAATCCCGACATCAACTCGAGTAAATTTGAAATTTATGATAGCTTTCAAATTGCATATTTGATATGTTGACAGGTCTTTTCGATAATTTGATACGTGCTGTCAAATGCAATATGTGTTGTGCTGTTGGAAATGCTCAACAAATGATTTCTTATACCTGGCCTTCAGGTGTCGTCTCTCTCTCTCTCTCTCTCTCTCTCTCTCTCTCTGTGTCACTCTCACCTCGTTCACACTTTGTACAATTAATGTGGTCAACAGCTGGTGTAATTACTTGTATGCCCATCACCTCAGAGAGAAAAAAGATAGATGGAGGGATGCAGAGATGCAGAGATGAAGAAAAAGTGACCCAACACTTTGCTCCACTGAGCTGAAAAATTATGAATACTCAAACCAGGGCCAGACTACATGAGGTACCTCACTCCCTCGCTCGCCTTGAACTTTGACCTGCCAAGGTATTGTGTGCTAATGACGAGCTGTTGATTTGTGATGTTCATTATTTGAGAGGATGTTGCCTTAGGCGCCAAGTTTCGTAACTCACAACTTTTGTTCCACAGAAGCTCTCCATTATAGAATGTGAACGGGTGGCTCAGAGACTCAGTGGCTCAGTGGTTTGAGTATGGCCACTCAGTTGATGAACTCTGCAAAACTAATTAAAACACGTGGAAAACACATGTAAAATGGCACTTGGCCAGCAGCCGCCCACAACCGAATGTACATGAATAATTTAGGGACTCACATGGATGATGATGATGATGATGAGGAGGATGTCGAATGGAGGATGGAGGATGGAGGAGTTGACTCTTCCTATGCTCGGGACTCTTAGGGACTTGAGTGGACTCATTTTCACGTTATTTTAATTATTAGTTATTTCTGCTTGAAAACTTAATATTCGCCGAAACATAAATAACTTGTTAAAAAGGCTGCCAGCCCACTCCCCCCATTCTCTACACTTAGCACAAAAGTGTGCTACTTAAATGGAAAGAAATGATTAGTTAACAAAAAGATTAAATACTATTTTATGTTGGTAAATTCACAATTTTAAGTTAGCTTTGTTCTTTTAGTGTAAAAGATCTTTGTAATTGATTACATAAGTATTGAATTTTCCATTATTTAGATGATTTTCTCTTAAGAATTTGCTTCTCATTAATTACGCTCTGTGTAGTTTTCCTCGTTATGTTATAAGTATATTTAAATTGCTTTAAAATTTGTGCGGAGACCATTACTCAGTGGGTGTCTTTAGGAAAATTTGAAATGGATGGATTTTGCAAACGTTTTTCCATTTGTGTGTGTGCGTCTTTTGCTGACAGTTTGATGAGCTGCTCTAGTGATAGAAACTGGACAAAAGCAGCCCGCTGTGTCACTCGCCGGAAGTTCAAAGTGCAAACGGATGTCGCTCATATTACGTCACACACGAGAGATTTGGAAATGTGCTTCCGCTTTGGACACAGCATTTCCGCTTGCCAAACAACGTGTGCTGTTGTCTCTGTCTCAGTTTTATTCTCTTACTCTATCTCATTAGATTTTCCGCTGTCATCTTCCTCTGCGTCTGTTTTAGATGAAACAATCAACCTAATGTCACCGCATTTTACAATTCTCGCATTTTCAAAAACTAAGTTTAAAATGTTAGGCAAATTAAATTACAAATATCCTACATACAAGATACACAATAGAGATCACAGCTCGTTGTATATAAATAAGTCCCTGAAACTAAACAAGAGCCTGATTAAATACGATTTCAATCTGCTTTCAATACTTTTTGAATTCAATACTAAGATTTGTTTTATTCTAATTTTGTTTATATTAAAGCACTGATTTGTGGAAGTTTCGTATAGAATTTATATTTTGTTTTACTTATCAACAAATAATTGAAGGTGTTTAATATCTTTGTTTCGCATTCCATGCTGCTAATAACAGTTTTTACTATAAATAGTTGCTTAATTTATTATAATTGTTATTTAAACATAATTTACTGGCTTAACTTCTATTTCTAAAAATACTGTTACTGTTTTTATAATTATTTTTTGCATATTGCAAAGTATTTTTCATATAATACATTAAAATTTTGTTAACTTTCAATCACATATGTGATTTTATGCAATTTAAATGGGTTCAACGCTTGTTACAATTAGTTTTCTTACATATGTATCTTATATGCACATTTATTGACATTATTTTTAGTTTCCGACTATACGTCAAATAAGTTCTGATTAAATTTTCAATTTTAATATAAACTGCTTAGAGTGTCACTCTCTTGTCAATTAAACTTGCGTTAATTAACTTTCTTTAATTCTTTGTGGTTCCTCTTTCAATTTGTGCTTCAATTTCAATTTCAATATCAATTTCAACTTCTTTCAACAGGCTTCACGAACAGCATTCAGTCAATTTTTGAGGGGCATTTGCAATCGCGTTGCACGGTGCATTAAAACGGAAGTAAAAACTAAAAGCAGTTATATTTTTGGTGCACTTACACGAATTTTGTTTTTGTGGGTTTCCAAATGTTTTCAGTTTTTCTTTGCCCAAAAAATTCGAAGGGGACTGATTGAAGAGGCAAGAGGAATAGGAAAACGGGAAATGGGAAATGGGAAATGGAAAGAGGTGGGAGGTGGAGCTAATGCAACTGGAACTGAAACTGAAAACTGTGACTCTCTGACAGTGACTGGGCTCCAATGCTGGTCATCTTTTGGCTATAGACTGTTGGAGAGTGTGTGTTTGCTTGTGTGTGAGTTTACTGTTGGTCAGCACTGTGCGGTTACTCTATGTGGTTGCCATCTACGTGTATGGGTATGTGTGTGTTTATGTGAGAGAGAACTGATTTTTCTTTCTATATTTTTTTTGGCTTGTTTTTGTTGCGTTTGGCGAATTTGTTTGTTTGGCAATTTGTGTAACTAAAAAGCATTCACTTTTGAACTTTATCAGGCTTTTGGGCGTGTGGGCGTGGCATGCGACAATACACTGATAATACAGTGCGAGTGTGTTAGTGTGGGTATGTGTGTGTGTGTGTACATATGTGTGGATAGCTTGTTGCCAGCATATTTTGTGGTTGCTTTTGCTTGTGGCAGTTGTCACTGTGTACCCCGCTACCTAGCTTCCTATTTTTCTCTCTCTTTCTCTCTTTATCGCTCTATCGTTTCCCTTTCTCGTTCTGTTATGTTTCTTTTTTTCCAGCAGTGCACTCACTTTACACGTTTCGTTTGGTTTTGGCGTTCAATTTAGTTGGTGTTTCTGTATTTTTTGTCAATTTCAAATTACATTTTAACAACTTTGCCAAAGCAAAATTTTAATTAAACTTTGATGCACTCTCGGCTCTCGCAATAGCGCAAAACAAATAGATAGAAGAGAGAGAGAGATAAAAGTGAGAGAAACAGTGAGAAAGGGAGAGAGGCAGATACAGAAAGAGATATCTTGAATTGTCAGCGCTCTATTAAAATCATTTCTTTATTCATGCATCCGTTTCTCACTCCGTGCGTATTTGCGTCGGCCATTTTGGCTTAGGCGCCGCCATATTGAAAGCTAACAGCGCCATCTAGTGAGCAATTAACGTGATTTATGATCTCACTTCATTATCCAGACAAAGAGCATCAGCAACAACAAGAACAAAGTTGGAAAAGAAATCGCATGTTGCGTGTTTTGAAATTTAAAGAATCTGCGACCCGTTTACGCCCAAAACAATGCCACGCCCACACACAGACACACACAGACACACACATACACACACATACACATACGCAGGCATACATGCGTACATGGACGGTGCGTTTCTGGAGTGTAAACATGCGATTAATAATGAAAGAAATAAAAATAAAGTATGCATAAAATGAAATTTAAAAAAAAACAGCAACAAAGTGTTTGTACAGGGGGGGGGGGGGGTGGAGTGAAGCAGGAGGGAAACACAATAACAACACAAATACGCAAAAGCAAAACAAAATACAGAAAAATTAAAATAAGTGAAGAGCCCAAGCAGGCTGTGGAAATCCTTTTGTGACAGGATCTGTGGGGTCGGGAGTTTGGGAAATTAAATATGCGCCTCATGTAGATGCCTCTTTTTTTTACATTTTGTTGTTTTCTTATTTATTTATTTTATGTGCGCGGCTGTGCGTGCATTGCACTACGTGGGCGGGGCTGCTGAAGGGGCGGCAGTTAAAGGAATTAAGAAAAAAACAATATATATACACAAGAATGCGAAGAACGGGTAACAAAATGCAAAATTATATACGAGTTGCATACATTTCTGGGTCATTTAAAGAGCAGCAGAAAAAAACAACTTGATAGAGGAGAGAGGGGCTGGCAGGGGTAGCAATAAGTCCTTTGGGTAGGTATTCCATCAGTTTGAGCACCTTATCAATTTTTATTTAATAAGTAGCGGCTTTCACCTCACAGGACCTCTTTGTCTCTCCCACAATTTTACTTGCAAGCGCGTGCCAATAATCTTTGAAGTGTAACAAAGAAGCAGGACGAAAGGCAAACAATTGAAAGAATCATAACAATAGCAAGGGGCATCAGCAAAAAAACTAAAAGAATGATAGACACATAGTCACTCTGCAGCTCGGGAGTTTTAGGTAAGGCTCCGTAAGGTGAAATATTTCCAACGGATAACAGTAAAACAAATGTAACCTTTTTTGTTGGCAAATGCTTATATCCTATTACGAATTCTCCTTAAGTACAGGGTATATTGGTAAACAATAAAAATCAGCGTGAGAACGAGTACAGAGCTTTGGATTCACACTGCGTAGTTTACTTTGAGTATATCTTAAAGCATCTTCTTAAATGTTTCTACATTCAATCGACAAATTCACAGTTAACGGTTTTCTCAATCGATTAATCAATAGCAAATGCAAGCCTTCAAAATGTTCCTGACTTGCGTGGTTCACTAAGGTATAAAGGAAAGGACTGATGTGTAGACTAAAGTACTCAGTAATGTTGTCCTCAGTATGTTGTTGCAGGAATTTAATGCGCTTTTAATTACTTTATTAAATTCATTAACTAATTTAATAATTAACTAATTAACTTTTAGTTACTTAGTAATATCCATTATCATTATAAACAATTACCTTCATTTCAGACAGACGTAATATTTTAGTTCTTTTGCACGCCACATGTTTTATTTCGATTGGTTTTTATATTCTGGTATAGTATTTTTACAATTATCAACATAAATTAAGAATATAATCAATAAATTTATTGATTATTTAAGAAATTCATATTCATTTTACATTAGAAGATTAGGGAGTAAAATGCGGCATTAGGCCAAAAATATATAAATGTAAGCTTGACTTTTCTAATGGTTTCTAAATTCCATTGAATGTGGATGATCGATTGGCTTATCGATATTTTTATATTATTTGTTAATCTTAAACATTATATTTAATAAATTTTTATTGCTTACAAATACAATTTCCCAGCTAAGCAACTAAATGTATTTATCTTTTTTTTTTATAAGAACCCGAAACATAACCCGACGCAAGGAAACAAGTTAAAGAAAAGGAGAGAGAGAGAGAGAGAGAGAGAGTGAGAATCGACAACAAATTGGAAAATACAAATAAAATAAAATAAAGTGAAATGTAATAAAATGCGAGCTAAAATGAAATACATAGAAGCAGAATGAAAGTAACAAGAGGCACAAAGCAAAAAGGAGAAAAATAAGAAACTTGCAAAGCTACCGGGTAGCAGGTGGTATGCGTGTGTGCAAGTGTAAGTATGAGTATGTGTGTGTATGTGTGTGTGTGTTGGGAAGCGTTCGCTCAGGTGTGAAATTTTATTGAGTCGAAATACGAAATATATGCAAATTGCGAAATAATTTAATGGCGCGTTTAATTGGGTTTTTAGCGTGCACGCAACGATGGGAAAAATGAAAACATATCAAAAAGCCGAAGACGAGGACCATGCTAAGAAGGAAAGCCCCAAAGAAAAAAAGGGCATCGCAAGAAGGATTGTATGGGGCTGATTGGAAAAGTTTTAGCATTTGGCAAAACGAATCAATTGAAATTGAGAGCCGCCAATGGCGCTAATAAGAATTTGATGTGCGGTTAATGGAGACGCGCAAAAGTCGGGCTAAGAATTAAGCGAGTGTGGCACGTGGGGCACGTGGATTGGAGCATATGGCATGGGGCACGGGGCACGGGCCATGGGGCAAACGGTTTGATAGAGCTCTGATTTTTGAGTCGCATTCAAAGTTTTATCATTATCGTCGTCAGCGTCAGAAGGGCAATGAGCCAAGCCGAGGCAAAAGCTGCTCAGGGATTGATGATTATAAAAGGTATTTAAATTGAGTGCAAATGTATAATAATCGATTTAAGATTGACATCTGTGTATTGGCGGTACAGTTGCCCACAAAAGCTCAGGCACTGACTCAGGTGACAAGCCCACCAAGGAATAAGGAAACCCAAATCTTATTTAAGCTCATACATTTACCCATGCTCATAGCTGTAGCGATTGCTGTACAGTGTACATAGCTATTAGAGGTCTGCATCATCTAACTCCACAGTACTATAGAATAGTTAGTGTACTGCACTCAAATACACTCAAAGTTGTACAACGTATAAATTAATGAGTACATTAACTAGTTGTTATTACGGGTACTAATACAACATTCACTCACATTCATTCGAAACTGGGCAGAACACAGAGTATCCATTTTCAGAATGAATGATTCATTTGGCCTCTTATATGCATTCACGCAGAACTCTAATAGCTCAAAATGTCTATTTTTAATTACGAGTTTTCCACGCGAAAAAAGAGTTTCTTATTGTTACACCTAGTTATACCCTTGCAGAGGATATCAAGAGTACATATATGTATATGCAGGGATGTTCCACAAAGCTTTAGATCTTTTGCCGACAATTGCTTTTGAAAACAGCTGTTCCAAATGTTGGTGTTCCTAAAATGTCAGATATTTCAGTTTTTCGAAGTAATAAAACCTGCTGCTAATCATTTAATTTGAGTTTCTACAAAATTATTTGTGGTTTAATCTAGTAATTCATTCTTTATCTAAAAGTAGTTTATATTCTTTATTCTGAAATAGATAGGTAAGTCATATAGATTTATTGAATTACATTTTAGTATACATATATAACTATTTTTTTGCTTGAGTTATCTTAACCAAACCCACAAACCAATGTGCTTGGTGTGCTTTTATACAACCTGACCACATTTGGATCAAATCGGAGTACTATGTCATAAACATGAAAGTTGAATGCAGGTCATGAAATTTTGTAGAGGTATGAAATGTTTGGCGCGCCTTATTATAACATATATACATATATATATATATTTTTCTTATTTTCTGTGTGTGCTCAGTTAAATAATATGCTGGCTGGAGACACTCACCGTGCTCAGCTCTTATTCTTTGCCAGCTCAATTGCCGCGTCCTGTGTCTGGACCTCAAGTCATAGTCGCAGTCGCAGTCGCAGTCGCTGTCGCAGTGAGCAGCGACGTCGAACGGCAGCCATTATAAATTATTATTCATGAGCGGATGCGGATATTGAAAAGTTTCATTTTGTTGTTGCCACTGTCAGCTGTTGTTGTTGTTGTTATTGCTGTCGCTATTATTGTTGTTGTAGCTGGTGTTGCTGCTGGCGCGTCTATCTTCATTTCAATTTTTACGCCGTTGACGTCGCGTCGTCGTCATCTTCAGTCTCAGTCTCAGTCGCAGCCTTGTTGTTGCTTTGGTAGTTGGTGCTGGTCTGGCTGTTAGTCCTCTCAACGTATCTTCTTATACTCCACATACATATATTTTATTATACTTATATACTGTATATATCGCTTACTTCTCCTCTTCTAGTTTTTTCTTTTTCAATTTCTGTTTTTTTTTTTTTTTTGTTGTTGTTTGGCTCTGAGCGCGCGTGTTGTTTGGAAATTAGATTTGTGCACGTTTCTTGTTTTGTATTTCCGTTTATCGGCATTTTTTCCCCATTGTTTGTTGCTTGTTTCTCCTTTTCGGCTATTTATTTGGGCTTTACATTTCTTGTAATACCCTAACTATTTCTGTACGATAAACTAATCGATATCAAATTGATTTTGACAGACGAAAATGTAATGCAGCTGATACATTTGCTTCTTCTGTATTTATTTAATTTATTTTTTTTTATTTTTTTTTATAAATAAATACATTGCATTTAATAAACTGGGTTTTTTAAAAATTGTACTCTCTTAAATTGTTTGCCAATTATTTAAAATACACTTCCCATACAAAGTGTTAGAGTCCATAGTCAAAGTAAAAGAGTATAGCAACTTCGTTGTTCAGCGATTTTCCATCGCCTGTGTCTTTTTTTGTGGCATTGTAGAAAGTTTTGTGCTCGGCTGATGCAACAAAAAGATTTGTTGTTGTGCTTGGTTTTGATTCGAATTCTAATATCTTTTGAGGAAGAGGGATGCCTGCTGTTGTTGACTCGTTGGGCAAGTGGAATAAGATGTGTCCATTCAATGCACTCCAACACACTGTTGCCAATTCTCAATTTCCCACTAAATTTGAGAAGAAGGGCACATATTTTTTGAACACTTTGATTGGGGAAAAAATTTAGAAAATAGCTGAAAGTGTTGTTGGCAAATCACAGACACTCCTCAAGAAAATCGCCTTGGTTTTGATCAAATCTAAAAGAGTTTAGAATAGTTTATTTGAGGGGGAATCAATCTTTTTGGGACGACTTTGTCAAGTCAACCCTTATGAGCTGGACCCCAAAAAGGTGTCAACTTTATAAGTGGCAAACAAATCATAGTTTATTTAATGCTCAGTCTCTCTTCCTCTACTCTTTAAACTCTTTCCCTGGCTTGCATTTCAAATTGTTATATTGCACATAGGAATCTTTAAATTTGTAGATCAAAACTATATAATATAATATGTATATATAATATATTAATGGTAGTATGGCATATTTTTGCGTGTGTACTCATATGAATGTACATCTACTCACATACATGTTGAGAACGCATCCGTATCTATGTCTATTATCTGTATCAGCATTCGCAGCTGCTGTCCTGCTCCTTATTCTTCTCTCTTCCTCTTTCTCTATAGGCTCGCCTCCAGTATCTCATCCTCATCCTGGTCTGGCGCTGTTTTAAAATTGATATTCCATTGACGTTTGGCGACTTTCTCTTCCCTTTCTCCCCTGAGCCCCAACTCAAGTTATTTATGTGCTCGTTTACAACTTTGTTGTTACTCTTGTTGTTGTTGTTGTTGTTGTTATTGTTGTTGTTGTTGTTATTGTTGTTGTTGTTGCGCAAGCCACATTGATTGAAACAAACTTTCGCTTTGTATTATTTTTGGGGACCAAGTGTCGTTGCCATATCTCTATCTGCTTCTATCTCCATCTCGATCTATCTATCTCTATGTATCCATCTCTGTTGTACTTTCTCTCTTTTTCGCTGGCTGTCGCTTTTGGGCTTGATTAGCGTCATTGGGTTGACGTGCGAACTTTTTAATCAAAGTTCCCCCGATGGAGGCAGCCCCAAAACAAATCGAATCTCACAGCAAAGCGGCTGTCGCAATTAAGAGATTGACTCCCTTTTTCTCTTTCGCTTTCTCTCTCTCTCTCTCTTTCTCTGTGTCTCTTGGCCATGTTCTCAATCAGGCCAAAAACTTTTAGTCTACCTGCGTAACTCTATCTCTCTCTCTCTACTTCTCTCTCGCTCTCAGCTTGACCTTCATCAGTTGTTGGCATTTGAGAGGCAAATGCAACCACACAAGTCATCAATTTAAGTCGCCTACATATACACACACATCTATATTCTACATATGCACACTCGTTACTTACACATACACACACGCACAGTTAGATTTTCAGCTGCGGTTTTGGCAAAAGCCTTTTGGCCAAATCGGACCAGAAACCTTTCCCGCTGATCTAATTTAAATGAGCGCCCGTTTCGCTTCTCTCTCTGTGCATAAAGCGCATAAAATCTCATACACAAACCGGATATGGTCTTTTTATGGCATTAAAGTGGAAGCCTCCTCTCCCCTCTTCCCTCAATAACTCACCTCATTCCCATCGCTCTCTCCATCCTTCTCTCTCTCTCTCTCATTCCCTATATCTCTTAAATGTGGCCCAAAAACTGACCCGGTAAAAAACATTGAAATGCCAAAACGGCCGCAAAGCGAACTGCAAAATTGAAATATTTTGATGTTGGCAGCAACTTAATGTAGACTACGGCCAGGCCCAAAAATACACACACACACACACACACACACACACACAAACACATACATACACTGCACACATAAACACACTCAGGCAAACAAACATTCGTGTTGAATTATAATAAACTAACCATGGGCAACACAAATGCCGGAAATCGCTAGTGAGACGAGAGGACAGTATGCCAGTAACCTGAAGCCTTCTCTCCTTTCCCCTGTTCTCCCCTCTCTATGCCTATCACTGCCCTCTATGTAAACCCCAAATATCCAAACCCATTGGATATGGCACGTGAAATATACGAGCACACGTACGAAACATCGTTGGGGTGAAATTTCAGTAAGGATTTTCGGTAGGATAGTGTGTTGGGTGTGTAGGTGCCTTAACTTGTATTAATATCCATTAGATTTATGTTTAGCAAATGTAACCACAGAAATTACACTTTAAAGTCGTGCCCAATACCCCTCTCGATTCCAATTTGCAATTCCGGCCTTGGCCTTTGCCTTTGCCTTTGCCATTGCCATTGCGTTGGGTCAACTTAAAATGAGCTGCAATTTTTCGTCGATATCGAAATGCCAAACGGGGTCTTGGGCGATTCCACATTAGATATTACCCCAGTTGTTTTAATAGCAAGGGTTGCCCTCATAATTAAGCACCCCGATAGTTCGCTTGCCTCTCCTTTCCATCCTTAACATTTGCCGTCAACCCATGGTTAACCTCATTTACCCCCAATTGGAGCCGCTGTTGAAAGGCCGGCTCGGCACGTACATGGGCCATACATAAAACGGTTGCCCATTTTGTCTATAACTTATGGGGCCTGGACTTTAACACTTTGGTGCCACATTAAGGCTGCAAATTGTTAAACGTGGCATCCCAAAACGCAACCATGGCAACCTGAGTAACCTGGCCCCTAAAACCAAAGCAACTGCTGGCTATCATCTTCGTTCTCAGTTCAGAGTTCTCAGTTTTCAGTTCGACTGGCTGCCATTTTGGCTCATTACTTAAGTTCATTAGCATCTCGAGATGTCCGAAATTGACTTTAATGTGAGTTGCCGTTACACTGATAGAACAAATGGTTTAAAACTAAGAATTTGTATCTTAAATCGGAGAATTTTAGTCTAAGAGTTCTTTAAAATATAGAATATATCTCGATTGTAAGTACACTTCAGATAAGAAGTTTTTATGGAAAAGGTCAAAATATTTTGAAAACTACAATTCTAAGATTAAGATGAAAATGTCTTAACCAAAAAGCCCAAAAATTTAAAGAATAGCAGAAGTAGTAACTGTTTAATTCTGCAATTGAAACTTATAAGCAAATTTAAGTACATAGTCTTACTTTAAGTTTAAAATATTTATAAAAAATGATTTTGATTAAAGACGCTGCCTATTTTTTTCAGTGCACTTGGTTAAAGGTGTAAGTGAGAGGGAGGAGGGATGTCGGCAGTGGCCAGACAATTGCCACTTGACATCAAATTGACTTAAGAAATTTTACAGGAAGAAATGAAAGGTGTGAAACTAAATATATGCTACAAACATTCTGTCTTCTCTTTTATGTCACTTGATTTCTTATCTATTTAAATCATCAGCACTTGCTTAGTACTATTTTTGCATAAACTGTTTGGACATTATAAGTGAAAACTGTGTTTTTAGAGATTCCTTAAAACGTATTAATATTTACTCATTTATCTCTAAGTTGTTGCTATTTTTGTTCTCGTTTAAGCGAATTAGATTCACAATATTTTAAATATTCAAGAATAAAGAAATTTAGAGAAGAACACGTTCATTAAAATTAAAAGAAATATTCTTATCATACATACCATCTTGAAAATTTTCAATATCCAAAAAGAGTGATTACTTTTCAAATTAAAGTAAGTATATATCCATGTATTTATGAAAAGTCTTCGATTGAAAATTTTATCCTTGTGGTGAGAATTGCATAAATTTGTACTCAATTGCTAATCGCCTCTCATTCCATTAGTTTTTGGGTGAGCATATTCGAATAGAAACCCCTTTACGATAGCAACTTAAGGTCAAAATCTCGCTTTAAGCCAACTTTAAAAGCATTTGCAGCTTTAGCACTTTCATAAATCGAGGAAGCGAGAAACAGTTCCGCACGAACATAAATACAGAGCGAATGAGGCAGAGATCGAGTAATAGAGAGAAGGAGACAGAGAGAGAGAGAGAGAGAAAAGAGAGAGGGATGAGTTGAGATAAGGTTGTTGAGTTAGTGAGTGCAAGAGAGAAAGAATATTGTAAAAATACGCTTGCATTTGCAATGGCCAACTTCCTGACCGCACTTTGCCTCTGAAGTGGACTCTCTCAAAGGCAGAGAGGGAAGATAAAAAGAGAAAGAAAGAGAGAGGAAGAGGGAGAAATGGGAATTCGATGCCAGCTGTCGACTGCCTTTATTGATGGCTTGCAATGTTGTTGACATTATTTGTGCGGTCGTCGCCAGTTGGGCGCCTCCAATGCAAATTCGTTGACTCTAAAGTGTTGCACATGCATTCCAATTTCAATAATGTTCGTTTCAACAAAAGGCCGCACCAGCCACAGGAGAAGAAAGAAAGTGAGAGATTGTGGAAGAGAAAAGACAGAGAGAGAGAGAGTGGAGTTTGCTAAGCGTTATAGCATCATTTGCCCATGAGAATCAAAGTCTCGATTCTCGTAAAAATGATTCATGATATCGCATTATTTCCGTATCATTTGTAATTTCCAGTTTCCTGCTTATTTTCACCAGCCATTCGCACCCACACACACACATAGAGACAGAGATAGAGATGGAGAGAAATTGAGGAAGAGAGGGAGAATTGCTGCAATTACTATCTATCTGGTATTTTATAACTTTTGTGCTCGACGTCGTTGGCTTTTCCGCTTGCCTCGCACCTCTTCTTGATTACAGCCAGAGTCACAGTCATAGCTACAGTGTTCCTTCATCATCATCATTATCATCATCATTATTGTTATCATCATCGCATTGTCGTTGTCATCATCGTTTTCATTCTTTGTTCGACTCTCTAGATATCTCTGTGTGTGCGCCATTTTTGTTGTAGTTTTTGATGAACATTTAATTGAATTCTCTTTCTACGTCGCGCTATGTCTCCGACTGCCACCACACACACACACACACGCACATTGTTAGTGTGTGTGTATCTATAGCAAAAGTATCTAGTATCTACTGGCTTGGCATTGGGCAAAAGTAATGCTGCTTTCATTTTAGGGCATCTAATTAAAATTACAATTGAAATATGCACACACTGCTTAAAGCTTTATCCCGAACTTAAATTGTATCTTTAAGCTGCTTAAAAGCCACCATTTACCTATACCCTAGCAACAGCTGTAGATACTTTTCTACAGTTGCAGATACAAATACAGTTACAGTCATGCCTTTAAGTGCACTTCAGCACTAAAGTATTTCTTAAAAAATTGAGTATACTTAAACTGAAATCGATATGTGATAATAATGAACATGGAATTTTTAGAATAAATAATTCTTGAGCATATATTTTAAACTTTTTCTGTATTTTATCTCAAATTTTTATAAATTGTATCAGCTTATTTATTGATCTAGTCTAAATATGTAATAATAATAATAATTTGGCACTATTTTATTGAATTGAACCCATGACTTTTAACATTTACATGTGAGTATTGTCATATATAATGACATATATTGCGAACTAGTTCCAGTTCACTTAACCAAGTCTTCACTAAACACATTAGCATTGAATTAAAGAACTAATTTCAGTTCAAACAGTTGCACGATTTCACAAACTGACAGCTGCTTAACCCCCCCCCCCCACCCCCCTGTACCATTCATTCTCACTAGACTCTCCGCGTCTCTGTATCTGTCTCTGTCTTTGTCTCTACTCCTATCTCTGTCACTGTCTCGTTGTCGACAGCACGCAATATCAAATGGTAAATAGATAAAAACAACATGACTTAATGAGTGGTATTTATTTTTATGCTAATTACTTTCGAATAAGCAGCACTCGCTGGTGTTGCTGGTAGGTTGCTGGTTACTTGCTGGTTGGTTGCAAGATGCAGTGACGGCAGTTACAAAGTTCGCCTTAATGAGCGTCAGACGCGTGGGAGTTGAAGAGGTGGTAGAAGGGAGTAGTAAGTGCCAATGGGGCGATGGTTGAGCAATAATTGTTGTGGATTTTTGCATGAACAACAACAGAAATGGTTGAGGAAAAGGGAGTAGGATTGGGATTGGGATGCAATACGGACAATGGCGATGTCGACGTTTGTGCAAAGTAAATGCCATTATACAATAACCAAGTTGAGCTGTAAATTTTCTTGAAATGTACAAAAGCACTCGCGTTGAAAGCCGTAAAGTATGCAATATGACAGCGCATAAAGGAAAGGATATGACTTCTAGGAACAGCTGCAATTGGAGACGGCGATGAAGACACAGTCGCAAAAGTCCGAGTTGAAGTTAAAGTTGGAGTTGGAGTTGGAGTTGGAGTCCGTGTCGAGTGGCTACGTGGGTGTGAAAAACAAACTTAATTACCATGTTGGCTTACAGCCTCCAGGCCTTAACTGCCCCCAACCCCAAGTAAGCACTGTAAGCCAAAGACAGAGAAGTTGCAGTCAGCATCACAGATAAACGACCGGCCCATGACTGAGATTACTTCTGTACCAGATTAATGTATGTATACCGGCTAAGGGGATCAGCCTCAAGTTGACATCAAATGGGATTTTGAGAGCAACAAACCAGAGAAAATCCATCTTCCCTCTGTTCTCAGCCCTTTGCTAAAACCACGCCATACTGCCAATGAAATAATCTCAAAATAAAGAAATTAAATCTGTAAGAAACAACATTTCATTTGTGCATGGCGAGGGTTGTTTGAATAATATTCCGATGCACAAGGAAGTGATTTCTTGGGAATGTCCAAATATATTTACATTATAGAAGTTAAAATAATAATTATTTATGTAAGTTTAAAAAAACAATTTTTAAATATCAGAAAAAAGATCGTATTTTATTTTAAAGTATGTAATCTAATATTTATTAAAATAATTACAACGATGCATTTTTTCATTTAAAAAATAAATGTAAACTTAATCTTTAAAAAGGTATTTTAATTGACCCTGTTTGTCAAAAACAACGAAATGTTCAATAAGTACTTAATATGTACTACATATATCTATATAAGTAGATTTTGATTGAATATCATGTATTTATGCTTATTATTATGCTTTTACTAGTTGTTATTAATATAATTATTTATATTAATTTTATATCTATATTTAGTTCACAGCTAAATTTTTCACTTCCTTTAGGAATGCACTTTTCAGTTTTCTATTTCTGTTTAATAGACTGTATTAAGTACAATTGCAGCCTCCGCTGTTAGATTTCAATAGTTTTATTATTCAGATGTGTTCCGGTATTATCTTTTTATTTTCACTAATTTAACAAAATGTATTCTCTCACTTTGCATTTAGGAAACTAGCCGGAACAGTCCTGATATTTCATATAAAACAACTTTCAACTTCTTTAACAACTCTCTTGTGTATGTCTAAATGTCAAAGTTGATTTTTGCGCTTACGACCCGGACGCACTGAATATACACTCTGGGGCAAGGGGCCATTGGGAAGGAGTTTTCCGGATCGAGTGACCGCCAGGAGACGTCTCTCGTGGACCTTACGATGCTTGGTGAGGTGATCGGAGCGGGCAAAGCACTTGGCACAGTAATCGCACTTGTAGGGCTTGACCCCAGAATGGGAGCGTCGATGGCGGGCAAGTTCATCGGAGCGGGAAAAACGCCAACTGCAATCGGTCCAGCTGCAGACATAGGGCTTCTCGCCCAGATGACGACGCAGATGGGCCTTGAGGTGGGCGGGCTTGGCGTAGAGTTTTTCACAGCTGCCAAAGGTGCACAGATATCCCTTCTCCCCAGCGGCATTTTGGCTTAGTTGCAAAGGAGCTGCAACTGCAGCAGTTGCACTTGCATCACATGCAGGGGAAGAGCTTGGAGAATTCGGGGCAGCGAGACGCAAATTATTGTTACTCTCGTGCAGGAAACTATCGCACATGTCTGTGCAGAGAGGTGTACGCTCGGGAAGGATGTCAATTAGCTCGGGAATTTCCACAAAATGATCGAGCAGACGGTGTTCCCAATCACTGAGCTCTGGCGGTGATGAGGACGATGAGATGGACACTAGAGATGATTCCGGATCACTAAAGTCAAAGAGCAGCTCATTTTCTTCACAGTTGTTGTTGTGTTGACTAATGTTGTTGTTGTTCAAGCTGTTCAGGTTGTTCATGTTGTTGTTGCTATCGAGTGTTATAATGCCATAATAATCCATGCCACCCGGCTCATATCCATTACCAAAATTAACATCCGCATAGCAACATTCAAGGCTGCTCCCTTGTATTGTTGGCAACTCCTGTTGTTGCTGCTGCTGCTGCTGCTGCTGATGTAGTTGTTGTTCTGCATAGTTTTCAGCATCGACATTGAGCATGGGAGACTCATCCAGTTCATTGTAGAGCTGTTGAAATGCGCCTGTTGCAAAGAACTCCATGATAACAAATGATTTGATTCACGCGACTGTCCAAATATTTATGTCAAAACTGGGATCGTTCCTCTTGATACGGTTGACTGCAGACTTCGGACTGATACTCGCTGTATATGCAGATGTATGCCGTGTATTCTACGAACGAGCCACAACAGCAACAACAACCACAATAGGCAACAACATTGCGATTCCTGTGGGAATAATTAGGCATTCGTACACTTGGAAAAAATTACATCTTAAAATTAGGTATGGAAAGGCTTAAATGCTATATACTATTATTTTATATTGTTAGATTATGAATTATAATTATGAACTTATTTTATTTCAGTTTTCGTATTTAAGAATTATTTTATGTGCATAATTTTTATATTCTTTCAATGTGTTGTTGTTCACTTGCAGAACAAATTAGATTAAAATCTATAAATCTTATAACGTTTTATTGTTGGCAGTTCGAAACTTTCTGCCAATGGTAAAATGGTAAAATGTACATAATGTATCCCAAGTAAATCTATTTTTATGATTTACAGGACTATAAAAAGTTAAGTTAACTAGGAATGCTTTCGAGCTTGTTTATATCTGAATATCTTCTGTTTAAAAACGGATCTATTCATGGTTTTTCTAAGTGTACTCTGACATTGATTGGTCTGTGGATCATTTTGCAGCCGTATCGATAATCGTTAATTTAACTTGTTGCCGGCGTCATCAACAGACCAACAACAATCGCAACAACAGCAGCAACAACATCAACCACAACGGCGACAGTAGACAGCCATATGTTGGTGATCAGTCGTAGCACATGTGCCCTACACACAGATATACACAGATACACACACACACACAACACACTCTTGAGATACAAGATACAATTTTGCTCTCTCGTTCAATTGTTAAATTGTATCTGCATCTGTGACTGTGCCAAGCGGTGTCAGGCGGGTATTGCCATGATTTTTGATATTCGATTGTTGATTATATTTTATTTGTCGTCATTGTCAACGGTACCTGCTTATGCCGTAGTCATTCTGTGCTCTTCGCTCTCTCTCTCTCTCTCATCTATATCATACATTTTTCATCCCCAAACGACGATAAAATTCCTAATGGCCTTTCATCTTATTTTTTTCGTTGTTGTTGTTTAGTTTTAAATAAATTGTTTTTGATTTGGTCACTGCTATCAGCAATAATTAGTTAATGAGCTGAAAACAAAATTTCAGCTAGTTCTCGATTCCCCGAAGAATCGTGCAGTCAATGACATTTGAATAAGTTCAGCATGTGCTTGAATCTTAGGTTGACAGTGAAAATCAGATGCAGCAAAGAAAAAGGGTTTAAGTTTGATTTAAATGGATAATTTAAAACTATACCATCTTAAATGGAAATTATTCTTGTTCTTTTGATAACTAAATATATCTGTTTCATATATCTAAAGATATTTATCCAATTTCAAATTTAATGTGGTTTTTTGGCTCATCTTGTTATGTTCTTTTATTATTGTATCTAATTTCGTCATCTTCATATGGAAGATGAGCTATAAAATAATTTATTGATTAATTAGTTGTAATTTCCTAGGTTTTATCGACAATTTTGATGTTGGTTTGTATTTGAAGAAAACGGCAACACATATGTCACATATGTTGTTCCCTACTTTTGTCCCTTTTTGAATCCTTGCAGTTATCTGCTTCACAGAATTAATATGCGCCTCATTAAAGTTTTCCTAGAACTCTGGTTGAAATTCATAAATAGTTATTAGACTTGGCAAATATGTTGTCTATTTGGAAACAATTTAAAGCTCCTGAAATAGTTTCATTGTATTTAAAATGTATCTGGGGAAGCCTTCGAGTATTCAGCTGTAATCTGTAAACAATGGAACATTTAGGCAGCGTGCACAGTGATTAGTTGACTATTTCCCTGGAGGGGGTATACATATAGGCTGAAACACCCCCATTTGATGCTGTCACTGACATCCTTTCAATTCAGTGGCAGCTCCATTGAAATTACCATAAATTTCGTGGGGAAAACGTTGAAATTTACGTTCCCCAGTTATGTAATAATCAGCGGCTGTAAATCCTTGCAACAGCCACAAGCAGCTCACAGTTGCCGCAACATGCCACTCCATCTCTAACTCTTTCTCTCTCTTATTCTCTCGTTCTCTCTCTCTATTTTTCTCCATCTCTTTCTCTCTGTGGTAGACAATGACACAGTGTTCTACGCAGTCATTTGGCGGGCGGCTTTTGCTAAGCGCTAATTGAAATTGTAAAAATCAAAGGCAACAGTCGCATTAAGTCGGGGACTTAAAGGATAACAACGGCTGACAGGCACTTGGTCGGGGCAATTTGTAATTACGAGTGTGTACTTTGATATGAATTATATTTAATTTGCGCTTCAAGTTTTGCCTTTGCGGCTTTTTTTTTTATTATTATTCCCCGCTTTCCCTCAGTTAAGTTAAAAAAAAATTAAGATTGCCAGTGCAGCTGTTGATACATTTGTAAATGAGAATATATGTACATACATATATATTTGTGGTGCAACTGCGCATCAATCTAAATTATTCGGCAGAACAAGAGATTTGGAATTTCGTGGTTTATTTGAGTATTCTGATAACATAAATTAGTACGAGTCTCAGTGTAGAATTCGAGTTATGTCTCATGTATCTATATCTGTATCTGTATCTGCAATCCGTACACGTATTTCTATCTGTAAATGGAAATGTTTTTGCTGTATCTGTGGCTGCAACCGCATGTATCTGCATGTTGCGTGTACTATATCTATGTACATACATATGTATCCCTGTGTGTGTTTGTGCAAGTGTCATAACGGGAATTATGCATAAAATTTTACTGTAAATTGCAGACGGCAAAATGTTGTCAAGTTTCAACCAAAAGCGACCGCAAATTTAAATGTCTGAGTATTTGCAGCATTTGCTGCCCCACAAAATGTGGCCCAAAGACCAGAAAGGAACTTAAGCCTTTGCTATGCCATGTCCAAGCCAAGAGCCAAATGAGCTAAGAATTTCCCAGGTGCGGTTCGCAGTTGGTTTCAGAGTTGGGCCCAATATAACTTCAATAGACGCAAAAGTTAAGTGCAAATTCAAATATATTTCTTTATTAAACTTAAAACCGCTATCCATTCTTAGACAATTATTTCTCATATTAGTTTACTTCACATTTAATTTCGAAACAACGTGGAGTCAAATTCTGATACGCCGGTTTCCCCAAAAACTCGTTCGGATCAGTTGCCTAGCAGTTGGCCCTTATCAATGGCAGCTGAGCTGCTTGTTTTCATTGGATTAGGCAAGTTTCTGTTGCTTTCAAGCTGATTTTCCAGGACAGACATAGACAAACGAACGGATAAAAGAAAAGCGGTTAAGACGAATGCGAAAAAGGGCTTAGTTTGTGGGAAATTAAAAGGACATGCATACAGTTAGTAATAAGAAAAGATTGACAGAACAGTTTTTGAATTGTGTTTAGAAATATAAATACCATTTTGTACAACAGTTTGGCTCTGGTTTTAGGTGATTAGAAGAATCCATTTCACATCCAGTTGGTTCAGTTCGTTATGACGGATTTTCTTAAAATAAATCAGTCGTTGTGTCAAAGATATTTGATATATCTGAAAGTAATCATGTCAAAATTATATTAAATTTTTATTTTTAAAACCTGTCAAACCTAAAGTGTTCGCAGAGTTCAGATAACCATAATTTTGGAAAAATGAACCGTCAATTCTAGCTAAACTAAAAAAGTAATTAGCTGCAATGTTTTGCAATTTTAATAAATAAGTAATATAATAACTAAGAAATATAATTTCAACCGCTATCCAGTCATTTTCTAGAACATTTAATATTTTTGTACAACACTATAATACGGCTTATTTTCAATATTTGTAGCTAACTCAAGTAGTATTTCAAATGTATAACACTTCTTATAACAGATGGCAGTTAGCAAAATAAGAGTTATCAATTTATTTGGTTATACTTTTGCTTAACAAATCTTGTAACATACAAAGGTGATATGTGTGAAACGTATAACAGTATAACAGTTCGAAAAAATATATTTAATTGCTGTTATAATAGTTTTCTACGCACACACTTGGCACTCGTCTCGCAGGCGACACACTCCAATTAATTAACCAATTTAAGAAGCTGGCAAAAGTTGAGAATGGTGCAAAGTTACGCAGTACGAGTGCGAATGTGAATGTGAATGTGAATGCGAATACTTGTAGTCGTTGTAGATACGAGTATGTGAATGCGAATGGATGTACAGAGGAATGTACGTATGTTTGTATGGCAACAGGTCAAAAGTTTTTAGCCAACTAACAAGTCCTGGCCGAGGCGCATAGAGTACTTAGTTAGCTTGTTGGAGCTGCTCCGTTGTTCTTGCTGTAAAAAGTTTTAATAAACTGGCAAAAGACAATATTTTGTGGACGCCCAGAAATGCAGACAATAATTTGATTTTATACGGCGCGAGCCACGAGAGCAATTTATTATATCTACACACAAAAGTCAGAGTTGGAGCTAAAGTTAAAGTTATTGTTGTAGATGGAGCTTAAGTTAGTTGTGGACTGGACATGAGATAAGAGAGAGACAGAGAGAGAGAGAGAGAGAGAGAGAGTGGGAAAACAGATAGAACGTTGTATATGAGTGCGTATATTATACTCAACTGAGGCTAAGACTCAGATTAGGTGGAATGCAAACATAATCCAAAGACAAGTGAGTTAACTGCTTTGACCCAATTTAATTAAACATATGTAGACACATGTATGGGTGTATGTGTATGTGTGTGTGTGTGTGTGTATGGGTACATTATATATTGGTGTATGTGTCATGCTGGCCTGGTTAGCATTTGTGTTATGTTCGCACCCGAAAACGGCCACAGGCCAAAGTCTATGTCGCCATTTTCTTGGGGTGCCAAAGCTAATGACAACAAGAAAGAAAGATTAGTTATCTTCAACACATCGAAGATTTAATACCCTAGCAGAGAAGTCTAGATTTTTAATAAAGTTTTAACATTAAAAAGCATGTTACAGTTTTCTCTTTTTCGGAAGTGAATTTCTTCTACCTGTTAAAATTTCATTTCTGCTAAATATTTGCGAATTGCATTAATTAATAGATGATTGATTTAATTTGTTAAAGTCCAATAAAGTGAAAAGCTATTATTTGTATCTACTTTATATGAAAGCAACGTGAAAGAGTACAATCCATTTAATAAAGTGAAACTTTAGATATTTTAAGAGACAAAACTGTTTTTCTTACTTAAGTTGGTTTCCCTTATCAATCCTTCCTATGTCACTGACTTGTATCAAGCTTCTTCAAGATAGCTTTATGAAAGTCAAGTTTGCATAAAAAAAAGAATAAGTGACCGGACATGACTGTAAACTGATCAAAAATATAAATATTTTTACTTAATGGGATCAGTCACGCCTCTTAAAATGCAAGACACATTTCTCAACAAAACTATAATACTCTCTGCGAGGGTAAAATAACAACTATGAGAAGGAGAAGAACCGAAGCCGTTGCCGTTATAGTTGCTTGCTGATGCGATTCAACTGATTATGCCTATGTATGTGTCCTCTATTTGTATGTGTGTAAGCAGGATTTACACACACGTATACACTTACTGAGAGAGAGAACATCATTGTAGCAAAAGGCGGCAGCGACAGCAGCCAACAATTAGTGTTGACAGACATTGCACTCTGACAAAGCCCCAAAGGAATTTGAAGGCTTGTCTTACGTCCATACATACATACATATATATATATATATTTTAGTGTGTCTGTGTGTGTGTTGCCACAAATGCCCGGGCATGTAATTTGAATTTTGCTATACGACTCAGATGCAAGATTGAAAAACGAGTCACATACTAGACTTGTTTCAAATGATGCCTGTTTACTGTATAACACTGCATATGATAGTTAATATGACAGGTTAACTGCTTAACTGTTTCAAATGTGTGCATGTATGTGTGCTATGTTAGCTTTTAAAGCCTGCCTTAACAAAACAAACTTGTCCGAAATGCTTAAAATATTAAATATTTCATTAATAATACAATTCTAAGCTATCATAAATAGATAATTACATTCTACATACAATTTTATAAATTTCAGTTAAAAACTATTGCAAACTATCAATATTGATTTAATAATTAATCATATATAACCGTTAAAGGTATATCTGTATTTAAGTTCTAAACGGATATTTAATTTCAAGATTGTAAATATTGTTTTTATTGGAGAAAGATATCAACGTATTGAAAATGGAATTTTATTTAATATGAGTAATTTGTCAACTCATTTACAAAAAAAACACAGAAAATTTTGGCTGCAAAAAATATATAATAAAACATATAAGCTTTATTTGATACATATCTTTGAATTTGACATTCGTTTCTAAACATTATACGTCATTTTATCTTTCGTTATTTGTTACCTTATATAGACATTGAAATAATGGGCCTTAGATTTATAAAGTGTGGTTGTATTGGACAACTGACATAATTCAGTAATTTTGTTAAAAATGAACTGTAAATAAAGTGACCATGGAGGCTACTGATATTCTCAAACGCTTACATAAGCAAACTGTAACATTCTATATACTGTGAAATATAGGATTCTCTATTATCCTATCGTTTCCTGTCACAATGTCCTTGGTTCTTTTAGCACAACAGTAAGTCAAGTAACAATGGAGGACATTTACATATGAAAAGAGTATCAAATTTCATTTACGTTGCTGAATTTTAGGCGATTGAGTGCTGAGATGTAGTCTCTCATTAGAGAGAGAAAGACCGTTTAGCCTGGAAGGAAGAAAGGTTTGTTCCACACTCTGTGATGAGTCGAGAGGGGGAGAAGGGGGATACCATGTAATTTGATTGCCTTTAAGCTAAGGCACTTTGGCGAGCCAACATAAACTGTCAATGGGAGTTGTGAACTCAAACAACATTCGGGCAAGAAGTTGAGAGCTCTAAGGAAATCCATTTGGGGTTAAGCTTACGAGTATAACAGCAACAGTAACAGCAACAATGCTAGTGGCAACAATGGAGGGAGCCAGTGTTGCAAGTGCCCCATTGCTATTGTTGCGTGCGTGCGTGTGTGTATGTGTGTGTGTTGGCCAAATGCTTAGCAGCTGGCCATGTGTATTGAATGGCCGCAAACGCAACCGCAGCCGCAGCTCTGTCCACAGACTTTGGCTGTCTAATGAGGCAGCGGGGCAACAATAAGCGCTACCACAAAAGCAACAGCGACAGCAGCAGCAGCAGCAACAATAACAACAGCCGCAATAGCAACAACAACGTCTAGCCAAAGGATAAATGGCAAATAAGTATGCTTTGAACGTGGCCAATGGGCATAAACGTAAGCGTTTTGGGTAATTTGTGCATCTATGTGTTTAGCATTTATGAAGTGCCAATGACAACGGTGTGGTCATCATCTGCCATCTCACTCTCTCCTCCTCACACTATCTTTCTCACTCTCTCTATATGTAAGTGCAAAAAAGTGTTGCATCCAATTGAAAAGAATGACAATGTTTGCATGCTCCTAACCATAGCTCTTAGCTCTTAGCTCATATATGTCAACTACACAGGGAGAAATAAAACCGTACTAAAATTAACTTTGAATTAACTTGAATTAAGTAATTTGGATTCTTTTATACTTGATTTAATTACGTATTATTAAAAATAAGGATGCAAACTTTAATGTCAAGTAGAAAAATCTTGATTGAAGTAAATGTCTAGAATAAGTTAGTTTTATGTATAAGTTCCGAGACGGCTTTGATAAAAACAATTTTCTTTATTTTCTCTTTTCGTTTTTAACTTTTCAAATATATTATGCTAATATTATTTTCTTTCAAATTTATTGTTGTTTAGCATATCACATACAATACATACTTTACAAGCTTGTGTAATGCTGAATGAAGATTTATGCTATTTGAAAGCATGATTTTTAAAATCCTTAATCATTTGTATAGATTTGCACATTGTATGAACACAAGAACATAAATTGTGTCTAAGAAATTTTGAATTAAGATTAAGACCTAAGAATTAATAACTCAAATAAGATCGAGTTTCTCGACTTGAGTAATTTTATTCTTAATAAGAAATTAAGTTTGAAATGTGAATGTTTCTAATTAATAAATACCAGATTTTTTAGCTCTGTGTACTATTACATATGTATATGGTATATTTTTGTATGTATATTTGTTCATATATGCATATGTGTGTGGGTGTGGGTGTTTGTGTGTTTGTATATGAGTTGGGGGCGCCTTTAAACAAAGTGGCACAAAAATGACATTACACAAAAAGGGATTTATTTAGTTTATTTGCTGTATATCAGCAGCCATAACTGTCAAGTGTTTTGTTGTTGCCTCTAGACAAGAGTGTGTGTGTGTGTGCGTGTGTGTGTGTGTGCTGGTGAGCTAAAGCTACTACTACTACTAGCTACTATAGTAGTACTAGAGCTTTTGCTGCATGGCGACCATCATCATCAATCATTTTGATTTGCGCTAAAAACTATGCTATGCTTTCCTATGGAGCTACACTAAACAACAAAAAGAAAACAGACACACACTTATACACTTACACATTTGCAACGATAAAGTACAGCAGACACAACAACAACAAAGCGAGGGGCATGTGAAATGACAACAACAATTCATGTCGACAAGTTGCGTTTGCATTTTTTTTCCGTTTGTTCTTTACACAATGGGTATGCTGTTTTTTTTTAGTTATTCATATCATTTGCAACAAATTGCCGACAATGGAGTGTGTTAAATTTGAATATTCCATCTTCATATGGCCATAGATTATAAGATATCTGTTGCAACAAGTTGCAGGCGATATTATGTGAAAGTAAGTGAAAGCTTGACATTATTAGACATTTTTATATATTTACATATAATTTATTACTAATTGTTTGTTCATTTCTAATTAATATTTAATAACTATTTTTGGAGAGAATAGTATTATATGTTTATTTTACAGGGTATATTCTAGTCGCACATTGTTGTATTGCTACTTTTAGCTCATTTGCTTTTTGTATTTGTTGCATTTAGCAAGTATTTTCTAGTTTTTTGTTTTGTTTGTGACTTAGCAAATGCATTTCCATGCAAACACACATAATGTCCAATTCCCATTCCTTATTCTTCTTTCCCCCTTTTACACATCCCCCTTTTCTATACCCTGCCATCCATCGTTCACTGTAAGTATGCATAGTGTATGCATGCATTAGTTTTAGCTGCTTGAGCAGTTAATAGAAGAGAGAGAGAGAGAGAGAGAGAAAAGAAGGAAAAAGGGAAGCGATTCACATGGTAAAATATTTTTACGGCTTGCTCGTAAAGTTGCTTGTCAAATATTTTTGCAGCATTTTAAACATATTGCTCACCCTCTCTCTCACTCTCTCTCTCTCTCTCTCTCTCTCTATGTGTTCCTCTTTGTCTCTCCATATCTCGTAGGTTCTGAGAGAGTGCACATAATGAAATTTTAATTAAGCACAAGCAGCAGAAGGCGAAGTACGAAATGTACGTCTTTTAATTCAATTTATAATTTCATGCAACATCTCCACTGTTGCAAGTATTACCGTGCTACCAATGTTTCACTACCCATTCCAGCATTTTCACTGTTGGTGAGGGGAAAGATAAATGGAGGGGGAGATTCTCTCAGGTAGAACTTGTCTCCATTCGTTGCGTTGCCCTTCGAGAATCAATTAAAAGACATTTGCGAAATTGTTGCCCGTTGCAAATTGAAACTGAAACGACAACACGAATAAATGCTTAAATGAGCGAAACACCGAGCAATGAACGAATAAACGAATACACGAATGAGTGAACGAATTAAGCGAGCGAATGCATAAATGAATGTCACATTGAACGAATGAGTGTTGAATGTTGATCGTTGAATGTTGAACGTTGAATGTTGAACGTTGAATGTGTGTTGCTTTAAATGCAACTCAACTCTTAAGTTGAAACCTTGAAGACGCTAGACGACTCTTCAATTTCTCTGATTTTCTGTCTATATATATGCTATGTTTATATACATATATGATGAGCTTCTTAATTATTTCTTGTCAACGTTAAACAGTCAACATAACAATTTGAATTTAATTTCATCTTAATAATAAATATACTAAATAATTTGAGTAGACTTAAACTATAAAGGATTCAAAATGTATGTACAATTAAAGTGTAAGATTAAATTTAGATTAAAGTTTAAAATTTGATATTTGCCGTTTACAGTCTTACATATATGCAATAGATTTATAGATCTGGTGTAAAAAATTAATTTAGATCGCGAACAAAGTTTATGTGCAATATTTGATTAGCGATCGAATGAAGTGAAACCTTAGGTGAAGAGTATTTTTATATTGACTAATGTCAACAAAAATAAAAGATTAAATATTGAAGATGAAATATCTTGCAGCTTTTAACCTTTCATCATCATTTAACAAAAATATTCTCGATCACCAGACACATTAGAGCTAACTCGAAATTCATGGCATAAACTGTCAAGTTTTGCCGTTTAACGTCTGGTATTTGGCCTAATTTCTTACCAGCTAATTCGCTATATATGCACAGTCTCCCTGTCTCTTTCTTGCGCTTTCTAACTCTCTCTATCATTTTTTTTCTTTTTTATTATATGTGTAAGGCATTTTGGGAAAGTTGTCTTGTGGCAGCTTGCCAACGAACATAAATCAAAAACTCGACAGAACCTTGAAATGTTCAATATGAATTCAGCAATATCTCATATATAATTCTCTCTAACTCTCTCTTTATCTCTCTCTCTCCCTCTGTCTCTCTTATTCTCTCTGTCTGTCTCTTTCTCGTATTCCTCCTCTGTCACTGTCTTACTTAGTGTCTCCTATTGCCATTCCCAATTGCACTAATCTTATGCGAAGACAGATGCAACCAGCGATAGAGAGAGAGAAAGGGGAAGAGGTAGAGATAGAAAGAGAGATATATAGGGAGAAAGAGAGTGCACGCTTTTCGCTTTCGCTCAAAACTTTCTAATAATTTCTATTTGAAAGGCGGACCAAAAGTTGTGCGTGGTGTGCAAAACTGTCATATTTCATAAGTCGCTCGGGCTGCTTTATGACGGACGGCTCGGGCAGGGGAAAGGGTAGGGAAAAGAGAAGAGTAAAGGGAAGGGAGGGAAAGTAGGGGTGTTCAGAGATAGGCGGGCAGGCGTTGGAGCCTGTCTGTGTATAATTACATGGTTCAACTGTCACGGCGGAAAACAAATAAATGAGTTTCGTTCACAAAACTTTGCCAACAGCAGCAGCCGCAGCTTTTGGTACACAATAGATGGATACTGTTTCCCCTACTCCCTTCCAACTCACCCTCCCCCCACCACCTTTTCCATTTGCCTTTCCCTTAGCCCTAGTCCTTTCCCTTAACCCAACAAATGCAATTTGTGGCCATCGATCGTTGCACATGCATCAAAATTCGATACGCATTCATTTTGACGATGCCCTTTTTTGGGAGCAAAAGTTTGATGATGCAGAAATGTTGAAAACTTTGTTGCCGCATAGCATATGCTTTATTCTACTCCTCCTCTTCTTATCCTTTTTCCACATTAAATGGAAAGGATGAGCAGATATTGTATGTCTGTCTGCTTGACAATTAAAATCAACAATACTCTGATACAAAATCAAACAAAACTCAGCTTCTCTATGTTGTCATCAACTTTGACTTTTCTAACCGACAACTGAGCAACTTGGCCTGGTCGATAGTGAAAAAGACAGAGACAGACTAAACTTGGCTCTATTGAATCCTAAAATACCTGAGCATCATAGCATGGTCCGAGCGTTTGAAATTAATTCAGATTGCAATTCCTTTGAATTATACGCATCACCAAACTATGATTTCTCATGAAATATTAATGTCGGCATGCGACATTTGATATTTTTTGCAGTACGCTTTGTTTTTTTGACTATCCTTTCCCTCCTTCTTCGCTCCTCTATTCCACATAGCCATGTCTGAATCGTGAGTCTGAGAGTGAGTGTGATTGTGAGTGTGAGTGTGAGTGTGAATGTGAATGCGAATGCTAAACCGAGCCAGGGCCAACTTCGTTATCATTGTCAACATGCCATTGAGTCGAGTTGAGTCGAGGTCCGTTGTGGCCCGCATCCGTCTCCATCACCATCTCCTACTCCCCCCCTCCCGGTTCCAATCCCCTCCTTCGTCGTCATCGTTGTCGTCTCCGCACCCGAGCATAATCAGAGCAATTCCAAAGATGTGTCTGTCAAAAAGGCACAAAATGTGGCCATCCATGGTCGTCATTCTCCTGCTCATCGCTGTCTGCGTCTCGCATTTTTTTTTCTTTCTCCTCTTTTTATTTTTTTCCTTTTTTGTTGGCACTTTTTTTTTTGACACCGGCGTTCCGCTACGTTTCACGGCTGTTGTACCTGCCACACCCACAGTGCCACCGTGCCACCGTGCCACACATCACCTCGCCTCTTCATTCGACATTCGCTTCGGTTTGTTGGTGTCTATCAATGCCAGCGATTGTCCTGCCGCTGTCTTGGCTACCAGCCGGAAAATGTGAATTTATCACACGAGCACGTACGCATATTTTCTTTCTATGCGCCTGACCTTTTTCCATTTCCATTTCGTTTTTCTTTATACTCGTCCATCGTAGAGTACAAGGGTATACAGGTAAAATAAAAAAACAAAAGCATTTCAGACAAACTCTACCTAAAACCACTTGATAACCATTAAAATATATTTTATATATATTAATTTAATTATTTTATATGCCTTTTTTTTGTAGTAGTTGCTGAGGCAATTTTAAAAATACTCAAAGTCTGCTTCATCTTACCGAACATTTGACTCTTAATAAGTTCAGTAATAGATAAAATTATCCGCATACCTTGTTGGGCAGTTGAAAAACCGAACCCAATAAAATTTTTTTGGAATTATAATCCATATGCATACTGATATTATATTTTTTTATTACGACCCCAACAAACTTATAGTTTTTGCACAAAAGCAATTTTATTTACATTAAATTTTAAATAGTTTTATTTTCATTTTATTTTCAACTTAAATATTTCTTATTTGTAACAACAAGGGACTACAAGAGCTAGATTAACTAAAAATATTATCTTCAGAAATACTTAGAATAAAAACTTTGAAGGATAGAAGTTTAAAATGTATCCACGCACATCAAAAGGTATAAATAGCAACATCACATCCACAGTTTTTGAGATTTAACGATCTTTTTAATAGCAATCATATAATTTAATTATAATTAAAACTCCGCTTCAACAGCATTAATAATTATGGTTGTATTAGGTTTTTAATCAATTCGTTTTCTTGAATGTATTGAAAAGTTTCCATAGAGTAAATAAATTCGAGTGAATTATCGGGTATCTCAAGGTCGGGGACACGTTCTGTTTTTTTTTTTTGGAATGAATCCGTGAGTCTGGAAGTGGGAGAAGCACGCGTCCTTGCCGAAAAGTGGCATGATTGCTTCATTGCAAACGTCGTTATGCTCAAGTGCCGCACACAGATTAGTTAATATTCCACTTTGAATGTGTGTCGGGGTCGCCAACGGTCGCCAGTGGTCGACCTGCTTATCTCTCCCATTGCACGTGCCCCATGCGCTCGATATATATGTATGTAGATGTCCGTACTTTTGCATATGTACTCTCTCTTTCTCTCTCTCTCTCTCTCTTTGGGGCACCTCCTTGCTTCAGCTTGAGCGCGACACTCGAATTCTGAATTTGAATGTCTTAATTGCATCCTGTTTGTGGCAAATTCACTTCTGCAACAATTAAAAGCCAATTTTGTAGCGCCCGACGACAGCTGGCAGCGCTTTGGGGTTTCTAATCAACGCAGCGGGCGGTAAAATTCACAGGACTACAACAAATAACGTCTGAGAAGGGGAAGAGATTGCGATTGCGACTGGATGTGGGAAGATGTGGGAAACTCTGTCGATGGGGCTCCTTTTCTCGCATTTTTCCTTTATTTCCGCTGCGCGACAAAAATTACCAGACATTTGCGTAATGCACGCTGCACAAATTCAAGCAAGAAATTAAACGGCACTGCCATCGAGGTAGGTGCTATATACCCTACAAATTTTGCTATTGTGAATCTAGTTATATAGAATAGAGAATCTACTATAAGTTGGCTTAGTGCCTAAATCAATATTAATGAGATTACAATAATGTTCATTACTTTCTTATGAATCCTGGTAAATATTTCCCGTTTTCCACATTAAAAATAATTCTTTTGACCAGTGCTTCCATTCACTTCCGGTTTATTTTTCTACTTATTCTTAGATAAACTGATTCATAAATTAAAACTTTAATTTAGATTAGGCTCCTTATCGAGTTATGATATTTCATATTTGAGTTAACGGATGACTTCAAGGCTCATGGAAATATCGTGAGTTCCAGAGTAAGAGCATAATGTTACGATAATTGAAATGCCGCCCACAATTTCACTTGGCTGATAAAACTGCTTCTTGCTTTGCTTTGTCGTCTGCAGGCAGCGACCCAGACAGGATGTGCCACAGCAAATGCAGCCCAGGACCAAAAAGAGAGATGAAAGAAGGAAAGGAGCACCCTATGTGGTCGCTAATTAAATTGTGCTCGCAAATTCAGGTACTTTATTGTGATTGCTTCACATGCACTTCGTGGTGATCAAAAGTGGATCGCACTCCTCCGCAAAATCATCCACATTGGGGGTACTCTGGCGATAAAAATGCGGTGGCAAAGTGGCAACTTTTGCATAAGCTTTAAGGACTTCAACTCCAATCGGTGAATTCTCCAAAGGACACTCTTTGTCCTGTTTGCCTGACTGAACTACTGGCAGCCATATGTGGCGACGCATCTGAATTACGTCCTGGTAATGCATTCGATTAGCACGACAGAGTTGTCCAACTGTTGTCCCGTATTTCAATGCCAAGTGAACCATGGTGTCCTTACTGCTCACTTCATGACGCAGCCAGTACTTGCAACCACACAGATTGGTTGCAATCTTCTCAGAGTTGCCGCTGCTCATTATCAGAAACCAGTCCTCAATTGAAACATTTTGTATGATTTTTATTTTGTGTATTTCGTATTTCTGTAATTGAATAGCCAACTGAATGGATTTTTGTGAATGTCGACATGGCATCATTATATTCATATACTTCAGTGAATCATTCAAATTTCAGTGCCTCTTTGATGGTCTGCAGCATTCCGATTAGCGTTTTATGCAAATCACTTCAAATACTCTCACATCCCGTATCCTAACATCCTCACATCTCATAGCCGCGAGTTAAGCCATTGCGAATGCTCGTACATTCGTATGAATAAGTACGAAATCAACGTTGCGTATACGTAACCAACTCATGGCCTGTTGCGTGTTTATTTAGTGTGTGTGTGTGTGTGTGTGTGTGTGTGTGTGTGTGTGTGTGTGTGTGTGTGTGTGTGTGTGTGTGTGTTGATTGTAGTAGAAATAAGGGTTGGCATACACATAATAATTACAGGTTTCTAAACATGAATTCCCCATGAGTGTGAAAATATTTGTAAATGGCACAATTTGTCAACTTGAAATACAAGGGGAAAATTTATTTTTTCTTGAAAATTGGAATTCTTTATAAATTATCAATGTTTACATTTAATTTATCTATTTTTTACTTATTAATATTATTTTTAATTGTGATTTTTATGATATATAGAAATCTAATCATACGGCTTTAAATTATGTTACATATTTAAGATTTTAGTGCATTTTTAATTCAGTTTATTTCATAAGAAAAACTATTTCTGTAGAAGACAAAGACTTTATGGTGAAGTCATTTGTCCTCGTATATTAAATATAATTAATTGATTAAATCATTTAAGGCTAATCACATTTTAATTTGACGCAAAAGAACATTTCGACATTTAAAATGGTTTTCCTGAAATAATTTTCCACAAATAAATTTTCCATATGCAATTGGTTTAGATGAATTTTTTTTAAAAATTGCTGGTCTAGTCTAACTTAAGTATTCTGAACAAATGTGCGAAATTGATTTGATAAATCCGTACATGTGATAGCAAAAAAAAAGATGAAGAAGCAGAAACTGCTGGTTGGGAGTAAAAACTATGTGTCTTGAGTTGAATTGAACTGAGAAAGTGTCTCGATTTCTTTTTTCGTCGGTCGCATTGAAGTTAATCTAGTGTGAAGTCATTTGACGTTGAAGCCGATTAAGTTCAATTCGATATGACATTATTATGAGCGAGACAAAGACAGTTCGCAGGCAGTGTAATCATGTGCAAGCGGCACATAAATGTTGAGCTATATATATATGAGTTTAATATGGAATTTGTAAGGTGCTTTGCATCGATCTGAATACAATTTACCCGTTCCTAACAAGTCACACATTGGGTTTCATAATATTTTAAATTGAGTTTCACACTTTTCAATAAATAAAATAAAATCTAAATTTATCGTAAGTGAATGAAATGGAGAAAAATGATGGTGGAGGAGCCAAGTATACACGGGATAGTCAAATTCCAGCATATTTCAAAAATCGGTTCTTTGTGACAATCATGTTATTCCTGGGCATGGCCAATGCCTATGTGATGAGAACCAACATGTCGGTGGCAATTGTCGCCATGGTTAATCATACAGCAATTAAAGGTGAAGATGCGGGAAATGATACGAAATCGAGCAGTCGACATGATGGTGAATTTGCTTGGAGCTACAAGTTGCAGGGTTACATATTGGCCAGTTTCTTTTATGGATATGTTGTAACTCAAATTCCATTCGGATTCCTTATCAAAAGCTATGGAGCCAAACATTTCCTTGGTTGGGGTATGATGATCAATTCAGTTGTTGCCTTTGCTGTGCCAATTTCAGCTCGGAAAGGCGGCTATATCGCACTCTGTGTTGTGCGATTCATCCAAGGTCTCGGAGAGGGTCCAATTGTACCCTGTACTCATGCCATGTTGGCCCATTGGATACCACCGGATGAGAGATCCCGCTCTGGAGCCGCTGTCTATGCTGGTGCTCAGTTTGGAACGATTATTTCCATGCCATTAAGTGGACTTTTAGCAACTTATGGCTTTGATGGAGGCTGGCCATCAATATTCTATGTGTTTGGAGCAGTGAGCACAATCTGGTGTATATGTTTCATTTGCTCTGTAGACGAGAGTCCTTCTGTATCGAAGAATATTACGGATGTCGAGCGGAAGCATATTGTTGAGACGATTTGGTCAAATCAGCCAGATGAAGAGGATGGAAAGACGCCATTGCGTAGCATCTTTACATCGTTACCTTTTTGGGCCATCTTGTTTGCCCATTGTGGCCATAATTATGGCTATGAGACACTGATGACTGAGTTGCCCACATACATGGCCATGGTGATGAATGTTTCACTGAAATCGAACGGTTTTCTCTCATCACTTCCCTATTTGGCCATGTGGCTGATGGCCATGGTGTTTGCCTTCATTGCCGACTATTTGATACGAAAAGATGTCAGCATTACGATTACCCGAAAGATCATGAACTCAATTGGACAATATGGACCGGCTATAACACTTTTAGCTGTCGGATATTGTGATAGCAGTCTTGTAATGAGTGTTGTATTATTTACCATCGGTATGGGATGCAATGGAGCTATTTATTCGGGCTTTAAAATCAATCATCTGGATCTCTCTCCAAAATATGCTGGACTTCTTATTGCGATTACAAACTGCACTGCCAATCTGGTTGGACTCACCGCACCCATGATAGCTGGTCATGTGATCAACCATGATCCTTCAATTACCAATTGGCGCATTGTCTTTCTAATTGCCGCCATTGTGTACATCGTGGCTGGTACCATCTTCAATATATTTGCTTCTGGCAAACGGCGATGGTAAATAAGCTAATCAACAGCCAACAACAGCTGCTAACTGGGCTAAAAACAAAACCAAATGCTGTTGTCCTTTTGCGGTTGTCTCCCTGCCTGCTAATGACACTATGGATGTATATGTTTTGAACACTGAACATTGACCGAGGACATCAATCAAATTTCCCTGACACTATCCCCATCGCTTCGACATTTAATTTCACATTTTGTGTGTTATTGTTTTGAGTGTGGTTGGGACGACAATCACGTATTGAAAGCTTCCTTTCCATGAAATTTGTAATGCATTGAGGCAACAGATTTTGCATATCATTGCTAAAAATTAGATACTACATTTTTTAAAATCCGAAAGGGATTTTTATAGATTTTCAACATTGTTCCGGATTATGTGCATAAAAAGATTTTAAAGTTAAATAAACTTGAATATACTCATACATACATATGTATATTACTGTGTGTTTTTGTTTTCATTTATTCCCTTTTCTAATAAAATTTTAATATTTTCTACCACCAATTTTTTAATTTCTACTAATAACAATTTTCATAATTTCTATTACTATTCTCATAATTCCTTCACTTTTCATAAATTATACTACCTGCCTTATTCTTGCACTATTTTTATAGTATTAACCATTGTTTCCACAATTCCTATAATGATTTCGTTTATTTCTACTAATATTTCCAAAATTTCTACTATAATTTCCATATATTCTACTACCATTTCTATTGTTTCTACTGCTGCATATGTATTTCCATAATTTCTACCACTTATCCCATTAATTCTTCAACTATTTTCACAATTACAACTAGTATTGCCGTAGTTTCACTTACCATTTTCAACATTTCTACTACTATTGCCATAATTTCGACTTCTATTAACTTTATTTTTACTGATATTTTCACTATTGCTACATTGTTACAAATTCTAAATATTATGTTAAAAGCAAGATGTGGGAATGAAATAATGTCAGGCTTGTAGATACAGTAGACATTGTAAGCCATTAGATGAGAAAACGAGACTTTTGAGTTTAAATAAATTTAAATATATACTTATACAAATATTCTAGTTAAATTGTCGCACATAATACGCAGAATTGAAGTCTACACGTATGGATATGATATAATCGCATTAGACACGGCAAGAGTGTGATGTCTCTATCGTTTAGCATCCACCACACAACTAAACTAAAACTGAACTCAAACCCTTAACCTAATTTTGGGACAGAGTGAGTGTAAAAACAAGCGAAAACCGGAAGCACTTTCACAAGTTTAAGCCGCTTAAGTTTCATTGCAGTAATAATTTGCGTGCACATCAAACAACGCCCAGTTTTCAGTGAGTTTTGTGAGCAAAGATGTCACTTGCCGCGCAATTTCTGACAGTCGTTAGATACACTCGCCTGACTACAGTTGCAGATACATCCTCGCCCACGTACACAGATACACAGATACACAGATGGATAGATATCTGGATTCTACCTGCAGCTGGCCACAAAATGTGCGCTGGCGTTGTAATAATCAGGGCAACAACTGACTATGTGTCTGTGGCTGTAACTGAAGGTGAAGGTAATGGTAAACTTGGTAATGTTGGTGGCACAGTTGGCCAGCATGTTAACTTGTCTGCACGTCTCGTTTTGTCGCCAGGATAGAAGATAGGATTGCAGATAGGAGAGAGAAAGAGCACATGTAATTGGGTTTTCACTTGATTTAACATGCGACTAAATGTCAAAGTATGCCGCAAATTTAGTTGCAACTGCAACTGCAATAGCAACTGCAACAGCAACAGCAACAGCAAAAAGTCCAAGCGAAGCACCTTTCATTTCCAATTTTATATATTTTGATTGCGATCACGATTGCATTGGCGATTGCGTTTCCATGTCAGCAGTTAGCTGCTCAAATGGTTAATCGATTTAAAATAACAGACGAAGGTCTATCGAAAAGAGTGTTCTCTCAATAAAATCAATTATTTCCAATGAACGATACTTTAACGATACTTAAAAGAATCTATCTGCTTTGTAGACTTCATATATCTATGGAAATGCAGAATTTTTCATTAAAATAAATTGGCAAAAACGTTTCGAGTTTTGTAAACCAAAGAGTTAAGAGCTCATAAAAAATGACTATAATACTCAAAACAAATCCATTGACCAACAATAAATTTGAACAGTTTTATTTTGGCAAACCGAAAATGCAACTAACATGAAACAAAATGTGTAATTTTCAATTTAATTTTATGATTCCAATTTTAAGCTGCATTTAAATTTATGTATTTGTTGCTGCACCTTTTCTAAAATAGAAAACAACTCGACAATTAAACAAATGCAAATACAATCCACAACTGAGCTCTGTCATTTTGTATTTTATTTCTGTTATGGCTTATAATTTGGTTATTTGACATAGGCCTAGGTAACAATACACTAATTGCATGTGTGGACAGAACAAAAGTTACAAAAGACAGAAAGTGTGTTGCATTTTTCAGCCATGTTTGGAGAGTCATTAAATTTACATTAAGTTAAGCACTTTTTATTGGCATCGATAAAGCTTACCGAAATTTTAACTATAATTTGAATTGATAATCATAATTCGATGGCTAAATAAAAAAGAATTTATGAACTATTACTATCACTGTTTGACAACTCGTTTCTTCTACTCTTCTACTACTATTCAGACCTCTCGTTCCCTTTACTGACTCCTTTTATTCGTTCTTTCTACTCGTTAATTTATAAGGCATAAAGACAACATTGTTGTCAGAGTATAAGAAGAATCATAAAAATTGCTTTGAACTGGAAACTGTTTCAATACATATCTTGTATGTTTTATGTTCCTCTCGTTTGTTGTAGCAACTCGTTGGGGATGCTCGTTACTTTGATGCCACCTAGGGATGGACGTGTACATCGACAGCAATGAACTGTGACGACTGTAAGTACTATTAGTATCAGTTTGTTTGGCAAAATTTTATGCTTTTCTGTCAGAGACAGAGATTAATGACAATCGAGATTCCATTAAAATCTCCTGTGCACTGGTCAATTGAAGCATTGCTCAACGTTCCTTGACATTGCTTGATAATACGGACTTCTCAAACATTTCTAATGTGAACTTCAGTTGCTGAACAAAACAATTTTGTGGCTTTCGTTGTTGAGAATTTATATTAATGCAACGGGAGCAGGAACGGGATCGGGAACGGCAACGGGATTATGGAAATGTTTTTGAGATGGCAAATACTTACATACTCACACTCGCACTCACACTCACAGTCGCACTCATTCTCGTACGCGTATATAATAAATAAAATCACTCGGAGAACACAAGAGGCAAATCAAGAACAGACATGAAACCAATACGCCCAGTCCAGCACACTTGACATTCTCACTTTTTTTTTCGAATATTGAATATCCATGATAATATGCCATTGCATAAAGATGGACCAAAACGAGGGTAGACACACAAGTTTCCTTACAAATGACTCAATTTAGTCGGGTGCAACATGCAAGTAAATAAAGTCTCCCTTCGTTTTTACTACTAAATATCAATACTGATCCATTTGGGGATATGTTGTCACTTGGAATTTGCTGGTCGTTGTTTGGCATATTTCATTTTACTCTTGCATGTTGTCCACATTGGGGTCGCGACCCTCTATTGATTTATTTATTTACAAGTGTATGCAATATGCAATATTTTTTTTTGTGTGCTGCAATATTGTTGCCCATAAAAATGAAGCGAAAAGGGCACAAAAATTAAAACAGAAGCACAACATCATTGACCCAAATGCAACTTTCCAATGGGGCAACCAAATGTCTGGGCAAAATAAAAAAACCAAAAAAAAAAAGAAACAGAAAAGAATTTGTAGAATTCGCAGTATTTGACGTTTGCACAAAATGATTGGTTTTATTTGGATGCGCACACGCAGCTGACAGGGGACAAGAGTGATCAAGGGAGAGGGAATGGGAGTGGAAAAGGGAAAGGGAAAGGGAAAGGGAAAGTGGAGGGGATCCAGTCGTAACCAGATATTGATGAGCCAAAGCAGTTTTATCGCCAACCAGCCGGAAATTAATCACAGTTGCAAACGTGCAGCAAACCGTGCAGTTTTCGTATCGAAGCAACAACATTTGTAGTTGTACTCGTTGCTAAATGTCAGCTGGGAGATTTCCCCACTGAATACCTTTATACGAGAGTGTGCATTATGTGTGAGTGCCAAGGAATGTGTCACCATATATGTACATATGTGCAATTCCATTGAAATGCATTTTTGGACCAGAGAAACCCATTGAAAACCATAAGGAAATCATTTGAAAAAGTCACTTCCTTTATGATTTCAAGTAATCAGAGCAAAGCCATTCCATTCATAGCTTAAAGATATTATACTCAAAGCTTCCATGTAGTTAGAAAAGATGAGAAAAGAGACAGAAGCAAAAAGCAACAGATAATATATTTAATATTTAATGGATTACACTTCTGCATTAAATAGAGAGCCATCAATTGATCATATGTATCTAAAGAATTCCTTTGTTTGTTAGAGAGAAATTGAAAGAAAAGAAAATTAATGGCATTAACTCTTGCATAGCATTCTAATGAATCTTTAAAATGATCTATAAATGTATTAAATACTCAACAATTAAGGATAGCCATGCTGTTCTTTTAGTCGATAAAAAGTCACAGGTAAATTAAGTTTTCATTTAATAGTTTGACAATCTCACATTGCTTATGAATTCATATAAATACAATTCCAAATGAGTTTCAACTTTGCGAACCATTTTGTAGCTCACAAATAGCTTTTGTATCTCGCAAATATTATGTGTACCTTCCACAGATATATTTACAAAATAAATAAAGATATTTACAGCTGAGCCCTTTGGTATATTTCTCATTTCAATTGAGATTTGAAAGGATTTGGCATCTTATGACTCTTTTAATAAATATTACGAGATGAATTCGAATTTACTTTTGGAAACAGATTAAAATTGTTAAATCCATGTGAGCCATGTTGGCTGGTAAATTGCTTTCGGATTTCGCAAACAAAGAGCAGAGTAAGTGCTTACAATTTTAGAATAATATTGCCAAGGCTGCAAACGACTTCTCGTACTCGTATAATCCATAAATGAAACCTGGTGAACAAGTTTTGTTAGTAAAACTGGCTTAAAAGTAATCAATGTGTAGGCAATATCTACATTGCATATTTCGGGCTAAAACAGAACATGAGAATCCCACAAAAATGCACAGCTCCAAGCTCGTAGCTCGAAGAGTGGCCAAGTCAATGCAAATACGAATGCGAACACGATACACACGCATGCCACATGTTGCAAGAGGGCCACGGGATGCATGCATTCAGGCATGTCCTTGAAGCGACCGCAGTGCAGGAACAGGAGCAAAAACAAGAGCAGGATGAGAAGATGCAGAAGCTAAAGGCCGCCTTCATTACTGGCCGCAGTTCCTCTTTATGCCACATTATGGGCTGGATGCGCTTAGTTGCAACCACAAGCTACTAGCTGCCACATTGGCCAAACTGGGCGACTGCAAACTTTTGTGTACTGCATGCAACAAAGTCAAACAGTTTGCAGTTGAAATAACTAAACCAGCCATCAATTCGCTTAATGATCAGAGGGGAAAAAGAGCATGAGGAAAGGCTCTGGGTTTAGCTGCCAACCGCAGTTGCATTCGAAGCGGAAACAAGAGTTGTGTGTGCGTGTGTGTGTGTGAGCCCCAGGTGCAAGCGACATGGAGATGCAACTGTTGCACAGTGGCTTCTCAAATATTATTACAAATGGCAATAGATACGCGCTCCACAGATACAAGAGCGAAAAATTGCAAATGCTTTGTGGGATTTTGCGACGTTGCGTATACGTGATATGCAACAGCAACAATGTGCAAATCTCGTTAGTGAAATGACACACACACACACACACACACTCATATGCACACAGTCAGTGGCAGACATAAATATGTTGTACAAAATTTATGCATTGCATGTGGCGACTGCAACCGGCACCGGAAGTGCACTTATGCCGCACTTCTATTTCCGCTACTGTTTGCCGTTGTTCTCGTTATTGTCGTTGCAGCAATGTGCACCATTTTCTAATTGTTTGAAATACATTCCTAATCGACTTCAGTCGTAAATACCCGATTAATACCCACTAAGTAAAGGCGAATTTTTACTTATTATATATTTATTTATTTTATGTTATACTTTCTTCAAATAAATCGTAATTAAATAACCGAGTACATTACGGATACTGAAATTTCATTCTATATTATTCAAAATATCATTAAGGCATGTTCTGCAAATCCCTAAAAATTTCGAAACTACTTTCAGTTGCTTTTTAAATGTCGTATTATTTATTGCAACACTTGATCAAACTTAAGCTTGTATTTAATTTTTTTAAATTCATATTCATTTTATTAAAGTGGCATTCACATTTTTTAATGTACATAGTATGTGGAACAATTTTAGAAATATGATCTATTTTTTATACTTTCTTTGAATAAATTGTCCATGCGCATATTCTTTTTTTACTGAGTCACAATACGAACACTGAAATTCCATTCTCTATTATTCGTAGTCAAGCGATGATGATATTCGTATATTTTGCAATTTACAAATATTTTGTTGCATTCATTACAAATCTGTCGAATATTACACACAGAATATTACACACGAATATCGAAAACTTTTGTATTGACTGATTGATGTATTGCAGCTCTGATTGAAGGAGCTCCTAACTATTGATGGTACTCACCACTTTGCGACATGCAGCAACATGCAACATTCGACGTGTGGCATCAAGATTGATTTGCTGATTAAGAAACCATCGGAATGAGAGTAATGCAAAGAAGTTAATTACGATTTAATTGATTAAATACTCGTAGTTGGTAGAATATAGAAGTGTGTGGAATTTAACATTCATTAAATCATTGAGTTTAGAGTTAATGGCATTTCAAACCTAATTACATGAATAAGAGAAAATTTTCAAACAACAAGTTTCTTTGTAACTGTTTCTTGCTAACTTTTTTTACATTTACTTAAATTTGAAAGCGATCACATATTTCCTGGATTCGGTTTCCACATTCACAACGTAAAATTATCGCTTTATTTGCATTGCTGCTGCTGTCAACGCCCAACAGACTTATCCCGGTATAGTCGACGTGCTCCTACATTCTTCTGTTGCTCGTCTTTCTTCTTGGTGCTTACTAGTCTCTATTAAACTCAATTTAAATGCCAATTTGGCGAAATAACAAAAACACGTGCAAAGCTCCGAAATTCATGTGCAAGTAACCCTGTCAACTAAAAGACAGGGACGTGTCGCAAATCTGACAATCGTTATCGCTATCGATTAGTAGTGCTACCTCTTGTTAGCTAGCGCCGCCATATGTCATATTGTTTACTTTTAGAACTAGATTCTTATTGAAATCTGCCAATCACTTTGTGAAAACAGTTTGTTCAGAATTTGTCACTTTGTCATTTTTATACAGCATTTTAATTTACTTTTTCAAAAAGAATAAGTATTAACTGCATCAAATGGAGGGCGACAAGGAAGAATCCGATGTACCATCAAGCAGCAGCAATGGCGAAAAGAAGCCTTTCGAGATTAAAAAGGTAAAAAGCATAACCTTATGCAAAAAACAAGTAGATGCCATTTCGGCACAGTCATGTCGGCGTGTTACTAATTACCCTTTTTCTAAAAAAAAATACATATACAGTGGAACGCTATGGCGCGCTGGGAATGGGGTAAGTTTCTATATATTAAACAGAGAATAAGTGTACATAAACCGCGTCTGCAATTGGCATTGTGACCATTTCAATATCGCAAAGAAATCGACAGTAACAAATTATAAAAACAGACCATGGACAAATTACCATAAGTTGACAAACGTCAAAAGAAATGCGTCACCTCATTGCAAATTGAAATATGAATTAATATTCAACATAACACATTACAGATATCGTGGTAGACAATTGCGCCATTTGCCGCAACCATATAATGGATCTATGCATTGAATGTCAGGGTAATCAGACATCGCCCACAATCGAGTTATGTACCGTTGCGTGGGGAACTTGTAATCATGCTTTTCACTTCCATTGCATTTCCCGTTGGTTAAAGACACGTCAGGTCTGCCCGCTGGATAATCTCGATTGGGACTTCCAGAAATTAGGATACTAATAACACCGGCACGGAACCGACCACTTCAGCATCATTGATAATATATGGTCAGGTCATTCTCTCTAACTCTCTCACACACACACACATACAAACACACACAAACACTTACAATTCAACATATTGTAAAATACACGACATGTTAATACATAAGTTAAGGAAGAAATGCCACAAAAATAAAAGCGCGTGCCTTGCAACTATCTATGTTTATTAATTTTTATTATCAATATTATATATTATTAATATTATGTATATATATTTTTATCGTATCAACGAAAATATAATTTAAATGAGAACCAAATTCGCAAGACCGTGTTGAATAGCACACGTGTGGTGAACATCATAGAAAGGAGTGGAGCAAGTTGCACAATAAAAAATTGCATTAATTATTGTTAATATTAAAAGTTTCATTAGTTATTGTTAATATGTATATGTACATTTATATATATGAATGTATATAATATATACTATGTAATTATATAGGCTGTGTAAATTGAATTTGTATAAATTGCGTTATTTCTATTGTTTTTGTTTATTGTTTTGTTGTTATTTGTTGTTTTTGCTCCTTTGATTTGTTGGCTTACTATTTGTATGTATGATTAGCATATAGTTGGCAAATGATTTGATGGATTTCAAGGCACAAACATGGACTATCTATATTTGTCGTTGTCGTTTCTTGATGGCCTGGGCCTAAAGTCAAGTTGGCATGCCACGTTCTGTTGCACGTTTGCCAACACATTTGCACTGCAGTGCGGCATTGATGTGACAGTGTGGCACGTGTCTATCAAACTATGACGCAGTGACAAACATTTGGATGGAAAGTAACCAAAAGAGAAAACTGTAAATAATAATAATAACGGAACGATTTGTTGGCAAAGTCGAACATTAAACGATGCGACGCCTTCAGAGGCATGCAAACGTTAAAATGGCAGCAAGTTGCATGCCACAACACATCGCTTGTGGCACAGTGCCGCTCTAAGTAATCCGATTTAAAATGCAGCAAATCTATACATACTATTAGTACATACATACATATACTAACCATATAGAATGCAGCTTCACAATCGGATTCGCTGGCGATGATCACGTCGCTTTTGCCGCGTTAAAACGGCACCAAGTGGTAGCTTCCCAATTCCCGCAGCGTCAAGGCAACGCTAGTGTTGAATAACGTACATTCATGCACACACATTCACACAGTCGAGGCTTGTCATTGAGCTGAACTGAGCTTTAGCTTGGGTTTGGATTTATATTTACTCGCACTCTTACACCTAGAGAAAATAGACATATTAAGTTTATATATAAAATATTTGATTCTTCACTTTAGATTAGGATAGAAAACAAATACAAATTAAAAATTAAACATTTTGATTTAACTTAAGACAAAATCAAATAACAAAGCTAATATAAATAAAGTAAAACCATTCTATTTATAATGTCGAATACCTAGAGAAAATATACATATTAAGTTTATATATAAAATATTTGATTCTTCATTTTAGATTAGGATAGAAAACGTATGCAAATTAAAAAAAATGCAGTAAGTTACTGTGGAGCAAGCTCGACAGTAGGAGACCCAGTACTTTTTGAGAGCAAAGCGTCCACTATAGATTGTTCTTCAATGTTCCCTACCATGCAATAGATGGCGCCACTAAGAAATAAGTTAATTAACATAGAGGTCGCTAGCGTCTCTTCTTCTTCCTTTTGCCCGTAACATTGTTAGTTGAATAACTTCCGCGTTTATCATCCGATTGGAATGAAATTTTCTGGACAGGTTTGGATTATAGTGTATATTATATGTACCAAAAAGCAAGGAGCTAGCATTCAAGGGGCTCTTGTAATTCGACTTCAAAATTTTGTATGCCAATTTCCGGGGGCGGAGAGGGGCGTGACAAAAATCTAAAACAAACTCGATCAATGGGAGATATAGATGTACCTACATGCCAAATTTGGTGTCTCTAGCTCTTATAGTCTCTGAGATCTAGGCGACACAAAAAAGGGACAGACGGACAGACAGACAGACGGACAGACAGACAGACGGACAGACAGACAGACGGACATGGCTATATCGACTCGGCGTGTTGATGCTGATCAAGAATATATATACTTTATGGGGTCTGCCACGCCTCCTTCTGCCTGTTACGCACATTTGCACAAACGTAATAGACCCATTTGTACTTTTTCAAAGTACTGGGTCTAATTAAACATTTTGACTTAACTTAAGATAACTTAAGATATCAAATAACAAAGCTTATACAAATATGGTAAAACCATTCTATTTATTATGTCTTCAGATTAACGCTAAATTAAAAATATTTTTTAATTGGTAAAGCTTATTAAATTGAATTTAAATTAAATATGATTCATATTAATTTCAATATTTTTGTTCAGTTTAAATTCAGGATTTTTATAGATATTCCATAATAATGTTCAAGTACTAACATTGAGAATGTAAGCATTTTATGATTAATATAAAGTTTTTTTTAATTATTTATTGATAATATTTAGTATTCAACTTTAAGTTGACTAAATTCACAGGGCAAAATAGTTGTTGATCCACATAGAAAATATTAATATTGCACAGCATTTTTCTTTGTGTGCATCACTCATCTCATACTCATACTTATACTCATACTCGTTTTCATACTCATACTCGTACTCGTACTCATGCTCATATTCGTGCTCGTTTTTCTCCTGCCCAGCAGGATGTTGGCTTTGTGTTTTCGTATTTTGCGTATTACTTGACTTTCTCCTGCATCTATTTCCTTTCATCCTGTTGCATTCCCTTCTCGTGTGTTTATGTTTGTGTGTGTGTGTGAGTGTGTGTGCATATTCTTCTCCATTTTTTCTCTCATTTCTCTGACTGACGGTAATCCTTAGAGCAGTCCTCAAATTCAATCTGCATTTTATGCGATGCCTTTAAAAATATATGCAACATACCAATGCCACATGCAACGTCAGTGGGAGGGAGAAGGCTGTGTGGCAGTGGCAAATTATTAAGTATTAAAAGTTGCAAAAATTGTTGCCTACATCAGAACACATTTATTTATTAGTCGAACGTATTACAATTTTATTTCGCGAATTTGTATTTTGCATTGCAAATGCAATGAAAAATAAAGCTAAACGATGACACAGCAACAAAATGGGAGTAACCACACACACAACACACACACACACACACACACATAGAGGAAGAGGAGCACAACATGTGGGCGTGTTTTATCAGCAAATTAATGATTATTGCGACAATGCATATGAATAAATAAATAAACAAAAATACGCCATCAACAAATAAATGCATGTATAAATAAAACTCAGCTCGAACACATACACCCAGAGAAAAAAAGGTAAGTTCAAACAAGATATAAAATATTTGATTTTCTCATGTCAGATTCGATTTACATTGAAGCCCACTTATAGACTAGAGATGGAATCTTAAGCTTGAGGTCCTGTGCTCGGTTCCCCAATTAGATGTTTTGGTATCAATATAATAAATAATGAAATAATAAAGAGCACATTAATGTAAATAAATTTACATACAAAAAGTAAGCAATTAAACAATAGACAAATAATAGTAAAGACGTCAATGTAAATAACTTGAACTGTAAGTTATGATCAAACTAATAATTAAAAAAATAAATTAAACTGAATATATCTAAAATGAACGCTAAATAGGGCAAAATCATAGAATATTAAAATTTCACAGCATTTTTCTCTGGGTGTATATACATACACATATATGTAGTTGTATATATATGTTGTAGTATATATAGATACATACGTATATACATATCAGTATAGAAATGTCTCTATAAACATGCGTTGCCTGTGCCGCCTGGCAGTCATAACAATAACAATGTAAAATCGCTTAGATTTCAACCGCAGAATGTAACAGAGTAACTGAGAGACAGAGAGGGAGAGTGGAAAAGAGAGAGAGAGAGAGAGAGAGAGTGAGATCGAGTGAGGAAAAGTGAGCGGGAAAACTGTAGCGACAGTCACGCATACAAGGGAAAGGCGGAGTCGTAGCTCCTTCATGCAATACTTGGGCTAAGATATGCGAATGCCTTTGGGCACGTACAATCCATTCATTCAGCAAATACCAATAATAGACACGTACGCAGTAAGACTGAAAGAGAGAGCAAGAAAAATTGTGGCTAAAGGAGGAAAAAACAGTACAAAGGGGGGATGGGGGAGGACTGAAAAAGCGTAAAGCAGAGGCATTTGAAAATGGCCCAACAACAGCAGCAATAGAAAAAGTCAATGAATGCTGGCGCAAGTAAAGCAAATTTGCTAAAGACAATGGGACTTTTAAGTCACTACAAAGACAGAGATGGCACTACCAGAGTAGGGGAATATGAAAAAGAAAGAAAGGGAGAGAGGAGAGAGAGCTATACAGTGGTAGATAGCTAGGGAGAGTGCTACACACATGGCATAAGAAAACAATATGGCAAAACAATATAGATAAGTTCAAACAACTGTCGTTTACTTCCCCTTTCCCCCAGTTTTCCACACAGCTTTGCCACCCCCTCACCCATCCAAGAAAAGAGCACACACACGCCTTGGAATGAAAATGTTTTTCTTGGGCCAAAGAATTTGCGCCACTTAATGCGTGTGCTGCCAACAAATACGACAACTCCCCTGTTATAATAATAATAAGTATTTACGTTGAGTAAATAGTTGCTTTCCTTCCTCTTTTACTTTCCCATTCCCATCGCCATCCCCTTCCTCTTCCTCTCACCCACTCTCTTTCCATCAACTACCACTTAGTTTGCCTTTTGACTTTCATGTTGCGTGCCAGAGCGATCGTTAATCAACATTGCTGCTGTTGCAAACTGAACATGAAGGTAGATTCTCTTCATCTTTTTCATCTTCTTTGCAAAAGTGGAATTGCTTCCGGTATTTTGCCATGACTTTGTCCCAATGAGTTGACACAATTGTGTGTGCGTGCGCGTGTGTGTACGTGTGTGTGTATGTGTTGCTTTTACGGAATTTTCATTTGTTTTCTCGCGAATGACTGTCATACATTGCGTATGCGCAACGTTCTCTGTCAACTGTTGTCACTCACGCTGGCGTGAGTGCAATTGCATGAGAGACAGTGTAGACAGAAGTTAAAAAAAGGCTTTCTCGACTAGAAGATGCTTTGTAACTGAGATAGTAAACTATGCACTATAATTCACTTATTTCACTAGAACCGCATTGCCCAAATTTATTAAAAGCCTCTAGTAACTGAGTATTATAAATATAATAAAAAGTACATTTAGCTTATTTTTGACTTTTATATGCAGTAACTAAACACAATATACTTGTAATACTTATCTAATTTGTGTTTAGGAAAAAGCTTTGATCTCCTTATCAATTCATTGAGGAAATATATATTGTTTAAACAAAATTTTAAGCATATTAAATGCAAACTTTAAGTTATTACCCTCTTCTATCGTGGCTTAATTTTTTACCAACAGCAATTGCCTTTTGTTTTATTTATTGACAGAATATGTGTTTTAAATAGAATAATAAAGTGCAGTACTTTTATAATATGCCTTAACAGCTTGACAAGATTTTTATGTGCGCTTATTTTTTTTCAGCTCTTATATTTTTCAGTTTTTTAAATTTTTTTTTTGTGCTTTTGTTGTCAGCTTAAGCTGCTGGCTTTTCTCCGTGCGCTTTTCATGTTGTAGTCGTCGCCTCACTAAGCCCATTAAAACTTCATAATCAACATAATCATAAGAATAACGCACAGCAAGGCAAATAAAGAAAATAAACGAGTTAGTAGACGAGAAAACCGAAAGCCAAAAAAAAAAAACAATAAAAATACAAATAAAAAAAAGAACACATCAGATAATTGTACGATGGTCAGCCATTTTGTGCAATGCGTTTCTCTCTGAGTAGGAAACGGGAAAAACTGGCTCCGCTCATTATTATTTTGCTGGCCTGGCCACAAAAGGCGACTAAAGCCTGACCTTTGCTTAATTATGGTAATTAGCAGGCAAAGAAAACTAAACTAAACGAGCCGAGACGCGATGCGAGACATGCAAAGTGCTCGACAAGCTCGTTGCATTTGTTCTGACCAACAGACCGCTTACACTACATCATAATGATCATGATGATGATACATAATTATATTGCTAATGATCAAGTTGTCAAGTACAACAACACAATGGCAGCCAGTCATCTGCCGACGAATATAATATAAATAATAAAAGCAGACAAACCCCCAAAAAACTAAAAAAAAACCAGAAACAAAAACAGAAAGGAAAGAGTCAAAAAGCGAATTGCTTCCGCATTTAGGGCTCTTTAAATGACACTTCAGCCTGGCCATGCCCACATTTCTGTCCTTACAACGTAATAATATTATGCAATATTTGTTTCACATTGTCTGCAACTCCTTTTTTCTTATACGTTTTGTACTTTTAACGCTTAAAATTTAATTTGCCGCTCAGTTCTTTTTTTTACAGAGTTTTTTTTTTATTTACTGAAAGTTTGTGAAACTTTTGCATTGCTAAAGCTGTTAGCTTTAAGTATTTAAGTGACTTAAAGAATCAGGTTAAAAAACTCCTAAATTTTTGATTAATCTTCCAGAAGAACAGGGTATTCAAAACTTAAAGCTAATTCAATTTTAGCGAGAATAGCGTCAAATTGTATTGAACGTGGATATTTGTTCACGCTTGTATAAATGTACTTTCAAAGTACATAGAGAGCTTTAAAGAACTACTTGAATTGATTATTTCCTTTTGCTAATTTGACTATTTTCTGTTTCTAAACACTTTAAAAGTTTTACTTAGTTTAAGTTTTAGAAAAATTTAATTGTACTTCTGCATATTACAAAAAGCTAACAATTGTTTTAAGAGCTATTGCTCACTTACAAACCTTTTATTAATTCTACATTAAAAATCGAAAGTTTCTTAAAATCTCATAACTTACCTAGAAAATTAAAATATGTTTTATATGTATATGTTTACTGTAAAAACTTTGCTATTTATTTAAATTTATCTTATATGCATAATATAATTTTAATATTATGTGCGGCATGCTGAATCCATTTGCGTATTGAATTCGACTATAACTCTCTTCTCACTATTTGTATTATGGTCCAAGTTGTGCAGTCAATAGTCCATCAATATATATAACCTTGTGATAACCAGCCAGAGACCGCCTATTTGTTGCCAGGAAAAAAAAGGGTCCAAATGGGAACACAGGGCCAGTTCGTAATGTGTAATTTATTGCTCTGCTCAAATTGAATCTAAGCGCCATTAAAAAACAATAAACTAAACATGTATGTAATAAATTGAGGCCAAATACTCAGCGGCTCACAAAATACACATACATACGTGTATACTTATGTATGTGTAGGAGTTAATATGTATTGATGTATGTATGTATATATAGTACTTATACACATATAGTATATATATATGTACATAGGTATAGAGAGACGTGTATTTGTTAAAGGGCAGCAAAAAACTGCGCAAAATAAATTGACCAAATCTGCTGGATAAAAGGATTTGAAAGCAATTAATTGGCAGCGCATAGCAACACATCGATTCCCAAAAACAACAATCGACGGCAGAGCAAATACAAATAACAACAATAACTATAAACACAATAACAACAACAACGACAACAGCAACATTAGCTTCAAACAACGACAACAACAAGAAAAAGATCAACTCAAAATGAAATAATTGCATTCGGCATTGTTGTTGTTCCTGCTCCAAGCAACATTAAAAAAATAGAACGAAAACTTTCTGTGGACTATGCAATTGATGAAAGCCATAAAGTAAATACCTAAAGCACCCTCGATGCTATATAAACTATATAAAAACTAAATATAAAATACTGCGGGCATAAACAAATTGCTAAAATCGGCAAATTAATAAAAATAGCCAAAAATAAAAATGAATAAAGGAGAATACAATTGATAAATTGAAAAACAATTATGCAAGAGGGTACAGTTTCGGTACATGTTACTATAATAAAATGGAACTCAACAAAAATTCTGTAGAACACTTATGTTATTGACCTTTAATTTAGATAAATTATTTTCCATAGCAAATGTTCTTGCAAATATGGAAATATCTAAACATCAAAATAGGGAGAATTAAGAACCATCCATAAACTTGGTAATTTTAATTGCAAAGAAAATTATATTTCTGAAATAAAATTTCTAAGCATTATTCAAAGAAAATGGATTTAAATTACAGATTTATTATTTCTATTATCTTGTCTATGATAGTATCCGATTTTTTTAAATACTTAGATAAAAATACAAACACACATGATTCATATTTATCAAATTAAATATTGACGTATCAGTAACTCTGAGTACTTTCCTAATGTGTTGTCCAGTAACTCAATACTGTCTTAATTTATAGCAAACAAAATCTGCACTAAAATCCTGAAAATCTCTATTAAGATCCTAAACCATTTTACAGATATGCTTCCATCGATAAATTGGGGGAGAGTAAGGAATGAGAGCGAGAGGATGAGTACTCATTATAATGCAATTAATTAGTTTGCTTCACTTTTGTTCAGAGATTTGGCATCATTTGATATCAATGTCTAATACATTAATACCCATTCAATTTATTTCATTAATTTTGCTGGCTTATTTCAGTATTGCAGCTCTGGCAACTCAGCACAACTGTTGTTGTTGTTGTTGTTGTTGCTGCAATGTTGTTGCAATTGGATGGGCCTTGTCCGTTGCCTTTTGTGGTTGCAAGTTTGCCATTTGCCTTCATACGCACCGTAACACATTGGCATTTGTTTGCCTTGTCTTCAGTCTTCAGTCGGAGTGTATATGTGTGTGTGTGTGGGTGTGTGTGTGTGTGCTGATAGTCCTGGCATTAGTCGTATGTATGTCTGCTGCCGTGTTGTTGCTGCTGCTCTTGCTTTAGTAGCTCTTGTGGTTTATTATAACTGCATACATCATGCAAATACTTACATATACACATCCACTCACACGCACATACACCCTCACACACACACAGTTTTAACACAAACATGCCACATTACTGAAAGGGGACGTAAATCTACTCCTTAACGGTACAGCAACAGATTCCTGTATGTACATGATTTCGTTTTTGCGTACTCGTATTTTTGGCCAAACTCTAATTTTGTTTTTCTTTCTGTTCCGTTTTGACCAGATTGTCGTGTGTGTATGTATGTGTGTATGTATATGTGTATGTTGGCCTATGTTTTTGGAAGAATTATTTTATAAATTTTCATAGTTTTCACTTTAATTAAAAGTGCGGTCGTGGCTTTTGCGGCGTAGATTTGTTGAGCAAACTCTATTAGCAAACGTGAATGTTAACCACAAAGCTGCAACAACAGCACTGCCAACTTGTATGTGTGTGTGTGTGTGTGTGGCGTATTGAAAACATGACTGCCAACTTGCGGTAAATAGCTGTGAGCTGCACTAGACATCATATTAATTGATTACTACAGTGAAATTCCATAGATTTTTCCACAAACATTTCTCACAGTGTACTTCTGTACAAACAATTACTTGGATTTTGTCTATGAATTTATATCAATAATTCCAAGTATTTATGGCATTACTGCTATTAAATGTTCAAGCGTATAATTTGGCAATTTACTTGAGACCCAACACAATACTATACAACACTCACACACACACACACACACACAATTGCATTTGACAAATGCATTTATAATTGCAGACCGCAGATAAAATCATTTTGACTTTGATGTTATCAGCAACAACTACATACATGATGATGATGATGATGTTTGTAGCCAATGATGATTATGATCAACATCGATAACTGTTGCTGAGGGTGCCCACAATGTGCAACATTACCAATCAATTTGTAATTGGTAGTTGATGTCATAGCAATTCAGTTAACTCAGCTCACAAAAATGATCAATCAGCTGAACAAATTGAGAGCAATTATTTTAATCAGCAATTGATTGCTGATTTTGATACAGTTGCTGAGGCTGGTGCTGATGCTGATTCTGATTTCGAAATTAAATTTGATTTTCACAAGCGCTTTTTCAAAGTTGCACACAGTAGTGCAGGCAAACCATCGATAATTGCAGACATTCGTTATTTTTGATAAATAACCCAACAAAAGTTACATAAGTCTCTAATAGAAGTTAAAATATATATTTAAATTCTAAGACATTAAAATGTTTATGCTGTTTATTACAACTTTTCTATTATTAATTTATTTGTTTCCAGTGCTTCAAGTAAAGATATTACTTTCGTTCGTCAAGACGCGTGATAATTGCACCATCTCAAGTAATGCTCAAATAATAAAAAATGCTTTTAACTATTCATAGCTTAAATTTATATGTTTGATAAGTCGATAGTTTGCCAGCTCTAGCAAAAGTTCGCTGCATTCATTTGGAGTTTTGTCATGCACTGTCAGGTGGGTTTTTCGACAGCGCACAAAAGTAGACAACACTTTTGTCTCATTCTTTTCACATCGCACCGTGTGCATGTCATTTGCCAACTGCCATTTAATTTCATTAATTAATTTGTTTGCAAGCCCACGCACAGAGCAGAGAGCAATGGCAGACGCGCGCCAGCTGCCGCAAAAGCCAAAAACAACAATTAAACATAAATCTTATAAATTTCCGTAGCCAAAACTTCCTGCCAAGGCTTTTTGTTCCCGCTCTCTCTCTCTCTCTCTCTCTGTTGTTTTGGCTGCGATTTTCGCCGTGCCACAGAACATATTTCATTTTGACTGCAACTTTAGCTCACGCCCACATCTCACAGTCCCGCCCACCGTCTACAGTCCACCGTTCAACATCGTCGTCGTCTCCGTCGTCGCCATCGCCGTTCGCAACGGGCCAAAAAACTTTGCCGAGCTCTTGAAGCCGGCAGCAGCAACATCTACGGCGCATTGTTTGTTGTCTAACAGTCTATGACTATTTAAGACAAGCTCACACACACACACACATACAAACACACACAAGCATATACGCACACATACATAATTTAATTTAACTATTTTAGGTAGCGTTGCCTTCAGTTTTCAGTTACTGAGTTTCAGTTGGCTGAAAAGTGCAACAAAACTACCCAGAAACACACAAGCACACACACACCTCCCACAAAACATTTGTAACAATTTCCACACGTAAATACTTCCTGCCAAGAAATACACCCACACAGACACACAGACACACACACACACACACACACATACACACGCAAGCACACACATATGCAAAAGCACAATTATAATTGTCATAACACAAAAGCAGCTGAAAATTTAGTGCCAAGTGCAAAAAGTTTCACGTGGGCGGACATTTAGCTTGGCCGCAAAGTCACACGAGGTTAGTTTGAAAAGTTGCTGTTGCTAGTAACAGAATAAACGAAGAATATAAACCGATGAACTGATAATGATCAACATTTAAAAATAATTTTTATTAAATAGATTTTTTATTTTATGGTGAATATTTTATTATAACTCAAACTTATCCCTATAAATGGTGTTTAAGTTTACTGAGGGTAATTTTTCCATTTTCAAAATAATTTGAAAAACCCAAGGCCTTAGCACGGGACATAAATAGATGGGTTTTCCTTTTAAATCTGAGTCAATATGACTAATTTTTAGTAAGTTATACTTTGAAGTCTCTTAAAAAGATTTTATCTGCATGCCGATTTTTAATTTTTCATTTTCAAAGGTCAATAATTTAACAAAGTATTTATTTTAAAAAAAATTTATTTTGTTCTTATTTCAAAATTGTCACACGAAAATGATTTGCACTTTTTGTAATTGAATTTTCAGTTTTCGACTATAATATAGGGGTTATGATTTATGTATAAATATATGTTGCTTCACTTTTTTGTATATTTAAATATAAATATTTCTTAACTTAACGTCATAGATGGTCATAAAAATAAGTAGTTTTGGTAAAGTTTACAAAGTACATGCTGCTTTTCACGAAAGCTTTGTGGCAACCCTCTCTGTCGTTTTCTTTGCACTCTCTTTGTCTCTTTATGCATTGGTGTGTGTCAGTGACACGTTGATAAATGACATTTGCAGCGTCAATGTGAATTTTATAAATTCTCGTAACTTTCACGCCCGCTGCGCGATGCTGCAAACGGCAAAGCATTCAAAAAGTTGCTTAGCATGGCCAAAACAAAACGCTGATGCCAGCGCCAGGCAGAGGCAGCGGCAGAGGCAGTAGCAGAGGGGTTTTTGTCGTCGTTACTGCTGCTGTTACTGTAGTTGTTGCGATAGTTGCATATTTTTTATGACACTTTTGCGGCTTATCAACGTCAAGGCAAACACAACCGCCCAACAACCGCACTTCCCTTCGCTGCCTTGGGCAGCATTATTTACATTGTCAACAAGCTGTCGAGTGGTTTTTGCACCACTCGATCGGTTAGCCATACTTTTTTTTATTCATCCCTCTATCTCTCTCTCTCTCTGTCTCCGTCTCTCTTGCTCTCTGTCTCGTTTCTTATTTGTTTTTCTTTTTACCTAACCTTTTTATATTTTTTAATTTTCAACTCAGTGCAAATTCAATTTCCCCGGTTATTTGCCTCTGCCATGCCCCACAAAAGGGAATAAGAAAAACGTGATGTCATCGCCTGCTTACCTCAGCACACACACACACATACACATACGCACACCTTACACACCTGTTTAAGTTAATAGATAGATAGCTATTTAATGGTAACTGCACGCAACAAAAGTTGCAGTCAAACTTTGTCAGCCTCGATGTGGGCACCCGTGTAGATTCTTTGGTTACCTACAAAGTTTCATTAAAGTTTTTTCTGCTTTGCTGTCAAGGAGCGTGGAGAGTTGGAGCGGAAAGAGCGTAAGTGAAGCAGCGCCATCTACAGTCGATTGGCAGTGCTCAATTTGGACTGATTCAGTGTCGGCAATGACATAAGCGTTAAACTGCACGACTTTGGCAAGTGAAAAGGTGATCAAAGTCAAGACATTTGAGTTATGATGCTAAGGATGTCAGTGCTATAGCTGCGAGCTATATGAAGTTGTAGCTGTCAGCTATGTCATACAGATGGGTATAGATATGGTAACATCACTATAGAGAATCGATATTTTAGCTTAAAACAATATGTTATTTAATTCGATATATGCATAATACATTGATATATTTTATAATCTCCTTTTTTCTAGCTTGTTTTACTTTTTATTCGACTTGAATTTAAGTTTTAATTGCATTCCAAACTTATCAATATACTATTTTGAGGATTATCTGCATTGGTTTTCTTAATTAGTTGTATCTTTGTTTATCCAAACATCCTTTATAACTATCTATGTAAATTAATGAGGAATATGAATGAAATACGGTTTATTTTCAATACAATTTTTAAATTTTATTGCTGAAGGAAAAACCGGGAATGAAACCGAAACGAATTTCGGTTACGGTTCCGGTTCCGGTACGTACCGAAACGAGTATTTCGGTAAAAGGTTCCATTTCGGTGTTGTCCTTTCGGTTCCGGTTCTCGTATCGGTCCATACCGGTACAGTAAAGTAACTTTTAAAAAATTTAAATTTAAAGAAATTCGAATTTTATCAACAAATATTTGTGTATCTATAAACGTACAAATGCATGCATTTTAGCATGTTAAGTCTGACATATAATTCGAGAAATTTTTTTATAGTGCAAAACCATGTTCGTACGAAAAATAACAATCAAATTTTTTTAAATGTATCGAAACCGTACCGGTACGAACGTTTCGGTTTTCGGTTCTTGAAAAATAATTTATTTCGGTTCCAGTTACGGTTACGGTATTTCATTTGAAACGGTTAATTTCGGTTAACGGTTCCGGTTACGGTTACGGTTTCATTTCCTGGGAAAAACTCAATATACAAAATTTTTGGCATATTTTTACATTAAGTTTTTCACTATGTTAAGTTTAGGAATGTCAATCTTAAAACAGTCAGCTTGGCAAATGCATAAATGTTGTCGCTGTCAGCTATAGTTAGAGAACAATTTTAATGTCAATTAAATATTTAGGCTAAGGGCTGAAGAGTATACATAAATAGAATTGATTTTGAACTGTATACCTTGTGTTCCGATAGCTGAACTAAAAATTTATTGATTGACAGTGCTTTTAAGCATGTCACATAGAAAAGTACATGAAATGCAACTAGCCCTCTCTCTCACTCTCACTCTCTTGATTTTTCTTGGTCTTCATCTCACTCTGTGTGTTCTCTGTCTAAATTGCAGCTTGAAAGTTGAGTGAAAACTTAAATGCGCCACTGAACTGAGTGTGCAGAGATAAAGTCAAATACTTGACAAGTCACAGGTAACAAGTATGAACTTATAAAGTCATAAGTGTGTCCCTGTGTGTGTTTCTCATTCTATATATATATATACATATATATATATATGTGTGTGTGTGTGGGGGCGTGCGAGTATGTGTTGGTCTTTTGCAAAAGTGCTGGAAAGTTTTCAAATTATTTTTGGTTATATAATTGGAATTGATAACTTTGGGCACAACGCAGCAAGAGACTCTCTTCGGCACGGTGCACACACAGCGCTAACTGTAACGAGTACCCAAACAAACACTCACATATTTACACACATTCACACTCATCCACACACACCCACACGCTGATAGAGAACTTGCGCGTGTATTTGTCAATAACAAGCAATTTAACAATTTTGTACACAGACATAAAAAAAAAGCGAAATTCTTGCAAAGTTATCATTCAAACTTGAAAATCAATAAAACTTTTGATACAACAACAGTCTCCGATATAAAAACGCCAACCCATCGAAGCTTTGACACTTCTTTCAAGACAGACCCACGTGATATTATTTTCTTATGACAATTTTTATACTGTTGCTGAAAAGTGTGTAAGAATCAACAGCAGATTCAGCAGACACCACAATTAAGGACACCCTTTAATATATAAAATATATGTATATACTATATATGTACATATCATATCTATCTGTCTATCTATCATGTTTCTTTTTTTATTGTATCTGCTCACATAACCCACCTTACTTTGCCTATCTTTGCCGTTTTCGACGTCGACGATGCTAAAGAAAGTTAATTAAGAAAGTTTGATTTCTTATGGCTAAATAACGCTCGAAAGTTTTACTGACTGACAAATATCGAGCAATACTCGTAATAAAAATAAAAGAACAAAAATCAAAAAGAAAACAAAAATGATGAAGTTGAGCCTTTTACTCCCAACAATCTCATTTCCCTCTCCCCTTTTCAAATATTGATAAGCAAGTTGATGGGCTCAATTGCCTGATGGAGTCTAAGGGGTTGCCGCGATTGCCTCAAGGGGATAAGAAGGTGGAGAGTCGACTGTGGCTAAGCAATAAAAAGTTTTTCAACGACTTTTCGCTCTGCTCCGGTTTAAACAAATCACCAAATATTTACTTTACATTTATATTTATGTTTATATTTATATTTATATGCATTTTATATCACAATTACGACCACAGCGTTATTTATGAAGTGCAAAGATCTCAACGCCTTCGGCTTTTCGAGCTGTTAAATGGAGTTTGTTTAGCTAGTTGACGGCCATGAAAAGAACCATCATGAGCTGTTAATTGGCCAACTAGGGTGGGCAAAGTGTATAGAATTTTCGACTTGCAACCAACAAATAATAAAAATCGATTAAATTTTCAATGAGTTTTCGACGGGGAAATAATAACAAAGCAAAATTCAACAAGCGGTTTTCTTAGAATAAATTCGAATGAATCAAATTTAAAAGCAAATTAACTTTACTTTACTTTACCTTTGCCAAATATGTTTATTTCTTACCACGTAAATTTAAATTTTAAGCGTGACTGACTGGAACTCACCTGTAGCAAGATTAATTTGCAGATCAACTATAAAAATATTTATAATTTATAGTAAAAGAACAAACAGATATTTTCCTGGCAAATTTGTAATTACTTTATGCAATTACATTAAAGAAGTCGTTCACCCTGTAGCAACTGTCTATTAAATAGACTTGACAGTTGAGCTATTTATTTTAATATATCTCAACTGAAACTTTCGGACACAAACTTTAAAAACCCTGTTGTAGACAGACATGGAGACTGAGCAATAATAATATAATAATCTATTTAATTATGGAATACAATCTTTTGTCTTAAACATTTAAATCAAGCACCAATTTATAATGCAAAATTGTATTTAAAAACTAAAGCACTCATACATAATGGTCTTTGAACGATTTGTGATTGCAACATTCTATAATATCGAGATACAGAGTGTACAAAATAGACTGCGTTTTATTTTATTAATATACAATACATAATATTAATATGATAAATACAATAAATGTTTTTTTAAAGATTTCAAAAAGCTATCAAAAT